>CM018043.1:33604853-34304116 GCA_008638375.1 Nyssa sinensis | reverse complement strand
GAGGCTCCCGGTACTTGAGACTTGATGAAGTCTTAAAAGAAGGAGGGGAAAAGAACTTGGAAGGATATTTAGCCCTTGGGGCATATTTTGTATGTATGGGCATAAGCCTAAAAGACTTGTGTTTCAATTTGGAAGAATGGTGAACTATAAGCCTTGGGCCAATTTGTAATGTAAGGGCTTAAGCCCAAATGACATGTAGAATATATTTATTTAATGTGCCTTACCTGTATATACCTTGAAGGAAATGAATGTATGTTTAATTTCCATGAATTGTGGCCGTCGAGTGAGGATGGATTGTGATGTGTTTATATATATGAACGGTTGCAAAATATTAGGTGAAAAATGCTTAGAAAACAAACAAAACTATGGTGGAATTTTTTAAAATATAGGAACTAGATTGAATGGAGCGGGGGATCATGCCTATATTTTCTAAGTAGGGAATTAAATGACTTAAGAAGAAAGAAGAAAAGTAAAGAAATGAAACATAGGGGTGATTAGCCCAAAAATCACTTAAGGTCAAAAAATAAGGAGAAAAGGGTAAAATTGTCATTTTACATGTTATAGGGTCCCACACCAAATTTGGTGATGAAATAAATTGAAATGAGTAGCAAAATATCAAAATCAAGATTTTTGGCCAAAGTTGGAAAAATTTGGTACTGTAGCATTTTAGCTACTGGTTTACTGTACCAATGAATAGTAGCTACAGTAACCAGTAGCAGCAGTCCGGACATGCCCTAGCCCCAGCCCCAACCAGCGCCCAGCTGTGTACCCCTACACGCCTGCTGCGTACCCCGCACGCCCCACGTCGAGGCCTGCCACGCGCTCGCCTGCCCTTGCGCGTGCTACCTTGCTGCTGCCCTGGTGTGCACACCTGTGCTTAGCCATGCCATGGGCATGCCATGACCTACCCTTTCAAAGCCAATTCAAGGCCATTTGATTCCATGTTTGACACCACCTTTTGAGCCATGTTTGGCAAACGAATAGCGACAATAAAAAAATATAAATATAAATAAAATAATAATAAAAATAAAAATAAAATTTAAAAAGAAATAAAATAAAACTAAAATAAAAATAAAATAAGAATTTGAAATAAATAAAAAGAGGAATTGAATATGTGAACAATATATATAAATATATATATATATATATATGTAAAGCAGTTACAACATATAACCATGTATTAAAAAAAAAAAAGAGGAAATGGGGGGGGTTATAGGTGCAAGAAATTAAAGGGCAATAAGGAGAGGGGGAGAGAGAGAGAGAGAGAGAGAGAGAGAAGGAGAAGTAAGGGGGCGGTTTTAAATATAAAGCATGCCATGCATGTGTAAGGAATTGAAGAGAAAAAAAAAATGCATGTGTGAGGAACTGAAGGAAAGAAAAAATAGAGAGATGAAGTGAGAGATTTGGGGCGCTGTATGCGTGGGGATTAGTAGCCTTGTGTGAGTTGTTGCGAGAAGAGGAGGAGTAATGGAGCCAAGGAGATCGGGGCTGAGGCTGTGGAATTCAGGACGTGAAGCCGGGGTGACTCAGACAGAACCTGCGCGCACGCTTGGAACGGGTAAGCTAGATCAAATTTAGTTTTTTTTTTTTTAAATTTAAGCATGAAATATAGATTTGATGATAGGGTCTTTATGAGCATGGAATGAGGATCATTTTAAAAAAAATGAAGGAAAATGGGTTAGAAATGAAGGAGAAATCTACATTTACAGGTTTTGGTAATTGAATTGGTTTGAGTGATTTTGAGCATGAAAATTTGTTAAATCATGAGGAATTTATCCTCTTAGGTGCAGGAAATTTATAGGATCAAAATTGGGTCAAAACCGTAGAAGAAAAGGGTAGAAAATAGGGGAGAAAAGGGTTGGCCGGAGCTGGCCGAAAAATCATACAACTTCATCAGAGTTGCGATTTTTCCTGTTTTAGGGGAGATCCGATGCTCCAATCCTGGAATCGAGGGTAGATTTGAGTTTCCCATGACCTGTAGGTTCAAACCTGTCAAAAAATCGCAAGAAAAAGCACCGCCGACAAATCACCATCGACGGAGAAGATGATCGGCAGCTGCTGGCCAAGTGTGGTGATGGCTGGAGCGGGGCGAGTAAAATGGGTCAGGTTGGAGCCCGACCCACCGCACAGTGCAGGGGCTACTGTTATGTTTAAAAGGTTTAAAAATTTAAAAGAGGAGTGTTTGGCTATATGGTTAATAAATTGGGTAATAGGGTGTTTGAGGACAAGGTTATTCTACCCCTATTTATCCACTTTTTGGCTTGCGGATTTAAAGAAAGAAATGGCACAAAAGCACTACCACTGTGACTTGAACCCAAGACCTTAGGTTTAAGGTTTGAAGCCTGGACCACTGTTCCACTAAGGCACATGTGGTCTGTTTGGGCTCAAATACTATATGTATTAGCTACACTTAATTAATTTAATAAATTAGTTTAAATTAATTAATTTCAAATTAAATTCTGACACATAAATTAATTGAATGAATAATGAAAACTTATAGTTTTGGACCTTCTGGATTCAATGGTGAGGTCCGTTTCAAGAGACGGAGTCCCAAAAAATAAAATACCCGTAGAAACGCAAACATGACCAAAATGTCCCTAAGGTGAGTCAAACGGACTCCGATTGAGTTAAGTAAATAGTGGATTTTTATTATTTCAAACCTTCTGGACTCAACGATGAAGTCCAAATTATGAAAACAGAACCCAAAAAATAGAGACATAAAAGACCATTTTACCCTTGGGTAAATTAGATCAAATTAGAAGTCGTAAAAGTATAAAGAAATAAAAGAGATATTTAGAGTAGCGAGGCATAAATTTGATAAATGACATGAAAACTAAAATGTGTTTACTGATATATAGGAGACTCAAAAGGAAAAGGAAAGGTCACGGAATACTAAGACGTATTGAAAAGGTAAGTAAATTCCTATCTTTGATACGTGGTTTTTCAAGCCACAATCTTTCTATTACTGCCAAAACTCATACTCATGTATATATATCCATTGTTATTGTTCCCACCATGGATATTATTCTATCTGGTGGATGCCTATTGGTTGATATCTCTTGACTTGATTCATTGTATTGATGTCTATTTACTGTATACTTATGTCATGATGTTCCATGCTTTGTACACTTCTTATGAAATTGTGATAGAATCCTAATTCATTTTAAATGTTGGGTTTGGTGCTCAGTCACATTACCCATCCGATGCTATCTGATTGACTGGACCTACGGGTCAATTTATGGGACCTACGGGTCAAGTCCGTGAACGGACACATGGCAATGATGGCATTTTTACGCAATGAGTTTACTGGGCGTTTTATATGCATTTATGTTAATGAGGGGTATGCCGAGCCCCAAAAGACCGAGGGTCCGCCAAACCTTGAACAGAGTAAAGGCATCATTCATGTTTAATTGATTTGGTTGTTCCTTATTTATTGGACTTGACTATGACCATTTCATTATGGCAGTATTTATGTTGATTGTGATCATTGGGCCTATTCCATATTCATGCTACATTGTTACTCTTGATTGTTATTGTACCTTATCATTCATTGGCCATTGTGGCATTTTACAGTCGACTGCAACCGTTGTCATGACTGGCTATCATGTTTCCCTTGAGTTTTTTTTTCCCATGTAATCCCTAACCCGTATTGGAGATAGGATTTTACTTACTGAGTTTTGTTAGCTCACCCAATTTATTATCTTTTCAGGTAAGAATGCTACAGAATCACAATAGGAAGTCCAGAGCTTAGGGAGACGGTTGAGGAGCACAATAGAATACAGTAGTGTCTCCCATGCACTCACCACCTAAAAGTGGTTTATGTTTGGTTATTGCCAGACTTATTTCAGTTTTGAAAAATGTTGTAATAAGGCTTCCGCACTTTAATGTTATGGTTACATTGCTTATTGTTATCATTGGTAAAAGAATGGAAAAATTAAGGACGGCCATTGGGCTGGCCCCACGACATGAGATCCGCATAGGGTGGGTTTCAGGTCGTGACAAAGGCCAAAATGGTAATTTCATATTTAATATGACTTAATTTTTTGGAGTTTCATTTCATAAAACGGACCTCGCCATTGGGTCCGGAATGTTCGAAATAGTCAAAGTACACTATCTGTTTATTTAATTTAGACATCGGGATATTTTCTTATTTTTAAATTAATTAATTTAATTTTATTTAAAATAATAATATTATATATATATATATTCTATTCATTAAAAGCCAAGTGAGTAGAGGTGGCACAGTGGTCACGTGTAGGGGATTAAATCCCACACGTGAGCGAGGTTGGTAGTTCGAGTCCCAAGGGTGACAGCCCCTTTTATTTTTCAAATGTTTCTAGATCCAAATGGCATCTAGTGGATTAATTTGATGATAAACTATCCTCATTCCAAGCAGGTTTATTAGTTCAATTTCCTATCCCAATGGCCAAACAGTCCTGAATCTCATTTAAAAAAAAATCCAACTCCAAATGGTGTCGTTTCATTAATGCGGTGTCTCACCCTACGATTCAACACATGTCTGAGTCGACACAGTGGCTAGTTATCTTGGTCAGGATCGGCCGAGTCAACTCACAAGTTGACTAAGTGGGGTCTTCTTCTTCCCCCACGCTTGTGCACTGTAGCTCTACAACCTTAGCTACAGTACCCTTTGTATTTCGTGGATTTTTTGTCACGACCCGAAACCCACCCTATGCGGATCTCGTGTCATGGGGCCGACCCTAATGCCGTCCCTACTTTTCCATTCCTGTATCATAGTGCTGATATGCAATGTGTTAAAAATTTAAAACAATAATTAGCGAAAGTCTTTTCAATATAATAATCAGCGGAAGTCTTTAATATATCGTATGGTTATACAAGTGTAAATGTAAAACATAACCAGCACCTGTGGCCATAAACTAGTACATTTCCTCAAAATGTCCTCTTATGCACGCTCTCAGACTCCTATTGGGGTCTTGCAGCGTCACTACCTGAAAAATGGTAAGTAATATGGAATGAGCTATGAAAGTTTAGCAAGTAAATTCCCATCTTCGACACTGGTATTGGTGATCATAAAAGAATATGAATCCATGAATAAGAATATGATAGCCAATCATAAGAAATGAGATGTTGTGATAGCCAATGAGAATAGTTGCCATAATGGCCAATGGACAGTGAGGTCACAATGTACAATGAGGAGTAATGGATATAACATCAACATGAATGTACTGCCACAATAAATCGATCACAATCAAATCAATAATGAATGTCTCTTAGTATAAGATAAGTCATAATGTCACGACCCGAAACCCACCCTCTGCGGATTACCGGATCGCGACCGCCACCCTCAGGCCCGAGGACCCTTGGGCGAAGGCTCACATAGGCAGCGGTATCGAATAGATGTGAGACATGTGGTTGTGGAAGCGTGAAAAACTTTTTTCTTTTCTTTTCATATTTTAAATTTACGCACATCCGTTCGGTACTACCGCTCCATACATAGCATACATGGTTACACATTCAGAGTATAACTAGAATTTAAAGACTTGATAAATATAATACATACTCAGTTGCCCCGTGGGGCTTATACATAACAGTGTTGATCTTCTAATACAAAATATACTAGAAATGTTCATAAGTTTCCTAAAGAAACTACTTGACATGTCTTCCCAAAAAAAAATGGCAGATTCTTCATCATCGTCTTTGAATCAAAACTGCCCTCAATCACCTGAAAGGGGGATCCGAACAAAGTCCGGGTAAGCTAATCTAAGCTTGTGAGCAATTCTAGTATTCGTCATGGGGTTTTCAATTAGCAGTGGTTTTGTACATAAGAGTTTGTAAAATAATCACCGCCAATTGTTCGTATACTTTGAATATAGAATATATGCATTCCTTAAAACAGATAGTTTTAAAACATTTAAAGTATTCAAGCTAAACTCATACTTCGTCAAATAGAGTATTTAACTCAAAACATATGCATTTCATAAAACAGATAGCTTTGAAACATTTAAAGTATTCAAGTTAAACTCGTACTTCATCAGATAAAGTATATAAACTTTAAAACACATAAAGACGTATTGTGAAAATGAGGGTAAAACCTGCTTTCATTTTCCAAAATCACTTTGTCATCTTTTCTCTTTAATTAGGTGGAATCTGTTTCGAACCAAACTCTCATTTTACTGCCAATACTATCGATCTCATTTGCCTAGGGGATTAGATCCTGCTACCGGCATTTACTGTTGAATCCCGAAGGATTTCAACCATCATAGGGGGTGGTACTTAGTACCGTTTATCTTGTAAAACTTTAACCCAACTGAACCGATCAAGAGCAGCTGCCTGGTCCCTAACAGGTAGGACTTATACTCACTCCCTAACAGAACAGATAGGGTTTCTTCAAATAGGTACTTCTCATGAACATTTAAAACATCATGTACATAATTTCATAATAAGTTCTTTAACACATTTGATATAAAAAATTCATAAAATAATTTGGCATTTAAAACTTTAGACATGCTGAAATATGTTTTAAGAAAACTATGATAGAAACCATTCACTAAGCATGTCATAATAGAGTTTATAAAGATGGAAACAATTTAAAACTGAATCATGTAAATACTGAATTTGAAACCTCAAATACTTCATATCTTTGAACTTAAAACCTTTTCAAATCCATGGAGTTAAATCTCCAATTCAAACACAGGGTTACTCACCTTGGTCCTTTAGGGTTAGTGCTAATAATGCTCCTTCCCACTTCCTTGTAGTTCCTAAGAACAATTCATAAATATCTTATCAACTTCACATTCATTGCAATATCATCTCAATATTCCTTAACTTATGCTTAAATCGTATTAGATCCTAAAACGATTTCATAATTTCCTATGTACTTAACTTAACTCGTACTCTTAACCTATGACACAATTTAATGTGTTAGGAATTTAATTTATTTCACTTTATACTCTTCTGGTAGCTCCATTAACATTAAATTAAAGTTATTTATTTCACATGTTTACGTGTCGTGTCTTTTCGTATTTCATTTCTCGTACTTGCCTCAGTTTAGTTCTTTGGCAATACTTCAGTTCATAGTCATCTAACAGATGCTATTCATCAAATTTTGTCTCTTTAGTTTTGACATTTCTTTTGGTCAAATAGACTCTACCATTGAGTCCGGAGCGTCGAAGAAAGTCGGTTTAGGCTTTCCTAGAATTTAATTCGGACTTTTGTATGCAAAAAGACAAAATGGTCATTTATCGTTTTACGTGTCACATTTTTTCGTACTTCGTTTCATAATTTGGACCTCACCATTGGATTCAGAAGGTCCGAGATAGTAGGAATACACTAATAACTTGTTAATTTTTTGACAAGGGGTATTTTGGTCATTTACCTCTTTACGTGTCTTTATTTTTTGGGCCCCATCTCGTAAAACGGACCCTACCATTAATCCCAGAATATCCAAAATAGTAAGGATACACTATTCATATGTTTAATTTGGACTTCATTTGCTTCATATATGACTCAGGGCCAAAATAGAAATTTTACTTCATTTATTAAATAATTAAATTAATTATTTAATTATTTTTCTAGGGGCTTAATTGCATAAAATCTTCATCAGTTGGGCCACGGTAGGATTGTCCAGAAGTTCTGGGGTCAATCCGCAAATAACCAAAGCTTTGGTTTATTTAATTTTAAATAATTTAGAAAACCAAAGGGTTCGGTTTAATCTTAAGTGAATCGGTCCGGTTCAGTTGCAAACCAACCGGTCTGGTTGGTTCTTGACCTAATGCTGACATTATGATGATGTCAGCCCTAATGTTTTAATACATTAACAACAAAACGTCACCGTTTACATAACCTGTGACCCTGTTGGATCCGGTTTTGACCCAAACCCGTAATCCGACCCGAATCCGACCCGAACAGTGTCATCTTTTTCACGAAGTCGACACTGTTGACCGCAAAACCCTAATTTTTTTATTCGAATTTCGTGGCAACTTTACAACTCCATTTTTCCTATTTTCTTTTCCAATCACTTCCTAATATCTTAATACATGTTTTTGTATCGATTTAGGGCTTCGAATATGGTTCAAACGTTCGGTTTAAACCACGATAACCAGACCTGTAACCTCATAGTTCATGCTTATTTGTTGATGGTTTCTCATGGGGTTTCGTTTGTTATGATCCCCTCTTCATGGAGTTTCATTTCCCATTCAGGAAAATGGATTTAAATGAAAGTTTGTGAGGTTGGGGTTTTGAACCCGTACCTGCAAGTGAATGTTTGGAGGGTTTTTCTTGAGTTTTATGATCGCGGGTATAGGTTTTTAGTACCCTCATGGTCTCATCTTGGAGCCTTGGTAAGCCAAAAATGGTTTAGAATAAGTTGGTTCAGACCTGCTTCAAGCAAGGTCATCAATGGCCGTAGCTTCTGGGTCTTGTGTTTTTAGGTGTTTTCAAGACTTCTTTTCATGTTTAAAACACTTCTAAACATATATTAAACATCATACTTAAAAGAATAACTCTAAAACAGTTCCTAATAATGCAATATTCTAGAGAGAGAAAAATGAAAATTTTGAGTTTTCTCACCTTCTTGCTACGGTTTTGATCCTTCTTTTTGCTCTAAACTCTTCTTAGCTTCTCAGTCTCTTACTTGTTCAGTTTCTCTTTTTGGAGATAGCATGCATTGCATGCTTGTTTCTTTTAAAGAAGGGAGAACTGACCTCTCTCTCTCTCTCTCTCTCTCTCTCTGACTCCAAAGCCCTACACTAGCCTTTACATCTCATCAATTTAACTTTTCATCCAATTAATTCTTGCTCTTCCCTATTTTTGCTTTATCACCAAGTGGGTTTGACCTTTGTATATGATGGATATATATATATATATATAATACAACACACACACCACATGAGAACACACACTGCCGACACATACACACACACTGTGCACTGTTCACACTAGATATTTATTTTAATATACTTTTATAATTTGAATAATATGTTAATTATTTACATATACATACTTATACATGTACATGTGCATATATATATATATATCCATGCACACATTTGGCTTATATACACTCACATATAGATATTTATATACTAAATATATTTTATCTTGGGTACATGTATTTATAGTTATACATATACTCACTTTTATACACTTTATAACATACACACACAATACACCATAAGGTGTGTGTATGTGTGTTCAAATTATTTAATTATAAATATTAATTAATGATTTCATATAAATAAATAATTATTTATTTATTTAATTAATTATTCTCTTTGAGTGTAATTATTTTTACACTAATTTTCTTTAATTTCGTAATACGTGTCACATGACCCGGTATCCCGAGTCGGGATATTACACATAAATGATAGTGTCATTCAACAATCGTAGTCATATCAATCATATAAGAGATGCATTTATACTGTACAGGGCTTGGCAAGAACCCTCAGTCTTTTGGGGCCCAGCATACCTCCTATGAACTCCAACATCTTGTGCCATATGTGTAATATCCCGACCCGAGATATGACACGTGTACCGAGGTAAGTCGGTCAAATAGTGTAACTCGAACTGTTAAAATGTGTATATCATGGTATTTTATGGAAATGAATGATTGGAAACTGTAAATGATTGAAATGGATAACTAGTGCCGGGCAACACTCGAGCACCCCAGGACATCGCATCGTAATGCATGCTCACACGTATTTCTATGCATGCCCATATGTCACGGACACGTAGTGTACCTAAAATCAGTGTATGCACACGCTATTGGAAATGAGTTTACATGCACATATGTGGATAGAACTTCAAGTATAAAATATGTATTTATGTGTACGTATATATATACGGCTAGGACAAATACATATACATGTATGTGTATATGTATATATGTATATATATATATGTAATAAATGTGAAAGGAAAGGGTATAAAGGGAAAATGCATGCATGAGTGATCAGTGTGTGCGTGTACGTGTGCAGATATTATGAGGCTAGTGTGTGTGCTAGTGTGTGTGTGTGTGTAAGTGAGTGCTTTATGTGTGTGATGCATATAATATGCATATAACACCACAAATATCTCCATGCATTTAATGGAAAGCAAACAGATTTAAAAAGCAGAATTTATGGGATTTGAAAGGAGTTTATGAGATGTGAAGTTTGGAGGCTCAAGGACTCGTGTAGAGAGAGAAAATAGAGAGGGAAAAGATTTGGCTGTTTGTGATATAAGTGTATACGAGCGTGAGTCGAGGGACAAAAAGGAAACTGAGACTGAGAGGAACATTGTCAAAGAACTTAGGAGCAAAAATAGAAGGGTTTGGAGGGTCATAGTGAGCAAAAACTGAAAACCCAGGTTAGTGTTTTGAGTTCTGTTTTTATGATTTAAAGCATGATAGCTTGATCTAAAGCTAGGGTTCTCATAAGCATGAGTTTAGCTTTTAAATGCAAAAAGAATGATAGAAAACGGTGCTAAAATGAAGGAGAAAAACTAAGTTACAAGTCCTATGAATAAATCGGGTTTCATGGAAATATTGTTTAAAACTTGTCTTAGAGTTTAAGAAAATGACCCTCTAACTTGCATAAACATATAGGAAGAAAATGGGGTTCAAACTGTGGCTAAAAAGCCACGAACTGATGGGATTATCAAACCACCGGAAAATCGGGTTCTCACAAAAAACCCACTGTTCGAGAAGATAGGGCAGTTTAAATTGAAAGTAAACCCAAGATATGGAACCCTTGAAAAAATTGGAATAAAACGGCATTCAAAAAAGAGGGAAAATCCATCGGAAATTGATGACTGTCGCCGGAGAAGACGATTGTATACAACCGGAACCCTACCGGAATGTCGTAAGGAAGATGATGATGGGGGTTGGTTCAAACGGCGTCGCATGCAGGCAGTGGGGCTCGAAGCTACGTCGTTTTAGTGTAACTTTTGTTTTAATCAAAATGGAAATGGATTGTTTGGTTACATGGATAGGAAATGTGGAAATTGGGTTTGGGCTTATCCAAACCGTGGATAGGATAGGAGAATTGGTTATTTGATTCCGATTCTCTTAATTTAACTAAACCGTTTGGTTCAGTAACAGGTCAGGCCGGTTTAGGGTTACTGGTTCTGAACCAACTGGTTCAGACCGCAGCATTGGGAAATTGTGAACCGACCCCAGAAAGTTTAAA
Source organism: Nyssa sinensis (assembly GCA_008638375.1). Taxonomy (NCBI): domain Eukaryota; kingdom Viridiplantae; phylum Streptophyta; class Magnoliopsida; order Cornales; family Nyssaceae; genus Nyssa; species Nyssa sinensis. Next base: position 34,292,972 of record CM018043.1, on the reverse strand, counting down.
AAATTCCACTGAGGCCCAAACAGGAAAATTAATAAAATATTAATTTTTACAAAAATACCCCTATTTCAAATATGGGTCAAACGAAGTCCAAACGATGCAAATGAATAGTCAAAATTTATTATCTCGGACGTTCTGAGTCTAATGGTGGGGTCCGTTTTGCAAGACAGAACCCCGAAGGATAAAATAATGTAAAAGTGCAAAATGACCATTTTGCCCTTTTTAGTACAAAAGTCCAAATGGAATTCCGCGAAAGCCTAAACCAAATTTTTTCGGCATTCCGGACTCAATGGTAAGGTCTAAATTAGTGTTAGAGACACTTATGATAGCAAGGCATAAAATTTTTTGAATAGCATTAATTCTGAGACGGATTTACTGATATATAGGGAATTCCAAAGGCAAGCACTACAAAAAAATACACTATTAGCGACACGCGCATCCGTCGCTAATAGTGCAATTGTGCATCGCAAAAGCTCTTTAGTGACGTACAACCGTGCGTCGCTAAAGCGTCATAAATAGTGTCGTCGCTAATACTATTAGGGACGCACGGAACCCCTGGTGTCGCTAAAAGTTCATATTAGCGACGCTCAACACGTGTCGCTAATAATAGGGTACGGGCGTCGCAAATAATACACAAGGGCTAAAAATGAGTATTAGCGATGTCACGACCCGAAACCCACCCTATGCGGATCTCGTGTCGCGGGGCCGACCCGAAGGCCGTCCCTACTTTTTCCATTCCTGTATCATAGTACTAATATGCAATGTACTAAAAATTTTAAACATTTAAACAGCGGAAGTTTTTATCAATTACAGTAATCCAGCGGAAGTCTTTAAAATAAATTTAACAACGGAAATCTATTAAATACATGACATAGTTCTACATAATTCAAAATGAGAACTAAACCGTAACCAGCACCCGGGGGTGGTGAATACATGGGAGAACTAACATAGACTGATACAATACTTCAAAATGTCCCCCCTACGCTCTCAGACTCCTACTGGGGTCTCGCAGCGTCATCACCTGAAATGGGGGTAAATGGGGTGGAATGAGCTACAAAGCTCAGTAAGTAAAACAGATCTCCAACACTGGTATCGATGATCAATGTAAATCCATGAATGAGATAATGATAGCCAATCATAAGGAAGGAGATGTTGTGATAGCCAATGAACATAAATGCCACGAGGGCCAATGGAAACAATTGCCATGAGGGCCAATGAAAAGTAATCATAATACACAATCAGAAGTAATAGTGTAAAACGAAAATATAACAACAATGAAGTACTGCCACAATGAACCGATCACAATCAAATCAATCAATGCAAGTCTTTCGAGACTTGAAGAATTATAAGGATTAGTGCCATTCAACAATCAAGTTCTGTTAATCATAAGAGATGCTGTTATTCTGTTTCAGGGCTCGGCAGACCCTCGATCTTTTGGCGCCCGGCATACCCCCCAGTCAATTCCAGTAAATTGCCATTTGTCCGTTTACGGACTTGACCCGTAGGTCCCATTCAACCAGATAGCATCAGATGGGTGTTGTGACTGAGCACAACTCCCGTGTCCATAAACATGTCATGATCATAGTAATTCCATAGAGTATAAAAATGGAATATCATTCATTCAATAAGGATACAACAGTAGGCCTTTCAAGGCATGGTTCAACATGATAACAATGATATAACAGTCAAGCAATGTCCACGAGATAGAACAATATCACAAGTGGATAACAATAACATATGTGCTTCAAAGCACAGTAAAACATGATAACAGTGATACATCAGCCAATGATACGTCCACAAGATAGAAAATATCGAAATGTGGAACACAAGGATATCAATACTTTCAAGAGTACAAGTTTGGCAGTAAAAGAATAAACTTGGCTTGTGGAAACACCACATGTAAGAGAGAGTGATCCACTTACGTCTATCGTGATTTTAGATCAGGAATCCGTGAGTAAACCCTTGCATTTCGAGTTCCCTATATATCAGTGAATACGTTTCAGAATAAATGCTATTCATCAAATTTTATGCCTTCTATCATAAGTATTTCAAATACTATTTTAGACTTTACCATTGAATCCGGAACGCCGAAGAAAGTCGGTTTAGGCTTTCGCGGAATTCCATTTGGACTTTTGCACTAAAAAGGGCAAAATGGTCATTTTGCACTTTTACGGTATTTTATCCTTCGGGGTCTCATCTCGTGAAATGGACCCCACCATTGGACTTAGAACGTCCGAGATAATAGGTTTTGACTATTCATTTGTATCGTTTGGACTTCGTTTGACCCAATTTTGAAATAGGGGCATTATTGTAAAATTAATATTTAATTAATTTTTATGTTTGGGCCTTAGTGTAATTTTTCAAAACATTTGGGGCCGGTTCACAATTTCTAAAAGCTGCGGTCTGAACCAGTTGGTTCAGACCTAAAAACCCTAAACCGGTCTGCCTATTCACTGAACCAAACGGTTCAGTCCATTCAGAGAACCGGATTCCAATAACTCTGATTCCCTATCCCATCCTTGGTCAGGATAACCCTAAACCCAATTCCCAATTTACTATCCATGCATCCAAACAGCCCAATCTCATTTAAATTAAAACCCAAAATGACACAGCTTCGGTCCCATTTATTTCCGGTCGGGTACCGACCCGATCCGAACCCGGATCCATCTAGACTTAACCCGATAACCCCCCACGCTTTTTCGGTCATCTTCCCCCCATCTCCGGTAGGGTTCCGGCGTGAACAGTCATCTTCTCCGGCGACTGTCACGTATTTTTCGGTGAGGTTTCGGCCCATTTTAAATGCCATTCTTTTCCCCTTTCCTCAAGGATCTCAAATCCACCCTCGGTTTCCATTGAAGCCCTCCAAATCTTCACGAAATAGAGCCTAAATGTCTCCGGCCGACTTTTCGGTGACCTATATTTTTCCTATTTTGAGACTCTTTGAGTACGGTTTTGACCCTAATCCATTTCAAATGGTTTTCTGCACCTCTAAGGATCATTTCCATAAACAACTATCAAGGTTTTAAGCATAATATCCATGGGACCCGAAATTATCCATGAAACCTGCAACTTGGGATATCTCTATGGTTTCTAAACCTTTTTCTATCATTTTTCTTGCATTTAAAAGCTAGAAGCATGCTTATTAAGACCCTGAATTTAGATCAAACATACATGCTTAAAATCTCAAAAACAGAACTTAATGTACTTACCTGGGTTTCGGATTTCAGCCCACTATGACCCTCCAAACTTCCTGTTTATGCTCCTTAGTTCTTTGCCAAGGTCTTCTCTCAACTTTGGTCTCCTTTGTGCCTTTAAACCCACACCCGTAGGTTCATATTTGTAGAGAGAAGTTTCCATCGCCTCTCTCTCTTTTCTCTCTCTCTCTCTCTCTCTCTCTCGGTTCCTCCCCCTTCTATGGCCCCTTTCCTTGACCTAAGGCCTGTATTCTCTCTGCCAAATGCAGCCTTTGCATTAAATGGTTGAGAGACTTGTGTTGCACTCATATATACATATATCATATTATATATATATATATATAACACACACACACTTCACACCTAGCCGACACACACACACCTCACATGCAGTGTATCTGCATACTGCCCAAGGGCAGTTTCCCTTTTTCCTTTTTCCTTTCTTTTTGTTTCTTATGTAGATATACATATATACATAATACATCATACATGTATAATACATTATATCTTATACATATATACACATGAAATACACCTCTCTTATACATGTATATACATGTATATGTAGGGGTACAATCCCATTTTTTATCGTATACACATACACTGATTTTAATCGAACTATGTATCTATGTTCACGTATGCATGCATGGAAATACGTGCATGAACGCATTTCGATGCAATGCCCTGTGATGCTCGGGTGTTACCCAGCCTTGATTATTCGTTCCCATCATTCCATTCATTCATTTCCATGAAAATACTAAGATATATGTCACATCCCCCAGACCCACCCTGTGCGGATTTGGGGTACGTGACAAAGGCCAGTTAGGCACCCATCGGGTTTTATCAGTTTTTTTTTTTTTTGAAAACAAAACCCCGACGGTAATCCTAACCACAGGCCATTCCGATCTAAATCCCAAGCATAATGCATTCAACATATATAATTTAAGCAGCGGAATTTTCACAAGAGAATGCATACATATATACTTGGCAGAGCATTCAGGATACATCATAGTCAGTCCTATCTTAATCAAGATTACAAAACAGTTTCACCACAAAAGGTCATGATCTGTTCAGTTAGTACAAAAATGGTATAGATTCACAAAAATGGATTATCATTTTATCTGGGGGTCTCCAACATTTTCCCCCTAAGTCCTGAACCTGCTAAACCTGTCCATCTGAGAGTTCCCCTGAAATTATTAAAATAATGGAATGAGCTTTAAAAAGCCCAGTGAGTAACACAGATATCCAGGCAAGAGTTTCGAATTCAATCTTTGCTTAAATCACATGGTAATTAAATCAGTTTGGAATTAATAGTTCAATAAATCCAAGTCAAGTTCAATAGATCAAAACAGATAAACGGTTCAGGGCGCTAGCATATCAATCAGAAGTATAGTTAATCATTTGAGAAACTAAAAACCATGTCATCGGTGATAAAAGCATGCATATAAAACAATTGCATTTAAAACATATGGTATCCGAAACAATTTAGCAGATCAAGGAGCAGTAACTAAACAGTGTCAGAAGTTACTCACCTTCAATATTTGAGTTTGAAGCTATGAACGGAGCCTTCCTCTTTTTCTCCTTAAGCCTAAAACAATTCATAGAGATTTATCAACTCATGACCTTAGACTGAGTAAGTCTACCCTATGATGGGTTTCATGGAACTAACCTATAGTGGCTAGTTTATAGGTCTTACCTCTTAAGCATTTGGCTTAGGGTTTCAGTGTCTTCACACATTTATCGATTTTGATTTTCATAATATGGACCTAACCATTAAGTTCGGAAGGTCAAAGAAAGTCAATTTAGACTCTCTCGGCTTTTAAATCTGGGTTCGGGTATATCAGGGGTATTTCGGTCATTTTTGCCGTCACATAATTTCTGTCTCGGATTCATCATCTAGTCATGTATACAATCTCACAGGTGTCAGGTCTACTACTGGTATTAATTCCGTTTTAATCGGACTTCATTTGGGCCTTGTACAGTGTCAGGGGTACTTTGGTAATTTCATATTTTGTATTTTTCGGTACTTTATTTGCTATTACGGACCTCACCATTGGACTCAGAAGGTCCGAGACAGTAGGAATACATATATAACTTATGATTTTTGGACAACGGACTAATTTGGAGTATTTAATTTAATTAAATGATTTTAATTAAATTAATTTCAGAATATATAGTATATATATTATTTCGGCACAATAGTGATCGGTCGAATAGGGTGGTAGCGTGCCACCTCCCTCTCCAAATGATACTGCCATCGAGTCCCATAAGGCGCAAAATTGCACCTTTTATTTCTGGTTTATATTAAATATATAATATATATATATTCTGTCTCATAAGGGTCACACGCAGGTGCGTGGCCGAGTGGAAAGAAGGGGCGCGTGGCTCTGGAGGTCAGGGGTTCGAAACCCCGTAGTCCTCTTTTCCTTCCTTCCCTTTCTTTTCTTTTTAAAATGTAACTATTTAACATATAAACGCCCAAAACGACACCGTCCCATTTATTCAGTGGCAGTCCCGTTGTTTGACACATGTCCGAGTTGGCTCGGCCCAACCCATCTCGACTCGGTCAACTCGACCGAGTCGACTCTGTCTTCCCCACTAACTGACTCGGTGTTGCCCTAATTTCTGCAGAATTTCAGCTTCTATTTCGTGAGATCTTAGGTTGTTTTGGTCTCTGTTTCTGGGTGGTATCGATTCCTGAGGGTCACACCAACGCTTTGGCATCAGTTTTTAGCTTCGAATCAACCTAACAGGTCCTGTTTTCAAGAGGATAGCCGTGACCTGCAACTCGATACTACTCCCTCGATTCTTCACCATTTCATGTGATTTTTGAAGCTATGTGATCTACGAATCATAAGGATCAAGACCCTATCTTCATTTTTCAGTTTAGTCTCGAGTTTTAACGGATTGGATTTTAAACCCGTAGGTTCATTTCCAATTTCATGGGGCTATACGGTGTTCTGGGGTCGCGTAGGTAGATGGTTGAGATCCTATCAGGGTCTACTTTGAGTCCCACTACTCAAAATCCTAAACTGCTATGGTCGAATCAGACCTGGTATTCCAAGGTCCTTTAATGGAGGTCACCTTCGGTTTTCATGGTTCTTGACCATTTTGACACCTCCAACACACACAGTATGCTCAAAACTAATTCTTAGGATCAAAAATATCCATGCATGCAGTCTACACCCGTAGCAATCCATCAAAACAGTTCAAAATATAAAAATAAAGGAAGAGGTAAGTTTGGAAGTTCACCTTCAACAGAGACTCTCTCCTCCTACGGCTTGACTCAGAGCTTCTCATAGTATCCCTCGACTCCCTCAGGTCATGCACTGCAATCCTCAAGCCTTCACCTTTCCTCTCTAATGGCCAAATTTCTCACAGCACATATGCATGCACAAGCTTCCTTTCCTCTCTCTCTCTCTCTCTCTATACTCTCCCTCTCAGCCAACCCTACATACACTCAACAGAACTCACACACTCACTTTTGGTATTTCAGAATTCTCTAAAGAGAGAATTCTTTGGTGCAAGTTATGTATATATATATATATATATATATAGGGTTATACCCATATATATGAGTGTATCTCTGCCCTTAGTGGGGTTAGTGGCTGATTGACTTGATGGAGAAGATGTAGGGCAATGATGTAGGGAATGCATGCAAGGCCATTGGCCAGTTTGGGTGGTGGCTTGGGCAAGATTATAGGTTATATACATATGTTGCTGTATACATGCACAAAGTAACCAACAGCCTAGTTGGTAACTTTTTGGAACAAAATTGCTTACCTTGGTAGGTCAAGGGTTCAATTCCCCTTGGCCTCCCAAGTGACCATTTTCTCATATTTTTCTGGTTAAGGCCCTTTTTGGTTGTCGCGGAATTCCAGTTTCACTGTTTTGGCCTTAACTTCCAATCCGTAACTCCTTTTTCAATGCGGTTTCTTTCTGTCACTTCCTACTCAGAATATCTTTCATTGATCATGGTTCAATGTCAGTTTTTATTTTCTCGAGTTTTCCATAATTAGCTAATTCGAGTTTTATCACTATTAAAAATAGACATTAAATTAGCTAAACCTGACATTTCATTCCCAAAACAGTTTTCAATACACAAAACATGTCAGTTAAGTAATTGGGGTGTTACATCCTCCCCCCCTTCAGAAGAGTTTTGTCCCCAAAACTCAGTCTACAATATCAAGTAAACAACTCGGGATATTTTTCATGCATTTCAGCTTCAAGTTCCCAGGTTGCTTCTTCACTAGTGTGATTCCTCCACAAGACTTTGACTAACGGAATTGCCTTGTTACGCAAGGTCTTTTCTTTCCGGTCAAGGATCTGGACTGGTCGTTCTTCATACGTTAAGTCTTCTCTCAACTTGAGTAGCTCATACTCGACGACTTGCCCCGGTTCTTGTATACACTTCCGTAACATGGATACGTGAAACACACGGTGTACCTTGTCCAACTCAGGCGGTAATGCCAGGCTATATGCAACCGGGCCAATTCTCTTTAAAATCTCAAAAGGACCAATGTAACGAGGACTTAACTTAGCTTTCTTGCCGAACCGGAGTACTCCCTTTAGTGGCGACACTTTAAGAAACACAAGATCGCCTACTTGGAATTCAAGATCCTTCCTCCGATTGTCGGCATAGCTTTTGTACCGGCTCTGGGCCCGTTTGCAGTCTGTTCCGGATCCTCTGAATTTGTTCCATGGTGGCTTGGACTAAATCTGGCCCGAGCAGCTTCTGTTCACCGGCTTCAATCCAGCAAAGTGGAGATCGGCATCTCCTCCCGTATAGTGCCTCAAATGGTGCCATTTTAATGCTGGATTGATAACTGTTATTATAGGCAAACTCGACAAGTGGCAGATGCTCTGCCCAGTTTCCTTTGAAATCCAGTGCACACAGTCGTAGCATATCCTCCAACATCTGTATCACTCTTTCAGATTGCCCGTCAATTTGCGGGTGATATGCTGTACTGAACTTGAGTTCCGTGCCGAGTGCCTCCTGTAGACTTTTCCAAAATCGTGACACAAATCGGGGATCCCGGTCGGATACAATGGACAATGGTGTGCCATGTAAGCGTACGATTTCCTGAATGTACAATGCGGCAAACTTCTCTAAGCTATAAGTGGTCCTGACAGGTAGAAAATGAGCAGACTTGGTCAATTTGTCCATTATGACCCAGACAGCATCAGAGCCTTTCGGTGACTTAGGAAAACCGGACACAAAATCCATAGTGATATGATCCCACTTCCATTCCGGAATAGGGAGTGGTTGCAGAAGTCCACTAGGACGTTGATGCTCAACTTTCACCTGTTGGCATCGTGTGCAGTGAGCAATAAAATTTGTTACGTCCTTCTTTAATCCGATCCACCAGTATAACTTCCTGAGGTCATGATACATCTTCGTAATCCCAGGGTGTACCGTAAATCTCGAGGCATGGGCTTCTTCCAGAATCTCCTTTCTTAACTCGGGTATCTTGGGCACACACAACCTACCTCGATACCGTAGAATTCCGTCCTGAATTCCAAAATCAGCTTTCCCCGTTGCCTTTACTTCATCACAGATTCTAATCAACTCCTCATCTTGAGTTTGTCCCACTTTAATTCGCTCCACCAATGTAGATCCAACAGTCAAATTGGCTAGACAAGCCGCGCTACCTGGTGGAACCACTTCGATACCCACTTCATCCAGATCTCGAATTAACTCCTCCTGAGAGGTAATCATGTAGGCAAGGCTTCCAGATCGTCGACTCAAGGCGTCGGCTACCACATTTGCCTTACCCGGATGGTATTAAATAGCCACATCATAATCCTTAATTAGTTCGAGCCATCTTCGCTGCCTCATGTTTAATTCCTTCTGTGTGAAGAAATATTTCAAACTCTTGTGATCCGTAAAAATCTCACACACCTCCCCATATAGGTAGTGGCGCCAGATTTTTAGGGCAAACACCACTGCAGCTAATTCTAGATCATGGGTAGGATAGTTTTGCTCATGAGGTTGGAGCTGTCGGGAAGCATAGGCGATGACTCTATCATTCTGCATAAGGACACAACCCAGTCCCTTATAAGAGGCGTCACAGTAAATGACAAACTTCCCTTCTCTGGAGGGAATAGTCAATACTGGTGCTGTGGTCAGCTTCTCTTTTAGCAGCTGGAAACTCTTTTCTTGCTCATCTGCCCAAATGAATGGCACATTATTCTTGGTCAAATGTGTGAGCGGTTTGGCCAACTTGCAAAATCTTTCACGAAACGTCGGTAGTACCCAGCCAGTCCAAGAAAACTTCTGACTTCCATTACAGTGGTCGGTTGGGGCCAATCCAATATGGCTTCCACCTTCTGTGGATCAACAGCGATGCCTTCTTTGGAAATCACATGGCCCAAGAAGGTAATACTGGACAACCAGAATTCACACTTGCTGAATTTTGCATACAGTCTGTGCTCTCTCAGGGTTTGTAGTACTATCCCCAGATGTCTTTCATGTTCCTCCTCGTTGCGCGAGTATACTAGTATATCATCGATAAACATAACGATGAAATTATCCAAATACGGTTTAAAAACCCGGTTCATTAAATCCATGAACGCGGCAGGGGCGTTAGTCACGCCAAAAGGCATGACCAGGAACTCATAGTGACCGTATCGGGTTCAGAAGGCCGTCTTTGGTACATCAGTATCCTTGACTTTGAGTTGATGGTACCCCGATCTCAAATCAATTTTAGAAAATACACTCGCCCCTTGTAACTGGTCAAACAATTCATCGATACGCGGAAGAGGGTACTTATTCTTTACCGTCACTTTATCTAGCTCACGGTAATCAATGCACAGTCTTAGGGAGCCGTCCTTCTTTTTCACAAACAACACGGGTGCTCCCCAAGGAGATACACTGGGTCGGATAAACCCTTTCTCTAACAATTCCTCCAATTGGGCTTTCAACTCCCTTAACTCTGATGGGGCCATTCGGTAGGGAGTTTTGGATATAGGTTGAGTTCCAGGGATAAGATCGATAGAAAACTCGATCTCTCGATCAACCGTTCCTTGCAGTAGTTCCTCTGGAAACACGTCGGGAAATTCACACACAACTGGCACTTCATGTAATACCCCAAAAATTCGACACGGCCTAGAGTGTACACCGACTTAATAACATAAATTACGTGACGTTAATAATTCAAAATAACTCAAAAATATAGTAAGCCATGATTGGATTAATTATTAGAAAATATAAAATTAATCTAGGACAATAAAAAAAAAAAATAATATAGACTCGGGAAATAGATAACCCGGTTAACCGAGTGCCAGGATAAATTAATGGGATTGAAACGAATCATTAATTATAAAAATTAATATGAAAGTAATGTGGGACACGAACGAGACCCGATATTGGCAAAATAAATAATTATGGTACCGAGTCTTAGTCTTATGCCAAATGTACTACTATTTCGTAAAGTAATATTTTAAGAAATAAAAAAAATATTAAGTGCAACAAAATATATCAAAAATATATTTATATATGTGCATAAGAGAGATACAGCCATAATATATGTATATGTGTATATATTATCCAGATAACACGTGAGGAATAATCTGGAGTGGGATAGAATATTCTAGAGGTAACTGGAGACAACCAACAAGGGAGAAAACCCTCCACTTTTCTAGACCATTCCATCGTGTATATATTTCTACTGAACAGTGTTCAGGAAAGGATTTTTGGAACCAAACCTCCATGATGTGATCTACACTCCTGATCCTCACCTGCTATCTAATTTCCTACGTTTCTTTCCCTGTTCTGTATCAACAATATCGATTTAGCTGGATCTCTGGATACTCATTTGAGGGCTGGTTAAGCTGGTTGAGACAAGTATTATAAACCAGTAAATTACCCAGCTGTATAATCAGATTTTTGGGTGCAAGAAACAGCTCCAAGTTGTTGACGTGTGGAGCAGAGCAGCGGTTGAACGACTGCAGCTCAAGATTTCTTGATTTTCTTCCTCTCTAACGATCTACCAATCTGAAGCAGGTATAAATCTGATTCTTCTGAATATATAATCTCTAATAGAAATTTTATTTAAGTCATAACAGTGATCAGCTGCTTGGAAAATTAGAAATAGGTGTGATTATTTGATTTTGCCACAATAACGGAAACCCATTCAGCCGCAACCTGTTGGGAAAGTGAGTTCTAAAACTGATTTATTTTCGAAGTTAGATGTCGGCTGAGAATCACCTTGTTAATTAGTGCAGAATTGATTCTTTAGGTAGCTTTGAGATTTAAGTGAAATTATGTATGGAGATGTGTGGATTTGTTGTGCTGTACAGAAGTCCAAAATTAGATCACGCTCAAATGGTGAGCTGATCTGAACCGATCCTGTTGTGGAGGTTCCCTGGCCACGTTCCAGCTGTATACTACTCCTAAATAATTACCCAAAGTATAATATAACTCATACCTGTTAGCTATTGGGTGGAATTACATAAAAAGTGAACCTGTACAGCAGTTCTGATAAGAACACGCCCCTAACAGGGGCTGATTCTCAACCTTAATAAAACTCTACCAAAAGAATATATCTACAAGTGGAAATAAAATGAAATAATGGTCTAGAAAATCCTTATGAGCTAATATAATTTTGTTGATATGTATTGGTTATAAAGAATCTGATTGTAGAAGAATATAATATATATATATATATATATTATATTATCTTGATTGTAAGGAACCTTGTAATTAGTTTCATTTGGAGCAGCCACAATCTGTGCTCAAGTGTTTTATGTGATGCTATTTTGTAGACTAGTCCAGCCCATAGAGCAGCCTCAATTATTCATAACCCACACGATCAATCCACTTCTATTTGTTTCATGTGCTGCAACTAAAAATGTCTTTGACTATTAATTTGTTCCCCCACACGCAACTGCCATGAATTGGTCACCTTTAACAGCAACCGACTGCTGTTCCAAGCTGTCCTGAACTAACTACTTCAACAATTAACTGCTGTCATATTTTTAAATTTGTTTTGGTTGGAGTTTATGCTATTTAGCTACCAAATAAAAATCATCATAAATTTTTAGTAAATTATTAACCGGATGTGAGCTACAAAGAGTTGATTTGTTGCATTGTACTCTAAATAATTTTGGAACATTCCTCAGGAGACTCCAACTCTAGCAGACACGTTTTGATGATTTTTTCCTCTGATACCTTATGTCAGGGCTGTGTTGAGGCAGTTGGGTTGACCCCAAACTCATAATCTGATTTTAGAGTTTATTATATATATATAACATTTAATGCATGCACATCACTCTTAGAGCGATATAATTCCCATTAGTTTAAGCATCGAGTCTACCATTTAGTGGCCGCAAGAAATTGGTAAAATAGGTAGAAACACTATCATTAATAACTGACGTCTGTGATTACTATTCTAGGACTTCCGAATCTAGAATCAACTGGAAGGGAAGCCGAACTAGTTGCAACGAACTGTGAGTAACTCGGACTCCTGACTTGGTGTATATTTTCTGTATACTAAACTACTTTATATGCTGAACTGTTTTATACACTGCATTGTTTTAATGCACTTGCTTTCATGCATATTCCTCGTATTGTACTACATTTGGCATGATTCTATCCTGCTTCTTGATATCTCCTGTTCTGATTTTGTTGGAGTCTATTGTTCTAACTTGTCTACGCTATTGGAGTTTGATTCATGTTTATCTTGTCATGTTGAGTCTTGGGCCCCTCGGGATTGAGTATATCACTAGATGGATAGCTGGCTCTGTGGGACGCCCAGAACTCAGCATCCGCTCAATCCTGTCTGTTCCGCTTGATACCGACCCGGTAGTGTGCTGTGGGGACATGGGCCTCCATGTGTGGGGTGGGTGACTGACGGATTATCTTGTGTGGCATCCCACATTACTGGGGAAGGTTCAGGCACTTTGAGCTATATCCGTTCTATTTGAGCTGTATCTGTTCTACTTGAGTTGCATTGTTCTATCTGAGTTACATTTGAGCATGCATATATATATATATATATATATATATATATATATATATGAACTGGTTTTGAAACCCATGGCAGGAACCTATGTTACTCACTGAGCTTGTTTAAGCTCATTCCATTTATTTAACATTTTTCAGGTAAAGGCGACGGTGGCTAGGAATAGGAGGGACCAAGAAGTTAGTTAGGCAGTTTAGGTGACGACTAACCCATTTTTGTATCCTATACCATTTTTGGATCATTGTAGTCAAGTACAATGATGTATCTTTTATTAACCTATGCATGTAAACAAGATTATAGTTGGTGCTCTACCAAGTTAATATGCATTCCCTGTTTTTGGTTTCCGTTGTTGAAATTTTCATATAATGAATGCATCAACTGGGAGATTACAAGTGAATGGCCTGAGGTTAGGATTACTATCGGTATTTTGTTAAAGATAAAATACGATGGGTGCCTAACTGGCCGGTCGCATGCCCTAATCCGCATAAGGTGGGTTTTGGGTTGTGACACTTCAGGCAGTGGGGGATTCTGGGCTTGGGTATCCAAGACACTACATAAATAACCACGACACCCTTTCTTTAATAACCTCCCTGCCTGAATGGCAGAGATTAGGTAGGGCGGTGGGGTAATGCCCTTTCCCCTAAACATAAACTCGGGCTGCCCCGGGGGCTGAAACAGACACTTTTCTCAAAACAATCGATGGTGGCATGATTGTGTGATAACCAATCCATGCCCAATATCACATCAAATCCTTTTATCGCTAAGGGTATTAGATTGACTAACAACTCCTGGTCTCCAATCATTACCCTGCAGTTCCAAAGGATCGTGGACCCAATCATTGACATCCCGGAAGGAATTTGTACCAATAACAGTTCATCCATAGGTTCAGGTATCTTATGCAGTTTATCAACAAAAGATGGAGACACAAAAGAATGTGTGGATCCAGGGTCAATCAACACATATGCAGAAATTCCAAAAATCGGGAGTATACCTGCTACTACAGCATTTGCAGCAGAGGTGTCTCCTGGTTGCAGTGCAAAGACTCTTCCCGGGCGGCCCTGTGGCTCCTTGCCTTTGTCCTTTGTCTTGGCAAAAGGTGCTGGAATAGGCTTCTGTTCTGCGGTGCCGGTAGTTAAGGCGGGGGTTCTCGGGATTAGTGGATGTTGCGGGCAATCTTTGACTTGGTGCCCCTTATCTCCACATCGGTAGCATGCACCAGTCAGTCGGCGACATTCTCCAGTGTGTAGGTTCTCGTAGTGAGGGCATCTGGGCACTTCCTCAGTTTTCTTCTGACCCTTGTTGCTCTTACTTGGGCCCTCAGTCCTTTGCTTCTTGCTCGGCTGCTCCTTTTTAAAGTTTTTGCCCTATTATGCTCTTCCCTCACCAAAAAGGAAGCAAATCTGGACAACGCAGAGAACTTGGCTGCATACTGAATTACGATTATGTCCCCTTGTTTCAAGGTGGCGAACTCCTAAATTTTTCTCTCCCGGATTGTAGGGGGAAAGAACATGCCATAAAACTTTTCAATAAAATCGGCCCAGGTAATGGTGGGGTTCTGTACTTGCATCTCGAGCCACCACTTGTAAGCCTCTCCCTGTAACATGTAAGTGGCTAGCATCACTTTCTCGGCTTCCGAACAAATCAAGAGCTTAAAGGTCTTTTCCATTGACATGACCCACAGCTCAGCTTTCTCGGGGTCGGTAACAGCATCGAAAGTCGGGGTTTGAGCTTATAGAAGTGATCTAACAAGTCATTACGAATGCCGGTTTCCAACGGTTGCGCTGGGGCGGGCAGAGGCGGAACTACCGGAGGCTCTACCGGGTTATTTGCTGGTCCGGCCTGGTGTTGCTGTAAAGTTCTTAATAGTCCCTCAATGGCCTGGCCAAATTGAGCTAATGTGGCTCGCATTTCCTGTAGGGCTACGCTCTCCGTTGGGGCCTGCGGTTCCCTATTGTTATTCCTAGTTCGAGGCGGCATCTGAAGCAAGATAAAAGTATTCTAAGTATCCTCATTCAATGTGTCATAGTAAGAATGTCATTCAGGTTGTTCATCGATTCAGAAATCCTATGACTTAAGTATTTGCTTTCTAAGGATTCAGTGTTTAAATAACCCTAAGGTTCTGGTCTATACTGACTTTCAAACCTGTAGCTCTGATACCACTCTTTTGTCACATCCCCCAGACCCACCCTGTGCGGATTTGGGGTACGTGACAAAGGCCAGTTAGGCACCCATCGGGTTTTATCAGTTTTTTTTTTTTTTTGAAAACAAAACCCCGACGGTAATCCTAACCACAGGCCATTCCGATCTAAATCCCAAGCATAATGCATTCAACATATATAATTTAAGCAGCGGAATTTTCACAAGAGAATGCATACATATATACTTGGCAGAGCATTCAGGATACATCATAGTCAGTCCTATCTTAATCAAGATTACAAAACAGTTTCACCACAAAAGGTCATGATCTGTTCAGTTAGTACAAAAATGGTATAGATTCACAAAAATGGATTATCATTTTATCTGGGGGTCTCCAACATTTTCCCCCTAAGTCCTGAACCTGCTAAACCTGTCCATCTGAGAGTTCCCCTGAAATTATTAAAATAATGGAATGAGCTTTAAAAAGCCCAGTGAGTAACACAGATATCCAGGCAAGAGTTTCTAATTCAATCTTTGCTTAAATCACATGGTAATTAAATCAGTTTGGAATTAATAGTTCAATAAATCCAAGTCAAGTTCAATAGATCAAAACAGATAAACGGTTCAGGGCGCTAGCATATCAATCAGAAGTATAGTTAATCATTTGAGAAACTAAAAACCATGTCATCGGTGATAAAAGCATGCATCTAAAACAATTGCATTTAAAACATATGGTATCCGAAATAATTTAGCAGATCAATGAGCAGTAACTAAACAGTGTCAGAAGTTACTCACCTTCAATATTTGAGTTTGAAGCTATGAACGGAGCCTTCCTCTTTTTCTCCTTAAGCCTAAAACATTTCATAGAGATTTATCAACTCATGACCTTAGACTGAGTAAGTCTACCCTATGATGGGTTTCATGGAACTAACCTATAGTGGCTAGTTCATAGGTCTTACCTCTTAAGCATTTGGCTTAGGGTTTCAGTGTCTTCACACATTTATCGGTTTTGATTTTCATAATATGGACCTAACCATTAAGTTCGGAAGGTCAAAGAAAGTCAACTTAGACTCTCTCGGCTTTTAAATCTGGGTTCGGGTATATCAAGGGTATTTCGGTCATTTTTGCCGTCACATAATTTCTGTCTCGGATTCATCATCTAGTCATGTATACAATCTCACAGGTGTCAGGTCTACTACTGGTACTAATTCCGTTTTAATCGGACTCCATTTGGGCCTTGTACAATGTCAGGGGTATTTTGGTAATTTCATATGTTGTATTTTTCGGTACTTTATTTGCTATTACGGACCTCACCATTGGACTCAGAAGGTCCGAGACAGTAGGAATACATATATAACTTATGATTTTTGGACAACGGACTAATTTGGAGTATTTAATTTAATTAAATGATTTTAATTAAATTAATTTCAGAATATATAGTATATATATTATTTTCGGCACAATAGTGATCGGTCAAATAGGGTGGCAGCGTGCCACCTCCCTCTCCAAATGATACTGCCATCGAGTCCCATAAGGCGCAAAATTGCACCTTTTATTTCTGGTTTATATTAAATATATAATATATATATATTCTGTCTCATAAGGGTCACACGCAGGTGCGTGGCCGAGTGGAAAGAAGGGGCGCGTGGCTCTGGAGGTCAGGGGTTCGAAACCCCGTAGTCCCCTTTTCCTTCCTTCCCTTTCTTTTCTTTTTAAAATATAACTGTTTAACATATAAACGCCCAAAACGACACCGTCCCATTTATTCAGTGGCAGTCCCGTTGTTTGACACATGTCCGAGTTGGCTCGGCCCAACCCATCTCGACTCGGTCAACTCGGCCGAGTCGACTCTGTCTTCCCCACTAACTGACTCGGTGTTGCCCTAATTTCTGTAGAATTTTAGCTTCTATTTCGTGAGATCTTAGGTTGTTTTGGTCTCTGTTTCTGGGTGGTATCGATTCCTGAGGGTCACACCAACGCTTTGGCATCGGTTTTGAGCTTCGAATCAACCTAACAGGTCCTGTTTTCAAGAGGATAGCTGTGACCTGCAACTCGATACTACTCCCTCGATTCTTCACCATTTCATGTGATTTTTGAAGCTATGTGATCTACAAATCATAAGGATCAAGACCCTATCTTCATTTTTCAGTTTAGTCTCGAGGTTTAACGGATTGGATTTTAAACCCGTGGGTTCATTTCCAATTTCATGGGGCTATACGGTGTTCTAGGGTCGCGTAGGTAGATGGTTGAGATCCTATCAGGGTCTACTTTGAGTCCCACTACTCAAAATCCTAAACTGCTATGGTCGAATCAGACCTGGTATTCCAAGGTCCTTTAATGGAGGTCACCTTCGGTTTTCATGGTTCTTGACCATTTTGACACCTCTAACACACACAGTATGCTCAAAACTAATTCTTAGGATCAAAAATATCCATGCATGCAGTCTACACCCGTAGCAATCCATCAAAACAGTTCAAAATATAAAAATAAAGGAAGAGGTAAGTTTGGAAGTTCACCTTCAACAGAGACTCTCTCCTCCTACGGCTTGACTCAGAGCTTCTCACAGTATCCCTCGACTCCCTCAGGTCATGCACTGCAATCCTCAAGCCTTCACCTTTCCTCTCTAATGGCCAAATTTCTCATAGCACATATGCATGCACAAGCTTCCTTTCCTCTCTTTCTCTCTATACTCTCCCTCTCAGCCAACCCTACATACACTCAACAGAACTCACACACTCACTTTTAGTATTTCAGAATTCTCTAAAGAGAGAATTCTTTGGTGCAAGTTATGTATATATATATATATATATATAGGGTTATACCCATATATATGAGTGTATCTCTGCCCTTAGTGGGGTTAGTGGCTGATTGACTTGATGGAGAAGATGTAGGGCAATGATGTAGGGAATGCATGCAAGGCCATTGGCCAGTTTGGGTGGTGGCTTGGGCAAGATTATAGGTTATATACATATGTTGCTGTATACATGCACAAAGTAACCAACAGCCTAGTTGGTAACTTTTTGGAACAAAATTGCTTACCTTGGTAGGTCAAGGGTTCAATTCCCCTTGGCCTCCCAAGTGACCATTTTCTCATATTTTTCTGGTTAAGGCCCTGTTTGGTTGTCGCGGAATTCCAGTTTCACTGTTTTGGCCTTAACTTCCAATCCGTAACTCCTTTTTTAGTGCGGTTTCTTTCTGTCACTTCCTACTCAGAATATCTTTCATTGATCATGGTTCAATGTCAGTTTTTATTTTCTCGAGTTTTCCATAATTAGCTAATTCGAGTTTTATCACTATTAAAAATAGACATTAAATTAGCTAAACTTGACATTTCATTCCCAAAACAGTTTTCAATACACAAAACATGTCAGTTAAGTAATTGGGGTGTTACAATATACATATCTTACCGTTCAAATTACATGTTTTAACCGACCCACCTCGGTATACGTGACGTATCCCGGGTCGGGATATTACAAGCGACGCCCACTATGCGTCGCTAATACTCACTTTTAGCGACGCACAGTAGGTGTCGCTAATACTGACTTTTAGCGATGCACAGTAGGCGTCGCTAATAGTATTTTTAAATTGAATTCTGACTTTTAGCGACACTCTGGTGTGCGTCGCTAAAAGTGGTTTTTTTTTTTTTGAACCATATCTACTTCGTTTTATTTGTTGTTTTGTTTCTGTTTAAACCTGTATCAATCATCCATCCTGATATACAATAAAATCCAAGCATTCTAAAATGAATATATTAAAAAAGAAAAATACATTCATATATATATATATATATTAAACTAATTATGTACAATTGTAAAAGTACAATTCATCAATAAATAGAAAAATTAAAAATTGTCTCCAAAATGTTACTACAGATGTCCATAAAAATAAAAAAATAAAAATAACAAGTTCCGATACAAAACATAAAGACGGCGCGGCAATAATCCCCGATCAATCTGAAATAAAGATCAAATGACATATATTAGAACAATTATTAAATATATATGAACATAGAATGTGAATAGTTTTTTTTTGCATGCATGCATAAATAGTAAGAACGACATAAAGTAGCATAAGTCTATTTTATCATTTGTGAGGTGTGTCATGTGGTTTCGGTGTAGTTAAGCGGATATCCGGCCTTTTGGTCTGTCAAAACTCTAAAATGGGCCTTTTTGGAGCTGACACTTGCATAAGTTTCAAACCGGGCATCCAAACCGAGTGCCATAAGTTTGTGCAAGTCTATTTTATCATTTGTTAGGTGTGTGATGTGGTTTCGGTGTAGTTAAGCGGATATCCGGCATTTTGGTATGTCAAAACCCTAAAATGGGCATTTTTGGAGCTGAAACTTGCATAAGTTTCAAAACGGGCATCCGAACCGAGTGTCATAAGTTCGTGCAAGTCTACTTTATCATTTGTGAGGTGTGTGATGCGGTTTTGGTGTAGTTAGGCTGATATCCGGCATTTTGGTTTGTCAAAACCCCAAAATAGACCTTTTTGGAGCTGAAACTTGCATAAGTCTCAAACCGGGCATCCGAACCGAGTGCCGTAAGTTCGTGCAAGTCTATTTTATCATTTTTGAGGCGTGTGATGTGGTTTCGATGTAGTTAGGCTGATATTCGGCATTTTGGTCTGTCAAACACCCAAAATGGGCCTTTTTGGAGCTGAAACTTGCATAAGTTTCAAGCCGAGCATCCGAACCAAGTGCCGTAAGTTCGTGCAAGTCTATTTTATCATTTGTGAGGTGTGTGATGTGGTAACGGTGTAGTTAGGCCGATATCTGGCATTTTGGTCTGTCAAAACTCCAAAATGGGCCTTTTTGGAGCTGAAACTTGCATAAGTTTCAAACTGGGCATCCGAACCGAGTGCCGTAAGTTTGTGCATGTCCATTTTATCATTTTTGAGGTGTGTGATGTGGTTTCGGTATAGTTAGGCTGATATCCGGCATTTTGGTCTATCAAAACCCCAAAATGGGCATTTTTTGAGCTGAAACTTGCATAAGTTTCAAACCGGGCATCTGAACCGAGTTCCGTAAGTTCGTGCAAGTCTATTTTATCATTTTTGAGGTGTGTGATGTGGTTTCAGTGTGTTTAGGCTGATATTCGGCATTTTGGTCTGTCAAAACCCCAAAATGGGCAGTTTTGGAGCTAAAACTTGTATAAGTTTCAAACCGGGCATCCGAACCGAGTGCCGTAAGTTTGTGCAAGTCTATTTTATCATTTGTGAGCTGTGTGATGTGGTTTTGGTGTAGTTAGGCCGATATTCGGCATTTTGGTCTGTCAAAACCCCAAAATGGGCATTTTTGGAGTTGAAACTTGCATAAGTTTCAAACCGGGCGTCCGAACCGAGTTCCGTAACTTCGTGCAAGTCTATTTTATCATTTTTGAGGTGTGTGTTGTGGTTTCGGTGTAGTTAGGCTGATATCCGAAATTTTGGTCTGTCAAAACCCCAAAATGGGCCTTTTTGGAGTTGAAACTTGCATAAGTTTCAAATCGGGCATCCGAACCGAGTGCCGTAAGTTTGTGCAAGTATATTTTATCATTTTTGAGGCGTGTGATGTGGTTTCGATGTAGTTAGGCTGATATTCGGCATTTTGGTCTGTCAAACACCCAAAATGGGCCTTTTTGGAGCTGAAACTTGCATAAGTTTCAAGCCGAGCATCCGAACCAAGTGCCGTAAGTTCGTGCAAGTCTATTTTATCATTTGTGAAGTGTGTGATGTTGTAACGGTGTAGTTAGGCCGATATCTGGCATTTTGGTCTGTCAAAACTCCAAAATGGGCCTTTTTGGAGCTGAAACTTGCATAAGTTTCAAACTGGGCATCCAAACCGAGTGCCGTAAGTTTGTGCATGTCCATTTTATCATTTTTGAGGTGTGTGATGTGGTTTCGGTATAGTTAGGCTGATATCCGGCATTTTGGTCTATCAAAACCCCAAAATGGGCATTTTTTGAGCTGAAACTTGCATAAGTTTCAAACCGGGCATCTGAACCGAGTTGCGTAAGTTCGTGCAAGTCTATTTTATCATTTTTGAGGTGTGTGATGTGGTTTCAGTGTGTTTAGGCTGATATTCGGCATTTTGGTCTGTCAAAACCCCAAAATGGGCAGTTTTGGAGCTAAAACTTGTATAAGTTTCAAACCGGGCATCCGAACCGAGTGCCGTAAGTTTGTGCAAGTCTATTTTATCATTTGTGAGCTGTGTGATGTGGTTTTGGTGTAGTTAGGCCGATATTCGGCATTTTGGTCTGTCAAAACCCCAAAATGGGCATTTTTGGAGTTGAAACTTGCATAAGTTTCAAACCGGGCGTCCGAACCGAGTTCCGTAACTTCGTGCAAGTCTATTTTATCATTTTTGAGGTGTGTGTTGTGGTTTCGGTGTAGTTAGGCTGATATCCGAAATTTTGGTCTGTCAAAACCCCAAAATGGGCCTTTTTGGAGTTGAAACTTGCATAAGTTTCAAATCGGGCATCCGAACCGAGTGCCGTAAGTTTGTGCAAGTATATTTTATCATTTTTGAGGCGTGTGATGTGGTTTCGATGTAGTTAGGCTGATATTCGGCATTTTGGTCTGTCAAACACCCAAAATGGGCCTTTTTGGAGCTGAAACTTGCATAAGTTTCAAGCCGAGCATCCGAACCAAGTGCCGTAAGTTCGTGCAAGTCTATTTTATCATTTGTGAAGTGTGTGATGTTGTAACGGTGTAGTTAGGCCGATATCTGGCATTTTGGTCTGTCAAAACTCCAAAATGGGCCTTTTTGGAGCTGAAACTTGCATAAGTTTCAAACTGGGCATCCAAACCGAGTGCCGTAAGTTTGTGCATGTCCATTTTATCATTTTTGAGGTGTGTGATGTGGTTTCGGTATAGTTAGGCTGATATCCGGCATTTTGGTCTATCAAAACCCCAAAATGGGCATTTTTTGAGCTGAAACTTGCATAAGTTTCAAACCGGGCATCTGAACCGAGTTCCGTAAGTTCGTGCAAGTCTATTTTATCATTTTTGAGGTGTGTGATGTGGTTTCGGTGTATTTAGGCTGATATTCGGCATTTTGGTCTGTCAAAACCCCAAAATGGGCAGTTTTGGAGCTAAAACTTGTATAAGTTTCAAACCGGGCATCCGAACCGAGTGCCGTAAGTTTGTGCAAGTCTATTTTATCATTTGTGAGCTGTGTGATGTGGTTTTGGTGTAGTTAGGCCGATATTCGGCATTTTGGTCTGTCAAAACCCCAAAATGGGCATTTTTGGAGTTGAAACTTGCATAAGTTTCAAACCGGGCGTCCGAACCGAGTTCCGTAACTTCGTGCAAGTCTATTTTATCATTTTTGAGGTGTGTGTTGTGGTTTCGGTGTAGTTAGGCTGATATCCGAAATTTTGGTCTGTCAAAACCCCAAAATGGGCCTTTTTGGAGTTGAAACTTGCATAAGTTTCAAACCGGGCATCCGAACCGAGTGCCGTAAGTTTGTGCAAGTATATTTTATAATTTTTGAGGTATGTGACGTGGTTTCGGTGTAGTTAGGCAGATATCTGGCATTTTGGTCTGTCAAAACCCCAAAATGGGCATTTTTGGAGCTGAAACTTGCATAAGTTTCAAAACGGGCATCCAAACCGAGTGCCGTAAGTTCGTGCAAGTCTATTTTATCATTTGTGAGGTGTTTGATGTGGTTTCGGTGTAGTTAGGCTGATATCCAGCATTTTGGTCTGTCAAAACCCCAAAATAGACCTTTTTGGAGCTGAAACTTGCATAAGTTTCAAACCAGGCATCCGAACCGAGTGCCGTAAGTTCGTGCAAGTCTATTTTATCATTTGTGAGGTGTGTGATGTGGTTTCGGTGTAGTTAGGCCGATATCCGGCATTTTTGTCTGTCAAACCCCCAAAATGGGCATTTTTGGAGCTGAAACTTGCATAAGTTTCAAACCGGGCATCCGAACCGAGTGCTGTAAGTTCGTGCAAGTCGATTTTATTGTTTGTGAGGTATGTGATATGGTTTCGGTGTAGATAGGCCGATATCTGACATTTTGGTATGTCAAAACCCCAAAATGGGCCTTTTTGGAGCTGAAACTCGCATAAGTTTCAAACCGAGCATCCGAACTGAGTGCTGTAAGTTCGTGCATGTCTATTTTATCATTTGTGAGGTATGTGATGTGGTTTCATTACATTTTCTGTCACGCCCCGAATTCCCGACCGAACCCGGGGATGTGACTCAAGCGAAACAAAAGAAGAAAAGAAATAGACGAATAAATAAATAAATACCAATTTAACTAATTTTTTGATTTAGATACAAGTCTACATACATGCATACATACATTCCTGTTTTAAAAAAATTTCGGCAGAACCTCCTTTATTTTTCGAGCCTTTTTCCCCTAATAATCACAATACATCATATAAATACAAACACATCACAATCCATCCTCACTCGATGGCCACAATCTTATCAAAGTTAAATATACATCGCCTAATTATACAATCCATCACGTCTACTCCTACAGTTAAACTAAAAGATCACAAATTCTATATTTATTACAATATACAATGCCATTTCCATTCTTTTCAGAAACACACCAATCTTTTATAATATCAAAATACGCCTTATGGGCCAAATATTCTTCCAAATTTATTTCCTCTCCTTTCTCCAAGACTTCATCAAGTCCCGCGTACCAGAAGCCTTATCTGAAATCTGTGCCCACGAATGGGTCAGTGGCAACATGCTGGTATGGTACAATACTAATGCAAGGAACAAAATTAAGACGTGACATATGCAAGTGTACATGTATATCTACATGCCTCCTTAGTCATGCATACAATATAATGACAATGCACAAACTACATCTTCATAAAACCCTATATCACGTTCACAAATTCATCAACACAATGCACAGGCAATATGCGTGACACACCCATGCATCTCAATGTCACACCCATGTCTCATGATACGGTCCTTCCCCGCTGGCATGAGTACCGCCACGTATGTCTCCTTTTCGGTGCGCCCCCGATGGAATAGAGTACCAACGACCGAATTTTGGGTTTTTCACCACAAGACCTATGCCCTCATAATGCACCAGCACCTCGTGCTGACCCACACTATGCTTTCAAGGAATCACCCTATGCCAATCTGCCATGATTCCATCATGCAATATCGCAATCTCAATTAAAACATTTCACCTATGCATAAAGCATGCCATTTAAACAATATTGTCCTTTTAAAAATAACAATAGCATCTGAATCATAAGACTTCATCCACAAATATACGCATCATGCACAATCAATCTCAATACTTATACAATCCACATGTCACAACATCAACAATCCTTCTAGAACAGAAATCACATATGATGACAACTCAAGAAATAAATCACAATTCTCAAATAAGCTTAAAGAACACGTAAGCACATAACAATCAACTCAAAGAAGCAATAATTCCTATGTGATCTTCTATCAGAAAATAAGCACAAGAATCATTTAATCAATATGCACATTCAATCCTAATTTAATCCTATTCCTTACCTAGTAAAGTACCATACCTGATCGGGTTATCTCAACCCTCAGAAGTCGTGTCCACTACGTAGTCTAATCAACTGATGGATAGCTATTAAGTTTTGGCTAAAGTTCCAGGCTCAGTCAACCTTCTAGATGAACGGACAATAACTTCTCTGCTTGAAATTGAGTGAGCCATCTCCACCTGAGTTTCCATCATTAAACTCATTTGTTGTTTCCATAACTACCGCAGTAGGTGCTGCAATAGCAGCTCCCTTCCTTATAGTGCCATCAAAACCCATCACAGAATTCCCATCTCCCTCAAACCGCAACATGGAACTCACCAACATGTCCTGCACTACCACACACCTTTAGGGCCATAATGGTGAACAAGAAAGCCACTAAAACCCCAATTGAGTCTCCAAATGCCCCAATAGAGCAGCTCACTGATCAGTAGTGTAGTTGTTTAAGCTGCTGCTCCACTGCAACTGGTAGTGCATTTCCTACTTCAATCACTCACAACATTTCCCATGAATATGCCCAACAACCTATCTTTAAAACTCCCACAAAATGCCCCCAAACACTTGCCAAAAACTCCATTTTAGAGCTCATCACTGCTATAGACGCACAGGAATTCCTTTCAACATAAGTCGGATCCATCAGCTGCAACAACCCTTATCACAACTTCAAACCTCTTATGCGGCAACTCATGGCGCCAGAGACACCATCAATGGGCTGCCAATTATCCTCTGCAACGCTTTACTCAATTCCGAGTCACTCCACCAAATCGTAGCATTCACTCTATCACAAAACTCAAGTGTAACTCATCACCAAGCATTCTAACCCAAAATATAGGTATCAGTATATAACCCAACAAGTCCCTCAACGCCATCTACACTGCCGTGGTCCAGCTTTTCTTCAACAGCTCAAACAGACACAAAATTTCCCAATACCTCTGTTTTTTTTTTTCTCCTCCTCTGATTGGTGTGGAACAATAGCTTCCGGAGTCATCTATGTTGTAATACCCCGACCCGAGTTAGGGACTATTTAACCGTCGCATAAAATTAGTAATCGACGCCTTAAATAACAAGGTCGGTTTCAAACCCGACGCACGAACTTTTAAGTAATAGTCCTGAAAAGTCAGGACGACTGTACATCACTTTCGTTGCAATCACCAACTTGTTGGTTTGATGATAATTTTATTTTCACGCCAACTGCCGATCATCGATACGAGTATAAGAATTGGGCACGCCTTTCGAGGGTACGAAGGATTAGTGTAAAGGGTGTACACTCAAAAGAATAATTAATTTTTAAAGTAATTAATTATTATGATATAAGAAATTAATGTTAGTATATATATACATAGATAATGATAATAATAATGATAATAAATAAATAAATAATAATAATAATAATAATAATGATAATAATACATGTGTAAAAGTATAAGAGTGGGTATGTATAGTTATGAAATTGTAATTATGTATATATGTAAATATGATCATATATGTATATAAGTTGAAGGACATGCAATGGTCCAATGTGTACAAGAGGGTGGGAGAGACCATTGTGTATTAGTATGTGTGAATATATATATATGTATATATGTATATATATATATACACATACATCCAAATCAAATACCACACACACACACAACCGGCCAACAAGGCCTGCCCCAAAACAGTAGAAATCTGAGAAAAGAAGCTGCCATAAGTTAACCAAGTTGGTAGGGAAATTAGAAAGTACCATGATTAAGCATGGGCTTATATGCATATACACACAAAATTTTATACACTTGCCCCCAACATCTTCCCGTCACACGAAAAGAGAGAGAGGAGTTCTGAAGGGAATACAGAAGCTAGAGGGAGAAGAAGAACGAGAAGAATGAGGAAGGAATACCACCTTTGAGGTAAATCCCTAAAAATTTCAAAATTTCTCTCTCCAAAAATACATGCATGCCAATGAACTGTTTTAGTGATTTTATTGCATATAAGATGTTTACAGTAAGTAGACATGAATAATACATGAAGAATAGGCACTGAACACACCAGAAACACCCTACCGTACACTAAACCACCATTGATGACCGATTTAAAGCAGGTCTGAATCAAGCTTCCCCAAACCCAATTTGGTTGATTGGAACCTCAACTAGACTCCTAGAACATTCCAAAAACCCTAGAACGCGACCACGAAGCTCAAGAAACGACCTCCAAAAGTCGAGTTGCAAGTACGGGTTTGGAAACCCAACCTCACAAACTCACCATTTAACCTACTTCCTTGAATGGGGATTTAAACCTCATGGGAAATGAAACAAAACAGAACAAACCCCATGTGATTTGGCTCAAAAATGAGCATGAACGATCGACTTGCAGGTTTGGATTATCGAATCCAAAACCGAACTGATGAACCCATTTTGATTCCTCAAACGAATGCAAAAATGTTCATTAATAACCCAGAAATTATTTCCCATGAAAACAGTAGGGTTTTGGTTGGCCAAAACTCACGAAATAGAAGAAAAAGGAAAACTGCAACTAGGGCAACACTGGTGATAGTCGTGGGGAAGACGACCGAGTCGACACATTGTTTAAATCGAGTCACCGAGTTAACTCGGGACACGTGGTGGCTCACGGGCAGGCCACCGCATTATTAAAACGTGGCCGTTTTGGCTTAAGGGTTTAAAACCCTGATTCAATGTGTTTGGCTATACAGTTATGGCCCAAATTCAATAAACCAGGCGCGAATAGCGTGGCTTATTCCGGTTTAATACATTTGTCCGCCGTTTGGTTTACGAAAACAGGGAAAAATAAAAAGGGGCCGAAGCCCCTGGGACTCGAACCCCTGACCCACGCGCGCCAATCTCCTCTCTTTCCACTGGGCCACACGCTTGCGTGTGTCACTTAAGGGGCAAGATTTATATATATATATTATATACTAAATTAAAATCAAAAATAAAAAGGTGCATTCTGCACCTAAAAGGATTCGAACTCGGATATATGGGGAGGGAGGTGACACGCTGGCCAGCGTGCCACCCTATTCAACCTGTTACTCATATGCAACTTAAATATATATATATATATATATATACTATACTTTATTAATTTAATTTGATTAAATTTATTTAATTAAATTAAATATTCCAAAATGGCCCGGTGTCCAAATAAGATGAGTTATATATGTATTCCTACTGTCTCAGGCCTTCTGAGTCCATTGGTGAGGTCTGTGACATGAAATGAGGTCCCGAAAAATTAAAGACCCCTAAAGAATGTCAAAATGACCAAAATGCCCCTGCCTCATAAATAAGTCAGATGAAGTCCAAATAAAATAATTAAACGGTGGATTCTAACTATTTCAAATCTTCTGAATCTAATGGTAGGGTCCGTTTCACGAGACGGGACTCTAAAAAATTTAGACACGTTAAGGTATAAATTACCAAAATACCCCTTGACCAAAATTAACAAGTTATTAGTGTAATCTTACTATCTCGGACCTTCTGAGCCTAATGGTGAGGTCCACGACACGAGATGAAGTCCCGAAAAATAAAGACACGTAAGGGGGGTAAAATGACCAAATTACCCCTAATACACCGAAAGCCAAATTAAAACCAAGGAAGGTCTAAATTGACTTTCTTTGGCATCCCGGACTCAATAATGGAGTCCAAATTACGAAACGAAGTACGGAAAAATATGACACGTAAAACGATAAATGACCATTCTACCCTTTTACATACAAAAGCCTGAATTAAATTCTACGAAAGCCTAAACCGACTTTCTTGGACACTCCGGACTCAATGGTAGAGTCTATTTGACCAAAAGAAATGTCTAAAATAAAAAGACATAAAATTTGATGAATAGCATCTGTTAGATGACTATGAACTGAAATATTGCCAAAGTACTAAACTAAGGCAAAGAAATACGAAAACACACGACACGTAATTATGTGAAGTAAATAACTTTAAGTTAAAGTTAATGGAACTCCCAGAAGAGTATAAAATAAAATAAACTTAATTCCTAATACATTAAGATGTGTCATAGGTTAAGAATGAGTGCGTAAGAAATTTATGAAATCGTGTTAGGATCTAATACGATCTAAGCATAAGCTAAGAAGCATCAGTAGGAGATGTTTGAAATGAATGTGAAGTTAATGAGGTTATTTATGAATTGTTCTTAGGAACTACAAAGGGAGTGGGAAAGCGCATTATTAGCACTAACCCTAAAGGACCAAGGTGAGTAATCTTGCATTTGAAGTGGAGGCTTTAACTCCACGGATTTCAACAGATATTTTTTTAAGATCAAATATTTACAGCATTGATATGTCAAATTCAGTATTCATGACTTCTGTTTTTTTAAATATTCTGCCATGACATGCTTCATGATTATTTACATATTATATCCGTAAATGTTTTCCTTTCAAAATAGTTAGCATGTCTGATTTTCCTCAAACATCCTGAATTTGATTATTACAAGTATTGAAGCATCATTGCAACAGTTATACGTCACACGTTTTAAATACTCATGAAAGGCTTTTATATAAAAGTCATATGATAAATGTTTTACAAGATAAATAATAAGCACATAGGTAGTGTGGTGAGTTGTACGGAACTCAATGGACCTATCATGTGCATCAACACATAGTTAGGATTTTGGGTCATACGGAACTCAATTGACCTGTCATGTGTAATGTCTGGTAGCAGGATCTAATCCCCCAGGCAAATGAGATATCTCCACGTATACGTAAAATGAGAGTCTGGTTCGAAACAGATTCCACCTAATTAGAGAGAAAAATATGACAAACGATTTTGGAAATGGAAGCAGGTTTTATCCCCCATTTTTACTATACATGTTTACATGATTTTAAGTTATATGTTCTGAATTACACCTACTCTTTTATGGAAATATATGTTCTAGCTTGAATACCTTGAATGTTTCAAAGCTACATATTTTACGAATGCATGTTCTCTATGTTCAAGTATACGACCAATTGGTAGTTGAGTATTTTATAAACTCTCATGTACGAAACCTCTACCAATTGAAAACCCATGACAGATGTAGGAATTACTCATTGGGCTTTTCGAAGCTCACCCCACTCCCTAACATTTTTCAGGTGATGATCAAGGTTGGACACTTGCTCAATATGGGGAGCAGTGAATGGCAACTCCAATAGGTCCTTGGAGATATTTTGGTAGTAGTAGGACCCATTATCAGTTAAACTTTTGTAATAGAAATTTTGGACAATGATGTACTTAAGCCCGAGGGGCACATGGTTATGTACTATGTAGAACCTTTAGTTAATATTATTATGCTCTGATTATTATCTTTATGTGTACCGCTATGAAGAGCGGCAGTATTAGATGGATATGCGGCAGATGTTTTATTTTAAAAGAAAAGAAAAAAGTTTTTCACACTTCCGCAACCACAGGTCGCATCGCTGTCTGATATTGTTGCTTATGTATGAGCCTTGTCTCGAGGCCTTCGGGTCTCGGGGCGGCGGTCGCGATCCGGTAATCCGCACAGGGTGGGTTTCGGGTCGTGACATATGTCGCTAACCAACCATCCCTCATCACATGGCTGTGGGTATCATCTTGAAACAATTCTAAAGCTTCAGGCATAACCTGTTTGGACATAATCTGTAATCAACCTATTCCAAATCACCAAATCAGTTTGTGGCACCGTGGTAGCCACTTGCGCGCATCAACCCAGGCTGTATCAGAAGCCTGTACCTAAACAAAGAACCCAACACCTATACTGTTTAAAGCAGCCATCCATTCCGCATCGACCTGCTGCCACTGCTCTTCTGTTTCTTCTGTCCTCAACTGAAGTGGCAGAAACGGAGGAATCCATCACCCATCCAGATCTAACGAGAAACCCATGAAGCTGCATACTTACACAATTCAAAACCATCCCATGACCACTCAAATCCAATCTAACCGACTCCCCAACAATCCACACATCCAACGTGATTTAGCCATCCACAAAACCGCTACAACCACACACAACTCCAAGCCGTATCAAAATGCCCCCTTCTCCAACAAACATACACACACCTACGCAGATATATATATATATATAACTATAGCTCCTGCATCGTTGCACATATACACACATTAGCAACCAAATCAAAAGGAAAGAAATGGAGACAAAACCTGTTCACCTACTGTCACCGCAACCCCCGTAGTGCCCCTCACAAAATCGCACCATCCACAAGCAAATCTGAACCACAACAGGCGTCGTTCTCTCTACAATTTCTCTCCCACAGCACCAACACGCACACATCTACAACCGTGCCATCATCGCAACCTTCCTTTCTGTAAATCTCAATCACTCTCCGATCAACAGCTTCCGGTGCTACGCTGCGACGATCGTCCCTTCCACCATCGCTCCTCCGTCGCCCCCTAGCCTGGATTCCCCCTCGCGACCACCGCCATTTCTGCTTCTTCCCTTCCGTTTCTCTTTTCCCCTTTCTCTCTTTCTCTTTTTCTCTCTTTTTCCCCTTTTCTTTTTCTCTCATTTCCTTCCTTGTTTTCACGCGACTTGCCCCTGTTTTGTTCCCCATCTCTCTCTCGGTTTCCTTCCCTAAATTCTTATCTCTTCTCGGTTTTCTATCCATTAGATAACATACATATTATTTATTTATTTATTTATTATTATTATTTTTTTTTTTGTCTGGATAAATTTTATATTTCTTAATAATTAATCCCTTCATGGCATACTATATATTCAGGGCCATCTCCAATTATTATCGTCACATACCCCTTTCTATTCATTCATTTATTTTATTTTATTTTTTTTTTCAAGTCTCTACATTTTCTATAAGTAATAAATCTGTGATATCCCGACCCGGGATATGACACGTTTACCGAGGTCAATCGACTGAATAGTGTAATGTGAACTGTGTGAGCTCTATATCATAGTATTCTATGGAACCGAGCGATTGGGGGATGTGAATAAATTGTTTAGAATAGCCAGTGTCGGGCAATACCCGAGCACCTCAAGGTATAGTATCGTGATACGTGCACGCACGTATCTCTATGCACGACCATATTTCACATACACGTAGTACGTCAAAAATCAGTGTATGCATGCACTGTCATAAATGAATATATATGCACGTATATGGATATACTCTCACGTATAAGATATGTATTTTATATGTGTATAAATAAATACATATAGTATAATGTATATTATGTATATATATATATATGTATATGTATACATAATACATGTATAAATATAAAGGAAAATATCAAAGAAAAGACAAAGGAAAAGGAGGGGGGGCTGCACATACATAAGTGACCTATGCATACATCACTGTGTGTGTATGTGTGCTTGAGTGTGTTTGGAAAACACACCAACCGACCTTGTGAAGGTGGTGTGTATATATATATATAAGTATATGTATATATATATATATATATGAGGGCATGTGGATGGCTAGGGTTGAAGGGGCGGTTCTCTGCAGTCAAGATTGACTGCAAGAGAGACAGAAAGAGAGAGATAAAGTAGAGAGAAGAGAGGCGGTGGAGTGTTGCTTTATATATATGTATACAGGTTATGAGATGAGAGGAAATTGGAAACAACCGAAGGGAACTAAGAGGCTGAGAGTAAGAGGAGTACCATCAGGGATTCAAAAACAAAAGCAAAAGAGGTCCAAGGGCGTAACAACCAAAACAGAAACAGAAATACAGGTGAGTGGTGTAAATTCTGTTTTTATGTTTTGGAGCAGGAAACCTTAATCTATCTATAGGGTTTTCTAGAGTATAAAAATTGGAACTCAACGCAAAAAGAATCACTCAAAACGGTTGAGAAACCAGTGGAAAAATTTGAGTTACAGGTCTGATAGATAATCTGGGTTCCATGAATTTTATGCTTAAAACATTAGTTTTAGTTTGGGAAAATGATCGTTAATTGTGCAGGAAATATCTAGGATAAAATTTGAGTGAAACCCGTGACTTAACAGTCACGAAACTAAGAGGGAAGGTTTGGCCAGAAAGTCGACCGGAGCTATTGATCCCTATATTCGTGAAGATGGGAAGGGTCTTGATGAAAACTAAGGTTAGAGTTGAGATCCTTGAGGAAAGGGGAAGAGAATGGCATTCAAAACGGGGTAAAATAAGGTCGGAACTAGGTCACCGTCACCAGAGATGGTGACGGAACCCTAATGCATGCTCACCGGAATATCGGGGAAGACGACCGTGAAGTCGTGAGGCTATCGGGTTAAAATTTAACCGGATCCAAGATCAGGTCGGGACCCGACCGGAAGTGAAATGGGATATTGAAACCGTGTCGTTTATATTTAGTTTTAAAATGGATTTTGGGCTGTTTGGTTACAATAATAAGAAATGTGAAAATTTGGTTTGGGGTTATCCAAACCATGGATAAGGTGGATAGAGTGGATATGTTAATCCGGTTCTTTGAAATGGACTGAACCGTTTGGTTCAGTAAAGGGGCAGACCGGTTTAGGGTTTCTGGTTGTGAAGCAACTGGTTCAAACCGCAACTTTGAGAAATTGTGAACCGACCCCAAATGTTTTAGAAAATGTCACTGTGGCCCAACAGGAAAATTAATAAAATATTAATTTTTACAAAACTACCCCTATTTCAAATATGGGTCAAACGAAGTCCAAACGATACAAATGAATAGTCAAAATTTATTATCTCGGACGTTCGAAGTCCAATGGTGAGATCTGTTTCACAAGACGGGGTCCCAAAAAAATAGAAATAACCATAAAAGTGTAAAATGACTATTTTGCCCTTTTAAGTACAAATGTCCAAATGGAATTCCGCGAAATCCTAAACCGACTTTCTTCGACGTTCCGGACTCAATGGTAAGGTCTAAATTAGTGTTAGAGATACTTATGATAACAAGGCATAAAATTTTTTGAATAGCATTAATTTTAAGATAGATTTATTGATATATAGGGAACTCGAAAGGCAAGGGCACACTCACGAATTTCTGATATAGAATCATGATAGAGGTAAGTAAATTCACCTTCTCTTCCATATGGTGTTTCCAAGCCAAGTTTATTCTCTTTACTGCTGATGCTGCACTTTTTGACTCGCAACACATGAGGGCTCCGTGACCTGTAGAACACTCAGAAAGATGATCAGAGGACCACCGGATTGGCTCCGGCGGTAGCCGCTCCGATGCTTAAGTAAGGGAATTGAAAGACTGTATTGAAAGTCAAAGAATGAGCATAAGAATCCAAAGCGTACCTCTAGGGTTTAATATATAAGCCATGGTTCTCCTAATTTTGATTAGGTTTTGCCGCCACGAATATCGGGATTTGATCATCAGAGATTTGCAGTTACCTTGTGGAGCATTGAATCGTAGATGGAGATAACCATAAATAGTAGTTTCCGTGTTGAAGGTTGTTTCCTTATTCCCCGCTTAACGGCTGTTAAGGAAACCATATATGCAGTGTCGAGTAAATACTGTCCAGAACAGGAGGTCTGGACGATGTACATGAGAATATCCTGAATGCTTCATCTGTACTGTATGGCCGAGTTCATCGGTTCTGAATGATATATAAATAAGAATGCCCCGAAGGCTTATGGCTGCTCTGTATGATAGACATATATGAGAATACCCCGAAGGCTTGTAGCTGTTCTGTATGACCGAAATATATGAGCTCTGTAGGATCGAGATTTGTTAATCTGATAGGCACACGTGTCTCAAACTGATTGGTGTGTCTGTTTATGGTATATCAGCTACTCCCCCCCCGAGCCCTTGTCAAAAGCTAGGGTTTTAACTAGGGTTGAGGGTTTTGTGAAGAGTCATACGTTTTGCCTTCCCATTTCTCAAGACGCCGGTTTAACGCGTCATTTATTGCGCAGCCGATACTCGAGAACTCATCATTACTTTCAACTGTTGTGTCGGCTCGTCTTGGAAGGCTCATATTTCGAACGCGTATATAGAAAGAGGGAAAGGTCTTTCATACCTTTCTTCTGCATTTACTTCTACAGTACCAGACCGCCATTTGACATATCTTGGAGTTTTGGAGGATCTCCGGTGTTCATAACTCTTTTCTTGATCTCAGGTTCGACTTTTAGTCCCCTTCTTCATTCCTTCTCGTTTGTTTCATCTTTTTCTCTTGTTCACCATGTCTGGCTTAGAATCACACTCTGGTTTGAGAAGTCCTTCTGAGACTGATCCTCAAATGCAATTAGTGAATGTTGACGAAAATAGAATGGTAGTTCCTCCCTCTAGTCCGGGGGTCAGGATTGTCGATGCTTTTGATGATCCCCCGAACAGGGCTGGCGAGACCTCTAGTCGGTCTGGTCGCAGAGAAGAGGGTGAGAGTGTAATTATTGAAAGTATACTGAAGGAGTTATGGGCGAAGTTCAAACTTCCCAAAAA
Source organism: Nyssa sinensis (assembly GCA_008638375.1). NCBI lineage: Eukaryota > Viridiplantae > Streptophyta > Magnoliopsida > Cornales > Nyssaceae > Nyssa > Nyssa sinensis. Next base: position 34,257,863 of record CM018043.1, on the reverse strand, counting down.
TGTCACTTTCAGGGTCCCAGATTCTCAAGATCGCCCGGGCGATGTTAGAGATGGAGAAATCTGTGCCTATCTGGCCTGGTTTGAACTGGGTCTTAAACTCCCCTTTCCTGATATAATAAAACAGTTCTTTTGTTGGTTTGATCTGTGCCCCACAGACCTGAACCTTAACAGTTGGAGACATCTGTTGAGCTTTATCGTATTAGGGCATATGAATAATGTCGAGGTGTCCCTTGACCTGATCCGTAGCAATATGGATCTAAAACTTCAAAAGGCGGAGGGCCTTTATTATATGTCTTTTGATAGTGGGTTCAGACCCCTTACTTCTGTGCCCTCCTCCAACAAGACCTGGAAGAAATGGTACTTCTTTATTAAAGGAGGATGGGAATTCAAGAACTTCGAGGGTCAACCTTCCACATTCCCTCGAACCACTGGGCCAAGGGGTGAGGCTTAACTTTTCCGTGGCTATGTTGACTCCGTTTTGTTTGGCAATTTGTCGAACTGATCAATTTCTGTGTTTGCTTTGCAGTTAAGAGTGCGTGGAAGAGACCAGATTTCTCTCCCGCGATTCAGAAGCAGTATAAGAAGCTTTTGAAGCCCAGCATTAGGGATCATTCTTCCATTGTCAACCCTGATAAATTAATGGCTGCCAGGGGTAGTGTCGAGGAGATAGCTGATAATGTGATGGCTCAGTGGGAGTCCGGGCCATCACCGCCTGCGGTGGGGGAGGCTTCTTCTCCAGTGGTCCCTCTCGTTCCGAAGAAGCGGAGGCTGATTTCGTCCTCTCCCGGGCCTGCTGAGAGGGAGGAAGAGGCTCCCGTCCCTATCACGGTGGTTCCTCCAATCCCGTCTCGTCGAGCGGGTAAGGAGGCATCATCATCGGTGGCTCCTGACGTTGCTGGTCAGGGAGCCAAGAGGATTCTGAGTGAGTTCTGGGCCAAAGGCTCAGTTAAAATTAAGCCTCAGGCGTCTGGGAAGCTGCTTGCTGACTTGACCGCTCTTCAGGTTAAGGTGAGCTCGTTAGGACCATATTTTCCTTACCTTTAAGCGTTTCTACTGGTGTTTGAGTCGTTTTCTTTGTGTTATGCAGACCTTGCATACCCTTTCTGCTTTGGTGGAGGTTTCTCCATCTGTGGAGGAGCTCGACCAACTTAGGGCCAATCTGGACGAACTGGGACTCCAGTTGGGTACTGCTCGGTCGGAGGCTCACGATTCTACGGAGAAGTTGAAGGAGTGTCAGAACTCCTTGATAGTGATGGAGTCGGAGAGGAACCTTGCCGTTGAGCGGGCAAGGAGGTTGCAGGTGGAGCTGAATGGCTTGCGGTATCAGCACCGTAGACAGCTCGATGAAGCCGTGGAGCAGGCATTGGTGGACAATGAGGAAGAGATGAGGTCGAAGCTGGAAGGAATGGCCCATCGTTTGATTACGTTTGGGTTTAATAACTTCCGCTCTCGGCTTCTTGCCAAGTTTCCTGACCTAGACGTTTCCTCCATTGTGCCGCCTGGATCTGAACCCTCAGAGGTTCTCATCCAGGGTGAAGTGGCTAATGTCCTCCCTGCCGATCCCACGGAAGAGGTTGTACCGACTGAGGTGGCTGATACTGCTCCTGCCGATCCTTCTCCGGTTGCTGATCCTGTTCCTGCTGACTAGGCTTAGGACGAATATTTTGTTATCTTTCAATGTATTTGGAACATACATTTGTTAATGGAACAATCTTTTGATTAATGCTCGCCTCTTTGGTTATATTGCTCTGTAGCATTTGTGCATATCTTTGAGTTATGTGGCTCTGTAGTGCCTTAACATGTAGTTGATGGTAATATTCGTTGCAAGTAGCACTGCTCTGGAGTTTAGTGTATACTAGATCAGATTTTCCTCTGTAGGCAGCTGCGTTCTGAGCTTCTTCACTTGTCTTAGGTCAATAATTGGAGACTTCTTTTTTGAAGTATTTCAAAGCTGTCCATTCTGAATTCGGGGACATAATAATAAGTGGATATCTTTGCGGTTGTAGTTTGGTTGATCAGATCTTCTGTCTCCAGATCTGTTAGAAATCAAGAAACGTCATAGTTGATGGACCTCTGTTGTACACGTGGTCCTGTAAGTGTTAATGACATGGAGAAACCGTCACGTCACATACATGGGAAAGATTAAAAGCCTGTGTATTACGTGTATGGCCCTGCCTTTTGTTTCTCCCGAGAAGGTGGTTTAATACTCCATTTATTGCACCTTCGCCGTTTGGGATTTCGAAGCTAGCACTTCGCTTAACCGTTGTGACGGTTCAACTGGGTGGCCTTTGGTCTTCCAGTGTCTATATATATGGAAACGAGGGCATATGGTTGTGCTCAACCCTTCTGCTCCCCGAATTGTTTGTAAGAGAGGTTTTTATATGCTGCCGGAGTTCTTCCACTCGTTCGGAGATGATGGATGATTCCTTGCCTGAGTTGGGAATAACTGAACTGTGGCCAAAAGTTAACCCTCCCCTATTTTCAGTCTCCAAGGAAGGGTTGAAGGAGGCACAAGTCTTCTTGTTTCCTCCGATATCTAGTCGAGATTTCTCCGACTGGTGGTGGTCCCTCCCTGATTCAACCGAGGCCTGGAGCGTTGGTGATGAAGACGAAGGTGAGTTGCCTCCTCTTCCTTACGCCCTGTCAGAGACCCTTGCTCCAAGTGGCTGGGGTGAAACAGATGGTGTGAAGAAGAAGATTGAAGGTGGGTTGCCTCCTCCCGCTTATAACTTGGCAGTGACAACTGCTCTGAGGGAGATGAACGGGGGCCGCCTCCTCCCCTTTGTGACTTGGCAGGAACCCTTGCTTCAATTGGCTGGGGCGTTATGCCGATTACAAAGGTGGAGAACGAAAAGTCTTCTGAGGCTCAGAGCCCTCATCATCGGTTGGTCATGGGACCAGTGATAGTGATGATGAAATGGCCTGGGCACTACTTGATGCAGACTGGGGTTCAGGGTTCCTTCCTTTCAAATGGAGCCGATGAAGGCGGTTTTGAAGGTTTTGGATCTTGTGCCCCTTTATCATCCCAGGAGAAGAGCCATTATGTTGCCAAGCGTAGCTTCTGTAATAGCTTCTGTAGTAGTGTCTTGGTACTGATGTAAATCTTTTGAGTTATCAATAAAGTTGAATTTCTTCTCCTCAGATCTGATATTTTCTGTGAATGTGCTCTTTTGAAACTTAAGCACCTTCTAATGCATTGCCGATTGTTCTGAAAATAAATCAAAAACTTAGAAAAATGCCAGAATCGAAGTACTTCACCTTTGGTTGAAACCATGGTGCTGGTTTGTTTGACAGATAAGTCAAATAATGTAAGTGTCAGATCCGAGGTATTCCGTTCTAGGAAACTTTAGTTGACAGATGCTCGGAACTTCTGCCTTTGGATAGACTGGATCACAGAATCCGCTAGTTGAAGATGGACCAGGCTCTGAAGGCCTGTGCATTAATAGATGGACCAAGTCATAAGACTTGTGCATTAATAGATGGACCAGGCTCTGAAGGCCTGTACATTAATAGATGGACCAGGCTCTGAAGGCCTGTACATTAATAGATGGACCAGGCTCTGAAGGCCTGTGCATTAATAGATGGACCAAGTCATAAGACTTGTGCATTAATAGATGGACCAGGCTATGAAGGCCTGTACATTAATAGATGGACCAGGCTCTGAAGGCCTGTGCATTAATAGATGGACCAAGTCATAAGACTTGTGCATTAATAGATGGACCAAGCTCTGAAGGCCTGTACATTAATAGATGGACCAGGCTTTGAAGGCCTGTACATTAATAGATGGACCAGGCTCTGAAGGCCTGTACATTAATAGATGGACCAGGCTCTGAAGGCCTGTGCATTAATAGATGGACCAAGTCATAAGACTTGTGCATTAATAGATGGACCAGGCTCTGAAGGCCTGTGCATTAATAGATGGACCAAGTCATAAGACTTGTGCATTAATAGATGGACCAGGCTCTGAAGGCCTGTGCATTAATAGATGGACCAAGTCATAAGACTTGTGCATTAATAGATGGACCAGGCTCTGAAGGCCTGTGCATTAATAGATGGACCAAGTCATAAGACTTGTGCATTAATAGATGGACCAGGCTCTGAAGGCCTGTGCATTAATAGATGGACCAAGTCATAAGACTTGTGCATTAATAGATGGACCAGGCTCTGAAGGCCTGTGCATTAATAGATGGACCAGGCTCTGGAGGCCTGTGCATTAATAGATGGACCAGGCTCTGAAGGCCTGTGCATTAATAGATGGACCAGGCTCTGGAGGCCTGTGCATTAATAGATAAACAGTTTTAAGGAAGTAAAAGAAAAAAAATCTTCCTTGATAATACTTCCGCAAGTGTTCTACGTTCCATGGCCTAGGAACAGGTTTCCCAGTCGTGTCTTCAAGCCAGTAAGTGGTAGGTCGAACGACCTTCGTTACTTTGTAGGGGCCTTCCCAATTTGGTGACAACTTTCCCATGGTGGGATCCTTGGTGTTCTGAAAGACTCTTCTTAAGACGAAGTCTCCAACTTGAAAGCTGACTGTCTTGAGTCCTATCCTGGATTTATTGACCATTCTTTGTTGGTAGGCTTCCATCCTGATGCTAGCCTGATCCCTTCTCTCTTCGAGCAAATCCAAGTTCTCCATCAGCTGCTGATCATTGGATTCTTGCTGAAAGGCCTCAGTCCTCAGAGTTGGCATACCGATTTCAACCGGAATTACTGCTTCTGTCCCATAGGCTAATGAGAAGGGTGTTTCAGAGGTGGGAGTTCTTCTGGTTGTACGGTAGGCCCAAAGGACTCCTGGGAGCTCTTCTGCCCACTTCCCTTTGGCTTGTTCCAACCTTTTCTTTAACCCATCAAGGATTGTTCGGTTGGTGACCTCTGCCTGCCCATTTGCTTGTGGATGGCCTGGAGAGGCAAAGTGCTGCCTGATGTTGAGATTTTCGCAGGATGCCTTGAAGCCTTTACCAGTAAATTGTGTCCCATTATCCGAGATAATTACACGCGGTATGCCAAACCTGCAGACAATGTTCTTCCAGGTGAAACTTTCGACTTCCTTTTCTGTAATATGCGTTAAAGGCTCGGCTTCGGCCCATTTAGAGAAGTAGTCGATAGCCACCAAGATGTACTTCCTGTTTGGAGGTGCTCGTGGTAACGGGCCCACAATGTCCATTCCCCATTGAGCAAAGGGCCAAGGACTAGGAATCGGGATGAGCTCGTGCTGAGGCTGGTGTTGGTACGAGGCGAATCTCTGACATTTGTCACACTTCTGAACATATTCTTTAGCCTGTTTCAGCATGCCGGGCCAGTAGTAGCCCTGTGATAGAGCTTGGTGGGCTATAGTTCTGCCCCCATTGTGATTCCCGCAAATTCCCTCGTGAATTTCAGCCAAAACATATTGTGACTCGTCTGGAGCCAAACACTTTAACAGAGGTTGAGAATATGACCTCCTGTAAAGTTTGTCGTTCAGGATCAAGTACCGAGCCGCTCTGATTCGGATTCTCCTGGCTTTGTTTTTATCCTCTGGGAGGAGCCCGAATCTTAGATACTAGAGGATTGGGGTCATCCAGCTCTGGGTCTGTTCATCAATTTGAGCAACTGATGCTTCCTCAATGCTGGATCCTGGCTGAAAAGAGATTTTAACGGTGGAGTCTGTTTCAGACTTGAGGCGGGAGGCCATGTTAGCCAGAGCATCTGCTCTGCAGTTCTGACTTCTCTCAATCTTCTGGATAGTGAAAGTCTGGAAAGAATGCTTTAAATGGTTCACCAGTTCGGAGTACCGAAGCATCCTGTCATCCTTAATGGCAAACTCTCCCAAAACTTGGCTTACTACCAGTTGGGAGTCAGAGAAGACATCGAGGTTCTGAGCCTCGCATTCCAGGGCAAGCTTCATCCCTATGATTAGGGCCTCATATTCAGTTTCATTATTAGAAGCTCTAAATCCCAGGCTGACTGCTTTTTCCGATGTAAGTCCATCAGGGGACTGTAGTACCAGTCCTACCCCTGATCCTTGATCGGTTGACGATCCATCAATATACAGCAGCCAGGTTCTTGTAGTTTCGGCGATTTGTGCTTCGTTCTGCAGTGCCGGGGTGAACTCGGCTACAAAGTCAGCTAAGGCCTGCCCTTTAATGGAGTTTCGGGGTACATATGCTATGTCAAACTCCCCTAGCTCCACAGACCACTTGACCAATCTTCCCGATACCTCAGGTTTCCTCAGTATTGACTTTAGAGGATAGGCAGTTGGAATCTCAATTGGATGGGCCTGGAAGTAAGGTCGAAGCTTCCGGGCTGATATGACCAAGGCATAGGCCAGCTTCTCTACTTATGGGTATCTTTTCTCCGTGTCAAGTAGTGCCCTACTGACGTAGAATATAGGCCTCTGTACTCCTTTGTCCTGTCTGATTAGTGCGGAACTGACCGCGTTCTCAGAGACTGCTAGGTACAAGAGCAGCTTTTCTCCTTGTACAGGTTTTGACAGGAGCTCTGGAGAGGCTAGGTACTCCTTTAGTTCTTGGAAGGAATGCTCGCATTCTTCTGTCCATTGCAAAGCCTTGCTGCCCTTTAGAGCTTTAAAGAAAGGTAGGCAGCGATCGATGGACTTGGATATAAATCTGCTCAATGCGGCGACTCTGCCGTTCAGTGCCTGAATCTCCTTTCTGGTCTTTGGCGACTTCAGTCCAATCAGGGCTTGGATCTGAGTGGGATCTGCTTCGATACCTCTTTGAGAGACGATGTACCCCAAGAATTTTCCCTTCGTAACTCCGAAGGTACATTTCGAGGGGTTGAGCTTCATCTTGTGCTGTCTGAGGATATCGAAGGTCTGGGCTAAGTGCTGGAGGTGGCTGCCTTTCTGGAGGCTCTTTACCAGCATGTCGTCGATGTATACCTCCATGGTGCTGCCAAGCAGTGGGCTGAACATCTTGTTCACCAACCGTTGGTAAGTGGCTCCAGCATTCTTCAAACCGAAAGGCATCACTCTGTAGCAGTAGAGTCCTCTTTCGGTTATGAAGGCAGTCTTTTCCTGATCTGGAGGGTACATCTGGATCTGGTTGTATCCAGAGTAGGCATCCATGAAACTCATAAGCTCATGCCCTGCAGTGGCGTCAACCAGTTGATCTATTCTCAGCAGTGGAAAGCTGTCCTTGGGGCATGCTTTGTTGAGGTCTGTATAGTTAACACAGACTCTCCACTTGCCGTTCTTCTTCTTGACGAGCACAGTGTTGGCTAGCCACTCGGGATAGAAAACTTCCCGTATCATCCTGGCGTCCAGCAGCCTCTGGACTTCTTCGTCTATAACCCGATGCCGTTCGGGAGCGATCGGTCTTCTCTTCTGTCTGACTGGGGGGTGATCTGGATCTACCATCAGTTTGTGAGTTATCAGATTAGGATCTATTCCCTCCATGTCCCTGGTTTCCCAAGCAAAGATAGAGAGGTTGTTCTTCAGAAACTTGACTATCTTTTCCTGCTCGGCGGGCGTAAGGTCTGGGCCGATGTACAAATAACGCCCCTCTGCTTCTGAACTGACCAGTATCTTGATGGGCTCGCCAACAGGCTTGGCTCGGCTATCACGTCCCCTTGGGCTCAGGGGCTCTTCAACGCCGGATGGGCAATCTTTCACCTCGGGAGTGTGAGTGAAAACCAGATCTTCACAGTCCCGAGTGTACTGTAATTGCTATTTTGGAGCTGTCTCCTTGAGGGCAATAGCGTGACATTCTCATGAGGTTGGCTGACATCCTCGGACCGAGTGCACGCTCTGATTGTGGACGTACTTCAAACACTGATGAAGGGTCGAAGTGACCGCCCCTATCTGGTGTAACCAGGGTCTCCCGATGATGACGTTGTATGGAGACTTCATGTTCAACACCATGTATTCAGAGATGGTGGTCTTCTGCCCTTCACCTTCCCCAATAGTGGTAGGAAGGTCAACTCTCCCCAGGGGGGTGCTGAGGTTGCCATCAAAAGCTGCCATTACGGTAGTGGTGGGCTTGACGCTGTCCTGGTCTATGCCCATCCGCTTAAGCGGTTCATAGAATAGAATGTTGACTGAGCTGCCAGTGTCGACTAGGACTCTTCTAGTTTCGAAGTTGGCGATTCTGAGGGTGATAACAAGGGCATCACTGTGAGGGCAGTGTACCCCTGCTAGATCTTGCTCGATGAACTGGATCTCTGGCCCTGGCTTGAGCCTCTTTTCGACGTTGGAGACCTGCAAGATGTTTGGGGCGGTTCTGGCCTCCCGAGCATATCTTTTTCTTGCCCTGTTGGACATTCCTGTAACAGGGGAGTCAGCATGGAGGACGTAGATAACATGGTTGTTCTGCCTCTGAGGCTCGTTTCGTCCTTCCCGCTGCTCTTGCCTCTGTTCGGGCCTCTGATCTGGCCGCTGCTGAGGCTTGTCTTCTTGGGGGTTCTGCCTTCCGTCTTGTTTGACGAACTCCCGAAGACGTCCCTTCTTTATGAGCTGTTCTATCTCATATCGGAGGGTCCTGCAAGTGTTAGTAGTATGCCCATGATCTTTATGGAAATTGCAATACTTACTTTGGTCCCGCAGGCTGGGATCTCCTTTGATCGGCTCTGGCCACCTCAGGTTCTCCCGATCTCGGATCTGCCGGAGTACCTGGTTCGGAGTGGTGTTCAAAGGCGTGAAGTTGGTGAACTCCCTTGGTGCGGAGTTGTACACAGCTCTGGGAGCTGTTTTCTTCTCTGGGCTTCTAACCCTCTTTTTGTTGGAGTCTTTTCTGTGATGCTCCTTCTTATGGTCCTCCCGCTTCGGATTATCCCTCTGGGTCTGATCCTTGCCCTTCTGGGCTGAGCGGTTGGCTTCTTCCAGGTTGATGTATTTTTTGGCCCGATCCATCAATGCTGCCATATCGGCCGGGGGGCTCTTTGTCAAGGAATCTCTGAAGCCACCTTGGGCAAGCCCGGCAGTAAGGGCCGCAACAAGGAATTTCGGGCTGCAATCCGTGATCTCAGTGAGCTCGGTGTTGAAGCGGGCAATGTAGGCCCGGAGGGATTCCTCCCTGGTCTGCTTAACATTCAGCAGGAATTCTGGCCCCCTTCTGAGCCTCCTGCTGGTCATAAATCTATCCAAGAACTGTCTACCGAGCTCGTAAAAGCTGGCAACGGAGTTCGGAGGGAGGTTGTGGAACCACTTCAGAGCTGTTCCCTTCAAGCTGGTGATGAACGTTCAGCACATGAAAGCATCTGAGGCTCCGTGAAGGGCCATCGTATGCTGATAATGAGATAGGTGATCCCCTGGATCTCCAGATCCGTCGTAGAGAGTGAATTTGGGCACCACGAACTTTCTAGGCCTCTCTTCGGACATGATGGCGTGGGTGAACGGAGTGGCTAGTCTTCCGAGCAGTCTGGCCAGTTCGTCTTGCTCTGGAGGGTTCTGAGGTCCTCTTAAGCCGATTGTCCGGTCCATAGACTCGGCAATCTCCTCTACCCTTCGCGGGTCTCTGAGTCTGACATCTTGTGAACCCTGCCTGACAGCCTCGGCTTTAGGGTAGTAGGGTGGAGTGCGCCCTTCGGATGGAGGAGGAATCTGAACCGGTGGGACTGGCGCTGCATGATAAGGTTCCTGTGGTGCCGGGGGTGCTCCCGAAACCCTAGGAGTTGGGGCTCGAGTAGTGCTCCGGTAATGCACGTCGGGGACAAAAGCGGATGTTCCCCAGCCAGGGACTGTTGATGGCTGTGGATCTCGGCCAGCGTGAGCAACGCCTGAGGGGTGCCCAGGCTGGTTAGTGGGGGCCTGCCCACGAAGTTCTTCATTCCCTGTGGCAACCGGGGGTTGCGTTCCTGCAACGAAGTTGACTGGCGGGCTAGGAGAAGCCGCCGCTTGGTTCTGCGTAAGCGTTGCCAGTGTTCTAGTAATGGCTAGCAACTGCTCCTGTACCAGTTCATTGTGTCGTTTTATTGCTTCGATCTCTTGTCGCATAGGGTTGGCCGCTGGTCCCCTTGTGCGTGGAGCAGGCGGCTGACGCTGAGCGTTTTGCGAACTCTGAGTATTCTGTCGGGGTCGGAGATTTGGTGCCATGGTTTTTCGGTGGGGAAAAAGATGAGTTTACGAATAAAGCACGTAGAGATTAGTCGTTCCCACAGACGGCGCCAAACTGATGCTGCACTTTTTGACTCGCAACACGTGAGGGCTCCGTGACCTGTAGAACACTCAGAAAGATGATCAGAGGACCACCGGATTGGCTCCGGCGGTAGCCGCTCCGATGCTTAAGTAAGTAAGGGAATTGAAAGACTGTATTGAAAGTCAAAGAATGAGCATAAGAATCCAAAGCGTACCTCTAGGGTTTAATATATAAGTCGTGGTTCTCCTAATTTTGATTAGGTTTTGCCGCCACGAATATCGGGATTTGATCATCAGAGATTTGCAGTTACCTTGTGGAGCATTGAATCGTAGATGGAGATAACCATAAATAGTAGTTTCCGTGTTGAAGGCTGTTTCCTTATTCCCTGCTTAACGGCTGTTAAGGAAACCATATATGCAGTGTCGAGTAAATACTGTCCAGAACAGGAGGTCTGGACGATGTACATGAGAATATCCTGAATGCTTCATCTGTACTGTATGACCGAGTTCATCGGTTCTGAATGATATATAAATAAGAATGCCCCGAAGGCTTATGGCTGCTCTGTATGATAGACATATATGAGAATACCCCGAAGGCTTGTAGCTGTTCTGTATGACCGAAATATATGAGCTCTGTAGGATCGAGATTTGTTAATCTGATAGGCACACGTGTCTCAAACTGATTGGTGTGTCTGTTTATGGTATATCAACTGCCAAGCTTGTACTCTTAAAGTACCTCACGTTATTGCTATCCACAATGCGATATTGTTCTATCTTGTGGACATTGATTGACTGTTATGTCGTTGTTATCATGTTGAACCATGCCTTGAAAGGCCTACTGCTATGTCTTTATTGAATATATGATATTCCATTTTATACTTCTATGGAATTATGAATAATCATGATATGTTATGAATACGGGATTTGTGCTCAGTCACAACATCCATCTGATGCTTTCTGATTGACTGGAGACCTAAGGGTCAAGTACATGAATGGACAGGTGGCAAGAATGAATTCCTCGAAGGCTTTCCACCGGCAATTGACTGGCATGATCATTGGCATTTTCATTGCATTTCCATTGGCATTTCATTTACATTTGCATTGGCATTTTACCTAAGAACAGAGTAAATGCATCTCTTAAGGATTGATATGATTACGTTATTGAATGGCACTATTCCTTATGACTTATCTTAAATTGAGAGGACACTCTTCATTGAATTGATTGTGATCGGTTTATTGTGGCAGTACCTTCTTGTTGTTATATTATCATAGAGAGATTCATATTGATGTTATTTCCATTACTCCTAATTGAACATTGTGACCTATTAGTCATTGGCCACCAAGGCAACTGTTCTCATTGGCTATCACAGCATCTCTTTCTCATGATTGGCTATCATAATCTTATTCATGGATTCATATTTCACCGATACCAGTGTCGGAGATCTGTTTTTACTTGCTGAGCTCTCGTAGCTCATTCCACCCTACTTACCCCCATTTCAGGTGATGACGCTGCAAGACCCCAGTAGGAGTCTACGAGCGTAGGAGGACATTTTGAGGAACTATACCAATCTGTGTTTTAGTTCTCCCATGTATTCACCACCCCTGGGTGCTAGTTACGTTTGGTTCTTATTTTATTTACTGTAGAACCACATCATGTATTGATAAGACTTCCGCTGACATTGTGTACTGTAAAAACTTCCGCTGAATTACTGTTATTAAAAAGACTTCCGCTGATCACTATCATTGCTAAGACTTTCGCTGTTATTGTTTTAAGATTTTAGTACTTTCCATATTAGTACTATGACACAAGAATGGAAAAAGTAGGGACGGCCTTAGGGTCGGCCCCGCAACACGAGATCCGCATAGGGTGGGTATCGGGTCATGACAGCTTGGTATCAGAGCAATAGGTTCAATTGTGAGTCATGGGAGATAGGACTAGAGTTAGAATTGATAGACAAGACTGACGTTTTACCTTATACGAACATTAACTGTTATCTTATGTATTGACTGGTCATCTCATTGGTTATCTTTTACGGACATGGTTAACACGAGGAATAATCCATTACTTATAGATCTTTTAAAACTAAAGTTAATAGATGTAACTGATATCCTTTATATAGATTTTATACGATCATTGATTATTCTCTCATCCATTGACTGGATATCTTACGGGTTCTCTTTACTAGTTATCTTACAGACATGGTATTCTCAATAAATACATCGATAGTTATGAATTGCTTAGATCAATTAGAGTTGGAATCAATAGATAGAACAGAAGTCTCTATGATATAGATTCCATGTGAACATTGATTGTTATTTTATGCATTGACGGGTTATCTTTATAGACAGGGTTAACAAAAAGGAATACCTCGGTAGGTTATACTGACTCGGTTAGACCATGAACGAGTAGATCTGTATAGAAATACTTATCTAAAACTTATTATTTTCAGCAATGGTAATCACAAGGAGTATACAGAAGGATTTGGACTTTATGGATAGACTTGAGAGAATAGAACGACTTGTGGAGAGGATCGTTGAACTAGTGCCTCAAAATCAACAGGTTAGAGAGGACAGACACAAAGGAAAGGGACCTCATTCCTTAGACTTGAGGCAGGATCGAAAAAAGTAAGGGCCAAACAAAAATAGGGCCAAGTGTTCAAATTGCCATAAGTACCACAAAGGGAAATGCCTTAGAAACACAAACACTTGTTATTACTGTGGACAGAATGGACACTACGCAATAAATTGCCCTCAGAAAGCCAAGGCTACGACCAGTGCCACACCTACCTTGCCAATCTCTATGGCATAAGGGAAAGATCAAACTACTACACAAATAGCCACAGGTACCCTTCCAGTTATTTATAACCTGATTAGACTTTATGAGATCCTTACACACTCGGTTGTGTTATCATATAATTGCCAAACTAAACTTTAACAACTGAACATTGAATGATTGATTTCTGATTCTATTATATCAGGAAAGTTATTGTTAGAAAAGGTTAGACAGAAAAGCATGTGAACTCTAAACTATTTACTGAACCATTTTATGGTTACCATGAGGATTATTGTTTAGAAATATTAAACATAGAAAACACGAGATACAGATCAGGATCATAGGTATTCTCAATGATTGACCTATACTTGGAAGATGGGTTTAGTGATATAGAAGAAAAGACATTTAGAAAGCCTTGATGATTGTTTTATCTTATAGAAACATGTACTTGATGTTTATTGAGTTACGATTTAATGATTGTTCTCTATTGAGGGAGATATTAAGAATCAAATTGCTATATTTAGATTATAGACTTGATATTTATGATTTGATCGTCGTTCTGTATTACGATAGTTATTAAAAATTGAATTTCTATTTACGGATTATGAACTTGATGTTTACGAATTAAATGATTGTTCTATACTGTGAAAATTTGTGAGAACTGGAATTATGTTCCATAATGAACAAATGAAACAATTAGTGCACACTGAAGGATAAAATGTAACATAGAATGTGCAGAATTGTCTTGCTCTTTCCTTCATTCAGCTTGTACCTGGGTTCGTGGCACACCGTACACTCCTTACATTGTTCAGTCTTCTTCCAAAATAACATGCAATCGTTTTTGCAAGCATGTATGGGAATATACCCGAGGCCCAAATCTCTTAATATTCTTTTCGCCTCGTAATATGATTTCGGAAGGGTCTCCCCAGTAGGAAGCGCTACTTTAATCAATTCAATGGCCATAGTAACTGATTTGTTACTCCAACGGTTGATGGTCTTAAGATGAAGGAGTTTCACGAGAAAGTCCAGTTTTGAAAACTTATCACAACCCGGGTATAACGGCTGCCTTGCTTCCCTCAACAATGACTCAAACGCGGTCGATGGTCCCGTGTCACTCCTGTAACTATTCGCCCCAGTTGTAGCCCCCTGCAAGTCTGCCAGCATTTGTAGCAAGCCTTCGTAACCAACCCCAACATTATCACCAAAGTCATCATCGTCATCTTCTTCTTCATCATCAAATACCACTCGTACGTCAAGGCGTTCCCCATGAAATTTCCAACACGTATACCTCTTGTCCATCCTGTGTTCGAGTAGGTGCTCTTTGACCTCATCTATATGCATATAATCCCTATTATTGCACCTCATACATGGACATCTTATCCTATTTCTCCCATCTGCAGATGCACGAGCAAACTCAATAAAATCTTTGATCCCCTTCACATACCTTGGCAAATGCCTGCCCCTCAAGTCCATCCAACTCTTATCCATTTTCGCCTACCTAATACAAGTCAAAAATGATACTCGTTATAAATATGAAACATGAATCATATCACCTCCAACTTCTTTCTAAAGGGTAAGGTGGTCATATCCCATTCGTGAATGCACAATCTACATTGCAATCAGCAGCAATCAAATGCTTGATTCCACTCGAACAAAATTTCGGCAGCATCTCCCTATGGTTCTTCAAGTATACGGGATAGACGTTAACACGCCTAAATATATACCCAGAGAACAATAGGAGACCGTGCTAAAATTTTATCATAGTGAAATATTCAAGCATATGCGCTATTGATTGCAATGCAGATTTATGCATTCTCGAACTGTCCTCTCTGGACAATTCAAGAATCGATTTTCATATACACGAGCCCAATCGCGAATAAATTTCGCGACAAGATTCACATGTAATGAAAATGACTCCTGAACGGGGCTAGGCTTACATAAATGCAATTAAAAAATTCATTAGTGTAAGGGCAAACTCTGATTGTCAAACAGAGTTTTGCTTTAAAAAACATTAACAATAGCATTCAAAATGCCAATACAAAACATATTGATCTTGGTTGATAACAAGTAAAAGCACCTAGCTTTCAATTTTTATCTATTAATTAAGGTCATTCATCAACAATTATTTACTTCGCACCTGACAACAACAACTTAACTAACAAAAGCAAATCAATTGCTACCTAAAACCACTAACTGAGTTAATAGCTCAGGTGTATCTAGTTGATCTCTCAATCAATAGGACTTAAGAACTCTTATTACTTGGCAGCTAAAACAAAATAAAAATAAAAATTAATGGATTAGACACAATCAACTAGTAAATAGCTAGATGTACTTACCAATAGACACTTGGAACACTGAAAGCACAGTTTCATAATCAAACTAGCTAATGGTCCAACAGTTTAAATAAAGATTACATATATATGCAATACGTAAACTCATGTGCACATGTAGCCTCCAACTAAACTACTGGGACTAATGGTCCGAAGATCATTGAATATTTTTTTGAAATGAATAGATAAGTTGGCATCTATTGGCATCTATTGGACCAGTCTTAGATAGGTATCCGATACACAATCATGGACCACTGTGCTTGTGGAGGGTTATTACACTCCAAAGTTGATATTGAATAGAAGTCATCAACACATAGTAATTGAAAGATTATTAGATTAGAGAATGAATTTGTTGGACCTTCAACTGATCATTAAATGATTGATACATATTCCTAACAAAGAGACTCTTAGTGTCCACATGGCCCTGTTTGTAGTTAAGCTTTCATGTCAAATCAATTCCAGAAAAATGTTCCTTTTTGTCTCTTGATACACATGAAATGTAGCATCAAGTTTAATTATCTTATTTCAACATTTTTTTTAACAAATGTTTTAAATTTTTTTTTTTTGGGTAGTCGATGGAGATTAAATACTAAACTCATCAAAATGGAAATGATTGTTTTTTTACTTTAGGAGGGAAAAGAAGGAGAAGGGAAAAGGTACAAATGAAATGGTAAGCAAAAATGGAATGAGGATTTTACTTCCCGGAGGGGGGGGGGGGATTTTTGCTAATGTTTAATCATAAATTTAAAAATTAATGAAGTATAAAAATTTAATATTGATTGATAAATTTTTTTGATAAGTAACTAAATTTAACTAAAAGCTTATATTTTTTAGATACTTATCTCTTGACTCACTATTACTGGCGATGACAGAACTATGCTATTTTTGGGCTGGGCTAGACTACGCTACAATTAATACTACTATTTAAATTTTAGAACTCACATTTACAAATCACATGTATTCATTAAGGCCCCAAGAAAATTGTTGTGAGTATTGATGGTAAACAATTCAAAAATAATGTTAAGAGTTGATTAATAATTCAAAAAAATTTATAACATCAAACTTTAAAAATGGTAAGTCGCAACATGATACCACACTCTTTTATAATTAAAAAAAAATTCATAACAAAAAAAAATGTATTTATAGTTGACAACTTACCATCCACTAATTTACCCTAATTTTATACATAAAAAGTCAAAACTTATCATTTAGTACTATTTTGCACATATAATTAAGAACTTGAATATTCAATATATTATCAGGGCTTTCCATATCATTGGTAAAAAAAAATTATTGTTAATTTATTAAATAATGTTTCACAAATTTTATTTTTTCGTTGAAGCCCAAAAAAAAAATAGTTAAGTTGGTAGCTAAAACTCCAAATGCTTGCCTAATTTCACACTTTAAAATTTAAAACTCACAATCTCATTCTAATTTTTTTTATGAAAAAGAAAGAAGAATTATTTTTTCACAGTGCCCAAAGCAATCTACAATTACAGTTAATAAATAAAATTTAAAAAAATCTCTAACAAATAATTATATCAATAATATTTATAAATAAATAAATATAAAGTTTGATGTAAACATCCAAGTCAAAAAAACAACAATAAAAGCAAGCAAATTTATGCTATTTTTTATGTAAATTTTTTGCACAAAAAAATTAGATAATGAATCTTGACTATCAAATTAGTTTATGAATGCAGGAAAGTTAAAAAATAACTAGCAATAAATAAATATTCAATTGATCATCAAATATTTTTCCAAAAATAAAATGCATGTAAATTAATATAATCACTCAAAGGGCTTCTTTTTCAACATTAGAGATATAAACTAGCATGGTTTTTTTTCAGTTAGTAAAAAGATCAATTCAAAACTTTTTGAAACCCTTTATTAAATTGAATGTGAAATCGTCCCAAACTCTTCAATGATAGCATCAAGATAGTAATGACACTAACCAAAAACTAAATCAATCTTCAGGAATTAGTTTACCAATGTGATTCATTTGAATCTCACTTCTCAAGTGTAGATTTAAAACTAATAGAAGCTGGTTAACCACTCACTTTTAAATCTAGACATTAACGTTATTATTATGCTATAAAACAGAAAAATGAAAATACAAAACACAAGAAGAATCGAACATAGTAAATTAATATAATCATTCAAAGGGCTTCTTTTTCAACATTAGAGATATAAACTAGCTAGCATGGTTTTGTTAGTAAGAAATTTCAAACCATTATACCAAGGCTTCACAAATACAATCAAATAGATGTGAGTTTGAGACAAAGAGAAGAGAAATTAATACTACTATTGCCTACCTGATGGGCTTCCTGGCCTCCTGCGATGTGTTTCCCCCTTCACTTTTAAGCTTCTAACACTTTGGAAACAATGGAAACGAATGAAAACGGCGCCTGTGAGAGAGAGAAAGAGAGTTTGTGAGAAAGATAGCGAGTAGATTGAGAAGATATATATGGGGTTATTAGCGACGCACACTGGGCGTCGCTAATAACCCCAATGCATGTCGCTAATGCTCCGTCCATCATATTTGCGACGCGAAGACCTACAATGGACTATTTACGACGCACAGGTGCGTCGCTAAAGGCCACCTGGGCGTCGCTAATAGTTAGGCGCCAATTTTCAGGCGGGAAACTCATTTTTTTTATTAATTTTTTTTCGCATTATTAGCGACGCCCATTGTGCGTCGCAAAAGGTCACTTTTAGCGACGTGCAGTATTAGGTGCGTCGCTAATACTGCACGTCGCTAAAACTATTATTTTTTGTAGTGAAGGCAAACTCACGAATTTCCTGATATTGGTCTGCATTAGAGGTAAGTGGATCACTCTCTCTTACATGTGGTGTTTCCACAAGCCAAGTTTATTCTTTTACTACCAAACTCGTGCTCTTGAATGTATTGATATCCATGTGTTCCACAATTCGATATTTTTCTATCTTGTGGACATTTGATTGACTGATGTATCATTGTTATCATGTTACACTGTGCCTTGAAAGGCCTACTGTTGTATCCTTATTGAATGAATGATATTCCATTTTTATATTCTATGGAATTACTTATGATCATGATATGTTTATGAACACGGGAGTTGTGCTCAGTCACAACACCCATCTGATGCTATCTGATTGACTGGGACCTACGGGTCAAGTCTGTGAACAGACAAATGGCAATTCACTGGAATTCACTGGGGGGTATGCCGGGCCCCAAAAGATCGAGGGTCTGCCGAACCCGGACATAGAATAACAGCATCTTTTATGACTGATGGAACTTGATTGTTGAATGACATCATCCCTTATGATTCTTCGAGTCTCGAGGGACTTGTATTATTGATTTGATTGTGATCAGTTCATTGTGGCAGTACTTCATTGTTGTTATATTATCATTGGAATTCTTCATATTGATATTACACCCAATACTTCTGATTGTGTATTGTGATTACTATTCATTGGCCCTCGTGGCAATTGTTTTCATTGGCCATCACAGCATCTTATTCTCATGATTGGCTGTCATGTCTTCATATGAATTCGTATTCTTTATTGATCATCGATACCAGTGTTGGAGATCTGCATTTACTTACTGAGCTTTGTAGCTCATTCCACCCCACTTACCCCCTATTTCAGGTGATGACGCTGCGAGACCCCAGTAGGAGTCTGAGAGCGTAGGGGGACATTTTGAAGTACTGTACCAGTTTATGTTAATTCTCCCATGTATTCACCACCCCCGAGTACTGGTTACGTTTAGTTCTCATTTTATCTTATGTAGAACTATGTCATGTATTTAATAGACTTTCGCTGTTTAAATTATTAAAAGACTTCCGCTGGATTACTGTAATTGATAAAGACTTCTGCTGTTCATTGTTTAAAATTTTTAGTATATTGCATATTAGTACTATGATACAGGAATGTAAAAAGTAGGGACGACCTTCGGGTCGGCCCCGCGACACGAGATCCACATAGGGTGGGTTTCGGGTCGTGACAATATGTCTATTCGCAGACTTGACCCGTAGGTCTCCATGTAAATCAGAAAGCATCAGATGGATATTATGTTTGAGCATAAATTTGGTAAACAAAAACATATCATGATCATAAGTGATTCCATAAGAGTATAAGAATGGAATATCATATATTCAGTAAAGACATAATAGTAGGCCTTTCAAGGCATGGTACAACATGATAACAATGATATAGTAGTCAATCAAGGTCCACAAGATAAGACAATATCACGTTATGGAAAACAATAATATTTAGTACGTTCAAGAGTAAAAGTTCAGCAGTAAACAGAATAAACTTGGCTTGGAAACACCACATGGAAGAGAATAGGTTTTACTTACCTTAAAAATGGGTTCTTAGATCAATATCCCGTGATTCTGCCCTTTCCTTTCGAGTTCCCTATATATTAGTAAACACGTCTCAATTTTAATGCTATTCATAAAATTTTATGCCTTGTTACTATAAGTATCTATTTTCCTAATTCAGACTCTACCATTGAATCTGGAATGTCGAACAAAGTCGGTTTAGGCTTTCACAGAATTCAATTCAGACTTTTGTACTAAAAAGGGCAAAACGATCATTTTGCACTGTTACAGGTTCTTATTTTTGAAGACCTCTTTTTGCAAATTGGACTCCACGATTGAGTTTGGAATGCTCAAAATAATAAAAATTCACTATTCTTTTACTTTAATCGGAGCCCGTTTGACTACTTTTTGGTTTAGGGGCATTTTGGTAATTTCTCCTTTAAATTAAATATTATTTTATTACTTGGGGTCAAAATATAATTACCATAATTTCTGGGTAAATGTCTAATTTTTAGAAATTCCTATTCTAATTTGGAATAGTCAAACAGTGGATTAACTCAAACCTTGGATAGGCTATTTGACACTAGTAGGCCGAGGCCAATCCACGATTGCCTCGATCTTCTGAGAATCAACAGAGATCCCTTTTTTGCTAATCACATGCCCCAGAAATGCTATGCTAGAAAGCCAGAACTCACTCTTCTTCAGCTTAGCGTACAGTTTCTGCTCCCTTAACTTCAGTAGAACCTTCTTCAGATGTACTTCATGCTCTTCCTAGCTCTTGGAATAAACCAAGAGGTCGTCTATGAACACGATCATGAAGTCATCCAGATGTGGCTTGAAAACCATATTAATCAAATCCATGAATGCAGCAGGGGCATTAGTGACCCCAAACGGCATCACTAGGAACTCATAATGCCCGTAGCGGGTTCTAAAAGCCGTCTTCTCAATATCTACAGGTCGTACCTTCAACTGGTGGTAACCAGACCTCAAATCGATCTTAGAAAAGACCTGTGCTCCCTTCAACTGGTAAAAGAGATCATCTACCCTTGGCAGAGGATATCGATTCTTGATGGTGACCTTGTTTAGCTCATGGTAGTCAACACATAACTGCATGGTCCCATCTTTCTTCTTCACAAACAACACCGGGGCACCCCACGGTGAAGAACTAGGTCTGATGAAGCCCTTCTCTAATAGATCCTGTAATTGTAGCTTCAGCTCCTTCAACTCTTTCGGTGCCATACGATAAGGATTCTTGGATATCGGGGAGATACCTGGCTGTACATCAATAGTAAACTCTATCTTTCTATCCATAGGCATTCTTGGAAAGTCATCTAGAAAGAGCTCAGGAAACTCTCAAACAATGTGAATCTAATCTAACGGTGGTTGTTGTGAACGAGTGTCCATAACGCTACACAGGAACCCATGGTAACGCTTACATAATAGACGTTTGGCCTAGATAGAGGATACAAAATAGGGTGGGGTAGCTACACTCATCCCATCAAACTGGATGCTTGGACATCCTAGTCTCTGTACACTAACTGTCTTGGCCATGCAATTTATAGATACATGATTCGCGGCCAACCAATCCATACTGAGTATAACATCAAAAATATAAATGTCTAACGGTATCAGATCGGCTAATAAATGTGAGTCTCCAATCTGTACCTTACATGCTTGATATACAGTGTTGCTACATAATGACTTTCTTGAAGGCATAGAAATGGTTAACATATAACTTAAGGGTATTGTTTCTATGTTTGGTCTAGCAGCAAATACTGGTGATATAAATGAATGTGTGGAGCCAGTGTCAAACAGTACTCTAGCATACTGTGAATAAATTCGAAGAGTACCTACAACTACTGAAATGGTAGCTTGTGTATCTCTGGGTGTCAGTGAGAAAACCCTCCCTAAGTGCTGCAGCTCAGCTTTTTGTCCACCACCTTGAGACTGTGCTCCAGCTGCAGTCGAAGCTACTGAGGTAGATGGAGTACCAGTTGTACTTCCAACTGACTGGCTCCTCTGGGGGCAGTTGGTCTTGAAATGCCCTTCTTGACCATATAAGTAGCAGGCATGGGAGTTAGCCTAACATGGCCCTCGATGACGTCTCTGGCAGGTGGGGCACTAGACTACGCCCCCACTAGTGGAATTGACCCTTGATGGTCTGGGTCCAGAATTCCTAGCCACTAATCCTGCTCTTGGCTGAGTGAAAGAAGGTCCTATCCCTCTACTTTGACTCTCTGTCGGCCCTCTACTCTGACTCCCTGATGGCCTCGGGGCTAGCTGATTCCCTCTTAGCCTCGGGGCTGGGTTTGCCCTCCTCTTGGCAAACTCCTCGCCACTCTGCTCAATGATCTTTGCAGTACTCACCACTTTATTGGAAGTGGTTAACTGTAGGGGTTTAACCCTATCCCTGATGTTTCATTGTAGACCGCCCTCGAACTTGTGGGCTCTAGCATGCTTGTCCTCAAAGATAGTAGGAGCAAATCTAGCCAACTGTGTGAATCTGGCCTCATACTCCTCCACTGTCGAGTTTCCTTGCTGTAAAATAAGAAAATCTGCGACTCTCTGATCTTTGACTTCCAAGGGGAAGTACTTCTGGTTGAAAACTACAGTGAAGCGCTCCCAAGTCATCTGAGGCTTTCTGGCCTTTTCTAGTAGCCATCACTCATAAGTTGTCCCCCTGAAAGTGAAAGTAGCAAAAGCCACCTTCTGTACCTCGGTACAGGTCATAATCTCAAAGATCCTCTCCATCTCGAGCCACCACTCTTTAGTGAAAGTGGGGCCTCTAGTATCGTTGAACGTAGATGGCCGTAGTGCCTGAAACTGCTTATAAAGATAAACCTGGCCTATATTGTTCTCCTGACGTACTATGTGTACCACTGGTGGTGCCTGTCGCTCTGGTTGAGTTGGAGTACTAGGACCTGCTTGGTTTTGAGGCGCATTTTGAATAAGCCTCTCTACTAATCGCTCTAACCGTGCTACGTTAGCGTTAGCATCTTGTAAGGGTGTGGTAATACAGGTGTTCACCATTTTTTGCAAATGGTTAGAGGTGAATTTCAAATATTTAAGAGTCTAATATCGCATGTCGGTTTCTATCTACTAACTCTACTTGGACATTTGTAATACTAGTACCTTAGTCTATCTCCCATGAACCACTATGTTACCTAGGATGCTCTGATACCAAGCTGTCACGACTCGAGACCCACCCTGTGCGAATCTCGAATCACGAATCCCGACCTGACTCTGAGTGCCAACCGGGACTGTCTCAACTTGCTACACAATCAGTGCTACTAACATGCAACAACTAAATAGCAGAAGCCTTAAACAAATAAATAAATAAAAGCTGCATGTGATATATATAATGTTTTCAAAATGAGGAATACAAAATTCTTTAACAACTGTTCATCCCCAAGATGTGGATAACATGGAAGAGCTACAAGATTTTCTGTACTAAATATTACACTGCAACTTCAAAAGAAATGTCCACCTCCTAGCTATCAGGCTCTAGGGTCTGTTCTCGAGATCTATGTCTGCAAAATATTGTGTAGTATCTGTGAGCTATAAAAACTCAGTAAGTAGTCCTTTGCTCTGCCATGTGTACAAGTGTATAAAAGAGTGCTAGCCAGTCAATGAATATATATACTCAATATTAGATGATAGAAGTCAAATGATAAGGAAATGAATCTGTTATGCTAACAATGTCATACTGCTGCAGTCATGAGCTATATCAAGTATAAAATATAAGCACTCAAGTGAAAGCAGTAAAGTCTCATGATCATTCATAATAATATAACATGATCAAGCTATGAAATCAACAATAAAGGATAGTGATATCAAAACTGAGAGATGCACTAGTGGGGCCCAGAAATCCCCCTGAGCTCGTATTCAGTTCCACTTGGGCTATATGAATACTGCTCTGCATATATAATGTGACTCCATGTCCCATGCCTCGCATAACAATGTAGTAAATTTTTAACTCGGAACCTGGACCCGAAGGTCATAAATAACATCAGATAAAGATGTGACTGAGTACAAATTCGGCACTAATAATATATCAGGATCATGCTATCTTTCACGAAGAGTATAGTGGAATCATAACTAATTTTAGGCAATCTGACATAATGATAGTTTTTGAGGCTATGGTTACTAGACTGCTTCGAATATAACTATCTGGCCTTTATGGCCCTAGGTACAAGTGTACAAAAAGGAATCTATGCACAAGTGTACAATCATGATCGAGATATATATAGAGATCAATAAATTCTGACACATGATAAGGCAATATCAATGTGGCTAAATAAACACTGGCATGTATAGAATACAAATAGCAATATGTACAAGAACTATTGACATGGCTGAAAAGTAACACATGCAGAGATCGAATTTTACTTACCTTTTACTGTCTATAAAATAGAAGGATCTAGACTGCCTTCTCCTTGCCCTTTGGTGTTCCTAAGATTCACAAAATACGTCTCAGTGTATCACTATAGGAATTATGCTATTCATCAAATTTTATGCCTCTATACTATAAGTTTCTCTTTTACTAAAATAGACTCTACTATTGAATCTGGAACATCAAAGAAAATCGGTTTAGGCTTTCACATAACTCAATTTGGACATCTGTGCTAAAAATGGTGAAATGGTCATTTTGCACTTTTACGTGTCTTTTATTTTTCAGAGTCTCGTCTCACAAAATGGACCTCACCATTGGTCTCAAAATGTCCGAAATAGTCAAAATACACTAATTACTTATTTAATTTGGATTTCGCAATATTTTTCTATTTATTAAATTAATTTAATATGATTTTTATATAATATATATATATATATATATGTTGGCACAATTATTCCCACGGGCTTGCCTGTCTAAGTGGCTTGGGTTGAACCCTTGCCACATGAGGTCGTGCATTCGATTCCTAGGGGCTGAGCGGCTGCGCCCTTTTTATTTTTTCTTAACTATTGAATATCTATAATATATATATATATATATGTGATATCCCGACCCAGGATACGACATGTATACCGAGACAAGTTGATTGAATAGTGTAATGTGAGCTGTTTGAGCTCTATATCATGGTATTTCATGAAACCAAATGATTGAGGGATGTGAATGGTTTGCTTCGAATAGCTAGTGCCGGGCAACACCCGAGCACCCTAAGATCCAACATCGAAATGCGTGCACACACGCACTTCCATGCCCATGCATATTGCATGCATGCATAGCTTGAACAAAATAAAGGTATGTAAATACCTATAGAAATACCTATATATGTGTGCATATGAATATATATGAACGTATACAATTAACGTATATAAGTATGTATGTATACATATTGATATACATGTATAATATAAAGAGATTATATGAATATATATGTATATTAAAGTATATATGTGTATCTCATGCAAAAACAAGAAAGGCAACCAAAAATATCAGTGTGTGCATCACTGTGTGTTTGTGTGTGTTGGGAAACCACACCAACCGACTTGGTGAAGGTGTGTTTGTATATATGTAATATATGTATATATATATATATATGTATATGAGGGTACGTGGATGGAGGAGAATGAATGGGCGGTTCTCTGCAGTCAAGGATGACTGCAAGAGAGAGAGAGAGAGATAAGGTAGAGAGAGAGAAGAGGCGGTGGGTGAATGTCTCTATATATATGTATATGGGTTTGTGAGTTGGGAGGTTAGAAAAAGAAAGGGAAGGGTCAGGAACTGAAGGGGAGAAGAAGAGAGAGAGATTGATTCAGAAACAGAGAGGTTGGAGGGTCACAGTGGGCTAAAAACTGAAACCCAGGTAAGAGTTTTAAGTTCTGTTATTTCGATTTAGAGCATGAAGCTTGTATTTATTTGTAGGGTCTAAATCAGCATGAAAAATGGAACTTATTGCAAAAAGAATGATAGAAAATGGTTTAGAAACCAAAGAGAAATTCGGAGTTGCAGGTTTCATAGATAATCTGGGTTCTATGAATTTTATGCTTAAAACTTGGTTTTTATAATGAGGAACTGATCCTCTACTACACAGGAAATATCTAGGATAAAAATTGAGTGAAAAACATGCCTTAACAGTCACGAAATAGAGAAGGAAAGTTTGGCCGGAGAATCAGCCGGAGTTGAATAAATCCCTATTCGTGAAGATGGGGAGAGTTTTAGTGCAAGCTGAGGCTAGGGTTGAGATCCTTGAAGGGAAAGGAATGAAACTGCATTGAAAACGAGTTTAAAAATGAACGGAATGAGGTCACCGTCACCGGAGAAGGTGACGGAAACCCTAATGTTCTCTCACCGGAATATCGGGGAAGACGATTGTGAAGTCGTGGGTCTATTCGGGTTAAAAGGAAACGGATCCGGGTTGGATCCGGGTCGGGACCCGACCGGAAATAAAACGGGGCATGAAACTGTGTCGTTCTATTTAGTTTTTTAAATGGATTTAGGGCTGTTTGGTTGCAGGGATAATAAATAGAATTGGGTTTGGGGTTATCCAAACCATGGATAGGATAGGGACTGGGTTTATTGTAATCCGGTTCTATGAATTGAACTGAACCGTTTGGTTCAGTGAAGAACCGAACCGGTTAGGGTTTCTAAATGGTGAACCCACTGGTTCAGACCGAGATTTAGGGAAATTCCATTTTGACCCCAAATATTTTAGGAAATTGTACTATGGCCCAAACAGGAAAATTAATTAAATATTAATTTTTACAATAATGCCCCAATCTTAAATATGGGTCAAACGAAGTCCAAACGATACAAATGAATAGTCAAAACTTATTATCTCAGGACATTCTAAGTCCAATGGTGTGGTTCGTTTTACGAGACGGGACCCCGAAGGATAAAATACCGTAAAAGTGCAAAATGACCACTTTGCCCTTTTTAGTACAAAAGTCCAAATGGAATTCTGCGAAAGCCTAAACCGACTTTCTTCGGCATTCCGGACTCAATGGTAAAGTCTAAAATAGGTATTTGAAATAATTATGATAGAAAGGCATAAAATTTGATGAATAACATTTATTCTAAAACGTATTCACTGATATATAGGAAACTCCAAAGGCAAGGGTACACTCACGGATTTCTGAGATAGAATCACGATAGAGGTAAGTGGATCACTTTCTCTTCCATATGGTATCCCCAAGCCAAGCTTATTCTTTACTGCCAAACTTGTACTCTTGAAAGTACTTCATGTTATTGCTATCCACAATGTGATATTGTTCTATCTTGTGGACATTGATTGACTATTGTGCCATTGTCATCATATTGAACCGTGCCTTGAAAGGCTTACTGTTATGCTTTACTGTGTATATGATATTCCATTTTCATACTCCTATGGAATCACAAATGATCATGCTATGTTTATAAATGCTGGAATTGTGCTCAGTCACAATATCCATCCGATGCTTCTGTGACGAACTAGTCCGTGAACGGACGTGTGGCAAAAGATGTGAGTTTAACTAAGAGGTATGCCGGGCCTCGAAATACGAAGAGGGACTGCCATCCCCTACTACAGATTATAAGCATCTCGATTGGATTATTGTTATTGATATATTGTTGAATGGTTACTGTTCTTTATGGATTACTGTTCCTTATGGATTACTGTTTCTTATAGGTTATCTTACGTTGTTCATTGGTTTGATTGAAATCGTTTTATTATGGCAGTACTTTTATTGTGACAGATTATTGTTGAGAAACCCTCATTATTGCTTATCTATTAGTCCTGATTGTACATTGTAACCCCACTATTTATTGGCCATCATGGCAACCGTTCTCATTGGCTATCACAGCATCTTACTTCCTTATGATTGGCTATCATATTATTATTCATGGATTCATGTTCTTTATAATCATCGATACCAGTGTCGGAGATCTGGTTTACTTGCTGAACTTCATAGCTCATTCCACCCCACTTACCCCCCATTTCAGGTGATGACGCTGCGAGACCCCAAGTAGGAGTCTGAGAGCGTAAGGGGACATTTTGAAGTACTGTATCAGTCTATGTTAGTTTTTCCATGTATTCACCACCCCCGGGTGCTGGTTACGTTTAGTTCTCATTTTGTTTTATGTAAAACTATGTCATGTATTTAATGGACTTCCGCTGTTTAAATTATTCAAAAGACTTCCGCTGGATGACTGTAATTGATAAAGACTTCCGCTGTTCATTGTTTAAAATTTTAGTACATTGCATATTAGTATTATGATACTGGAATGGAAAAAGTAGGGACGGCCTTCGGGTCTGCCCCGCGATACGAGATCCGCTTAGGGTGGGTTTCGGGTCGTGACATATATATACAGCCACCACATTTAATACAGGCTTACCTGTCAAAGCGGTTTGGGCTTGGGCTTCTCTTTCAAACTGTCATGGGTTCGATTCATAGGGGATGCACCCTTGCGCATTTTTTTTCCTCAACTATTAGAACCCAAACAACGGACAAGGGCCAAAATCAGGGATAGGCTATCCCATCCCTGCTCCGTATAATTAACTCAATTTCTTAACTTATAACCTAAACAAACCCAATTTAACTTTAATTTAAAATAATCGAACTCGAAACGACGCAGCATTGAAGCAACAAGCCTTAACACGGTGCCGTTTAGACAACCCCTGTTCATCGTCCCCCTCGTCATTCCGGTAGAGGTCAGTTAGGGCTCCGTCGCCATCTCCGGCGACGGCAAGAATTTTTCAATCGATTTTTAACTCATTCTAAATGCCATTCTCCTTAGTTTTTCATAAGCTTTCAATTTCTACTCTTTGTTTTTGGTTTAGGTCATTAGGTCTTCACGAATTGAGCAAAAACAGTGGCTCCGACCAACTATAACTTTATGATTTAGAGGCTTTTCTTTTACTGTTTTAATCTATCTTAAGTTCAATTCAATTTCTGCACATCACAGCAATAATTTCCCATTATCTATTTTAAGTTTAACACATAAAATATCAGAAATCCAATTATTTCCTAAAACCTGTAACTGCCTTGTTCTACTTCATTTCTTGATCTTTTTAATTGATTTTTCTTGCTACTTAATCTACATTTCATGCTTAACAAGGTTCTATATTCCAAAACAACTATCATGCCTTTAAATTTAAAGCAACAGAACTAACCAACTCACCTATTTTTTTGTATTTTCTTTTGCAGTTCCTGCTTTCCTCTTCTGTTTCCTCTTTGGTCCAAGCTTCTGAATCCTCTCTAACTTCACAGTTTCTCCCTTCTTGATTTTTCCTTTTCTGTTTCTATCTCACGCACACATCCATATATATATATATACACACACACACACACACACACACACACATAAAACCACCGCCCTAGTCTCATCTCACCCTCGGTTCTTCCCCCTTCTAAAGCCCCTTTCTTTGACTAAATTTTTCTGATCTTTTCTATTTTTCTTTTTCTATTTTTTTCTTTTCTTTCCTTTTCTTTACATAATATCTTACATATATATAACATACACCTATAAAACACACACTAACACCACTGCTGACACACACACAAGCACACACTACTTGCATATGCTGCACTTGCAGCTTTTCTTTCTTTTTTTTTTATTTTCTTTTATTATATTTAAATACATGTATATATATATATAATATACCATATTATACGCATACACATATATAACTACCTAATTTATACATATTCTATACATATGTATATACTCATATATATATATATATGTATATGCCAGTTTTTAATCACGTATACATACACTAATATTTCATGGCCTATACATATGTACGTACGTATACATACATGGAAATGCGTGTGTGCACGTATTACGAGGCATGATTTTGGGTTGCTCGGGCGTTGCCCGACACTAACCGTATAACTGACACAATTCACATTCCAAAATCGTAAAGTACATATGATATCATGATATAGAGCTTAAATAGCTCGGGTTACAACTGATAGTATACTACTCGACCCAGTCTACCTTGGTTTACATGCTAAATCGGGTCAAGGGTATTAGAAGTGTTGCTTCAGTTACAGCACCAAGCACTTACAACCGCAACGAATAGGTCCCAGAACTGCAAAAATTGATCGAGGAATGTCCAGCACCAAGCCGGACAGGTTTTCTCTATAGTACTAGGGGACGTGCAAGGCTATGACTTCTGTAGTCGTAGGTACTCTTCTAGTTTGTTCACAGCCTGTCCATGTCTTATTTTATACTAGTTTCACGCATTCTTTTATATCTCTTGCATATTCAGCTAAGTTGAAACATAGCGACATAACCTTTAGGATATTTACTAAATGTGTCTAGTACCATTGGGGAAATCATTACCGGGGGATGCCATGTATAGGGGTTGTGAGATACAGATTATAGGAATACATTTACTTGCTGATATTATACCATTAGAAATATGTGGGTTCGATGTGATCCTCGGAATGGATTAGCTAATTACAAATCACACTACCAACGATTGTGTAACAAAAAGAGTCTATATCCAGAAGCTAAGGTAGCCGAGCATGGTGTTTGAGAGGACAAAAATAGTCTCTCTGCCCTACTTTGTTTCTTCTATCCAGGCTAGGCGCTTGCTTCGCAAGGATGCAATGGTTTCTTATGTAGTGTCCAGGACACTGATTCACAGCAGCCTGTATTAGAGCAGATTCCCATTACTAGAGAATTCCCTGAGGTATTTCTGGACGATCTTCCAAGGATGCTTGTGGACAGAGAGATTGAGTTTATTATTGACGTACTGCCAGGTACTTCACATATATCCAAGACACCCTACAGAATGGCACCAGCAGAGCTGAAAGAGTTGAAGATTCAACTACAAGAACTACTAGACAAGGGTTTCATACGACCTAGTTACATCACCGTGGGGTGTACTTGTATTATTTGTCAAGAAGAAGGATGGGACCATGAGGCTACGTATTGATTATCGTGAACTGAACAAGGTCATCATCAAGAACAGCTATCCATTGCCCATGGTAGATGATTTATTCGACCAACTAAAGAGGGCTCAGGTATTCTCAAAGATCGACTTGAGGTCTGGTTATCACCAGCAGAAAGTCAGACCCACTGACATTTAGAAGACGGCATTCAGAACCCGATATGGACATTATGAGTTCCTTGTTATGCCTTTTGGGGTGACTAATGCCCCAGCCGCATTCATGGACATAATAAACAGGGTGTGCAAGCCGTACTTAGATGATTTTGTGATTGTATTCATCGACTGACATCTTGGTTTATTCTAAGAACCATGAAGAGCACGAGATGCATTTGAGGAAAGTCCTACAGAAGCTATGGGAGCTAGAAGCTATATGCTAAGCTGAAGAAGTGTGAATTCTAGCTCCCAAGCATTTCATTCTTAGGGCATGTGATCAGTAAAGACGGGATCTCCATGGACTCCCAGAAGATAGAAGCTATTACTAGTTAGCCTCGGCCGACTAATGTCACTGGAGGTTCGCAGTTTCATGGGTTTAGTTGGCTACTATAGGAGATTTGTCAAGGACTTCTCCAAGATAGCTACGCCAATCACCCAGTTGACCCGGAAGAATGTTCCATTCATTTGGACTAAGGAGAGGGAGCATAGTTTTCAAGAGCTGAAGAACAGACTAATTACAGCTCCAATCCTGACAGTACTTAGATGGGACAGAGGGTTTTGTGATCTACAGTGATGCTTCGTACCAAGGCTTAGGGTGTGTTCTGATGCAGCAGGGAAGGATAGTGGCTTATGCTTCATGGCAACTAAAGCCACATGAGAAGAACTACCCAACTCATGACCTCGAGCTTGCAGCTATTGTCTTTGCACTTAAAATTTGGAGGCATTATCTGTATGGAGCTACATATGAGATTTTCACCAATCACAAGAGTCTTAAGTACTTGTTTACATAGAATGAGCTCAATAGGCGCCAACGATGTTGGTTAGAGTTGATCAAGGACTACGAGCTCAGTATACAATATATGGCATATATATGATTCAATGATCTTTTTCACAACCCGGCACCCCACCCTACACGGATGCCGAGGACATGATGCCAGTCGGCCACCTTGCCGATTTTCCCCATCGATTAATGCGACCAACCAAAGGAAATTACTTGAACTTTACAATGATTTGCATTCCAAATGTAGGGTCAAAGCAGCGGAAATTAAAACCTTTTTAATTCAGAAATGCAGCTCATCCAAACACATCAGAGCACATCTAGAATCAGTCACCAAATATCTCTAGAGTGCCAATATACATGAGCCATGTCCCAATGCATCTATTCTATAACAATGAATTACTTAAAGCGAAAGTTATACCAAATGCAATTCACCTGATCAAAAGCTCATCTCCAATAACCAACAATCAGAATATCTCCAAGTACAATTTAATCAAGGCAATCCAACATATTAGACTAAACTCATCACTAATGATGCAATATTATAATACACAATTTTGAACTTAGCCTTACAGAGTATGTGGTCAACTTTGACTGGGAGTTCATATCATCAGTGTTAATCATTTGTGCTTCACTAGCTCCACTGGTTATCTCATTGCATTCCATCCCTCATAGGGCCACATGAAAAATGGTCATAAGAAAGGAGTGAGCTAACTTAGCTCAGTAAGTAAAGTCCTAGCTTTGCCATAGGTTAGGGTTAGATCACAGGCATATAGAAAGAAAGATATCATATAGCCAGTCACCAAGATAAAGCAATAATGACCCGAGCGTCTAAAAAGGCTTATTCCCACAAAGAATGATACAAGAGAGAATCAATCAAAAGAGATCCAGCTCAACACAATAATTTGCTACCACCAACAATACGTATAACACCCCAACCCAAGGATACTCGAACCTAAGACATGTTTTTCGAGGATCAAACGTATGGTTCAGAAATTGCTATGAGGGAGGACCAAAGGTCTGAAAATATACAAATAAATGTATTGTAATGCATAATTATATTATGTGTAAACACATGAGAAATACACACCTTGAATATATATTGTGTGTGACTAAACTATATATATATATATATATAAATGTAATTATATATATAATGCAAAAATATATTAAATAAAATACAAGTATATGTATGTATATATATATAGATATGGTTGCCTTATATATATATATATATATATATATAAAGTAATACATCTATATATATATATATATATGTAAACTAAAGATTTAAAGTAAAGAATTAAAAGAAAATGAAAAGAAATGAAGTAAAAAGGAAGCAAATAGGAAGTGATTAGAAGAATATAGATAAATGTAGTGGGATTAAGAGAGAGAATCAATGGGAATGTACAGCCTTGCAGCTGTTCTCCATATGATGGGAGTGGTCAACAACCATGTGAGAGTGAGAAACAATAAGGTGTGCACCATGCAAACATGGAGGCCAACAGGTGGCAATGACCACCGACTTCAAGGGCTGGTGTAGAAGGGAAATAAAACGAGAGAGAGAGAGAGAGAGAGAGAGAGAGAGAGAGAGAATAATGCATAGAAGAAGTTTGAGAGAGAGAAAAGCTAGAGAAGAAAGGAATTCTGGGAGAAAGATTGGAAAACTGTAATCAACTTGAACAGGTAAAATTTTGTTTGAAATTTGTTTAAATTGTGTTCAGATTTTAAGCATGCAAATATAGAGTTTTAATTTATATATTATAAGCTTCGATTTGCAAACATAAGGAATGAAAATTATGAAGAATTGACTCAGCAAATCAGAGTTACAGTTGGAACAAAAATTCTGAGATGTTGGTGCAGGTCTGAATCAAAGTAAACCAAACCTAAAATCGTGTATTGGAACCTGATCAAGACCGTTCCAAAGTCTTAAAAATGTTAGACCTGCGATCTTAAATCTCAAGGAACGAACCTTAAAACTTGAGTTGCAGGCTTCGGTTATAAAACATGTCACGACCTGAAACCCACCCTACGCGGATTACCGGATCGCGACCGCCACCCTTAGGCCCGAGGACCTTAGGGCGAAGGCTCGCATAAGCAGCGGTATCGGATAGATGTGTGACATGTGATTGCGGAAGCGTGAAAAACTTTTTTTTTTCTTTTCTTTTCTTTTTTTTTTTTTATTTACGCACATCCGTCCGGTACTGCCGCTCTTTACATAGCATACATGATTTAACATTCAGAGTACAACTAAAAACTTAAAGACTTTATAATTAGTACATATTCAGTTGCCCTGTGGGGCTTAATACATATCCTTGTACTACTTACTAATACAAAAGTTCTAACTTAACCCTTTTGTAGTACCCAACAAAGAACTACTTAATTATCTCTTCCAAGACAGCTAGATTCGTCATCATCATCAATCAGTACTGCTGTCAATCACTTGAAAGTGGGGTCCGAATAAAATCCGGGTAAGCTAATCTAAGCTTGTGTGTAATTCCAGCATTCGTCATGGGGTTTCAATTAGTAGTGTTTTAGAACATAAGAGTTGGTAAAATAATCACTACCAATTGTTCGTATACTTTGAACAGAGAATATATGCATTCCTTTAACATATAGCTTTGAAACAATTTAAGTATTCAAGCTAAAACATGTACATATAACTTCAAAACATTTACATATGCATAATGAAAATGAGGGTAAAACCTACTTCCATTTTCAAACATAACATCATATATATGTATTCCTTTAAAACATAAAACTTGAAACATTTAAGGTATTCAAGCTAATCTGGTACTTCTTAAATAGAGTATAAAACTCGAGACATATTCATAGTAAAAATGGGGGTAAAACCTGCTTCCATTTTCAAACTCATTTGTCATCTTATCTTTTTCATTAGTGGAATCTGTTTTGAACCAGGCTCTCATTTTACTTATAAGTGAAGATATCTTATGCCTAGGGATTAGATCCTGCTACCTGGCTTTTTATAGGGCAATTGAATTCCGGAGAACCCAAAATCCTGCCTATTTTACAAGGCAACTGAAAACTCAGAATCCTGTCTAAGTGCTTATGCACCATTTATCTTGCATTTAAAATACATTTAACACATGAGGATGTCAAATAGATATTTCTCGTGAGCACTTTAAAACATAACATTCATAACTTCGTGATAAACATTCGTATACTTGAAATAGGCAAACTCAGAATATTTAACAAGATTTGTATTTTAACTTAGACATGCTGAAAACACATTTTTAAGAAAACTGTAAAGAAACACATTTACTGAGCATGTCACAATAGGGTTTGTAAGAACCGAAATAATTTAAAACTGAAATCATTTAATTTACTGAATTTGGAATTCAAATACTTCGTATCTTTTGAACTTAACACCTTTTCAAATCCATGGAGTTAAATCTCTACTTCAAATGCAGGGTTACTCACCTTGGTCCTTTAGGGTTAGTGCTAATAATGCGCTTTCCCACTTCCTTTGTAGTTCCTAAGAACAATTCATAATAACCTCATTAACTTCACATTCACTGTAATAACACCTACTGATGTTGCTTAACTTATGCTTAGTTCGTATTAGATCCAAAAACGATTTTATAATTTCATATGTACTTAATTTAACTCGTACTCTTAACCTATGACACAATTTAATGTGTTAGAAATTTAATTTATTTCAATTTATACTCTTCTGGTAGCTCCATTAACTTTAATTTAATTTATTTACTTCACATATTTACGTGTCATATCTTCTCGTATCTTATTTCCTCGTACTTGCCTCAGTTTAGTACTTCGGCAATATTTCAGTTTATAGTCATCTGACAGATGCTATTCATCAAATTTTATGTCTTTTTATTTTAGACATTTCTTTTGGTCGAATAGACTCTACCATTGAGTCTGGAGCGTCGAAGAAAGTCGGTTTAGACTTTCCTAGAATGTAATTTGGATTTTTGTATGTAAAAGGGAAAAATGATCATTTCACCTATTTACGTGTCATATTTTTCCATACTCTGTTTCGTAATCTGGACTCCATTATTGAGTCCGGGATGTCAAAGAAAGTCAATTTAGACCTTCCCTAATTTAAATTTAGCTTTAGGGTACTAAGGGTAATTTGGTCATTTTACCCCTTTACGTGTCTTTATTTTTTGGGGCCCCGTCTCAAAAAACAAACCTCACCATTAGTCTCAGAATATCCAAAATAGTTAAAATATACTATTCATATGTTTAATTTGGACTTCATTTGCTTCATTTATGACCTAGAGGTAAAATAGTAATTTTGTTTTTCAATTCAATTATTTAATTATTTTTCTAGGGGTGTAATTGCATAAAGTTCTCAAAAGTTGGGCCACAGTAGAGTTTCCTAGAAATTTTGGGGTCAATCCGTAAATAGGAAAAGGTTTGGTTTATTTATTTTAATTAAAATCAGAAAACCAGTGGGTTCAGTTCAAATCTAAGTAAACCGGTCCAGTCTCCCATTAAACCAACCGGTTTGGTCGGTTTTACACATAATGCTGGCGTCATGATGACGTCAGCCCTAATGTTATAAAAATTTAAAAACATATATGAAACACTGTCGTTCCAATAATGCGGTGGCAGGTTTAGACGCGGCCACGTGTCTGAGTCGCCCCACTGTTTTGAAGCGAGTCATGAGTCGACTCAGCATCGTCTTCCCCACGATCGCTCTTGGTTGCCCTAGTTACAGTTTTCCATTTTCTTAAATTTCGTGAATTTCTACTCAACCAATCTCCACTATTTTGATATCAAATTCTTCCTAAAGTGTAAATAATCAGTTTGGCATTCGTTTTGGAGTTCAAAATGAACTCATTAGTTCAATTTGAGCCTTGATAATCCGACCTGTAAGTCAGTTGTAAATGCTCATTTCTGATCCAAATTCAATGGGATTTGTTCTGTTGTGATTCTCTTATCCTAAGGTTTCATATCCCATTCGTTAAAGTGGGATTTAAGTCACGGTTGAAAGGTTGGGTCTTCAACCCAGAACCTGCAACTCGATTTATGGAGGTCATGCCTTTTGATTTTTGATTGCGCATATATATTTTTAGAGTGTTTGTAGGGTCTAGTTGAGGTCTTGATAAGCCAAAATGGATTTGGCAAAATTCGGTTCATTCCTGCTTGAGCAAGGTCTTTTAATGGTCGTAGCTTCTGGGTTTCCATTTCTTAGGTGTTTTCAAGACCAATTTTCATGCTTGATACACTTCTAAACATATGTTAAGCATCATATATACATGACATAACCTAAATCTCTTAAACACATGCAAAATATTCTAGAGAGAGAAAAACATGTAAGTTGGATTTTTACCTGTTTACAGTGGTTTCTCCTCCTTTCTACTTTTGATTCTTCTTCCCTCTCCTCAGAACTCTCCCTCTCTATTTCATGTGTCACCACGGGTGTGGCAGATGTATACATTATATGTATGTATATGTGAGCAATTAATGGCCATCTCCTTCACTCCCATTCCCCATCAACATCAGCAGCCATGCCTCCTTTACTTTTCTGATTTTGCCCTTACCTTACCATGCCCATTAGGTTAGGGTTGGTTGAGATATATACATATAATATAACACACACACACACACACATACTAGCCGACACACACACACCTACTGCTTATACACTTCCAGATATTTTGGGATTTCTTCACTTTATGCATATATATATATATATACATTTATACTTATGTATACACATGTGTATGTATATGTATATATATACAAACTTGACTACACACACAATACACCTTTAGTGTGTGTATTGCATGTATTTCATATACTCCATTTAATTATGTTAAATAATTTATTTCTTATATTTAATTAATTAATTACATTAAATTAATTAATTATTCTCGTAAGTTTAAAAAAATTTATAATAATTTCATGACCCCGTAATGCGTGCCATATGACTCAATATTTCGGGTCGGGGTATTACAAAACCCAACTCTTATTTTAGACTCCTAAACTTGCTTTTGAGAATAAGGATCGAACACCCATGTCATAAGGGTCACGTTGAACCAAACCCCTACTGGAAATGGTGATGACATAAGGGTTTATCATGGAGTTGCAGGTTCGGCTATCAAGTCTTAGACCAAGCATTTAGGTTAGTTTTAAGGTTTCAAATGAATGCCAAAGGATAGGTCACACCTTTAAGAACTCATGTCACTTAAAAGCAGAGAGAATCGGTGATTAAAAACGTACAAAATTGGAAAAAAATGAAACCTAGAATTAGGGCTACAGTGAGGGTGAGTCGGGGGAAAACGATGAGGATGATGAATAGTAATGGGTTATGGGTCGGACCTCGGGTCGGGTCCTGACCCGTTGTTTTTTATTAGGGTTTGGGTCATTCAAAACTACGACGTTTGGTTAAGTTCTTAAATTTAAAATGTTAGGGATGACATCATCATGACGTGTTGAACCGAGCAAACCGGTTGGTTCAATGAAACGTTGGACTGGTTCACTTAAAAATGAAAGAAACCCACTGGTTCAGACCGAAAAGTTAAGAAATTAGAGTTTGACCCCAGAACTTCTGGAAAATTTCACTATGGCCCAACTGGAATTCAATTAAGATTAAATTAATATATTTAAATGAGAAATATTTCAAAAATACCCCTAAGTTGAAAATAGGTCAAATGAAGTCCAAATAAAATAAATAAATATGTATTTTGACTATTTTGGATGTTTTGAACCCAATGGTGGGGTCCGTTTTATGAGATGGGACTCCGAAAAAAATAAGACACATTAAAGTGTAAATTACCATTTTGCCCTTAATACCCCTAAAGCCAAATGGAAACCTAAGAAGGACTAAATTGACTTTCTCCGACGTTTCAGACCCAATGATGAGGTCCATATTATGTAATGAAGTACGAATAAATGCGACACGTAAAGTAATAAAATCAAACCTTATGATTTAATGAAGCTACTAGAAAAGTATACTTAAAAGGACTAAGCCTAAAATAAAATTAGGATCTAAGCATAAGTTAAGAGCGTCAGTAAAAGATATTGAGGTGATTGGGAAGTTAATAGACTCTTTATCTATTGTTCTTAGGAACTACAAAGGAAAGGGAAAGGCACATCAATAGCGCCAACCCAGAAGTATAAGGTGAGTAACCCTACATTTGAAGTGGAGATTTAACTCCATGGATTTTGAATGATCCTCTAAGTTTAAGTTATGGGAAGCATTTGAATATCAAATTCAGTCTTTACACGATTCCTGCTTTAAAGTATTCCTGTTTTTATACATCCTATTATGACATGCTCAGTAAATGTTTTTATATACAGTTTTTCTTGAAAATATTTAGCATGTCTGGGTAAAATGTCAATTTCTTTAAATATTCTGAATTTGATTATTCCAAGTAATTGAAGTCTTATTGCAGAAGTTATATGTTATATGTTTTAAATACTCATGAAAAGTATCTATGTGAAGAAGCCATGTGATAAATGTTTTACAAGATAACAGTGCATAAGAACACAGGTAGGATTTTGGGTTTCTTCGAAACTCAATTGACCTATCAAAAACTACATAGTCAGGATTTTGGGTTTCTTCGAAACTCACTTGACCTGTCATGTGAAATGCCCAGTAGCAGGATCTAATCCCCCAGCCAATGAGATATCTCCACTTATAAGTAAAATGAGAGTCTGGTTTGAAACAGATTCCACCTAATCAAAAAGAAAATATGACAAACGTTTTTGAAAATGGAAGTAGGTTTTACCCCCATTTTCACTATGCTTGTTTATATGTTTTGAAGTGCATATACTCTATTTGAAGTAATATATGTTTAGCTTGAATACTTTAAATGTTTCAAAGCTATCTGTTATGAAGAATGCATGTACTCTATGTTCAAAATATAGGAGCAATTGGTAGTGAGTATTTTTTCAGGTATCGATGATGAATGGGAGCCTTGCTCTATTTGGGGATGATGACTAGTGGCTCTATTATGATCACAGACTTTTGGAAACACTAGGACCGTAGTTGGTCTAATTTTGATGCAATAGATTTTGAACAAATATGAACTTAAGCCCGAGAGGCAATTGATATGTAATATGTATAAAACTTTAAAATTTTATTTATGCTCTGAATGTATAATCATGTGTACCGCTATGAAGAGCGGCAGTACCGGATGGATGTGCGAAAGTATTTTAAATAAGAAAAGGAAAAAAAAAAGTTTTTCATGCTTCCGCAAACCAAGGCCGCACCGCCATCCGATACTGTTGCTTATGTGAGCCTTGCCCTAAGGCCTCCGAGCCGAAGGGTGGTAGTTACGATACGAGATCCGCACAGGGTGGGTTTCGGGTCGTGACAATATGATAACCAATCAGATCAATATCATGCATGCAATTTTATGATCATTCACAGGGTATAGAATATGATCATCCAACGAATAGAAAAAAATATCATTATCGAGTTCTAATACTATAGATGCGTAACCAAACGGGGCCCGACATACCCCAAAAAATGCACATTCAGGTTCGTCTGTCACGACTCGAAACCCACCCTATGTGGATCTCGTATCACGGGGCCGACCCTAAGGCCGTCCTTACTTTGTCCATTCCTGTATCACAGTAATAATGTGCAATGTACTAAAAATTTAAAACAATAATCAGCGGAAGTCTTTTCAATACAGTAATCAGCGGAAGTCTGTAATATATCATATGGTTCTACAAGTGTCAATTTAAGAACTAAACATAACAGCACCCGTGGGTGGTGAATATATGGGAGAACTACATCATAGACTGGTACATTTCCTCAAAATGTCCTCCTACGTTCTCAGACTCTTACTAGGGTCTTGCAGCGTCACTACTTGAAAAATGGTAAGTAATATGGAATGAGGTACAAAAGCTCAGCAAGTAAATTCCCATCTCCAACACTAGTATTGGTGATCATAAAAGAATATGAATCTATGAATATGAATATGATAGCCAATCATAAGAATGAGATGTTATAATAGCCAATGAGAACAATTGCTATAATGGCCAATAAATAATGGGGGTCATAATGTTCAATAAGGAATAGTGAATATAACATCAACATGGAACTCCCAATAACTATAATATCCCGACCCGGGATACGTCACGTGTACCGAGGTAAGTCGGTCAAATAGTGTAACTCGAACTGTTAAAATGTGTATATCATGGTATTTCACGAAAATGAATGACTGGAACTTGTAAATGATTGAAATGTATAACAAGTGTCGGGCAACACTCGAGCACCCCAGGACATTGCATCGTAATGCGTACACGCACGTATTTCCATACATGCCCACGTTTCACGGACACGTAGTATACCAAAAATCAGTGTATGCACACGCCATTGGAAATAGACTTACATGCATATATATGGATGGAATGTCACGTATAAAATATGTATTTATGTGTACGTATATATATATGGCAAGGACAATACATATACATGTATGTGTATATATATATGTATGTGTACATATATATATATGTATATATGTAAATAAAGGTAAAAGGAAAGGTGAAGAAGGAAATGCAAGTATATGGATCAGTGTGTGTGTGTGTACGTGTACAGACATTATGAGGCTAGTGTGTGTGCTAGTGTGTGTGTAAGTGAGTGCTTTATGTGTGTGATGCATATAATATACATATAACACCACAAATATCTCCATGCATTTAATGGAAAGCAACCAAATGAAAAAGCAGAATTTATGAGATCTGAAAGGAGTTTATGAGATG
Organism: Nyssa sinensis; assembly: GCA_008638375.1. NCBI lineage: Eukaryota > Viridiplantae > Streptophyta > Magnoliopsida > Cornales > Nyssaceae > Nyssa > Nyssa sinensis. Next base: position 34,216,862 of record CM018043.1, on the reverse strand, counting down.
TGAAGTTTCGAGGCTCAAGGAGTCGTGTAGAGAGAGAAAGTGGAGAGGGAAAAGATTCGGTTGTTTGTGATATAAGTGTATACGGGCGTGAGTTGAGAGACAAAAAGGAAACTGAGACTGAGAGGAACATTGTCAAGGAACTCAGGAGCAGAAACAGAAGGGTTTGGAGGGTCACAGTGAGTAAGAACCAAAAACCCATGTGAGTGTTTTGAGTTCTATTTTTAGGATTTAAAGCATGATAGCTTGATCTAAAGCTAGGGTTCTCATAAGCATGAGTTAAGATTTTAAATGCAAAAAGAATGATAGAAAAATATGCTAAAATGACTGAGAAATTCACAGTTGCAGGTTTGTAGAGAATAATCGGAACCTTAACATTTCATGCATTAAACTTTGTTTAAATGACCCAAGTATGACCCTATGAAGTGCAGAAAACCATTAGAACCAAATAGGGGTCAAAACAGTCGAGAAACAAGCGTGAAATTGAGAAAGTACAGTTGACCGGAGCCACTGTTTTTCTCTATTTCGTGAGGAATTAGTGGGTCAAGTTGAAAACTAAGTTTAGAAATAAGATCTACATGAAAAATAGAAGGAAATAACATTTAAAAATGGTTGAAAATTGACTGAAATTTAGTAGCCGTCGCCGGAGAAGAAGACTGTTCACCACCGGAACCCTACCGGAGTAATGGGGAAGACGACTGTGAAGTCGTGAGGCTATCGGGTTAAAATTAAACCGGATCCAAGTTCGGATCGGGTCGGGACCCGATCGGAAATAAAATGGGAAGTGAAACTGTGTCATTTTATGTTTGAATTTTAAATGAATTGGAATGTTTGGTTACGGTGATAAGAAATGTGAAAATTGGGTTTGGGGTTATTCTAACCATGGATAGCATAGGAGAACTGGTTATCTTGTTCCGGTTCTCAAGATTTGACTGAACCGTTTGGTTCAGTAAGGGGGCAGACTGGTTTAGGGTTTCTGGTTGTGAACCAACTGGTTCAAACCGCAACTCTGAGAATTTGTGAACCGGCCCCAAATGTTTTAGAAAATCTCACTAAGGCCCAAACAGGAAAATTAATAAAATATTAATTTTTACAAAAATGCCCCTATTTCAAATATGGGTCAAACGAAGTCCAAACGATGCAAATGAATAGTCAATTTTTATTATCTCAGACATTATAAGGTCAATGGTGAGGTCCATTTCATGATATGGGGTCTCAAAAAATAAAATACACATAAAAGTGCAAAATGACCATTTTGCCCTTTTTAGTACAAAGGTCCAAATGGAATTCTGCGAAAGCCTAAACCGACTTTCTTCGGCATTCCGGACTCAATGGTAAAGTATAAATTAGTATTTGAGCTACTTATGATAGAAAGGCATAAAAATTGATGAATAAAATTTATTCTAAAACGTATTCACTGATATATAGGGAACTCGAAAGGCAAGGGTACACTCACGGATTTCTGATATAGAATCACGATAGAGGTAAGTGGATCACTCTCTCTTACATGTGGTGTTTCCACAAGCCAAGTTTATTCTTTTACTGCCAAAATCGTACTCTTGAATGTATTGATATCCTTGTGTTCCACAATTCGATATTTTCTATCTTGTGGACATTTGATTGACTGATGTATCATTGTTATCATGTTACGCTGTGCCTTGAAAGGCCTACTGTTGTATCCTTATTAAATGAATGATATTCCATTTTTATATTCTATGGAATTACTTATGCTCATGGTATGTTTATGAACACGGGAGTTGTGCTCAGTCACAACACCCATCTGATGCTATCTGATTGACTGGGACCTACGGGTCAAGTCCGTGAACGGACAAATGGCAATTCACTGGAATTCACTAGGGGGTATGTCGGGCCCCAAAAGATCGAGGGTTTGCCGAACCCTGACACAGAATAACAGCATCTCTTATGACTGATAAAACTTGATTGTTGAATGGCACTATCCCTTATGATTCTTCAACTCTCGAAGGTCTTGCATTGATTGATTTGATTGTGATCGGTTCATTGTGGCAAGTACTTCATTGTTGTTATATTATCATTGAATTTCTTCATATTGATATTACACCCAATACTTCTGATTGTGTATTGTGATTTCTGTTCATTGGCCCTCGTGGCAATTATTTTCATTGGCTATCACGGCATCTTATTCTTATGATTGGCTATCATAATCTTATTCATGGATTTATTGATCATCTATACCAGTGTTGGAGATCTGCATTTACTTACTGAGCTTTGTAGCTCATTCCACCCCACTGACCCCCCATTTCAGGTGATCACGCTGCGAGACCCCAGTAGGAGTCTGAGAGCGTAGGGGGACATTTTGAAGTACTGTACCAGTCTATGTTAGTTCTCCCATGTATTCACCACCCTCGGGTGCTGGTTACTGTTTAGTTCTCATTTTGTCTTATGTAGAACTATGTCATGTATTTAATAGATTTCCGCTGTTTAAATTATTTAAAAGACTTCCGCTAGGATTACTGTAATTGATAAAGACTTCCGCTGTTCATTGTTTAAAATTTTTAGTACATTGCATATTAGTACTATGATACAGGAATGGAAAAAGTAGGGACGGCCTTCGGGTCGGCCCCGCGACACGAGATCCGCATAGGGTGGGTTTCGGGTCGTGACAATAACAATGTATCAACATGAATGTACTGCCACAATAAATCGGTCACAATCAATAAGAAATGTTCACTCAGTATAAGATAAATCATGAGGGATAGTATCATTCAACAATCACAATCATATCAATCACATAAGAGATGCATTTACACTGTTTCAGGGTTTGGCACACCCTCGGTCTTTTGGGGCCCGGGATACCCCCCAATGAAAAACTCTAATGAATTTCCATATGTCCGTTCACGCACTTGACCCGTAGGTCTCTAGTAAATCAAAAAGCATCGGATGGATACTGTGACTGAGCACAAATCTGGTATTCATAACATATCATGATCATTCACGATTTCATAAGAGTATAAAAATGGAATATCATATATTCAGTAAGGACATAATAGTAGGCCTTTCAAGGCATGGTATAACATGATAACAATGATATAGCAGTCAATAAATGTCCACAAGATAGAACAATATCACATTGTGGAAAACAATAATATCTGGTACATTCAAGAGTACAAGTTCGGCAGTAATGGAATAAACTTGGTTTGGAAATACCACATGGAAGAGATTAGGTTTTACTTACCTTGAAAATGCGTTCCTAGATCAGTATCTAGTGATTTTGCCCTTTCCTTTCGAGTTCCCTATATACTAGTAAATACGTCTCAATTCTAATGCTATTCATCAAATTTTATGCCTTGTTACTATGAGTATCTCTTTTCCTAATTTAGACTCTACTATTGAGTCTGGAATGCTGAAGAAAGTCAGTTTAGGCTTTCACGGAATTCCATTTGGGTTTGGGTTCCGTTAGGGGTATTATGGTCATTTAGCATTTCAACGGGTCTTTATTTTTTGGGGCTTCGTCTCATAAAACGGACCCTTCTATGGGCCTTAGAATGCCTGAGATAATAAGAAAACACTATTAACTCATTTAATTTGGACTACGTATCAATTTCCTGTATTTAATTTAATTATTTGATTTATTTAATTTAATTAAATAACTATATAATATATTTATTTGGATGGATTTAGGTCATACGTGCCTCAATGGCACGGTGGTCCATGTGCTTCTATTTAGGTTCCTTGGCTTTGGTTGGTTCGGTGTTCGACTCACGGGGGCAGCAGCCCTTGCGTATCTTTTTTTTTCTTTGAGTTTCTAAACCAAACGACAAACTAGGTCAATAACTGGGATAGGATAACCCTGTCCCCAATCAGTATACCCAATCAAATTTATACTTCCAGTAGCCAAACAAACTTAATTACACACATATATATTAAAATAGTAACTCTAAAACGACGTAGCATCAATACTCTGTGACCTAACATGGTGTCTTTTTGAGTTTTCACTATTCATCAGCACCCTCGTCTTTTCGGTGACACACCGGTAGGGTTCCGTCACCTTCTCCGGTGACAACAAATTTTTTTCGATTCGAATTTTAGCCCTAACTCAATGTAGTTTTCTTTTGTTTTTCATGGAGGTCACACATCTAACCTCGGTTTTAAATTTAGACCAACCGAACTCTACGAATTGGCCACAACAGTAACTACGGCCGAACATGCAATTTTCTGGCGAGCCCTAAATCACAAGGATCCTGTCGTTGTTTCTCATAAACTTTTCTTCTAAATTCTTCCTGCAACATTGAGGATCAGTTCCTCGTGGTTCAACTTAAGTTTAAAGCATAAAATATCAAAAATCTGAATTATTTCCATGACCTGCAACTATCTTTTTCTCTTTTGTTTCTAACCTTTTTAAACTGATTCTTTTTGAAACCAAAACCTCTTCCTGTGCTTAATCAGACCCTACCTTTACATCTAAATGAATATGTTTTAAATCATAAAACAGAAACTTGATTACTTACCTAAATTTCTCTTAGTTTCTGCTCGCAGTAACCCTTCTAAATCACTTGGCTTCTGCTTCTGAACCCTTGGAACTCCTCCTCTCAGTCTCAGCTCCTCAATCTGCTTCTTGTTTTTTCATTTCTACCAAAACATCCCTCTGTATTTATAGGAAAATTCCCTCACTTGCCCCACTTGTTGTGGCTACAATTTCTCTCTCTCTTCCTCCGTTCCTTCTAGTTATTCTTGACTGCTTTACCACCGCCCCTTTCTTCTCCATCCTCCACATCTAAGTTATGCCTATGTGTATATATATATATATATATATTGCTCACCACTTGCCTCTCCTTTGTGTCGGCAGCTTGCTGCCTTTCCTAACACACACACTGGTCACACCACACACACTGCCATGTAGTCCCCCCTTCCTTTTCCCTTTGTATTTTAATTTTAAATACATATATATATATACATACATATTATACAATACCGTATATATACATATATTCATACATTATTTATACATATCTTATACATATATATATATATTCATATATACATATATATATATATATCAATTTCTATATGTATATACATACACTTATATTAAATGGGCTACATATATATATGTATATATACATATGCATGGGTTTGCGTGCATATACGTACTACGATGCTCGATCTTGGGTTGCTTGGGCGTTGCCCGACACTGATTGTACAAAATAGACCGTTCACATTCCAAAATCGTTCAGTCCATATGATATCATGATATAGAGCCTTAACAGCTTGGGTTACAACTGGTATTACACTACTCGACCCGGTCTACCTCGGTTTACATGCCATATCCCTGGTTGGGATATTGCATTCTTCCCCCTTAAAATAAGTTTGTCCCCAAACTTAGTATATACTATAGTGAAAATAACTAAGGATACTTGGCGCGCATGTCGTCTTCTCGCTCCTAAGTAGCTTCCTCTATCCGATGATTCCTCCACAAAACCTTGACTAAAGGAATAGTCTTGTTCCATAGAACCTAATCTCGATGATCCAAAATCTGCATTGGATGCTCTATGTAACTCAAGTTCTCCTAGACGTCTAAAAGCTCATGCTCAACCACCTGATCTACACTCTATATACACTTCCTTAACATCGAAACATGAAATACACTGTGTACATGTGCTAACTCTAAAGGCAAAACAAGTTGGCAGGCTATTGGCCCAACCCTTCCCATGATCCTGAACGGTCCAATGTATCTCGGCCCTAGCTTTCCCCTCTTGCCAAACCTTATTACACCCTTCATGGGTGATACCTTCACCTACTGTGAACTCCAACTCTCGTTTGTGAGCATTTGCATAGCTCTTCTATCTGCTCTGAGTCACTAGTAAACGCTGTCTAATCAACTGTATCTTCCCTATAGTCTGTTCGACTATCTTTGGCCCATAAAGTTTCCTCTTACCCACCTCCGTCCAACACAGGGGTGATCGGCACTTCCTACCGTATAATGCTTCATATGGCGCCATACTAATACTAGTTTGATAGCTATAATTGTATATGAACTCTACTAGTGGCAACTGATCTTCCCAACTCCCTTTGAAGTCTATAACATAGAATCGCAACAAGTCTTCTAGAGTTTGTATCGTTCTCTCTGACTGTCCATCAATCTTGGGATGATACGCAGTACAGAGACTTAGTTTCGTGCCCATAGCTTGCTGTAGACCTCTCCAAAATCGTGATACAAATCGTGGATCCCGATCTGATAGATCAATACCGGGACTCCATGAAGTCTAACAATCTCTCTGATGTATAACTCGGCTAGTCGCTGTAAGGTCTGTGTCGTCTTGGTTGCCAGGAAATGAGTTGTCTTGGTCAATTTATCCACAATGACCTAGATAGAATCACTCCCAGTCGATTTCTTTGGCAATCTTGACACGAAGTCCATCGTAATGTATTCCCACTTCCACTTGGGTATGGGTAGCGACTGCAGAAGTCCTCCAGGCTTCTGATGCTCAACCTTGATCTGTTGGCACTTGGCACATCGTGTTATATACTCAGCTATGTCATGCTACATCCCTGACCACCAATAAGTGCTTCTAACATTGTGATACATCTTGGTGCTCCCTAGATGCAAGGCGAATCTCGAACTGTGTGCCTAATCAAGGATCTCCCTTCTAAGCTCTTGTAATACCCCGACCCAAAATATTGAGTCATAGGGCACGTATTACGAGGTTAAGAGAAAATTAGTGTAAAGATATCTACACTTAAGAAAACAATTAATTAATTTAAAATAATTAATTAATTAAATATATGAGATTAATTATTAGCAAGAATAAATAAAAAAAAATACACACTTTAAAAGTGTATTATGTGTGTATATGTATATGGCCAAGTACATGTATGTATGCAAGTGTATACATGAATAATTAAACATATATGTATATATATATATATATGTATATATCTAGTATATAAAGACATGCTAATATCCAAGGGTCATAAGAGTGTTGTGTGTCACGACCCGAAACCCACCCTATGCGGATCTCGTGTCGCGGGGCCGACCCGAAGGCCGTCCCTACTTTTTCCATTCCTGTATCATAGTACTAATATGCAATGTACTAAAAATTTTAAACATTTAAACAGCGGAAGTCTTTATCAATTACAGTAATCCAGCGGAAGTCTTTAAAATAAATTTAACAACGGAAATCTATTAAATACATGACATAGTTCTACATAATTCAAAATGAGAACTAAACCGTAACCAGCACCCGGGGGTGGTGAATACATGGGAGAACTAACATAGACTGATACAATACTTCAAAATGTCCCCCCTACGCTCTCAGACTCCTACTGGGGTCTCGCAGCGTCATCACCTGAAATAGGGGTAAATGGGGTGGAATGAGCTACAAAGCTCAGTAAGTAAAACAGATCTCCAACGCTGGTATCGATGATCAATGTAAATCCATGAATGAGATAATGATAGCCAATCATAAGGAAGGAGATGCTGTGATAGCCAATGAACATAAATGCCATGAGGGCCAATGGAAACAATTGCCACGAGGGCCAATGAAAAGTAATCATAATACACAATCAGAAGTAATAGTGTAAAACGAAAATATAACAACAATGAAGTACTGCCACAATGAACCGATCACAATCAAATCAATCAATGCAAGTCTTTCGAGACTTGAAGAATTATAAGGATTAGTGCCATTCAACAATCAAGTTCTGTTAATCATAAGAGATGCTGTTATTCTGTTTCAGGGCTCGGCAGACCCTCGATCTTTTGGGGCCCGGCATACCCCCCAGTCAATTCCAGTAAATTGCCATTTGTCCGTTCACGGACTTGACCCGTAGGTCCCATTCAACCAGATAGCATCAGATGGGTGTTGTGACTGAGCACAACTCCCATGTCCATAAACATGTCATGATCATAGTAATTCCATAGAGTATAAAAATGGAATATCATTCATTCAATAAGGATACAACAGTAGGCCTTTCAAGGCATGGTTCAACATGATAACAATGATATAACAGTCAAGCAATGTCCACGAGATAGAACAATATCACAAGTGGATAGCAATAACATATGTGCTTCAAAGCACAGTAAAACATGATAACAGTGATACATCAGCCAATGATACGTCCACAAGATAGAAAATATCGAAATGTGGAACACAAGGGTATCAATACTTTCAAGAGTACAAGTTTGGCAGTAAAAGAATAAACTTGGCTTGTGGAAACACCACATGTAAGAGAGAGTGATCCACTTACGTCTATCGTGATTTTAGATCAGGAATCCGTGAGTAAACCCTTGCCTTTCGAGTTCCCTATATATCAGTGAATACGTTTCAGAATAAATGCTATTCATCAAATTTTATGCCTTCTATCATAAGTATTTCAAATACTATTTTAGACTTTACCATTGAGTCCGGAACGCCGAAGAAAGTCGGTTTAGGCTTTCGCGGAATTCCATTTGGACTTTTGCACTAAAAAGGGCAAAATGGTCATTTTGCACTTTTACGGTATTTTATCCTTCGGTGTCTCATCTCGTGAAACGGACCCCACCATTGGACTTAGAACGTCCGAGATAATAGGTTTTGACTATTCATTTGTATCGTTTGGACTTCGTTTGACCCAATTTTGAAATAGGGGCATTATTGTAAAATTAATATTTAATTAATTTTTATGTTTGGGCCTTAGTGTAATTTTTCAAAACATTTGGGGCCGGTTCACAATTTCTAAAAGCTGCGGTCTGAACCAGTTGGTTCAGACCTAAAAACCCTAAACCGGTCTGCCTATTCACTAAACCAAACGGTTCAGTCCATTCAGAGAACCGGATTCCAATAACTCTGATTCCCTATCCCATCCTTGGTCAGGATAACCCTAAACCCAATTCCCAATTTACTATCCATGCATCCAAACAGCCCAATCTCATTTAAATTAAAACCCAAAATGACACAGCTTCGGTCCCATTTATTTCCGGTCGGGTACCGACCCGATCCGAACCCGGATCCGTCTAGACTTAACCCGATAACCCCCCACGCTTTTCCGGTCATCTTCCCCCCGTCTCCGGTAGGGTTCCGGCGTGAACAGTCGTCTTCTCCGGCGACTGTCACGTATTTTCCGGTGAGGTTTCGGCCCATTTTAAATGCCATTCTTTTCCCCTTTCCTCAAGGATCTCAAATCCACCCTCGGTTTCCATTGAAGCCCTCCAAATCTTCACGAAATAGAGCCTAAATGTCTCCGGCCGACTTTCCGGTGACCTATATTTTTCCTATTTCGAGACTCTTTGAGTACGGTTTTGACCCTAATCCATTTCAAATGGTTTTCTGCACCTCTAAGGATCATTTCCATAAACAACTATCAAGGTTTTAAGCATAATATCCATGGGACCCGAAATTATCCATGAAACCTGCAACTTGGGATATCTCTATGGTTTCTAAACCTTTTTCTATCATTTTTCTTGCATTTAAAAGCTAGAAGCATGCTTATTAAGACCCTGAATTTAGATCAAACATACATGCTTAAAATCTCAAAAACAGAACTTAATGTACTTACCTGGGTTTCGGATTTTAGCCCACTATGACCCTCCAAACTTCCTGTTTATGCTCCTTAGTTCTTTGCCAAGGTCTTCTCTCAACTTTGGTCTCCTTTGTGCCTTTAAACCCACACCCGTAGGTTCATATTTGTAGAGAGAAGTTTCCACCGCCTCTCTCTCTTTTCTCTCTCTCTCTCTCTCTCTCTCTCTCTCGGTTCCTCCCCCTTCTATGGCCCCTTTCCTTGACCTAGGGCCTGTATTCTCTCTGCCAAATGCAGCCTTTGCATTAAATGGTTGAGAGACTTGTGTTGCACTCATATATACATATATCATATTATATATATATAACACACACACACTTCACACCTAGCCGACACACACACACCTCACATGCAGTGTATTTGCATACTGCCCAAGGGCAGTTTCCCTTTTTCCTTTTTCCTTTCTTTTTGTTTCTTATGTAGATATACATATATACATAATACATCATACATGTATAATACATTATATCTTATACATATATACACATGAAATACACCTCTTTTATACATGTATATACATGTATATGTAGGGGTACAATCCCATTTTTTATCGTATACACATACACTGATTTTAATCGAACTATGTATCTATGTTCACGTATGCATGCATGGAAATACGTGCATGCACGTATTTCGATGCAATGCCCTGTGATGCTCGGGTGTTACCCAGCTTTGATTATTCGTTCCCATCATTCCATTCATTCATTTCCATGAAAATACTAAGATATACATATCTTACCGTTCAAATTACATGTTTTAACCGACCCACCTCGGTATACGTGACGTATCCCGGGTCGGGATATTACATTGTGGGTGGGTCTCCACGTGTGTAGTAAAATATGTATATATATATATATATGTAAAACAAAACAAACACACACACAACCGGCCACTTGATGGCTTGCCCCAAACAGTAACCTGAAGAGCACTCATTTGAGTTGCTGCAACAAGCTAACCTAGTTGGTGGGGAAATCAGGGAGTGCAATGATCAAGCATATGCTTATATGCACATATGCACATTTCTTACACAAACACCACACATCTTTTAGAAACTGAGAGGGAGAGAGAGAGATCGAAGGAGTTCTAGGACGTTCAGAAGTGGGAAGCAAAGAGAAAAGAGGAGAGAAACAGCTTGGAAAAGGTAAACCCACGAAAACATTAAAATTTCTCTCTCTAGAATATTTTGCATGTGTATAAGAAATTTAGGTTACGTTATGTATATTTGATGTTTAGATTATGTTTAGACATGATTGAGCATGAAATTTAAGCTTTAAAAAGGTTAAAAACATTGAACCCAGAAGTGGCAGCCATTAAAGACCTTGCTCATAGCAGGTCTGATCTGATGGAAACCAAACCATTTTTGGTGTATAGAGACTTCAAGTAGACCCTACAAGCATCCCCAAAACACATGACCGCGATCAAAATTGTAAAGAAATGAACCCCAAAAATCGAGTTGCAGGTTACGGGTTTGAAACCCAATACTTTAAACTCGATGTTAAACCTACCTTTATGAATGAAAAATGAAACGCCATGAAGAGGGGATCACAACAGAACAAATCCCATGTGATTTGGCTCAGAAATGAGCATGAACCGTCGGTTTACAGGTCTGGTTATCGCGACTTGAACCGAGCACCTGAGCTATATTCGAAGCCCTAAATCAATACAAAAACTTGCCTTAAGGTTTTAGGAGTTTATTGGACAAGAAAACAGAGAAAATGGAGTCGTAAAATGCCATGAATCTCAACTGTAACAATTAGGGTTTTTATATGAACAGTGTCGACTTCGTTGGGGAATATGACACTATTCGGGTCGGACTACGGGTCTGGGTTAAATCCGAATCCAACGGGTTACGAGTTTATTTAAACGGCGACTTCTGGGGTTATATATGTTTTAAATTATAAAACGTTAGGGCTGACATCAGCATCACGTGGCAAACCGACCAAACCGGTTAGTTTACAAGGAGACCGGACCGGTTCACTTATGTTTGAACTAAACCCACTGGTTCTTTGAATTATTTAAAATAAAATGAACCAAGACTTTCTTTATTTACGGATTGACCTCAGAACTTCTGGAAAATCCCACTGTGGCCCAACGGATGGAAATTTTATGCAATAATACCCCTGGAAAAATAATTAAATAATTAATTTAATTACTTAATAAATAAAGTAAAATTACTATTTTACCCCTGGGTCATAAATAAAGTAAAATTACTATTTTATCCCTAGGGTCATAAATAAAGCAAACGAAGTCCAAATAAAGTAAACGAATAGTGTATTTTAACTATCTTCGACATTCTGGGCCCAACGGTGGGGTCCGTTTCACGAGACGGGACCCCAAAAAATTAAGACACTAAAGTGTAAATTACCACATTGCCCTTAATATGCCCGATGTCCAAATTTGACAAGTCATATATGTATTCTTACTACCTCGGGCCTCCTGAGTTCATTGGTGAGGTCCATGACATGAGATGAGGTCCCGAAAAATAAAGACACGTAAAGGGGTAAAATGACCAAATTACCCCTGGTACCCCTAAAGTCAAATTTAAATCAGGGAAGGTCTAAATTGACTTTCTTTGACATCCCGGACTCAATAATGGAGTCCAAATTACGAAACGAAGTACGAAGAAATATGACACGTAAATAGGTAAAATGACCATTTTGCCCTTTTAACTACAAAGTCCAAATTGAATTCTAGGAAAGCCTAAACTGACTTTCTTCGACGCTCCGGACTCAATGGTAGAGTCTATTCGACCAAAAGAAATGTCTAAAATAAAAGAACATAAAATTTGATGAATAGCATCTGTTAGATAGCTATAAACTGAAATATTGTCGAAGTACTAAACTGAGGCAAGTACGAGGAAATAAGATACGAGAAGACATGATGTGAAAACATGTGAAGTAAATAAATTAAATTTCTAACACATTAAATTGTGTCATAGGTTAAGAGTACGAGTTAAATTAAGTACATATGAATTATGAGATCGTTTTAGGATCTAATACGAACTAAGAATAAGTTAAGCAACACAAATAGGTGTTATTATGGTGAATGTGAAGTTAATGAGGTTATTATGAATTGTTCTTAGGAACTACAAAGGAAGTGGGAAAGCGCATTATTAGCACTAACCCTAAAGGACCAAGGTGGGTAACCCTATATTTGAAGTGGAGATTTAACTCCATGGATTTGAAAAGGCTTTAAGTTCAGAAGATACGAAGTATTGGAATTCCAAATTCAGTATATTACATGATTTCAATTTTAAATCATTTATGTTCTTATAAACCCTATTGTGACGTGCTCAGTAAATGTTTTCTTTACAGTTTTCTTAAAAATGTGTTTTCCGCATGTCTAAGCTAAAATACAAATCTTGTTAAATATTCTGAGTTTGCCTAATTCAAGTATACGAATGTTTATCACGAAGTTATGAATGTTATGTTTTAAAGTGCTCACGAGAAATATCTAATTGACATACTCATATGTTAAATGTATTTTAATGCAAGATAAATGGTGCATAAGCACTTAGATAGGATTCTGAGTTTTCAGTTGCCTTGTAAAATAGGCAGGATTTTGGGTTCTCCGGAATTCAATTGCCCTGTAAAATGCCAGGTAACAGGATCTAATCCCCCAAGCATAAGATATCTTCATTTATAAGAAAAATGGGAGTCTGGTTCGAAACGGATTCCACTAATGAAAGAGATAAGATGACAATGAGTTTGAAAATGGAAGCAGGTTTTACCCCAGTTTTCACTATGCATATGTTTCGAGTTTTATACTCTATTTAAGAAGTATAAGATTAGCTTGAATACTTTAAATGTTTCAAGTTTTATATTTTAAAGGAATACATATATATGATGTTATGTTGAAAATGGAAGTAGGTTTTGCCCTCATTTTCATTATGCATATGTAAATGTTTTGAAGTTATATGTACATGTTTTAGCTTGAACACTTAAATTGTTTCAAAGCTATATGTTAAAGGAATGCATATATTATGTGTTCAAAGTATACGAACAATTGGTAGTGATTATTTTACCAACTCTTATGTTCTAAAACACTACTAATTGAAACCCCATGATGAATGCTGGAATTACTCACAAGCTTAGATTAGCTTACCCGAATTTTATTCGGACCCCCCTTTCAGGTGATTAAGGGAAGTTTTGATTAGAAGACGATGATGAAGAATCTGCCATTTTGGGAAGTTATGTTCAAGTAGTTCTTTTGTCTAGCATTACGAACTTTAAGTTTGAAATCTTGTATTAGTAAAATGGTACCCTGTTATGTATAAGCCCCACGGGCAATTAAACATGTATTATTTATAGTCTTTAAGTTTTTAGTTACACTCTGAATGTTAAATCATGTATGCTATGTAAAGAGCGACAGTACCGGACGGATGTGCGTAAATTAAAAATAAGAAAAGAAAACAAAAAGAAAAAAAAGTTTTTCACGCTTCCGCAATCACATGTCGCACATCTATTCGATACCGCTGCTTATGCCTTCGCCCTAAGGCCTCTGGGTCTGAGGGAGGCGGTCGCCACTACAAGAAAAGGCACTATTAGCGACGCACACGTGCGTCGCTAATAGTGGCAAAATACGTCGCTAATGATATTTTGCGGCGCACACTGAACGTCGTAAAAGTCGCCGCAAATATTGGCGTTGCTAATAGTATTGGCGATGCACATTCCCCTAAACGTTGCTAAAAGAAACTATTAGCGACGCACAAACGGTCTCACTAATAATTGGGAATGGGCGTCGCAAATATTATAAATAGAGGCGAAGAGCGTCGCTAATAGTACCTTTTAGCGACGGCCAAGTGTGCGTCGCTAATAGTACATTTTAACGACGCACACTTTGAGCGTCGCTAAAATATATTATTAGCGACGCACACTTGGGCGTCACTAATACTATCGTTTAGCGACGCCCAAAGTGTGCGTCGCTAAAATGTACTATTAGCGACACATAGAGTGCGTCGCTAATAGTGAATTAGCATTATAATTTCTTTACTTTTAGCGACGCCTTTCTGTGCGTCGCTAAAGGTTTTTTTTTTTGTCCGTTTTCCAACCATAAATGCTTTGTTTTCTTTGTTGTTTTATTCCTGTTTAAACCTGTATCAGTCATTCTGATATACAATAAAATCCAAACATTCTGAAATGAATATATTAAAAAAGAAAATACTTTCATATATATATATTATACTAATTGCGTACATTTGTAAAAGTACAATTTAACAATAAATAGAAAAATAAAAAATTGTCTCAAAACATAATTACAAATGTCCATGAAAAGAAAAAAAAAACAAATAAAAATAATAAATCCCGATGCTTCACATAAAGATGGTGGCGCAATAATCCCGATCAATCTGAAATAAAGATCAAATGGTATATATTAGAACAATTATTAAATATATATAAAATATAGAATGTGAATAGTTTATTTATTTATTTATTTTTTTTTTTTTTTGCATGCATAAATAATAAGAATGACATAAAGTAACATAATTTATAAACCACTATCCGAACTGATTTTTGTAAGTTTGTGCAAGTCTATTTTGTCATTTGTGAGGTGTTTGATGGGATTTCGAGATAGTTAGGCCGATATCCGGCATTTTGGTCCGTCAAAACTCCAAAATGGGCCTTTTCGGAGCAAAAACTTGCATAAGTTTCAAACCGGGCATCCAAAATGAGTGCCGTAAGTTCGTGCAAGTCAATTTTATCATTTTTGAGGTGTTTGATGCGGTTTTGGGCTCTTTTGGTTGATATCCGGTATTTTGGTCTGTCAAAACTCCAAAATGGGCCTTTTTGGAGCTGAAACTTACATAAGTTTCAAACCGGGCATCCGAACCGAGTGCCGTAAGTTTGTGCAAGTCTATTTTATCATTTGGGAGGTGTCTAATGGGATTTCAATGTAGTTAGGCTGATATCCAAAATTTTGGTCTGTCAAAACCCCAAAATGGGCCTTTTTGGACTTGAAACTTGCATAAGTTTCAAACTGGGCAGCGAAACCGAGTACAGTAAGTTCATGCAAGTCTATTTTATCATTTGTGAGGTGTGTGATGGGGTTTCAGTATAGTTAGACTGATATCCGGCATTTTGGTCTGTCAAAACCCCAAAATGGGCCTTTTTGGAGCTGAAACTTGCATAAGTTTCAAACCGGGTATCCGAACCGAGTGCTGTAAGTTTGTGCAAGTGTATTTTATCATTTTTGAGGTGTGTGATGGGGTTTCAATGTATTTAGGCCAATATTCGGCATTTTGGTTTGTCAAAACCCCAAAATAAGCCTTTTTGGAGCTAAAACTTGCATAAGTTTCAAACCGGGTATTCGAACCGAGTGCCATAAGTTCGTGCAAGTGTATTTTATCATTTGTGAGGTGTGTGATGGGGTTTCAGTGTAGTTAGGCTGATATCCGAAATTTTGGTCTGTCGAAACCCCAAAATGGGCATTTTTAGAGCTGAAACTTGCATAAGTTTCAAACCGGGTATCCGAACCGAGTGCCCTAAGTTTGTGCAAGTGTGTTTTATCATTTTTGAGGTGTGTGATGGGGTTTTGGGGTGGTTAGGCCGATATCCAGCATTTTGGTCTGTCAAAACCCCAAAATGGGCCTTTTCGGAGCTAAAACTTGCATAAGTTTCAAACTGGGTATCCAAACCGAGTGCCGTAAGTTCGTACAAGTGTATTTTATCATTTTGAGGTGTGTGATGGAGTTTCGGTGTATTTAGGCCGATATCTGGCATTTTGGTCTATCAAAACCCTAAAATGGGCCTTTTTGGAGCTGAAACTTGCTTAAGTTTCAAATCGGGCATCCGAACCGAGTGCTGTAAGTTCGTGCAAGTCTATTTTATCATTTGGGAGCTGTGTGATGGAGTTTTGGGGTGGTTAGGCCGATATATGGGGTTTTGGTCTGTTAAAACCCCAAAATGGGCATTTTTGGACCTTGAAATTTGCATAAGTTTCAAACCGGGCATCCAAATTGAGTGCCGTAAGTTCGTGCGAGTCTATTTTATAATTTAGGATAATTTAGGAGCTGTGTGATGGGGTTTCTGGGTGGTTAGGCCGATATCTAGGGTTTTGGTCCGTTAAAACCCCAAAATGGGCATTTTTGGACTTGAAACTTGCATAAGTTTCAAACCGGGTATCTGAACCGAGTGTCGTAAGTTCGTGCAAGTGTATTTTATCATTTGTGAGGTGTGTGATGGGGTTTCGGTGTAGTTAGGCCGATATTCATCATTTTGGTCTGTCAAAACCCCAAAATGGGCATTTTTAGACCTGAAACTTGCATCCTTATATAATTAAATAAGTTCGTGCAAGTCTATTTTCATATGTGAAGTGTCATGCGGTTTGTAGGCCGTTAGGCCAAAATCTTTTAAGGGGTTCTACGTAATATTTTCTATAAATAATAAATGTACCAAAGTAAATAATTTTAAAAACTTACCAAGGGTGATCAGAGCCTCCCTGTCGACTGAGTATTGTCTTCATAAGAGTCTCTATCTGGGCTTGCCGCTCCTTGAGCTCTGTCATCTCAACCCTCATCTCTGCATTCAGTCTCTTAGCTGCCTCAGCTCTCTGGGTGGCTGCCTCAGCTCTTTGGGTGGCTGCGTGAAACCTAGCATTGCTCTCGACCGTAAAGGACAATGCCATCAGGCTCCATCCCAGTCCCTAAGCCACGCACATATCCATGCCTCTTGCCCAAAACAGTCTCTTGTATCTGGTCATCGGTCGGCGGTTGCTCACCCTCAGGGGTCGACCGAACACGCATCTCGGCCATCTCGTCCTAAAAAAACATAAATATTTGTTACTACTTTTAAACATTTTATATTAATATTAAATTCGTAATAGTGGTATATAAATCTTTTCTAACTTACATAAAGTCGCTGAGCTTCAAGCCCAGTCCAACCCTTCTCGGGATTATAGTGCGTCTTGTGCCACAACTCAATAGGGGCTGGGTAGTGCACCGGTCTCCTGGTCTCGCTGCAACAAATAAATAGTAGCTTGTGAAGATTAATTTATGAATACATTATACAATGAGAAATTGATACATTTATTAACTTACAATCTCATGCCTATACCTAACAAAAGAATGTGATCCACCACAGTGGGTCACCTTTTGCTTGCTTCTACTCTCGCTATTTTTCTTACTAAGTTCCTACACTTGGCCAAAACAAAGAAGGTTAGTATAAATGACAATGATTCATCATACAACAAAAGTAATTTTGACAATTTTTACTTGGAATGCGTCACTAGTGAACCGATCGCATAGTAACATCCAATCCTCCACCGCCACCCCTCTGTAAGGTCTATCACGAGGCTCTCTACCGGCTGCCACCTCCGCCTCGTAGTGCATGTGGAGCCTATTTCGGTAGTCCCTGAAACGGGTTCCCAAGTAACGGTCGATTGCCTTCATGACATGAGGCAGGTGGAGATCGATGTCAAATTTCTCCTGTAAAAGCATGTCATTGTCAAAACATTACGGCATAACATATGTTAAAATTTAACAAAAAGGCATACCTGGATATGCACATGAATATCCCTCCTCTCCGCGTCAGTGACCTGCTCTAGTCACTAACATGGAGTGGGGCACATAGCCGACAAATGATGCAGACCTCCGTAATGAACTGCTGGGCCCACCCAGCAACGGGCTTCAGCAAGCCCGGAGGTATCTCAATCCGAAAGGGCACGCCCCCCGCTACCTCCATCTGAACCTGTAAGCTGCGATTGTTCGACCTACCACGCCCTTGTCTAGGGGTGGTGGCCAAAGCTTTAGAAGAAACAAAATAGAAACAATTAGTACCATATTTATATAATCATTATTAAAAACGGAAACTATGCATACCATCGACGGCAGGATCGGTTGACCGTGCAGATGAGGGGGAAGGGGTTGATGCGTCCTGCATAACTGCGCGTCTGCGTGAACCTGGTCCAACCATATCTACAAATAAAGTTTAAAAATAAAATTGTTTCTATTTAATCATAAAAATTAAAATCTTTATCGAAGTAAAAATGATTACCCATTACATCATAAAATGACACCATTCATATATACGGGCACCTATTGGCCGCACAGTCTGATTAAACACCGCAAGGCCAGTTCGTTGTTGCCCTGGACATCTATCAGAATTTCGCTCTTGACGATTAAACCTTGTCTCAATATCTTCAAGATGCATAGAACAGAAGGTGAGACATTCAGCATCAATGTAAGCCTCAGCAATTGACCTTCCGGTCGTGCTCTGTTACGCACATATTGCTTCAATGTGTGCAAATATCTATTTTGATAATTAATCAGTTATAGATTAAAATAGTTAGGATGGATAGATAACACAATTCACAAAATTAAATGTACCTTTCTATTAGATACATCCAACGGTATTGGACAGGTCCACAATTTTTGCCTCATGAGGCAAATGCACAGCCAAGTGGACCATTATATCAAAGAAAGCTGAAGGGAAAATCTGTTCCAACTTGCAGAGGATCACGACAATATCCCTTTCGAGCTTGTCAAGTACTTCCACATTCAACGTCTTCGCACATAATTCTCTAAAGAAGCAACCCAACTCAGTTAATGTGGTTGATATGTCATCGGTGAGATACCCACAACCGGAAGAAGTCATTGTAAAAGGACATGGCAGTCATGGCTCTTCAATCTAGATATTTTCCCATCTATAACATTTACACACCGAGATATATTCGATGTGTATCCTATCTGGGAACTTCACCGATTTAAACCACTCGCAAATCCCCATTCTCTCTGCGGATGATAACGTATATTGTGCAGGAGGCACGATATATTTATCACCGCTAGGTATTAGGTGCAGCTCTTTCCTTATTCCCAGCTCCTGCAAGTCCAACCGGGCTTTCACACTATCCTTTGTCTTCCCTTCAATGTTCATTACAGTTCCCAGCACATTATCACATATGTTTTTCTCGATGTGCATCACATCCAAATTGTGCCTCAAATTAAGGGTCTCCCAGTACGGCAAATCAAAAAATATGCTCTTCTTCGTCCAATTTAAGTCCACATCAGTATGCTTCCTCTTCTTACTACCCGGTATCTTCCCAAACCTCACTGGTTGGATGATTGCCAATTGCGTCAACACATCTTTGCCAGACAACAATGGAGGTGACAATCTGCGCTCAATTTGTCCATCAAACAGATGCTTATGCCAATTTCACCAGCCATGTGATGGCGGTAGAAAACGACGATGGCACATGTAACATATCTTCCTTCCCATTTGACAAATGTAGGGAACATGCATCCTTATTGCAAACTAGACATGCCGGATACCCCTTAGTGCTCCACCCAGACAAGTTCCCGTATGCTGGAAAGTCATTTATGGTCCACAGTAACGCTGGCATGCAATTGAAATCTCTTATTCTTAGAGACGTCGTATGCCTCCACTCCCACCTCCCATAATTCCTTCAACTCGTCCACTAAAGGACGCAAGTAGACATCAATTTCATTACCAGGAGACTTCGGCCCTGGAATAAGCAACGACATGTAGATAAATGGTTCTTTCATACATTTCCACGGTGGCAAGTTATATGGCACAAGCAACACCAGCCACATGCTGTAGGCATTACTCATGTCACCAAATGGGTTGAAACCGTCGCTAGCCAGCCCAAGTCGTACATTACGTGGCTCATTTTCAAACCATTCGTGATTTGTATCAAACTCAATGCAAGTTTGTGAATCTGCCGGATGCCTACATATATTTTCCTCAGCAACACGCTTCTCCTTATGCCACTGCATATCTTCTGTCCGTCTTCTAAGACATGTACAACCTTTGTAGCCTCGGTTTTAAGGGAAAATATCTCAGCACCTTGTGCGGAATTGTCTTGCTCTTTCCTTCATTTAGCTTGTACCTGGGTTCGTGGCACACCGTACACTACTTATATTGTTCAGTCTCCTTCCAAAATAACATGCAATCATTTTTGCAAGCATGTATGGGAATATACCCGAGGCCCAAATCTCTTAATATTCTTTTCGCCTCGTAATATGATTTCGGAAGGGTCTCCCCAGTAGGAAGTGCTACTTTAATCAATTCAATGGCCATATTAACTGATTTGTTACTCCAACGGTTGATGGTCTTAAGATGAAGGAGTTTCACGAGAAAGTCCAGTTTCGAAAACTTATCACAACCCGGGTATAACGACTGCCTTGCTTCCCTCAACAATGACTCAAACGCAGTCGATGGTCTCGTGTCACTCCTGTGACTACTTGCCCCTGCTGTAGCCCCTTGCAGGTCTGCCAGCATTTGTGGCAAGCCTTCGTAACCAACCCCAACATTATCACCAAAGTCATCGTCATCGTCGTCTTCTTCTTCATCATCAAATACTACTCGTACGTCACGGCGTTCCCCGTGAAATTCCCAACACGTATACCTCTTGTCCATCCTGTGTTCGAGTAGGTGCTCTTTGGCCTCATCTATGTGCATATAATCCCTATTATTGCACCTTCTACATGGACATCTTATCTTATTTCTCCCATCTGTAGATGCAAGAGCAAACTCAATAAAATCTTTGATCCCCTTCACAAACCTTGGCAAATGCCTGCCCCTCAAGTCCATCCAACTCTTATCCATTTTCGTCTACCTAATACAAGTCAAAAATGATACTCATTATAAATATGAAACATAAATCCTATCACCTCGAACTTCTCTCTAAAGGGTAAGGTGGTCCTATCCCATTCATGAATGCACAATCTACATTGCAATCAGCAGCAAATCAAATGCTTGATTCCAGTCGGACAAAATTTCGGTAGCATCTCCCCACGGTTCTCCAAGTGTACGAGATAGACATTAGCACGCCTAAATATATACCCAGAGAACAATAGGAGACCGTACTGAAATTTTATCATAGTGAAATATTCAAGCATATGCGCTATTGATTGTAATGCAGATTTATGCATTCCCGAACTATCCTCTCTGGACAATTCAAGAATCGATTTTCATACACATGAGCCCAATCGCAAATAAATTTCGCGACAAGATTCACATGTGATGAAAATGACTCCCGAACGGGGCTAGGCTTACATGAATGCAATTAAAAAATTCATTAGTGTAAGGGCAAACTCTAATTGTCAAACAGAGTTTTGCTTTAAAAAACATTAACAATAGCATTGAAAATGCCAATACAAAACATATTGATCTTGTTTGATAACAAGTAAAAGCACCTAGCTTTTAATTTTTATCTATTAATTAAGGTCATTCATCAAGAATTATTTGCTTGGCACCTGACAACAACAACTTAACCAACAAAAGCAAATCAATTGGTACCTAAAACCACTAACTGACTTAATAGGTTAGGTGTATCTAGTTGATCTCTCAATCTATAGGACTCAAGAACTCTTTTTAATTCTTGAATGGATAAAATCCTTGATGCTAGTTCATGACTTAGTTCATGAAGTGATCAAAGCAGAACCGATCAACAAACACCATATATGTGCATTTAGCATTTTTAATAGCTATTCACATACTAGTGTTCGTACATTGTGCAAACTTAACGACAAAATTGATCAATGCAACTTACAGACTCACAGTTTGATCATAATAGAGTCATTTAAATTGGAGCAAAACATATATTCATGTCATGAAACAAACATGAGATTTTATAAATATTTAATATTATTAAATTAGAAGCGAAGTACAGCGGTTCTCAACGGGATGGGTTAATGATTATATCACAATTAGCATTTTTTTCGGTTGTAAGTAAAATAATTTGTATAAATCACCAAAGTTACACAAGCATAGACAAGGTGACAGCTACAGCATAGACAAGGTGACTACTCAATTGCCAGTCTTCCTTTTTTTTCAATTTAAATCTTTTCATGTGGCTTTTAACTTCTTTTTCTAATAATTGTTTATAAATTGTAATCTTATTGGTTGACATGTTTGTGGATTGTCTACATTAGCTTAATCATTTCTATCTCCATATCTATCTATCCCTCTTCCTCTCTTCATATGGATGATTCCTACGTTAGCATTTTAGTTAAAGTTATGCTTTAAAGGTTATAATATGTATTGATTTGATACTGAGTAATGCATTCAATTTTAATTTGTTGTTGTTTCAAGTTGGAGTGTAATCAATTTTTTGTTACGTTGCTTCAAGAACTCTGTTGAAGTTGTGACTACTGTCTATTGATTTTAAGGCTAAGAGACTGCCCACATACCAGACCACTGCAGCCATATATACCTCAGTTTTCAAACCTATAGATTTTTTGTTTATTATTTTTCTTATTTTCTCTTCATACGTTTTTAAAAAAAAATTATAAAGTTAGTTTTTAGAGCATAATTGTGGTTTTTTTTAATGAGTATCTCTTGGTTGAATTACTTTAAAATAATTGGTAGCCATTCTAAAGAAGTTCAATAGTAATTTTTTTTAATCAGTAAATAAGTTCAATAGCATTTGTAAATAATATGATTTACATATTGTAGCTCAAATACGGTCTATCACCATTTATAGCATGATTATGATTCTTCTTGAGTTTACATGATGATAGTGATATGTTCTTGTGTCTATCTCAAGAAAAAGCTAGCCATACGATGGACAAGGCTTGCGATACTGCCCAATCTGCCAGGGAGTCATTGCAGGAGGTTCATTTTTTTTTCTTTATAAATATATAGATATAGAGCCATATTATTTGATTTTCAAACATTCAAGAAAATAAGCCACAGAAAAAAAAAAAAAAAAACACAGATACACTCAAATTTGGATTTATTTTTTTTGCAGACTAGCCAGCAAGTGAAGGCTAAGGCACATGGGGCTGCAGATGCTGTCAAGGATGCTACTGGAATGAACAAATGAAGCAATTAAATCCACCCTTGATGATTCAATTTTGGCGCTTTTGATTGTTTGTTAGTCTGTTATTCCTGTTTCTTTTTCCATTTCTTTTTGGATAAATGTGTGATGCTCCTCTTAAGAGCTAGTGTTCTGTTCTGTTTTGTTATGTTTTTCTTTTCTTTTTTTGAACAAAGAAAAGAGCTATCTTAGAGAGTTCTCATTTGGAGTCATTCATTTTCCAAGTTTTGAGATGCAATTGGAGAATAGAATGTACTTTCTTTGATAATTTTATCTAGCAGCTTTTGTTTTTCCAATTTCCTGTTATTACAATTAACAATCACTCTAATTTGAAGGGAAACAAACTCTAGCAACTCCATGACAAAGCCATATCAAAACAACAACAAGACCACTTCCGGTAAGAAAGAGCCAAACAATAGACCTGAACAAATAAATTATTATGACCTATTAAAACATGGCTGAATTGGTAGAAAAAAAATAATCTATCAGTTCAATATATGCTCATTCTATGAACAAGAATATAGAGTATATAAAAAAACTAATTTCAATGGTTAGAAATCATACAAAATAGGGCGGAAGACAATATAATTATGGAAAAAGAAATACAATAGAATAAATTTCATACTAAAACCAGAATCAATACTCACCGACTGTTGCTTGTGGTCTCCTCTCCAATGATTGAAGAAAACAACGGACGAAGCTAAGGCTCTCCCGTGATTGAAGTTCGATGACTGAGACGAACGACGGAGGGTGAAGAAGAGCGAGAGTCAGTCGCACACGGAGATGATCGAAAGGAAAAGATCGAGATGAAGAGAAGAATGGGGGCGCAACCTATAGAGATCGAGAGGAGAAGAAGAATGGCGGCACAACAGATCGAGAGGGGAGAAGAAGAAACTAGGGGTAGGATTAAATGGGGGAGTTTTTTAGCGACGCTCAGTGAGCGTCGCTAATTAGTAATTGCGCGTCGCCAATACTACGTAACACGACGTCGTTCTAATAATAGAACTATTAGCGACGCCCCGTGTGCGTCGCAAATAGAGTTTTTCCCGTCGCCAAAAGTTGGCGCCCTTTTTTTTGTGCAGGAAAACCTTTTTCCCTGGCTTTTAGCGACGCATGTTCTGTACGTCGCTAATAGGGTCTTTTAGCGATGGATTTTGCACTTCGCTAATAACGTGCGTCGCAAAAAACTACTTTTTTGTAGTGCAGCGATTCGGAATCCGCACAGGGTGGGTTTCGGGACGTGACAGCTTTGGCACATCGGGTACACAGATTATGCCCTGATAGCATAACATCCCTTCTCGCACTGGAAACTCAGAGTCTATACCTGTCTCAGCCTCCTGACAAAGCTTAGCCAGCTTTTTATCCTGAGTTTGCTGCTCTCTGATCTTGTCTATAATCAATAAACTGACTGTGACGTTGGCACACATTGACTCAGAGCTGGGTAGAACTATCTCTATTTCCATATCTTCCAAGTCTCTCAATATCTCTAGTCTGTACCATCAACAGGAAAGATAAACTTCCTGATGACTTCCTACTAAGAGCGTCAGTTACCACGTTTGCCTTCCCTAGGCGGTACTGTACGCTAAGCTCGTAGTCCTTCAACAACTCTAACCAACGGCGCTATCTCATATTGAGCTCCTTTTGCATAAACAGATACTTGAGACTCTTATGGTCAATAAAGATCTCGCACGTGGTTTCGTATAAGTAATTCCTCCATATCTTCAAGGTGAAGACAAGGGCTGCTAACTCAAGGTCGTATGTCGGGTAGTTCCCCTCGTGTGGTCTCAACTGTCGTGAAGCATATGCTACCACCCTTCCATTCTGCATCAGCACACACCCTAAGCCCTTGAGTGAGGCATCATTATAGATCACAAATCCCTTGGTTCCATCTGGTACTGTCAATATCGGGGCTGTAACTAGTCAGGTCCTTCAACTCTTGGAAGCTCCTCTCTTGCTCCTCTGTCCAAACAAAAGGAATGCCCTTCCTAGTCAACTGGGTAATAGGCGTAGCTATCTTAGAGAATTCCCTAAAAAATCTCTTATAGTAGCCTGCTAATCCCATGAAACTCCGCACTTCCTGTGACACTAGTGGGTTAAGGCCAATTCATGATTGCCTCAATCTTTTTGGAATCGACAGAGATTCTCTCCTTACTAATCACGTGTCCTAGAAATGCTATGCTAGGGAGCCAAAATTCACACTTCTTTAGCTTGGTGCATAGCTTCTGCTCCCCTAACTTCTGTAGAACCCTCCTTAGATGTACTTCGTATTCCTCCTGGTTCTTGGAGTAAACCAAGATATGGTCTATGAACACAATCATGAAATCAACCAAGTACGGCTTAAACACTCTGTTCATCATGTCTATGAATGCTGCTGGGGCATTGGTCACCCCAAAAGGCTTAACGAGAAACTCGTAATGTCCATACCAGTGTCCTGAATGCCATTTTCTAAATGTCAGCGGTTCGACCTTTAGTTGGTGGTAACCGGACCTCAAGTCGATCTTTGAAGAATACCTGAGCCCCCCTCAACTGGTCGAACAGATCATCTACTATGGGTAGTGGGTATCTGTTCATGATGGTAACCTTGTTCAACTCACGGTAGTCAATACACAGCCTCATGGTTCCATCCTTCTTCTTAACGAACAATACAGGTGCACCCTATGGTGACGAACTGGGTCATATAAAACCCTTGTCTAACAATTCCTGTAACTGGAGCTTCAGCTCCTTCAATTCTGATGGTGCCATCCTGTAAGGTGTCTTGGATATCGGTGTGGTGCCTAGCAATATGTCTATGCAAAACTCAATCTCCCTGTCTATGGGCATCCCTAGAAGATCATCCAGAAATACCTCAGAGAATTCCCTAGCAATGGGAATCTTCTCAAACTCAGGTGTAATATCCCGACCCGGGATACCGGGTCATATGGCACGCATTACGAGACAATGAAAAAGTTGTGTAAAGGTTTTTACACTAAAGAGAAAAGTTAATTAATTAAATAATTAACTAATGTAAAATATTGAATATATTTAATTGTTAAAAAATTAAATATAAATAAACACATATATACACACATTATGGTGTATTGTGTGTGTGTATATTATGAAATGTGTAAAAATATGTATATATATAAATACATGTATACAAGGGAGGGTGTATATATGTATAAATTACATACATATATGAACATAGTGTGAACAGTACAGTGTGTGTGTGTGTGTCGGCTAGTGTGTGTTTCTTCACATATAAGTGTGTGTATTATATTATATGTATATATATATGTGAAATATCTTACAAAAATTTAATGTAAAGTGGAAAAGAGAAAAAACAAAATTGATGAGAAGTGAGGGGCTAGTGTAGGGCTACAATCAGAAAGAAGAGAGAGAGAACAGTAGAGAGAGAAAATGAGGAGAGAGAGAGAGGTCGGTTTCTTCCTTTATAAGACAAACCCAAAACATGCAAAGCATGTTGTTCTCTCACGAAAGAAACCAAAGAAGAAGAACTGAGGAGATAGAAGAAGAGTTTGGAGCAAGAAAGAAAGAGAAAACAGTGGTGAAAGGTGAGAAAAACTCAAGCTTCCACTTTTTCTCTCTCTAGAATTTCTATATATATAAACTGATTTAAAGCTTCCATTTTCTATATATGATATGTAGGACATATTTAGACTCGATTATCTATGGATTTTGAGCTTCAAACCACCTAAAAATACGAAACCCAGTTAGGACAGCCATTGAAGACCTTGCCCATGGCAGGTCTGAATCAACTTCCTTTAAACTTGTTTTGGAGTATCAAGGCTTCAAGAAGAAGCCATGAAGGTTATAAAAACGTGTGACCGCGACCAAAAATCACAAACAATGGCCTTCAAATAATGAGTTGCAGGTTACGGGTGTAAGACCCAATCCTTTTAACTTTGTGTTAACTTGATATTTAAGAACGAGATATGGATCCCCATGAAGAGGGGATCATAACAAGCCAAAGATCATGAAAAACCATCAAGAAATGAACCTATACGACCGAAATAACAGTTCAGATTATCATGTCCAAAACCGAATTGATGAAGGAATTTTAAAGCCCAAAATGAATGCCAATCGATTTGTATATGTCTTAGGAATAATTTGGGCCCAAAACAGGGGAGGTTGGCTGAGTGGAAATGCACGAAATAGAAGAAAAATGGAGACTGAAACTAGGGTTTTTTAGTCGGTGGATTGGGGAAGACG
Organism: Nyssa sinensis; assembly: GCA_008638375.1. Lineage (NCBI taxonomy): Eukaryota > Viridiplantae > Streptophyta > Magnoliopsida > Cornales > Nyssaceae > Nyssa > Nyssa sinensis. The sequence goes on along the minus strand of CM018043.1, from coordinate 34,189,346 downwards.
ATGACGGGTTGACTCGTTTTTAAAATGTGGCTGAGTTGACTCGGACAGGTGGCAGCCTCTGGGCTTGCCACCGATTAATTGGAACGACGCCGTTTTGAGTGTCGGTTTAATTTAAAAGAGACCTAGGGCTGACGTCATGATGACGTCAGCCACATGTAATAAACCGGATAGACCGGTTGGGTTACCACTGAACCAGACCGGTTCACTTATATTTGGACCAAACCCTCTGGTTTTCTGTTTTAATTAAAATGAAATAAACCAATACTTTTGGTTATTACGAACTGACCCCAGAGTTTCTAAGAAACTCTACTATGGCCCAACTGAGGGAAATATTATGCAATAAAGCCCCTGAAAAATAATTAAATAATTAAATAATTAATTTAATTATTTAATAAATAAGGTTAAATTACTATTTTGCCCTTGTGGCATAAATAGAGCAAACGAAGTCCAAATTAAGCATATGAATAGTGTAATTTTACTATTTTGGACATTCTGAGATCAATGGTAGGGTCCGTTTTACGAGACGGGGCCCGAAAAATAAAAACACGCAAGGGGTAAATGACCAAAATACCCCTTGACCAAAATTAACAAGTTATTAGTGTATTCTTACTATCTTGGACCTTCTGAGTCCAATGGTGAGGTCCCCAACATGAAACGGGGTCCCAAAAAATAAAGACACGTAAAGGGATAAAAAGACCAAAATACCCCTGGTACCCCTAAAGCCTAAATGAGATCAGAAAAGGTCTAAATTAACTTTCTTTGACATCCCGGACTCAAAAATGGAGTCCAAATTGCGAAACGAAGTACAGAAAAATATGACACGTAAAACGGTAAATGACCATTTTTTCCTTTTACATATAACAGTCCGAATTAAATGATTGGAAAGCCTAAACCGACTTTCTTCGACACTCCGGACTCAATGGTAGAGTCTATTCGACCAAAAGAAATGTCTGAAATAAAAAGACATAAAATTTGATGAATAACATCTGTTAGATGACTATGAACTGAAATGATGCCAAAGTACTAATACTAAGGCAAGTACGAGAAACGAAATACGAAAAGACACGACACGTAAACATGTCAAATAAATAACTTTAAATTAAAGTTAATGGAACTCCCAGAAGAATATAAATTGAAATAAATTCAATTTCTAACACGTTAAATTATGTCATAGGTTACAAGTACGAGTTAAATTAAGTACCTATGAAATTGTGAAATCGTTTTAGGATCTAATACGATTTAAGCATAAGTTAAGGAATATCGAAATGATATTACAATGAATGTGAAGTTGATGAGGTGTTTATGAATTGTTCTTAGGAACTACAAGGAAAGTGGGAAAGCGCATTTTTAGCACTAACCCTAAAGAATCAAGGTGAGTAACCCTGTGTTTGAATTGGAGATTTAACTCCATGGATTTGAAAAAGTTTTAAGTTAAAGATATGAAGTATTTGAAGTTTCAAATTCAGTATTTACATGATTCAGCTTTTAATAGTACTGTTTATAACTCTATTATGACATGCTCAGTGATTGGTATTTATCATAGTTTTCTTAAAACATATTTCTGCATGTCTAAAGTTTTAAATGCCAAATTATGTTAAATATCCTGAATTTGATAGTTACAAGTATTTGAAGTCCTATTGTAGAAATTATACATTTCATGTTTTTAAATATTTATGAAAGTATTTATTGAAGAAGTTATGTGATAAATGTTTTACAAGATAAATGGTACTAAGTACCACCCTATGTGTAACACCCCGACTCTGTATAATTAATAATTAAATAATTAATTATTAATTAGTACCGGCTTAGGGAATAATTAAGGAAATTAACCTTAATCTCCCGGTGGTCACACTAGACCAATAGAATGACAAAACATGTCCGAGAATAGGGTATAATACCCGAACCTAATTATCCATTAATTAGGTGAAATAACGTCAATTTAACACTGACGGAATTCGAATTAGTTAATCCCGAAAATCTCGAATGATTAATAAATGACACGGAACCTCTGACACTGTAGATAACAGAAATAGAAACTGACCGGAAGAAACCGCACCGAAAAAGGAGTTACGGAATAAAAGTTATGAGGCAAACATTAGAAACTGAATTACTGCGCAGCCAAACGTGGCCTTAACCAAAAATGGTGAAAAATGGGCCAAATGGGAGGCCAAGGGAATTGAACCCTTGACCTTTGAGAGGGAATGAATTTTTCTCAAAAAATAACCAACTGGGCTGGTGGCATCTTTGTGACCATATATACAATGAAATGTATATACATACAATTCTGAATAGGCTGCCACCCAAATCAACCAATGACAACCCATGCAAACCCCACATGATTGACTGAATCACCCCTACATCAGCCCACCTCAGCTCACATGACTCTCTGATTTTCAATCACCTCAACCCTGCACATACATATAGAGATATATATGTATAAGTGTATAGGTAATATACATGATATGGTGATTCATTGTGGACACAAAATAGGTTCTGTGTATAAACCAGAACAGAGTGAATGAGAGACCTATGTGTGGGCTCGGTTAGAGAGGGCTGCCATGGTGAGCTTGCATGTGCATGCAAAGTGTGTGTCCATGGTGTGTACATTCAAGGGATGCACCAAAGAGAACTGAGGAGCTGAGCAGCACCGTGTGACTGACTGAGGCACCACCAAGGTGATTGGACCGAGCCGTGTAGGAACAATAAGCCATTGCTTGTGAGGTAAACACCCTTAAACTACAAACTGTCAAATTTTTGTTTTGATTTATTGGCACTGCTCTGATGATTTTTGAGCCATATAAACTACACATATAGACTACTGAGAGGCCTGAGATTGTTCTAGAACAACTGAGAAGGGTCGGAATAGACTGAAACCCCAAACCTGTAGCAAAACAGCCATGGATGTACCTCGGATAACTGGGTCTGATTTGACCCAAGCTAAACCAAATTTGGTTGGTCAAGACCAAATCTAGACACTGAGAGGGTTCAAAAACCACTGACCCGCGACCCCATTGCCTGAGTTTAGACCCTCAAAACCGAACCTATGGGTCTCGGCCATGGAACCCAAACTCGAAAATAGGCTCTTGAACTGAAATTCATAAATGGGGAATTGAAGCCCCTATCCTAAGGGTCACAACAAGCCAAGAATCGTGCAATTTGGTTGAGAAATGAGGCCCCACGACCGAACTGAAACTCTGTGCGATAATCGGCTATACAGAGTTTAATCCGTGGATTCGATGCATGAAATGGATGCCAAAACATTGGCATGACACCTAGGGACTGATTGGAACCAAAAACAGTTGGAAAACGTGCTTGAAATGGCACGAAATAGAGAAAAATGGGGACTGGTATTAGGGCAACAATACCCTGCGCGATGGGGAAGACAGAGTCGACTCGGTCGACTCGCGTGTCGACCCAGACACGTGTCGGTCTACGGGCGTGCCACTGCTTTAGTGGAACGGCACCGTTTTGGTGTTTGATGTTTTAAATTTAAAATCAAATTCTGGCTGTTTGGTTACGGATGCACGAAATTAAAATTGAGATTAGGGGCAATTGAAACACGGATAGGGACTAAAATTGGGGTTATTAGGGATATGCTATCCCGGTTTTCTGAGGGACCCTGAACCGGTTGGCTTCTTTGGATTTTGGACCGGTTCACTTTCTAAACCCTAGAACCAAACGGTTCTGAACCTATATTTTATTAAATTCTGTTTTGGCCCCACAACTTTCTGAAAATTACGGAATTACCCCAACTGTTTTGGGGAATTACACAGTGGCCCAGATTTTAGAAAATTTGTTCATTTAAGCCCTGAATAAATTAATTAAATAATAAAATAATTATTTAATTATTTTATTAAATAGGTAAAATTACAATTTTACCCCTGGACATTAAATATGTCAAACGAAGTCCAAATTAAGTAAATAAATAGTGTATTTTCACTATTTCAAATATTCTGGACTCAATGGTACAGTCCAAATTGGGAAATATAGTACCGAAAAATACAGACCTGTAAGTGATAAATTACTGTACTGCCCCTGATGGCACCAGACCCAAATAAAAATATCAGATAGCCTATTTTGACTATCTCGGGCATTCTGGACTCAACGGTGAGGTCCGTTTAGTGAACTGAGGTCCCGAAAAATACAGACACATAAAGTGTAAATGACCGTACTGCCCCTAATGATTCTCAGGGTCAATTAAACATAACAGATAGTCCAACTTAATTATGTCGGACACTCTGGACCCAATGGTGAGGTCCATTTTATGAACTGACGTGCCGAAAAAATACGACACATGAAATTACCAAATTACCCCTGATACCGTACGAGACCTAAACAAAGTCCGATTGAGACGAAACTGATACCGGTAGGAGCCCAGACACTGGTGAGACTGTATACTTGATTAGATGACGAATCGGGGTCAGAATTACACAAAACGTAAAATGACCAAAATACCCCTGAGCACTGTAAGTGCAAAGTAGAGGTCAAACTGATCTGATAAATTATCATAGGGATAATTATGAACACTGAAGGGCTAAGTAAGACTCTGAGACAGTCAACGCATAAAACGAGAAATGACCAATGTGTCCCGACGATCTAAAGCAGATACCAAATGAAGTCCAAGGGACTTACAAATTTATACATGAGATATATGGGACGTTCTGAGGACCATGATAGGGTCCCGGGCGAAAATGACAAAATTACCATTTTGCCCCTAAGACTAAATAAGTACCCAACTGATACCGATTAAAGTCTAAAAGACTTAAAACTTCATATATACGATATATGGGATATTCTGAGGACCATAACAGGGTCCGGGATAAGAATGGCAAAATTACCATTTTGCCCTTATGGTTAAAATGAGAACCTAACTGATACCGATTGGAGTCCAAAGGACGTAAAACTTTGTACTTAAGATATAAAGACTATTCCGAAGACCACGACAGGGTCCGGGACAAGAATGGTAAAATTACCATTTTGCCCCTAAGGTTGAATGAGTGCCTGACTGATAACAATTGAAGTCTAAATGACTTAGGATATAATCCTAATAACTGCTAAGCCTAATTAAAGAAAGAAATAGCCTCGAGTGAGACCCAATGGAAGGGCGATAGGCTACTAGGCTATCTTAGGTAATCCGATTGACACCTAAGATGACGAATGAGACCTGAATGGATGAGTTCTGATCTGTCTGTGATTGATGATTATTATTCAGGATATACATGGAGATGCCTGACGTACCTGGAGGTTATCGGATTATTTATGCAAGGAAATAGGCGTAAAGTTTGTGAGTAACTCCTGACACTGTACTGTATTTTGATTCACTGTCTGTCCTTTGTGAGTAACTTCTGACACTGTTTTGATACTGTCCCTTGATTTACTGATCTGTTTTGAATGCAAATATTTAAGTGCAATTATTTAAATGCATGTTTTCCGTACTATATCACTTATGACATGGTTTTAGTCTTTTTAAATAATTGACTATATTCCTGATCCCTGTGCTAGCATTCCGTACTGTTTTGCCTGTTTTGAACTGTTGAGATAAAATGGATATATTGAACCATTATTTCCGAAACGATTAAATAAACCATGTGATATAGGCAAAGAACAACATTTTGTTGTATCGTACCGATTTGTATAGTATACTGTCTGAATGCTATATTGTTTAAATGTATGTACTTAATGTACGCCCTTTGTACCACATTCCACGTGATGTGCTTGTGTCCTTCGAATTAGGAATTCTGTTCAGTTCGGTTATGTGCTGTCCGTTAATGATATGTCTGCCTCGGTTGTTATGTTCCGTCCGGTTCTGATATGTTCGGTCCGTAATGATGTTAAGTCTGTCTTGATTGAAATATGGTCCAGTTCCGTTATGATCTATCCGTTCATGATATGTCTTTGTTTCGACTGATGTATTGTTCCGTTCGATTCTGTTATGTTCCGTTTGTTGATGATCTGTCTGTCTTGATTGATATATGGTCCAGTTCCGTTATGATCCGTCCGTTAATGATGTTAAGTCCGCTTTGATTGATATATGGTCCAGTTCCGTTATGATCCGTCCGTTGATGATATGTCTTTGCTTTGACTAAAGTTTTGTTCTGTTCGATTCTGTTATGTTCCGTTCATTGATAATGTGTCTGCCTTGATTGATATATGGTCCAGTTCCGTTGTGTATTGTCCGTTGATGATACGTCTGTCTTGATTGAAACATTGTTCAGTCCAGTTATGATTAGTTCCGACAGTGATGTGTCCCTGACTTGATTGTTATATTGTTTCTACTCAGTTCCGTTATGTTGTCCTGTTCATGATTTGCCTGTGTCCTGATTAGTGTATTGTTTCCGTTTAGTTCCGTTATAATTTTATCCGTTCGCGATATGCCTTTGCTTGACTGATGTATTGTTACCGTCCGATTCCGTTATATTCCGTCCGTTAATGTTATGTCTGCCTCGATTGATATGTTCCGTCCGGTTCCGACATGTTCCGTCCGTTGATGATCTGTCTGTCTTGATTGATATAAGGTCCAGTTCCGTTATGATTCGTTCCGTTAATGAAGAGTCTGTGTCTTGACCGATATATTAGCAATAGTTATTGTTCTGACCGATTGGTTATGTCATGTTCCGATCCGTTTGTATTGTCTGTTCGATTCTGTTTTATTGTACTAGACTGCTTATGAAATGGATTTATAAAAATAGTTATTTTTGTAATGACTAAATTATCCATGTGCCATGGGAGCACAAAACTGGTTTTGAAACCCATGATAGGGAATCTGTGTTACTCACTGGGCTTATTTAAGCTCACACCATTATTCTGACATTTTTCAGGAATTACCTCCATTGGATTAGAAGGTACTATGACATGACGCGAATAGGCCAAGTGGCATCGCAAGTAAGGATCTGACGGCACTGAATTGTAGAGACTGGTTTATTGTGGATTGAACCTGGTTATTCCGGTGAGTGGTATGTTATGACTGACTTGACTGTTATATACTAGATAGACATGGCTCATGGAACTAATGGTACTCTAGAGATATTAGATCTGCTCTGTTGTTATATGCTTGATTTTAGATATGCTCTGAGATTAGAATTGTTGACTGACTGGATTTAGTCTTGCTCTGTGATACATATACTTATGATGGATAAGTGAGTTGCATTCCCGTGACACAAAGAAAAAGTTTTAAATTCCGCTGCATCTGACCCTACAGTTGGAGTGCAATTTGTCGGAAAGTTCAGAATTTGCCTTTGGTTGGTCGCGTCGCGACCAACTGGCAGTCACGTCCTCGACATCCGCGTAGGGTGGGGTTCGGGATGTGACAAGAGTGGTATCAGAGCAAATGTTGAGAGATAATTAAGATTATCAAAACTGAAGTTGGAAAAGTTTTGGAATTCCACTAGTATCACAGAGCAATATCAGAGCATTAGGTTATGGATTAAGAACCACAGAGTACCTGAGCCATAGATTTTAAGTTCCACTTTTGGGAGATCTGATGTGGAGTTATGAAAGTCTTCATAATAGACAATAGGCCTGTGATTCTGAGGCATCTGAGGACTGGGGATTTTTCTGGGTCTGATATGAACTGGTGTAATTTAAGGTTGTAAACTCATGATACTTAGAGACATGTCCATACGAATAATTATGGACATAGCAACCGAAAGGAAATGACAGTAGGTCTGTTGACTCCGACATTGACACTTGTAATTATGGATAACAAGTGAATCACTTGTGGGATCACATGTGATTAAATGATCCTAGTGGATGATTTCCACTTATTTGAGGATGACTACCTGATTGATCTGATATGAGATAGGTCTGATAATTGAATCTTGAGGAGATTATACAATTGTGGCTGTAAGGTCTGACCGAATAGGAATATCTGTATCTGAGATGGAGTCTGTATGGAACTGATACAAAATATCTTCTTGATAGAAAAATAGTATCCCGAATGATACGGCGGTCCAAGAGACAAATAAAAAAGGGAGATTATGATGACAGAATCTCCTAGATATGACCAACCAAGTTTTGAGGACAAAACTTTTCTGAAGAGGGGTAGGATGTAACACCCCGACTCTGTATAATTAATAATTAAATAATTAATTATTAATTAGTACCGGCTTAGGGAATAATTAAGGAAATTAACCTTAATCTCCCGGTGGTCACACTAGACCAATAGAATGACAAAACATGTCCGAGAATAGGGTATAATACCCGAACCTAATTATCCATTAATTAGGTGAAATAATGTCAATTTAACACTGACGGAATTCGAATTAGTTAATCCCGAAAATCTCGAATGATTAATAAATGACACGGAACCTCTGACACTGTAGATAACAGAAATAGAAACTGACCGGAAGAAACCGCACCGAAAAAGGAGTTACGGAATAAAAGTTATGAGGCAAACATTAGAAACTGAATTACTACGCAGCCAAACGTGGCCTTAACCAAAAATGGTGAAAAATGGGCCAAATGGGAGGCCAAGGGAATTGAACCCTTGACCTTTGAGAGGGAATGAATTTTTCTCAAAAAATAACCAACTGGGCTGGTGGCATCTTTGTGACCATATATACAATGAAATGTATATACATACAATTCTGAATAGGCTGCCACCCAAATCAACCAATGACAACCCATGCAAACCCCACATGATTGACTGAATCACCCCTACATCAGCCCACCTCAGCTCACATGACTCTCTGATTTTCAATCACCTCAACCCTGCACATACATATAGAGATATATATGTATAAGTGTATAGGTAATATACATGATATGGTGATTCATTGTGGACACAAAATAGGTTCTGTGTATAAACCAGAACAGAGTGAATGAGAGACCTATGTGTGGGCTCGGTTAGAGAGGGCTGCCATGGTGAGCTTGCATGTGCATGCAAAGTGTGTGTCCATGGTGTGTACATTCAAGGGATGCACCAAAGAGAACTGAGGAGCTGAGCAGCACCGTGTGACTGACTGAGGCACCACCAAGGTGATTGGACCGAGCCGTGTAGGAACAATAAGCCATTGCTTGTGAGGTAAACACCCTTAAACTACAAACTGTCAAATTTTTGTTTTGATTTATTGGCACTGCTCTGATGATTTTTGAGCCATATAAACTACACATATAGACTACTGAGAGGCCTGAGATTGTTCTAGAACAACTGAGAAGGGTCGGAATAGACTGAAACCCCAAACCTGTAGCAAAACAGCCATGGATGTACCTCGGATAACTGGGTCTGATTTGACCCAAGCTAAACCAAATTTGGTTGGTCAAGACCAAATCTAGACACTGAGAGGGTTCAAAAACCACTGACCCGCGACCCCATTGCCTGAGTTTAGACCCTCAAAACCGAACCTATGGGTCTCGGCCATGGAACCCAAACTCGAAAATAGGCTCTTGAACTGAAATTCATAAATGGGGAATTGAAGCCCCTATCCTAAGGGTCACAACAAGCCAAGAATCGTGCAATTTGGTTGAGAAATGAGGCCCCACGACCGAACTGAAACTCTGTGCGATAATCGGCTATACAGAGTTTAATCCGTGGATTCGATGCATGAAATGGATGCCAAAACATTGGCATGACACCTAGGGACTGATTGGAACCAAAAACAGTTGGAAAACGTGCTTGAAATGGCACGAAATAGAGAAAAATGGGGACTGGTATTAGGGCAACAATACCCTGCGCGATGGGGAAGACAGAGTCGACTCGGTCGACTCGCGTGTCGACCCAGACACGTGTCGGTCTACGGGCGTGCCACTGCTTTAGTGGAACGGCACCGTTTTGGTGTTTGATGTTTTAAATTTAAAATCAAATTCTGGCTGTTTGGTTACGGATGCACGAAATTAAAATTGAGATTAGGGGCAATTGAAACACGGATAGGGACTAAAATTGGGGTTATTAGGGATATGCTATCCCGGTTTTCTGAGGGACCCTGAACCGGTTGGCTTCTTTGGATTTTGGACCGGTTCACTTTCTAAACCCTAGAACCAAACGGTTCTGAACCTATATTTTATTAAATTCTGTTTTGGCCCCACAACTTTCTGAAAATTACGGAATTACCCCAACTGTTTTGGGGAATTACACAGTGGCCCAGATTTTAGAAAATTTGTTCATTTAAGCCCTGAATAAATTAATTAAATAATAAAATAATTATTTAATTATTTTATTAAATAGGTAAAATTACAATTTTACCCCTGGACATTAAATATGTCAAACGAAGTCCAAATTAAGTAAATAAATAGTGTATTTTCACTATTTCAAATATTCTGGACTCAATGGTACAGTCCAAATTGGGAAATATAGTACCGAAAAATACAGACCTGTAAGTGATAAATTACTGTACTGCCCCTGATGGCACCAGACCCAAATAAAAATATCAGATAGCCTATTTTGACTATCTCGGGCATTCTGGACTCAACGGTGAGGTCCGTTTAGTGAACTGAGGTCCCGAAAAATACAGACACATAAAGTGTAAATGACCGTACTGCCCCTAATGATTCTCAGGGTCAATTAAACATAACAGATAGTCCAACTTAATTATGTCGGACACTCTGGACCCAATGGTGAGGTCCATTTTATGAACTGACGTGCCGAAAAAATACGACACATGAAATTACCAAATTACCCCTGATACCGTACGAGACCTAAACAAAGTCCGATTGAGACGAAACTGATACCGGTAGGAGCCCAGACACTGGTGAGACTGTATACTTGATTAGATGACGAATCGGGGTCAGAATTACACAAAACGTAAAATGACCAAAATACCCCTGAGCACTGTAAGTGCAAAGTAGAGGTCAAACTGATCTGATAAATTATCATAGGGATAATTATGAACACTGAAGGGCTAAGTAAGACTCTGAGACAGTCAACGCATAAAACGAGAAATGACCAATGTGTCCCGACGATCTAAAGCAGATACCAAATGAAGTCCAAGGGACTTACAAATTTATACATGAGATATATGGGACGTTCTGAGGACCATGATAGGGTCCCGGGCGAAAATGACAAAATTACCATTTTGCCCCTAAGACTAAATAAGTACCCAACTGATACCGATTAAAGTCTAAAAGACTTAAAACTTCATATATACGATATATGGGATATTCTGAGGACCATAACAGGGTCCGGGATAAGAATGGCAAAATTACCATTTTGCCCTTATGGTTAAAATGAGAACCTAACTGATACCGATTGGAGTCCAAAGGACGTAAAACTTTGTACTTAAGATATAAAGACTATTCCGAAGACCACGACAGGGTCCGGGACAAGAATGGTAAAATTACCATTTTGCCCCTAAGGTTGAATGAGTGCCTGACTGATAACAATTGAAGTCTAAATGACTTAGGATATAATCCTAATAACTGCTAAGCCTAATTAAAGAAAGAAATAGCCTCGAGTGAGACCCAATGGAAGGGCGATAGGCTACTAGGCTATCTTAGGTAATCCGATTGACACCTAAGATGACGAATGAGACCTGAATGGATGAGTTCTGATCTGTCTGTGATTGATGATTATTATTCAGGATATACATGGAGATGCCTGACGTACCTGGAGGTTATCGGATTATTTATGCAAGGAAATAGGCGTAAAGTTTGTGAGTAACTCCTGACACTGTACTGTATTTTGATTCACTGTCTGTCCTTTGTGAGTAACTTCTGACACTGTTTTGATACTGTCCCTTGATTTACTGATCTGTTTTGAATGCAAATATTTAAGTGCAATTATTTAAATGCATGTTTTCCGTACTATATCACTTATGACATGGTTTTAGTCTTTTTAAATAATTGACTATATTCCTGATCCCTGTGCTAGCATTCCGTACTGTTTTGCCTGTTTTGAACTGTTGAGATAAAATGGATATATTGAACCATTATTTCCGAAACGATTAAATAAACCATGTGATATAGGCAAAGAACAACATTTTGTTGTATCGTACCGATTTGTATAGTATACTGTCTGAATGCTATATTGTTTAAATGTATGTACTTAATGTACGCCCTTTGTACCACATTCCACGTGATGTGCTTGTGTCCTTCGAATTAGGAATTCTGTTCAGTTCGGTTATGTGCTGTCCGTTAATGATATGTCTGCCTCGGTTGTTATGTTCCGTCCGGTTCTGATATGTTCGGTCCGTAATGATGTTAAGTCTGTCTTGATTGAAATATGGTCCAGTTCCGTTATGATCTATCCGTTCATGATATGTCTTTGTTTCGACTGATGTATTGTTCCGTTCGATTCTGTTATGTTCCGTTTGTTGATGATCTGTCTGTCTTGATTGATATATGGTCCAGTTCCGTTATGATCCGTCCGTTAATGATGTTAAGTCCGCTTTGATTGATATATGGTCCAGTTCCGTTATGATCCGTCCGTTGATGATATGTCTTTGCTTTGACTAAAGTTTTGTTCTGTTCGATTCTGTTATGTTCCGTTCATTGATAATGTGTCTGCCTTGATTGATATATGGTCCAGTTCCGTTGTGTATTGTCCGTTGATGATACGTCTGTCTTGATTGAAACATTGTTCAGTCCAGTTATGATTAGTTCCGACAGTGATGTGTCCCTGACTTGATTGTTATATTGTTTCTACTCAGTTCCGTTATGTTGTCCTGTTCATGATTTGCCTGTGTCCTGATTAGTGTATTGTTTCCGTTTAGTTCCGTTATAATTTTATCCGTTCGCGATATGCCTTTGCTTGACTGATGTATTGTTACCGTCCGATTCCGTTATATTCCGTCCGTTAATGTTATGTCTGCCTCGATTGATATGTTCCGTCCGGTTCCGACATGTTCCGTCCGTTGATGATCTGTCTGTCTTGATTGATATAAGGTCCAGTTCCGTTATGATTCGTTCCGTTAATGAAGAGTCTGTGTCTTGACCGATATATTAGCAATAGTTATTGTTCTGACCGATTGGTTATGTCATGTTCCGATCCGTTTGTATTGTCTGTTCGATTCTGTTTTATTGTACTAGACTGCTTATGAAATGGATTTATAAAAATAGTTATTTTTGTAATGACTAAATTATCCATGTGCCATGGGAGCACAAAACTGGTTTTGAAACCCATGATAGGGAATCTGTGTTACTCACTGGGCTTATTTAAGCTCACACCATTATTCTGACATTTTTCAGGAATTACCTCCATTGGATTAGAAGGTACTATGACATGACGCGAATAGGCCAAGTGGCATCGCAAGTAAGGATCTGACGGCACTGAATTGTAGAGACTGGTTTATTGTGGATTGAACCTGGTTATTCCGGTGAGTGGTATGTTATGACTGACTTGACTGTTATATACTAGATAGACATGGCTCATGGAACTAATGGTACTCTAGAGATATTAGATCTGCTCTGTTGTTATATGCTTGATTTTAGATATGCTCTGAGATTAGAATTGTTGACTGACTGGATTTAGTCTTGCTCTGTGATACATATACTTATGATGGATAAGTGAGTTGCATTCCCGTGACACAAAGAAAAAGTTTTAAATTCCGCTGCATCTGACCCTACAGTTGGAGTGCAATTTGTCGGAAAGTTCAGAATTTGCCTTTGGTTGGTCGCGTCGCGACCAACTGGCAGTCACGTCCTCGACATCCGCGTAGGGTGGGGTTCGGGATGTGACACTATGTGATGTTGAAATCCTTCGGGATTCAACAGTAAATGCCCGGTAGCAGGATCTAATCCCCCAGGCAAATGAGATCGGCAGTATTGGCAGTAAAATGGGAGTCTGGTTCGAAACAGATTCCACCTAATTAAAGAGAAAAGATAACAAAGTGATTTTGGAAATGAAAGCAGGTTTTACCCTCATTTTCAAATACATATTGATGTGATTTAAAGTTATATACTTTATCTGATGAAGTACGAGTTTTGCTTGGATACCTTAAATGTTTTCAAGCCATTTGAAATGCATATGTTTTGAGTTATATACTCTATTTATCGAAGTACGAGTTTTGCTTGAATATCTTAAATGTTTTCAAGCCATTTGAAATGCATATGTTTTGAGTTATATACTCTATTTATCGAAGTACGAGTTTTGCTTGAATATCTTAAATGTTTTCAAGCCATTTGAAATGCATATGTTTGAGTTATATACTCTATTTATCGAAATACGAGTTTTGCTTGAATATCTTAAATGTTTCAAGCCATTTGAAATGCATATGTTTTGAGTTATATACTCTATTTTACGAAGTACGAGCTTAGCTTGAATACTTTAAATGTTTCAAAGCTATTTATTTGAAAAGCATATGTTCCGAGTTATACACTCCATTTGACAAGTATAAGTATAGCTTGAATACTTAAAATGTATCAAAGCTATTTGTTTTAAGAATGGATGTACCTTGTATTCTAAATTGTATAAGCAATTGGCAGTGAATTTTTTACACTCTTATGTACAAAAAACCACTGCTAATTGAAAACCCCATGACGAACACTGGAATTGCTCACAAGCTTAGATTAGCTTACCCAGACTTTGTTCGGACCCCCCTTTCAGGTGATGCAGCAGACAGGGTCTTAAGGACAACGACGATGAGTCTAGCTGTTTTTGGAAGAATGTGTTTAAGTAGTTTCTTTGAAGAACCTATGAACAATAGTAGAATGTTTTGTATTAATAGACAAAGTAAGAATATGTAATAGGCCCTCAAGGCAACTGAATATGCATTGTATCAAAGTATGAAGTCTTTAAGTTTTCTTTATACTCTGAATGTGTAACCATGTATGCTATGTATGGAACAGCAGTATCGGACGGATGTGCATAATTTAAAAATGAGAAAAGAAAAGAAAAAGTTTTTCACGCTTCCGCAACCATGTGTAGCACATCTATTCGATACCGCTGCAGATGCGAGCCTTGTCTTGGGGCCCTCGGGTCTCGGGGCGGCCATCGCGATCCGGTGATCCGCTTAGGGTGGGTTTCGGGTCGTGACATCAGGCTACTGAGAGTCAGTGTCTTGGACACTACATAAGAAACCGTGGCATCCCTTGTAGAACAGACGCCTAGCCTGGATAGAGGAAACAAAATAGGGTGGGGAAGCCACCCCTGTCCCCTCAAAGTCAACGATCGGAAATCTGGCATTCTGTATGAGAACTCGCTTGGCCACACAGTCTATCGTAGCATGGTTTGCAGCCAACCAATCCATTCCAAGGATAACATCGAACCCATAAATTCCCAATGGTATAAGGTCAGTAAATAAATGTGTATCCCCAATCTGTATCCCACAATTCCTATACATGGTATCCCCCAACAATGATTTCCCCGATGGTATAGAAACATTCAGTAAATATCCTAGGGGTTCTGTCACTATGTTCAATCTAGCAGCATATATAGGGGATATAAATGAATGTGTAGATCCAGTGTCAAATAAAACATGGGTAGGCTGTGAGTAGACTAAAAGAGTACCTGCGACTATAGAAGTTGTAGCTTGCACGTCTCTTAGTAAGATGGAGAAAACTCATTCGGCCTACTGATGTACATTTCCCTGCCCATTTCTGTGGGTCCGGGGTCTAGATGCTACTACTGCGGGCATTGGTACTCTAATCGAGGCAATGCTCATCGTGGCCTAGCCCTTCTGAGGGCATTCCCTCGCAAAATGTCCTTCTTAGCGATAATAATAGCAAGTGTGGCTATCCTTAAGGCACTGGCCCCTATGGATCTTCTCGCAATGGGGGCATTTGGCTGCGCCCCCTCTAGTGTTGCTCTGCCTCCTCCGACTGAGCCCCGTCGTTTGTGAACCAGCCTTGGGTCTAGTAAATGTGGACCCCCGCCCAAAGGAAGAAGGCCCTTACCTCCTATTCTGGCTACCTCTTGACCTTTGATTCCCTCTCCTCTTGGCGAACTCTTCGCCACTCCTGTCTATAATTCGTGTAGTCTTTACCACTTCATCATAAATGGTTAACTGTTGGGGTTTAATTCTATCCTTGATAGATTATCGCAGCCCTTCCTTGAACTTTTGAGCTTTCAAATCCTCACTATTGATGACGTTCGGAGCGAATCTGGCCAACTCAGTAAATGCGGCCTCATATTGCTCTACCGTCATCCCTTCCTGTTGTAGCACCATAAACTCGGCAACCCTCCGGTTCTGTACCTTCTAAGGGACGTACTTCTTGTTAAAGACCGTAGTGAATTGTTGCTAGTCCATGTCTGGCTCCTTGGCTTGCTCTACAATCCACCACTTTTGCGCTACCCCTTTGAGCATATATGTGGCGTATGCCACCTTTTGGACCTCAGTACATGTCAGGATATCGTAAATCCAGTTTATCTCTAATAACCACTCCTCAACTATAATGGCTCCTCTAGTACCGTCGAATGTCGAGGGTCTTATTTTCTAAAACCGTTCATATAGAAATATGGAGTCTCTCTCATTTCCTTGACGGTCGCCTACGTTGACAGGCCGCTCCTATCGTACTAGCTGACTTGTACTGCCCTGAACTTTGGTAGAGACTCGATGACACTCTCTATCAACCTCTCTAACCGATCTAAGTGATCTATAGGTAACGGATTGTTCCTCGTGTTAACCATGTCTGTAAAGATAACCAGTAAGATGTCCAGTCAATGTATAAGAAAATAGCCAATGATTGTATGAAATCTGATGCTGCACTTTTTGGCTCGCAATAAATCTGGGCTCTGCAACCTGTAGAACACTCAAAAAGAGGGATCAGAGGACCATCGGATTAGCTCCGGCGGTAGCCGCTCCGATTCTTAAATAAGTAAACTGAATTGAAAAGACTATATTGAAAGCCAAAGAATGAGCATAAAAATAAAGCGTACCTTTAGGGTTTAATTTATAGACCATGGCCTTCCTAAGTTGATTAGGATTCGGAGCCATGAATATAGGGATTTGATCATCGGAGATTGCAATTACCTTGTAGAGTATTGTATCGTAGATAGAGATAATCATAGGTAGTAGTTTCCTTGTTAAAGACTATTTCCTTATTCCATGCTTGGCAGTTGTTAAAGAAACCATAAGGTCGGAACCATACGAAATACTGAGTGAATATTGCCCAGAGCATAAGGTCTGGAGGATAGGTGCATGAGGATGCCCTGGAAGTTCCGCCTGCTCTGTATGACCGAGTTTATCGGCTCTGTAAGCACACGTGTCTCAAGGTGATTGGTGTGTCTGTTTGTGGTATATCAGCTACTCCCCCCCGAGCCCTAGTTAGGAGCTAGGGCATAACTAGGGTTATGGGCTTTATGAAGAGTCACACATTTTGTTTCTCCATTTTTCGAGACGTCGGTTTAATGGGTCATTTATTGCACAGCCAATACTTGAGAAGCCATCATTACTTTCAACCGTTGTGTCGAATCGTCTTGGGAGGCTCATATTTCGAATATGTATATAAAGAGGGGGAAAGGACTTTTATGCCTTTCTTCTGCACTTTCTTCTACAGTACCAGAGACTGCCACCGCCAGTTGACGTATTTTGAAGGTTGAAGGATATCCGGTGTTCATAGCCTTTCTTGATTTCAGGTTTGATTTTAGCCCCTTTTACATTCCCTTTCGTTTGCTTCGTTACTTTTTCTTGTTCGCCATGTCTGGCCCTAGGTCACCTTCTGGTTCGGGTAGTTCTTCTAGGACCATTCCTCAACTACAACTCGTGAATCTTCCTTCCGTTAATGATGCTGAGAATAGATTGGGAGAGCCCCCTCTAGTCCGGAGGTTAGGATAGTTGACGTATTCGATGAGCCCCCGAATAGGGCTGGTGAGACCTCTGGTCGATCTGGCCATAGAGAGGAGGGTGAGAGTGCGATTACTGAGAAGATGTTGGTAGAGTTGTGGGAGAAATTCAATCTCCCTTCAAACGTTACTTTTAGGGTCTCGGACCCTCTGGATCGCCCACACGATGTTAGAGTGGGGGAAATCTGTGCCTATTTGGCTTGGTTTGAAATGGGACTGACACTCCCCCTTCCTGACCTTGTAAAACAATTCTTCTGTTGGTTCAACCTTTGCCCTGCAGACCTGAACCTTAATAGTTGGAGACATCTGTTAAGCTTCATAGTGTTGGGGCATATGAATAATGTCGACGTGTCCCTTGACCTGATCCATAGTAATATGGATCTAAAATACATGAGGGCAAAAGGCCTTTATTATATGTCTTTTGATTGTGGGTTCAGATCCGTTACTTCCGTGCCCTCCTCTGACAAGACCTGGAAGAAGTGGTATTTCTTCATTAAAGGAGGATGGGAATATAAAGACTTCCAAGGCTAATTCTCAACATTCCCTCGAACCACTAGGCGAAAGGGTAAGACCCAATTTTTTCGTGGCTGCTTTGATTTTGTTTTGTGCACCAATTGCCAAGCTGATTAATCTCTGTATCTTTTGTGCAGTTAGGAGCATGTGGAAGAGGTCGAGCTTTTCTCCTGCGATTCAAGAGCAATACAAGAAGCTTTTATAGCCCAACAACCGAGACCATTCCTCCATTGTTAACCGTAATAAGCTGATGACTGCTAGGGGAAGTGTTGAGGAGCTTGCAAAGGATATGATGGCAAGGTGGGAGACCGAGCCATCTTCATTTGTGGCAGTGGGGGAGACTTCTTCCCTAGTAGACCCTCCCATCCAGACAAAAAGACGGAGGTTACTTTCGATCTCTCTTGAACCCACTAAAGGGGAGAGAGAGGCACCTGCCCCCATTTCTGTGGTCCCCCCAGCCCCATCCAAGCAAGCGGGCAAGGGGGCGTCATCCTCGGTGGCCCCTAGTGCTGTCAATCAGGGGGCCAAAAAGATTCTTAGGGACTTTTGGGCCAAAGGCTCAATCAAAACTAGGCCCCAAAAGTCGGAGAAGCTTCTTGCTGACCTGGCTTCTCTTCAGGTCAAGGTAAGTTCTTCGGGTCTTTATCTCTTTTTCCCTTTTTTCCAAGTGTTTTTGCTGGGTACTGAACTATTTTCTTTGTACACTGCCTACCCTGCACACCCTTTCTGCTCTGACGGAGGTCTCTCCCCCTTTAGAGGAGGTTGACAAACTTCAGGCCGAGCTGGACGATGTCAGGCTTCAGCTCGGTACTGCTAAGTCTGAGGCTCACGACTCCGCGAAGAGGCTGAAGGAGTCCCAGAATTCTCTGGCCGCCATGGAGTCAGAGAAGAACCTTGCCGTTTACTAGGCAAAGAGGCTGCAGAGGGAGATGGACGGCATGCGGTATCAATACAATCAAAAGCTTGAGGATGCAGTGGAGCAGGCCAGGCTGGAGAATGAGACGGAGATGAAGATAGAACTGGAATGAATGGCCAACACCCTGATCATGTTCGGCTTTAACAACTTCTGAACTAGGTTCCTTGCTAAATTTCCCGATTTTGACATATCCTCGATTGTGCCTCCAGGGGTTACCCCTCCCGAGGTTGCCGTTCCGAGCGAGGTGGTCGACGTTCTCCTTGCCGATCCCACTGAATTTGTCATCCCGAGTGAGATGGTTGATGCTGCTCCTGCCGATCCTTCCCTAGCCGTTGAGCCTACCTCTGCTGATCAGGCTTAGGAAATATGCTTAGTTTAGGTTTTTGGTTGTTTTTTTTTTTTTTGAACTTCCAGTGTAACAGACTATTTGAATGAAACAGTTTTTCCTTTCTCAAATATCTTCGTCCCATTTCTCTTGTGTTTGGTTGACCCATGCAGTATTTCTTTTGAATTTGTGGTTGATGTGAGAAACTGCTGCAAGTAAGGCTGTTCTAGAGCCCTCCAGATCAGCTTTCAACTGTTGGCGGTTGTCTTTCGAACTGTAATTGCGATAAGACAATGATTGTAGACTAGTTCTGATTGCTTCTTCCTTTTTGGATGAGATAGGAAGGCAACTTCAATCAGACATGTAGGGATCTGACATTGATCTTGTGTCACATATATTGAGAGTAAATTTTGAAGAATTCTGAGGCAGTTTGTTCTAAACCCAAGTTTTGTAGCAGAAACGGTGTCTCGTGTTTGTCACTCTGATGATTGAGACTTCTGCCTCTTAAGTCATTCAGACCAGGACTGAGATACATCCGAACTGATGGTCTTTTGTCTTACACGTGGTCCGTCAGGGATCAACGGAATGGCCAAGACTGAGAGGTCTGTATGTTGGACCGAAGGCCTTTGTATAAAGGTGCATCGGACTCTGTTCGCTTGACCAGTATGGTAGTCTTGGGGAAGCCTTGCATCTCGTCTTCTAGGTATCCGAAAGGACGGTTTTATACGTTATTCATTTATACAGCTATCTTTTGGGTTTTCGATGCCAATCCTTTATTTAACCGTTACGACGGTTCATCTGGGTGACTTTTGGGCTTCGAGGGTCTATATATATGAAAGAGAAGCGTACGGTTGCGCCCCATTTTTTTACTTTTGCTCCCATACTGTTCCCCTGTCGGAGAGAATTTGAATGTCTTTTAGAGGCTTACCATTTGGCCGGAGATGATTGACGATTTTTAGTCCGAGTTGGGAATGATTAAACTGTGGCCGAGAGTTAACCTTTCTTTTGATTCAATCTCCAAAGAAGGATTAGAGGAGGCAAAGATCTTCTTGTCCATCTTAGCATCCGGTCGAGATTTCTCTGATTGGAGGTGGACCCTCATTGATTCAACCGAGGCTTGGAGCATTGGTGATGAAGATGAAGGTGGGATGCCTCCTTCCCTTTGTGTCTTAGTAGAGACCCTTGCTCAAATCGGTTGGGGTGTCATGCCGGCTTTGAGTGAGATGAATAGAGGTCTCCTAAGACCCAGTGCCCTCATCATCCGTTGGTCTTGAGATCAATGACAGTGATGATGAAATGGCCTGGGTACTTCTTGCTGCAGATTGGGGTTCGGGGTTCCTTCCTTTTAAATGGAGCTGGCAACGGCAGTAATGGAGGTTTGGAACCTGGGTCCCTTTCTCATTCAAGGAAGAAAGCCATGATGTCGTAAAAGTGTAGTGATGCCTTTGTTGTAACATTTGTGTACTTTTTTATTTCCAGTCTTCTTGTACTGATATAAATTTTCTGAATCAGCAATAAAATTGAGTTCCTTCTTCTCAAATTTGAAGTTTTTTGTATTTGAATGTGCTCTTCTGGAGTTAAAACACCTTTTCGTGCACTTCTGATGACTAACTTTTTTGTACGTTCTAAGAGTAGATCAAAGAAACTTGTATAAAACTTGAAGTCTTGAATCAAAGTACTTTAAACCTGCTCGGTACTGTAGTATTTGTTGCTTGCTGGTACATAAGCCAAATAATCTAAATATCAGCTCTGAGATATTCCGATCTAGGAATCTTTAGTTTGAAGATGTTTGGAACTTTTGTCTTTGGATGGACTGGGTCATAGAATCTGTGTATTGAAGATGGACCAGGCTGCACTTTTCGGCTAGTAATAAATATGGGCTCCGCGACCTGTAGAACACTCAAAAAGGGGGGATCAGAGGACCATTGGATTGGCTCCGGCGGTAGCCGCTCCGATGCTTAAGTAAGTAAACTGAATTGAAAAGACTGTATTGAAAGCCAAAGAATGAGCATAAAAATAAAGCATACCTTTAGGGTTTAATTTATAGACCGTGGCCTTCCTAAGTTGATTAGGATTCGGAGCCATGAATATAGGGATTTGATCATCGGAGATTGCAGTTACCTTGTGGAGTATTGTATCGTAGATAGAGATAATCATAGATAGTAGTTTCCTTGTTGAAGACTGTTTTCGTGTTGAAGACTATTTCCTTATTCCATGCTTGGCAGTTGTTAAGGAAACCATAAGGTCGAAACCATACGAAATACTGAGTGAATATTGCCCAGAGCATAAGGTCTGGAGGATAGGTGCATGAGGATGCCCTGAAAGTTTCTCCTGCTCTGTATGACCGAGTTTATCGGCTCTGTAGAATATATATATGAGAATGCCCTAAAGGCTGTGATTGCTCTGTATGACCGAGTTTATCGGCTCTGTAAACACACGTGTCTCAAGATGATTGGTGTGTCTGTTTGTGGTATATCAAAATCTATTTAAAGAAACATCAGTTTTATCTATCGATTTTAGTTCTAGTCTTGTCTCCCATGACTCACAATCGAACATATAACTCTAATACCAAACTGTCACGACCCGAAACCTACCTTATGCAAATCTCATATAGCGGGGCCAACCCTAAGCCGTCCCTACTCTTTCCATTCCTGTATCATAGTAATAATGTGCAATGTACTAAAAATTTAAAACAATAATCAGCGAAAGTCTATAATATATCATATGGTTCTACAAGTGTCAATTTAAGAACTAAACATAACAGCACCCGTAGGTGGTGAATACATGGGAGAACTACATCATAGATTGGTACATTTCCTCAAAATGTCCTCCTACGCTCTCTGACTCCTACTGGGGTCATGCAACGTCACTACTTGAAAAATGGTAAGTAATATGTGTAACACCCCGACTCTGTATAATTAATAATTAAATAATTAATTATTAATTAGTACCGGCTTAGGGAATAATTAAGGAAATTAACCTTAATCTCCCGGTGGCCACACTAGACCAATAGAATGATTAAACATGTCCGAGAATAGGGTATAATACCCGAACCTAATTATCCATTAATTAGGTGAGATAATGTCAATTTAACACTGACGGAATTCGAATTAATTAACCACGGAAATCCCGAATGACTAATAAATGACACGGAACCTCTGACACTGTAGATAACTGAAATATGAAACTCTCGGAACAAACCGCATCGAAAAAGGAGTTACAGAATGAAAGTTATGAGGCAAACATCAGAAACTGAATTAATGCGCAGCCAAACAGGGCCTTAACCAAAAATGGTGAAAAATGGGCCAAATGGGAGGCCAAGGGAATTGAACCCTTGACCTATGGAGGGAATGAATTTTTCTCAAAAAACTTACCAACTGGGCTACCCACACCTTTGTGCATTTATATACAACTTAATTGTATATATCCCTGAATTAACCAAGCCCCACCTCAAATTGGACCAATGAGATTACATGCAAACCCCATATGATTGGTTTGCATCAGCCCACCTCAGCCCTAGGGTCCCACTGATTCTCTGATGTATACATCTAGAGATGTATATGTATAGGTATGTGTGATATTATATATATGGATATATATGTATATATTACATACAAAAGACTGATAGTTTATAAAAAAAGATAATATTTGCTAGGTAAAGAGGAGAAAACAGACCTGTCTTCAGGGTGAAGGCCATGGGCTGCATGTGTGGGTGTCCATGGCTTGCATGTGTATGCAAGTGGGTGTGTGTATGTGAAGGATGATGTGTCCTTAATGTGATGCACCAAAGGAGGACTGAGGCACTGAGGCACGACTGGTTGAGAGACTCTGAGGTGCCAAGGGTCACCACCAAGCTTGCTTGGAGGACATGGGTCGACTAGGAGGTAAACACAAAAAACTGCAAAAATTTCTGTTTAGATTTTCACACTATTTCTGATAATTTTGGTCCATGCAAACCATATATATATGCTCCTGTGAGACTCTAGAATTGCCCTAAATAAATTGGGAGGGTCGAATAGGGTAGAAAACATAAAACCGAGACCCAACCGCCATGGATGAAGCTTCCCTGTAGCAGGTCTGAAATGACCTCAACCAAACTGATTTCTGACACACTGAACCTGATCTAGACATCCTAAGGATCCCAAAACCACCAACCCGCGACCCCAAAACCCCATGCAACCCCTCCAACAACTCAGTTGCAGGTTCGGTCACAAAATACCATTTGTGATTTGGATGCTTTAAACCGATTTTATTGAATGGGCAATGAAACTATATACCATGAGGATCATTTAGAAACAAACCGCGCTGAAAAAGGTTGAGGAATGAGGGTTTGGTATCGAATTGCAGGTTCGGTTATCCTCTGTTGAACCGAACTATTGAGCTCGATTCAAAGCACCAAATGAATGCCAAATTGTTGGCATGATACCCAGAAATAAATTGGGACTGAAGGCAGGAATAATCCGTGCTTGAAACATCACAAAATAGAAGAAGAAATCTGCAGAAATTAGGGCAAACAGTGAGGCTTCAACGGGGAAGACGACGCTGAGACGACCCAGTGTTTTAAAACCGAGTTAGCGAGTTGACTCGGACACGTGTTGGTCCACGAGCGTGCCACCGAATTGTTGAAACTGCGCCGTTTTGGGTTAACTGTTTTAAATTTAAAATCGAATTTCGGTTGTTTGGCTACGGCAATAATAAATTAAAATTGAGATTAGGGGCAACTGAAACACGGATAGGGACTGAAATTGAGGTTAACTAGAATATTTAATTCCGGTTTTCTTGAAGGAACTGAACCAGTTGGTTCTTGATGATTTTGGACCGGTTCACTTGGTGAACCATTGAACCCTTGGGTTTGAACCCCTAAATTATGAAATTATATTTTTGACCCCTAAAGTTCCTAAAATTACGGATTTACCCCTACTGTTTGACAGAATTGCATAGTGGCCCAGACCTTTGAAAATTTATACATTTAAGCCCTGAATAAATTAATTAAATAATAAAATAATTATTTAATTATTTTATTAAATAGGTAAAATTACAATTTTACCCCTGGACATTAAATATGTCAAACGGAGTCCTAATAAATTAAATAAATAGTGTATTTTCACTATTTCAAGCATTCTGGACTCAATGGTATAGTCCGATTTTTGAAATACAGTCCTGAAAAATACAGACCCGTAAGTGATAAATGACCGAACTACCCCTGATGGTACCCAGACCCAAATAAAAATATCAGATAGCCTATTTTGACTATCTCGGGCATTCTGGACTCAACGGTGAGGTCCGTTTAGTGAACTGAGGTCCCGAAAAATACAGACACGTAGGTGTAAATGACTGAATTGCCCTTAATGATACTCAGGGCCGATTAAACATAACAGACAGTCCAATTTCACTATGTTGGACGCTTTGGACCCAGTGGTGAGGTCCATTTTATGAACTGACGCGTCGAAAAATACGACACATGAAATTACCAAATTACCCCTGATACCGTACGAGACCTAAACAAAGTCCGATTGGGACGAAACTGATACCGGTAGGAGCCCAGACACTGGTGAGACTGTATACTTGATTAGATGACGAATCGGGGTCAGAATTACACAAAACGTAAAATGACCAAAATACCCCTGAGCACTGTAAGTGCAAAGTAGAGGTCGAATAAAGGTCAAACTGATCTGATAAATTATCATAGGGATAATTATGAACACTGAAGGGCTAAATAAGACTCCGAGACAGTCAACGCGTAAAACGAGAAATGACCGATGTGTCCCGACGATCTAAAACAGATACCAAATGAAGTCCAAGGGACTTACAAATTTATACATGAGATATATGGGATGTTCTGAGGACCATGATAGGGTCCGGGGCAAAAATGACAAAATTACCATTTTGCCCCTAAGACTAAATAAGTACCCAACTGATACCGATTAAAGTCTAAAAGACTTAAAACTTCATATATACGATATATGGGATATTCTGAGGACCATAACAGGGTCCGGGATAAGAATGGCAAAATTACCATTTTGCCCCTATGGTTAAAATGAGAACCTAACTGATACCGATTGGAGTCCAAAGGACGTAGAACTTTGTACTTAAGATATAAAGACTATTCCGAAGACCACAACAGGGTCCGGGACAAGAATGGTAAAATTACCATTTTGCCCCTAAGGTTGAATGAGTGCCTGACTGATAACAACTGAAGTCTAAATGACTTAGGATATAATCCTAATAACTGCTAAGCCTAATTAAAGAATGAAATAGCCTCGGGTGAGACCCAATGGAAGGGCGATAGACTACTAGGCTATCTTAGGTAATCCGATAGATACCTAAGATGACGAATGAGACCTGAATGGATGAGTTCTGATCTGTCTGTGATTGATGATTATTATTCAGGATATACATGGAGATGCCTGACGTACCTGGAGGTTATCGGATTATTTATGCAAGGAAATAAGCGTAAAGTTTGTGAGTAACTTCTGACACTGTTTTGATACTGTCCCTTGATTTATTGATCTGTTTTGAATGCAATTATTTAAATGCATGCCTTTCCGTACTATATCACTTATGACATGGTTTTAGTCTTTTTAAATACTTGACTATATTCCTGATCCCTGTGCTAGCATTCCGTACTGTTTTGTCCGTTTCGAACTGTTGAGATAAAATGGATATATTGAACCATTATTTTCGAAACGATTAAAATAAACCATGTGATATAGGCAGAGAACAACATTTTGTTGTATCGTACCGCTTCGTATAGTATACTGTCCGAATGCTATATTGTTTAAATGTATGTACTTAATGTACGCCCTTTGTACCACATTCCACGTGATGTGCTTGTGTCCTTCGAATTAGGAATTCCGTTCAGTTCGGTTATGTGCTGTCCGTTAATGATATGTCTGCCTTGATTGATATGTTCCGTCCGGTTCTGACATGTTCTGTCCGTTAATGATGTTAAGTCCGCCTTGATTGATATATGGTCCAGTTCCGTTATGATCTGTCCGTTGATGATATGTCTTTGCTTTGACTAATGTTTTGTTCTGTTCGATTCTGTTATGTTCCGTTCATTGATAATGTGTCTGCCTTGATTGACATATGGTCCAGTTCCGTTGTGTATTGTCCGTTGATGATACGTCTGTCTTGATTGGAATATTGTTCAGTCCAGTTATGATTAGTTCCGACAGCGATGTGTCCCTGACTTGATTGTTATATTGTTTCTACCCAGTTCCGTTATGATGTGTCCTGTTCATGATTTGCCTGTGTCCTGATTAGTGTATTGTTTCCGTTTAGTTCCGTTATAATTTTATCCGTTCGCGATATGCCTTTGCTTGACTGATGTATTGTTACCGTCCGATTCCGTTATATTCCGTCCGTTAATGTTATGTCTGCCTCGATTAATATGTTCCGTCCGGTTCCGACATGTTCCGTCCGTTGATGATCTGTCTGTCTTGATTGATATATGGTCCAGTTCCGTTATGATTCGTTCCGTTAATGAAGAGTCTGTGTCTTGACCGATATATTAGCAATAGTTATTGTTCTGACCGATTGGTTATGTCATGTTCCGATCCGTTTGTATTGTCTGTTCGATTCTGTTTTATTGTACTAGACTGCTTATGAAATAGACTTATAAAAATAGTTATTTTTGAAATGACTAAATTATCCATGTGCCTTGGAAGCACAAAACTGGTTTTGAAACCCATGATAGGGAATCTGTGTTACTCACTGGGCTTATTTAAGCTCACCCCATTATTCTGACATTTTTCAGGAATTACGTCCATTGGATTAGAAGGTACTATGACATGACGTGAATAGGCCAAGTGGCATCGCAAGTAAGGATCTGACGGCACTGAATTGTAGAGACTGGTTTATTGTGGATTGAACCTGGTTATTCCGGTGAGTGGTATGTTATGACTGACTTGGCTGATATATACTAGATAGACATGGCTCATGGAACTAATGGTACTCTAGAGATATTAGATCTGCTCTGTTGTTATATGTGTGATTTTAGATATGCTCTGAAATTAGAATTGTTGACTGACTGGATTTAGTCTTGCTCTGTGATACATATTCTTATGATGGATAAGTGAGTTGCATTCCCGTGACACAAAGAAAAAGTTTTAAATTCCGTTGCATCTGACCCTACAGTTGGAGTGCAATTCGTTGGAAAGTTCAGAATTTGCCTTTGGTTGGTCGCGTCGCGACCGACTGGCAGTCAGGTCCTTGACATCCGCGTAGGGTGGGGTTCGGGATGTGACAATATGGAATGAGCTACAAAAGCTCAACAAGTAAATTCCCATCCCTGACACTAGTATTGGTGATCATAAAAGAATATGAATCCATGAATATGAATAGATAGCCAATCATAAGAATGAGATGTTGTAATAGCCAATGATAACAATTGCCATAATAGCCAATAAATAGTAGGGGTCATAATGTTCAATAAAGAGTAGTGAATATAACATCAACATGGAACTCTCAATAACAATGTATCAACACGAATGTACTGCCACAATAAATCGATCACAATCAATAAGGAATGTTCACTCAGTATAAGATAAATCATAAGGGATAGTCTTATTAAACAATTGCAGTCATATCAATCACATAAGAGATGCATTTACACTGTTTCAGGGTTTGGCACACCCTCGATCTTTTGGGGCTCGGCATACCCCCCAATGAAGAACTCCAATGAATTACCATATGTCCGTTCACAGACTTGACCTGTAGGTCTCCAGTAAATCAAAAAGCATCGGATGGATATTATGACTAAGCACAAATTCGGTATTCATAACATATCATGATCATTCGTGATTCCATAAGAGTATAAAACTGGAATATCATATATTCAATAAGGATATAACAGTAGGCCTTTCAAGGATGGTATAACATGATAACAATGATATAGCAGTCAATCAATGTCCACAAGATAGAACAATAGCACATTATGGAAAACAATAATATTTGGTACGTTCAAGAGTACAAGTTCAGTAGTAATGGAATAAACTTGGCTTGGAAATACCACATGGAAGAGATTAGGTTTTACTTACCTTAAAATATGTTGCTAGATCAGTATTGTAATACCCCGACCTGGACTAGCACGTATATCGAGGCAGACTGGGTCGGGTAGCACTATCAGTTGTAACCCGAGATGTTTAAATTCTATATTCTGACATCACATATGACCTTAGAACGTGAATAGTATCAATTACACAGTCAGCATTGGGCAATGCCCGAGCAGCCTAGAACTATACCTCATAATGCGCGCACGCACGTAAACCCATGCATGCATACATGCACCCATGAACGTAGACCATGAAATATTAGTGTATGCATACGTGCCCAGAGTTTAGTATATACGTATATATATGGGCATATAGGTATGTATAAAATATGTATAATCATGAGTTTATACATGTATATATATATAATGTATTATACCATATATATATGTGTATATTAAATGAAAGGAAAAAGGGGAAAGAAAAGAAAGTGGGCAAAAGGCTGTTACCAGCCG
This sequence comes from Nyssa sinensis, assembly GCA_008638375.1. Lineage (NCBI taxonomy): Eukaryota > Viridiplantae > Streptophyta > Magnoliopsida > Cornales > Nyssaceae > Nyssa > Nyssa sinensis. Next base: position 34,160,431 of record CM018043.1, on the reverse strand, counting down.
TGCAAGTGTGTGTGAGTGGGTGAGGGTAGATATATATATATATGTATCAAGAGGTGTGTGTACGGTTGTATGTGTGTGTAATAAGTTGAGTGTATAACACTCAATAGAGAGTGGTGGTGACAGAAAGTGGGTGTTGGAGTGTGTAAAGAGATCTCAGGGCATGGTTAGGTCTGACTAGAGAGAGAGAGAGAGAGAGAGGGCAGGTAGTGATGAGTGCACATATACATTGTGCACGGCTGAATTTGAAGGTGAAAAAGAAAGAAAGAAGAAAGTTTCTGAGTGAGAAAGAAGGGGAACAAGTCTGGAGTAAAGGCGCGAGGAAGAGGGGCTCAACACCAAGGGAATCCAAAATTTGGGGGTAAGCCATTGTTTCTGTTTTGAAATTTTATAGCATGATTCGATTCGTTCTGATCATAGGGTCTAAACAAGCATGAAAAATGGCGTTGATAGGAACAAATCGTACCTCATTTGGTTCACAAATAAGGGAGAAAATCCTAGTTACAGGATCGGTGGATAATCTGGGTTCCATATATTTTATGTTTTAAACCTTACATTTAGTTTATAAAAATGTTGGTATGAGGTGCAGAAACACTTTAGGATCAAAATGGGTTTAAAACCGAGAAGAAACAGTCACCAAATTTAAAAAGAAAAGTTGGCCGAAAAACTGGCCGAAACTGTAAATCCTTCTATTTGAAGGGCTATGGCAGTTTAAATCAAACAATAAAATTAGATATGAAGTCCCCATGGGATTAGGAAGAAACTGGCATTGAAAATGGGGAAAGAAACTGATCGGGAATGTTTGCCATCGCCGGAGAAGGCAACGGAAACCTACCGGTGTTTCACCGAAAAAATGGGGAAGACAACACTGTTGTCTCGGGTCAAGACGGAGCCGGATCCGAGTTCGGATCGGGTCGGGACCCGACCGGAAATGAAATGGGAAAATGAAACTGTGTCGTTTTATGTATTGGATTTTAAATGAATTGGGTCATTTGGTTACAGGGATAGGAAATGTGAAAAATTAGGTTTGGGGTTATCCAAACCCTGGATAAGGTAAACAGTGGTTATTGGAATCCGGTTCTTTGAATTAAACTGAACCGTTTGGTTCAGTGAAGGGGCAGACCGGTTTAGGGTTTTTGGTTCTGAATGAACTGGTTCAGACCGCAGCTTTTGGAAATTATAAACCGGCCCCAAATGTTTTAAGAAATCTCACTAAGGCCCAAACAGGAAAATTAATAAAATATTAATTTTTACAAAAATGCCCCTATTTCAAATATGGGTCAAACGAAGTCCAAACGAGGCAAATGAATAGTCAAAATTTATTATCTCGGACATTCTAAGATCAATGGTGAGGTCTATTTCATGATACAAGGTCTCAAAAAATAAAACACACATAAAAGTGCAAAATGACCATTTTGCCCTTTTTAGTACAAATGTCCAAATGGAATTCCGCGAAAGCCTAAACCGACTTTCTTCGGCGTTCCGGACCCAATGGTAAAGTCTAAATTAGTATTTGAGATACTTATGATAGAAAGGCATAAAATTTGATGAATAGAATTTATTCTGAAACGTAATTACTGATATATAGGGAACTCAAAAGGCAAGGGCACACTCACGCATTTCTGATATAGAATCACGATAGAGGTAAGTGGATCACTCTCTCTTACATGTGGTGTTTCCACAAGCCAAGTTATTCTTTTACTGCCAAACTCGTACTCTTGAATGTATTGATATCCTTGTGTTCCACAATTCGATATTTTTCTATCTTGTGGACATTTGATTGACTGATGTATCATTGCTATCATGTTACACTGTGCCTTGAAAGTACCACATGTTATTGCTATCCACAATGTGATATTGTTCTATCTTGTGGACATTGATTGACTGTTATATCGTTGTTAACATGTTAAACCATGCCTTGAAAGGCCTACTGTTGTATCCCTATTGAATGAATGATATTCCATCTTTATATTTTATGGAATTACTTATGATCATGACATGTTTATGAACACGGGAGTTGTGCTCAGTCACAATACCCATCTGATGCTATCTGATTGACTGGGACCTACGGGTCAAGTCCGTGAACGGACAAATGGCAATTCACTGGAATTCACTGGGGGGTATGCCGGGCCCCAAAAGATCGAGGGTCTGCCGAACCCTGACACAGAATAACAGCATCTCTTATGACTGACAGAACTTGATTGTTGAATGGCACTATCCCTTATGATTCTTCAAGTCTCGAGGGACTTGCATTGATTGATTTGATTGTGATCGGTTCATTGTGGCAGTACTTCATTGTTGTTATATTATCATTGAATTTCTTCATATTGATATTACACCCAATACTTCTGATTGTGTATTGTGATTACTATTCATTGGCCCTTGTGGCAATTGTTTTCATTGGCCCTCGTGGCAATTGTTTCCATTGGCTATCACAGCATCTCATTCTTATGATTGGTTATCATAATCTTATTCATGGATTCATTGATCATCGATACCAGTGTTGGAGATATGCATTTACTTACTGAGCTTTGTAGCTCATTCCACCCCACTTACCCCCCATTTCAGGTAATGACGCTGCGAGACCCCAGTAGGAGTCTGAGAGCATAGGGGGACATTTTGAAGTACTGTACCAGTCTATGTTAGTTCTCCCATGTATTCACCACCCCCGGGTGCTGGTTACGTTTAGTTCTCATTTGTCTTATGTAGAACTATGTCATGTATTTAATAGACTTCCGCTGTTTAAATTATTTAAAAGACTTCCGCTGAATTACTGTAATTGATAAAGACTTCCGTTGTTCATTGTTTAAAATTTTTAGTACATTGCATATTAGTACTATGATACAGGAATGGAAAAAGTAAGGACGGTCTTCGGGTCGGCCCTGCGACACGAGATCCGCATAGGGTGGGTTTCGTGTCACGACCCGAAACCCACCCTAAGCAGATTACCGGATAGCGATCGCCGCCCCGAGACCCGAGGGCCCCGAGACAAGGCTCGCATATGCAGCGGTATCGAATAGATGTGCAACAGACATTTTGCGGAAGCGTGAAAAACTTTTTCTTTTCTTTTCTCATTTTTAAATTATGCACATCCGTTCGGTACTGCCGCTCCATACATAGCATACATGGTTACACATTCAGAGTATAACTAAAAGCTTAAAGACTTCATACATTCATACCATACATATTCGATTGCCCAGAGGGCTTATTACATGTCCTTACTATATCTACTAATACAAAAGTACTATTAGAGTTTACAGACTTATCAAAAGAGACTATTTAACCATGTTTTTCCCAAAATCAGCAGATTCGTCATCGTCGTCCTTAAATCAAAACTGCTACTAATTACCTGAAATGGGGGTCCGAACAAAGTCCGGGTAAGCTAATCTAAGCTTGTGAGCAATACCAGTATTCGTCATGGGGTTTTTCAATTAGCAGTGGTTTAGTACATAAGAGTTTGTAAAATAGTCACCGCCAATTGTTCGTATAATTGAATACAGAATATATGCATTCCTTGAAACATGTAGCTTTGAAATATTTAAAACATTCAAGCTAAACTTATACATATGAACTTTAAAACGTATAACATATCATGTATTTCTTAAACAGAGTATATAAAACTCAAACATATGCATATTGAAAATGAGAGTAAAAACATGCTTTCATTTTCAAATCATTTGTCATCTTATCACTTCCATTAGTGGAATCCGTTTCGAACCGGAGTCCCATATTACTTATCTATGGAGATATCTCATCTGCCTGAGGGATTAGATCCTACTACCGGGCATTTTACAGGGCAATTGAGTTCCGTAAAACCCAAAATCCTGCCTATTTTACAGGGCAACTGAAAACTCAGAATCCTGTCTAAGTGCTTATGCACCATTCATCTTATAAAACATTTATCATGTGACTTGTCTCATAGATACTTTTCATAAATTCGTAATAAACATTCGTATACTTGAAATAAGCAAATTTAGAATATTTAACAATAATTGCATTTTAACTAGACATGCTGAAAAGTATTTGAAGGAAAAACTGTTGCTGAAACCAATCACTAAGCATGTCACAATGAATTTCTAAAACAGAACAATTAAAAACTGAATCATGTAAATACTGAATTTGAAACTTCAAATACTTCATATCTTATACTTAAAACCCTTTTTAAATCATGGAGTCAAATTTCCAATTCAAACACAGGGTTACTCACCTTGTACTTTTAGTCCTGCTCTATTTGGGTGCTTTTCCCTTGGCTTCCTTTAACCTTTGAAGCCATTCTTCCAATGTTTCCGTATCCTCCTGTTTCTTAAGCTTTCTTGCTGCTAGTTGCTCTTTAGTTATTGTCTTATAAATAAAGGGGCTTACACAGCATACTTCGTTCGTTTTAGAAATCCGAATGCGATTTTGAATCAGCTGGAGCTGTTTTTCCAGTTTCTCCCGGAACACTTTTTGCTTGGGATCCTTTGCTAGTTGGGCCCTTGTCATCATAGGAGTGACTTCCCGTTCTTGGCTCATTTTTGTGTTTAGTTAATTCTCTGTTTAAAAACACAATTTACCGTGTCAAGAAAAATAGATTTCTACAATGATACTCTTCTGGGAGTTCCATTAACTTTAACTTAAGGTTATTTATTTAACATGTTTACGTGTCGTGTCTTATCGTATTTCATTTCTCGTATTTGCCTCAGTTTAGTTCTTTGGCAACATTTCAGTTCATAGTCATCTAACAGATGCTATTCATCAAATTTTATGTCTTTTCATTTTAGACATTTCTTTAGGTCGAATAGACTCTACCATTGAGTCCGGAGTGTCTAAGAAAGTCGGTTTAGGCTTCCCTAATATTTAATTCGGACTTTTATATGTAAAAGGACAAAATGGTCATTTTATCGTTTTACGTGTCATATCTTTTCGTACTTCGTTTCGTAATTTGGACTCCATTTTTGAGTCCGGGATGTCAAAGAAAGTTAACTTAGACCTTCTCTGATTTCATTTTGGCTTTAGGGGTACCAGGGGTATTTTGGTCTTTTTACCCCTTTACGTGTCTTTATTTTTCGGGACCACGTCTCGTGTCGTGGACCTCACCATTGGACTCAGAAGGTCCAAAATAGTAAGAATACATTAATAACTTGTCAATTTTGGTCAAGGGGTATTTTGGTCATTTACCCCTCACGTGACTTTATTTTTCAGGCCTCGTCTCGTAAAACGGACCCTACCATTGGCTTCAGAATATCTGAAATAGTAAGGATACACTATTCATTTATTAAATTTGGACTTTGTTTGACTTGTTTATGGGACAGGGGCATTTTGGTCATTTTGACATTTTTTAGGGGTCTCAAATTTTTCGGGACCTCATCTCATGTCGTGGACCTCACCAATGGGCTTAGGGGGTCCAAGATACTAAGGTTACATATATAACTTGTAATTTTTGGACAACGGCCCATTTCGGAGTAATTAATTTAATTAATTTTATTTAATTAAATTAAATCATAACATGTAATATATATATTATTTAAGGGGGATATGGAACAGGTTGAATAGGGTGGCACGCTGGCCAGCGTGTCACCTCCCTCCCCATACATCCCACGTTCGAATCCTGTAAGGTGCAATTGCACCTTTTTTATTTTCGGATTTAATTAAATATAATATATATATATATATATATATTGTGTTCGTAATTGGTCACACGTATACGCGTGGCCGAGTGGAAAAACACGCGTGGGGCGCGTGAGGTCAGGGGTTCGAACCCCACCGACCGCATTTTCTTCCTTTTTCCTTTAAAACTCAACCGCATATATATATATATATATATACATACCCTAGCCCAAAACGACGTCGCCCCATTTAATCGGTGGCAAGCCCCAAGGCTGCCACCTGTCCCGAGTCCACCCACCGTTTTAAACGGTTTGCGAGTCGACTCGATCGTCTTCCCCAATTCGACCGACCTGTAACCCTAGTTACAGTTTTCATATTTTTCCTATTTCGTAAATTTTTACTCCACCAAGCTCGACTGTTTTTGTCCCAAATTATCCCTAAGGCATATACGAGTAGATTGGCATTCGTTTTGGAGTTTAAAACCCTCACATATGTTCGGTCTTGAATTGGATAACCCGAACTATTTTTTTCGGTTGTTCATGCTCGTTTCTTAACCATTTTTGATGAGGTTTGGCTTGCTGTGATCCCCTCTTCATGGGGATTCAGTCTTCATTTAAAGAGATGGCTTAAATCATAAGTTTAAAGGTTTGGGGTGTGAACCCGTAACCTGCATCTTGACATTTGAGGGCCTTTGTTCATGATTTTTGGTCGCGGTCACACGTTTTTAACATGTTTGTGTGGGCTACTTGAGGTCCTTATACACCAAACCAAGTTTGGTTTCCCTCGGATCAGACCTGCTTCATGCAAGGTCATCAATGGAGGATGCTTATGGGTTTCATGTTTTTAGGTGTTTTTAAGCTTAAATCTTACGTTTAAACAGGTCTAAATAAGTGTTAAACATCATATGCACATAAACAACTTAAAACTAACCTACTTTCATGCTTGAAATTTAGAGAGAGAAAAATGTAAAAATTTGGAACTTTACCTGTTTATGCTTGATCCCTTCCTTGTTCTACTTCCAATTCTCTCTCTATTCTCCCTTCTTCCTTTTCCTTTGGTTTCTTTTGCAAGAAGGAAGCATGATTTGCATGCTTGGCCTTTATAGAGAAGGTGACCGACCCTTCTCTCTCCTCCAACCTCTCTCTCTCTCTCTCTCTCTCTCTCTCTCTCTCTGATTCATAGCCCTACACTAGACTTCCCATCCCATAAATTCTACTTTTTCTTTTTCAACTTTGCATTTAATTTCCATAAGATATTTATACATATTATATACATATATATACATATACTTATATATACAAGACACACACACACACACACACATTCACATACTATTCATCCTTTTTAACTTTTTACTTTTTCATATTTCTTTCATTTAATATATATATACATATATATACATTAAATTAATACATATATATATATATATATCAAGTCTTATAATTAATTAATTAATGAAATAATTAATTAATTATATATATATATGATTTTCTTCCCTCGTAGTACGTGTCATGTGACCCGGTATCCCGGGTCGGGATATTACATTTCGGGTCGTGACAAGTATCCAGTAATTTTGCCCTTTTTTTTCGAGTTCCCTATATATTAGTAAATACGTCTCAGTTCTAATGCTATTCATCATATTTTATTCCTTGTTACTATAAGTATCTCTTTTCCTAATTTAGACTCTACTATTGAGTCTGGAATGCTGAAGAAAGTCAGTTTAGGCTTTTGGGGAATTCCATTTGGGTTCGGGTTCCATTAGGGGTATTATGGTCATTTAGCATTTCTATGGTCTTTATTTTTTAGGACTCTGTCTCGTAAAATGGACCCTTCCATTGGCCTTAGAATGCCCGAGATAATAAGAAAACACTATTAACTCATTTAATTTGGACTACGTATCAATTTCCTATATTTAATTTAATTATTTGATTTATTTAATTAAATTAAATAATTATATAATATATATTTATTTGGATGGATTAAGGTCATACGTGCCTCAGTGGAACGGTGGTCTGTGTGCTCCTGTTTAGGTTCCTTGGCTTTGGTTGGTTCGGTGTTCGACTCACGGGGGCAGTAGCCCCTGCGTATCTTTTTTTTTCTCTGAGTTTCTAAACCAAATGGCGAACTAGGTCAAGAACTGGGATAGGATAACCCTATCCCCAATCAGTATACCCAATCAAATTTCTATTCTAGTATCCAAACAAACTTAATTACACATGTATTAAAACGGTAACTCTAAAACAACGTAGCATCAATACTCTATGACCCAACACAGTGCCGTTTTGAGTTTCCACTATTCATTATCACCCTCATCTTTTCGTTGACACATCGGTAGGGTTCCGTCACCTTCTCCGGTGACGGTAACTTTTTCCCGATCGAATTTTAGCCCTAACTCAATGCAGTTTTCTTTAGTTTTTCATGGGGGTCACACATCTAACCTCAATTTTCACTTTAGACCAACCGAACTCTACGAATAGGCCACAACAGTAACTCTGGGCCGAACATGCGATTTTTTAGGGAGCCCTAAATCACAAGGATTCCGTTGTTGTTTCTCATAAATTTTTCTTCTAAATTCTTCCTGCACCATTGAGGATCAGTTCCTCGTGGTTCAACTTAAGTTTAAAGCATAAAATATTGAAAATCTGAATTATTCCCATGACCTGCTACTGCCTTTTTCTCTCTTGTTTCTAACCTTTTTAAACTGATTCTTTTTGCAACCAAAACCTTTTCCTATGCTTAATCCGACCCTACCTTTACATCTAAACGAATATGCTTTAAATCATAAAACAGAAACTTGATTACTCACCTAAATTTCTCTTAGTTTCTACTAGCAGTAAACCTTCTGAATCACTTGGCTTCTGCTTCTGAACCCTCGGAACTCCTCCTCTCAGTCTCAGTTCCTCAATCTCCTTCTCGTTTTCTCATTTCTATCAAAATTTCCCTCGGTATTTATAGGAAAATTCCCTCACTTGCCCCACTTACTGTGCCTATAATTTCTCTCTCTCTCTTCCTCCCTTCCTTGCAGTCATTCTTGACTGCTTTACCACCGCCTCTCTCTTCTCCATCCTCCACGTCTAAGTTATGCCTGTGTGTGTGTCTCTCTCTCTCTCTATATATATATATATATATATATATATATTGCTCACCACTTGCCTCTTCCTTGTGTCGACAGCTTGCTGCCTTTCCTAACACACACACAAACACACATTGGTCACGCACTTGGTCACACACTCACACTACCATGCAGTCCCTCCTTCCTTTTCCCTTTGTATTTTAATTTCAAATACATATATATATATACATATTATACAATACCATATATATATATATATATATATATATATATACGTATATTCATATATTCATAAATACATATATATATATATATTCACATATACACATATATATAGATATATCAATTTCTATATGTATATACTGTCACGACCCGAAATCCACCCTATGCGGATCTCGTGTCGCGGGGCCGACCCGAAAGCCGTCCCTACTTTTTCCATTCCTGTATCATAGTACTAATATGTAAAGTACTAAAACCTCAAAACAATAACATCAGAAGTCTTATCAGTAATAATACATCAGCGGAAGTCTTTCAATACACAATGTTAGCGAAAGTCTTTACAATACATAATATGGTTCTACCTAAACAAAATAAGAACCAAACATGACCAACACCCGAGGGTGGTGAATACATGGGAGAACTAAAACATAAACTGATGCATTTTCTCAAATGTCCTTCTACGTCTTTAGACTCCTACCGGGGTCTCGCGGCATCAGTACCTGAAATGGGGGTGAGGAGGGTGGAATGAGCTACAAGAGCCCAGCAAGTAAATACAGATCTCCGACACTGGTATCGAGGATCATAAAAGAATATGAATCCAAGAATAAGAATATGATAGCCAATCATAAAAATAAGATGCTATAATAGCCAATGGAAACAGTTGCCATAAAGGCCAATAAACAATGGAACACAATGTACAATTAGGAGTAAGGGACATATCATCAACATGAAACTCTTAACATGTGAACAGTGGCAAATGAACAGTAGGATTACAATGTGGAATCAGTAGGAATGGCATAACAATGTTCTGGAATTCTCAACGATAATACAATAACAAGAAAGTACTGCCATTATAATTGATCACAATAAATCAATAAAGGAATATCTCGCAATACAAGATAATCACAAGAACAATGTAATTCAACAATTATAGTTGAGCAATCGTATAAGAGATGCTTTTGTTCTGTGTCAGGGCTTGTTATGCCCTCGGTCTTTGGGGGCCCGGTTTACCCCCTTCAGTGCATTCCAGTGTATGGCCATATGTCCGTTCACGGACTCGACCTGAAGGTCTTCAGTGTATTTAAAAGCATCGGATGGATATTGTGACTGAGCACAAATCCTGTATACATAAACATTTCATGATCATAAATGATTCCATAAGAGTATATAAAATGGAATATCATCAATTCAATGGAAACATAACAATAGGCATTTGAAAGTACGGTTCAACATGATAACAATGGTACAACAATAAATCAATGTCCACCAGATAGAACAATATCACATTGTGGAGACAATAACATCAGATACGCTCAGGAGTACAAGTTTGGCAGTAAAAGAATGAACTTGGCTTGATAACACCACATGGAAGAGAAAGGGTATCTACTTACCTCTAATGCGTTGCTAAATCAGTCTCCTGCGGTTTGCCTCTTTCCTGTCGCGTTCCCTATATATCAGTAAATGCGTTTTAGAATAATTTCTATTCACCAAACTCTATGCCTTGTTATGATCAGTATTTCTAATACTTATTTAGACTTTTATATGTCCGTTGTTCTCGGAACCTCTTTTCATAATTTTGACATCACCAATAGATTCGGAAGGTTCAGAATAATAAAAATTCACTAATTATTTAATTCAATCGGAGTCCATTTGACTCACCTATGAAGTAGGGGTATTTTGGTCATTTTTACAAGTCGTAACTTTTCGGGACTCCGTCTCGTGAAACGGACCTCACCATTGGACTTAGAGCATCCGAGATAATAAAAATTGACTATTCATTTGCCCTATTTGGACCTCGTTTGACCCTCTTTTGAGTCAGGGGCATTTTTGTAAAATTGACATTTTTCTGTTGAGCCTTAGTGGAATTTTTCAAAACATTTGGGGCCGGTTCATAAATTCCATAAGCTGCGGTCTGAACCAGTTGGTTCAGACCCCAAAACCCTAAACCGGTCAGCCTTTCTCCTGAACCAAACGGTTCAGTTTCATTCAAGAACCGGAATACAATAACCCAATTCCCTATCCCTATCCATGGTTCGGTTAACCCCTAAACCCCATCTCTATTTATTGTCTCTGCAACCAAACAGCCCAATTGATTTTAATTTTTCATTCAAAACGACATAGCATCACTGCCCCTAATCATTTTCGGTCGGGTCCCGACCCGGTCCGACCCAAACCCGGTCCCGTTATGACCCGGTAGCTCCCTCGACAATCCGGTCATCTTCTCCGGTGGAATTCCGGCCACAGTCGCCGGAGCAGTGAAATTCCTCACGGATCTTCGTGATTTTACGTCCAAACTTTACTGTTTTTCTTCCCAATGAATTCTAGGATTATAATGAACATGTTAGGATTGATTTTAACCTCCAACATCACCGGTTTCACACACCCATTCCCAGTTTCCGGCGTTGCACCGGTGAGGGAATAACTGGCCACAGAATGGCCATTTCTTGACCATTTAAGCTGATTCAAAGTGCGTTGGGTCCCTGGAGACGTTTCCTATCCATCCTATGGTTCAATTTTCCACTTGGGTTCACCTATTTTAAGTCACCATTTCTAACCGAAACCCAGTTTTGGTTTTTTTCTTGTTTTTCTTTCCTATTTCGCGTTCTACCAATTCAGTCATGAATTCTATGATAACAGAGATGATAACAGAGAGTAAAACTAAAGAGATTAAGGTGAAACAGGTTACCTATCATTAGCCGATTTCCTGAATTTTAATTTCAGTCCTTCCCTTCTCTATTCCCACTTCTTTCTTCCTTGCGATTCAGTTTCTCTCACTCTTCCAATCTCTTTCTTCATTCCCTTTAACCGATCCCCCAGTCGGTGGCCCTTGCCACTTATAGCCACGGTGGCAGCACACTCATGCACACAAGACACCTCACACACATAGCTTTCTCTCTCTCTCTCTCCTCCTCACACGTTGCACCCTAGCCCTCTCTTGCCGATTTCCCACTCGGTGGCTTTGCCACCTCCTCATCATGCAAGGCCCACATGACACACACTTACATGCCTATTATATATATATATATATATGCAACCGTATAAAGAATATTACCTTGATACATTATGTATATATAGATATTTCGTATACATTTCCATTTAATCTTGTGCATGCACGTATTACATAATTCAATTGGCGGTTTATTCGGGTAATTAAATATTTTATAGCCCGGTCCAGCCCGGTGCACATGCTATATCCCGGATCGGGATATTACATATACATACACTTATATTAAATGGGCTACATATATATGTATACGTACACATGCATAGGTTTATGTGCGTATATGCATTACGATGCTTGGTCCTGGGTTGCTCAGGCGTTACCCGACACTGACTGTACAAAATAGACCGTTCACATTCCAAAATCGTTCAATTCATATGATATCATGATATAGAGCCTTAACAGCTCGGGTTACAACTGGTATTGCACTACTCAACCCGATTTACCTTAGTTTACGTGCCATTTTTTGAGTCAGGATATTACATCGCCTCTCTCTCTTGGGCTTACTGAATAGCGCCAGAGCTCTTTCACCTCAGGTCCTCGAAGGACACAAAAGACCCCAAAGGGTCCACCACGCAATCTGTGAATAGATGGGCCATTGTGACTGAATACAACCCCATGCACTTATAAAATATCATAATCATCAAAATTTCACACAAGATGTACAATCGTATGAAACTTTCAAATCTCAATCAATGAGACATAAAGTGTGTGGAACAAACAAGATCTCCAACAATAAGATATATCACAAGATCATGGCATGGTACAAATAATGGCACAGTTATTCTCAAGTATTGGTAATCAAGTTCTCAAAATCTTATAGACAAGCAAATCAAATCCGAAGTATAGGAATAACAAATAATCACAAGTTGATTGGCATCAATTCGGTAAGTCAAGTTCATTAAGTAAGAGATAGAGTACAAAATTTGGCAGCATTTGAAAATAAATGTGACTTGGCTAGGAATAACCCATATTAAAGCATAGGAGTTACTTACCTCGATTTCTTAGCATCGCATCCTCATGCGGGTAACACTATTGTTATCCCATGGCTTCTTTTCATTTCTATCATCTAAGTGATCCTATAATCATGGATCCAAAAATATTGCATAATAAATTAGTACCCATTTTAATCCCATACATTGTTATGCAATGTTTTAAGTTTCTTTGAACTTAGTCTATTCAATTAAGGTTTTTAATTTCCCATTTCAGGGTTCCCTGTAGCCTTAGAGCATATTTGGCCTTTTAAGGGCATTTTGGTAATTTATATTTTAATGTCCCATTCTTTCCCGTTTACAATTTACGTATTTTGACCCCGTTTTGAGTTTATTGGTCATTGCAACATTTTTGTAGACTTATTTATCTCATTATTACTCTCCTGGTAACTTTGTTGTGTCCTAAGGACGTATTCGTCATTTTTTAATTTGTTATCGAGTCTTATTTTTTCGAAGGAACGTTATCATTAAGTCTGAAATATTGATTATAATAGATTCAGGCTTTTCCAGATCTTAATTAGCTTATTTGTGAATTACATTAAGCCTAAGGCATTTTCATAATTTTACACTTTCACGCGTCACATTTTCGATACTTCGTTTGCTAATACGGACTCCACCGTTGAGTCTAGAGTGCCCAAAATAGTCAGACTATGTCCCTCATTAACATTTATCTGGCTTTTGGAATACTAAGGGTAAAATTATCATTTTGACGTTTCACGTGTCCATTGTTCTGGGACTTCGTTTCACAAAACAGATATCGCCATTGGGTCCAAAATGTCCCAAAATGTTAAGGTACATAATTTTATAGTCATCGAGGTCCATTTGATCACATAACTAATCATCAGGGCGTATTTAAAATTATCCTAGTTTGTCCGTTCATATTTTTCAGGATTTATTTAGGCTTCACGGACCTCACCATTGAGTCTGAAACATTGAATAAAATTAGTTTAGGCTTTTATAGATTTCAATTTGGACTCTTGGACTGAAAATGGCAAAATGGTCATTTTGCACTTTTATGTGTCTTTTATTTTCAGGACCTCTTTTCATAATTTTAACCTTATCATTGGGTTTGGAATGCCCGAGATAATAAAAATTGACTATTCGTTTGTCTCGTTCGGTGTTCGGTTGACCCACATTTGACTAAGAGGTAATTTTAGTAATTTCCCTATTTAAATATTATTAAATTAAGTTATTGTTGGGCCTCGGTGAAATTTTTCATAACTGTTGGGGTTAAATTGTAATTTCCTAAAGTTTCAATTTATTCTTTTTTAATTAAAATATTGAACCAATAGGTTTTTAAGTCAAAACCCTAGCTTTGAACCGACTGGTTTAGGTTACCTCAGAGAACCGGGATAGAATATCCCTACTATATCCCTTATCCATGTTTAGGTTATTCTATTTCCAATTCTTAATTTATTATTCCTGTACCCAAACAGGGTCAATTCATTTTAAAAGAAGTTCAAAACGACACAATTTAAATAACCCTTCTTGCGTTTAGTCAGTGTCACGACCCCGAAACCCACTTCATACGCAACACACACACACACACACACACACATATATATATATATATATCTCAAATTTATATATTAATTGGTTGCATGAAATTCTATTGGCTAGTTTGGGAGGTGGGGGCTTAATTTTATATACATATATTCATATATGTTGCAATATATTGCACAAATAAGTGGGCAGCCCAAGTGGTATTTTTTGGGTGTTAAAACTTTGCTTACTTTGTGTCACGACCCGAAACCCACCCTGTGCGAATCTGGCATCGCGACACCGATCCGACCCAATTGTCGAACCTGATTTTTCCTTTTTACTTTAACTTAACATTTATATGTGTGTTATTTAACATGCAAACAGTAATTAAATATGCAGCAGAAGACTTTATAAAATTTGCATTCATTTATAATACTAAAGTTGATATAGTTTTACAGACCCAAAAATTTCAAATACAGTTACCCCTAGGACGTGGGGTGATGGGAAAACATAGGATAAGTACTATACTTTGCTACCAAAATAATCTCTGCAGTGCATATATCTGTAGCAACCCTACGCCTGTTCGGGATTCTGATCCCTACTCTCAAACTGTGACGTCCTACTTACAAAATGTTGTGTAGCATCTGTATGAGCTATGAAAACTCAGTAAGTATTCCTTTGCTCTGCCGGGGGCAGGTCAATATAAGGAGGTTTACGTAACAAGACACACAGTTTATAGTAACATGCTAATCAATCAAGAAAGTAAGATATCGACAGTAGTAAGTCACATCATGTCAACAATTGAACTGACCTTTCAGGTCTAAGATACATCTCATTAAGACAACAAAAATGATTTTCCAAATGAATGCAATGATATATAGAATGATTTCCATGGTCTGATATATATATATATAGTAGAACCCAGCATACCCTTTTGTAAACAGATCCTACCATCTGACTTGCTCATGTATACTCAATCTATGGTAGGACTCGGCATACCCTTTTGTAAACAGGTCCGACCACCTGACTTACTCATGTATACCCAGCCTACATCTTTTTAGTAGGACTCGGCGTACCCTTTTGCAATCAAATTCCTCTATCTGCCTTAGTCATGCACACCCAGCCTACATCTTTTAGTAGGATCCGGCCATACCCTTTTGCAAACAGAACCACCGGTCTGACTTGCTCATATAGACCTGACCTACTTCTCATAATAATAGTGGATTGTAGTTATTTAATGATGTCTGAAATGATCATGGCTCTTATCCAGAGTATAAAATATGACAATGCAATATTCAGGTATCATATGTCAACTGTATAATGATCACATGCTCAAAGTATAACATTGAATTCCATAATATTCACGAACTAGAGCAAGCATCAATGTAATTCAATAATATCTAAAGAGATAAATATAACTTGACAATAACAAGAAACATATGCATAATTCAACTAGGTCTTTGCCACACACAGAGATCGGATTTTACTTACCTTTATAATAAAATCGAGAAAGTCAGATATCCTTATCTTTCCCCTTTGACATTCCAAGTATTCAGGAAATATATCTCAGTCTACTCTATACATAGTTTATGCCATTCATCAAATTTTATGCATCATTTCTATAAGTTTCTCTTTTGCTAATTTAGACTCCACTATTGAGTCCGGAATATCGAAGAAAGTTGGTTTAGACTTTCGTAAAATTCAATTCGGACATTTGTACTAAAAAGGGCAAAATGGTTATTTTGTACTTTTACGAATTCTTACTTCTCGAGACCTCTTTTTGAAAATCGGACTCTACGATTGAGTCCGGAATGCTCGAAATAATAAAAATTTACTATTCTTTCACTTTAATCGGAGTTCGTTTGACTACTTTTTGACTTAGGGGCATTTTGGTAATTTCCCCTTTAAATTAAATATTATTTTATTACTTGAGGTCAAATTGTAATTTCTATAAGTTCTAGGTAAATTTCTGAATTTCAAAATTTTCTATTCCAATTTGAAATAGCCAAACAACGGATATCTCCTAAACCTTGGATAAGCTATCCTTGTTCTCATTTTTAATTTAATTTCTATCTACTATTCTTGCATCCAAACAACCCCAAATCAACATTTTTAAACTTTTAAAAATCATCAAATATTTGGATCTAACCCATGGGTGGATGGGCGGGTCAATCTGACCCGACCCATGGCCTAAAATCCCCCAAAACTCCAACACGCAAGCACGCACCAGTGGGCTAGCAGCTGTGTGCCGGCTGTCATGCCCCGAATTTTCGCGAACCCGGGGTGCGAGCGATATAAAACAAGAAAGGAAAATAAATGACAACTCAAAGGATTTAACTAGATAGGCATTCATCCTCATCAACACATAAAATGTAAAGTACAATCCAGAAAACAAATTGTTCATGTTATTATGGGCTTAAGCCCTTACATCTCAAAATATGCCCCAAGGGCCAAAACACTCCAAGTTCTTTCTTCTATTAAGACATTACCGAGTCTCATGTAGCCGGGGCGTCATTTGTAATATGGTGTCCCGTGAATGGGTCAGCTTAACTGCTGGTATAATATAATGCTAATGTAAGAAACAAAATTAAGGCGTGGCATGTGCTAGTGTACATTTATATCTAAATGTCATCCAATATTATCAATGCAATACATGAACAGTATGCGTGACGCACCCATGCAAACTCCATGCCACACCCATGTCTCGCTTTACGGTCCTTCCCCGCTGGCCTGTAAATACCACAGTATGTCTCGCTTCACGGTCCGGACCCCGTTTGGCATGCGAGTACCAATGGCCGATTTTGGGTTTTTCACCACAAGATCTACACCCTCATAATGTACAGCACCACGTGCTCAACCCACACCATGTTCCAAGGAATCACACTATGCCAATATGCTATGATTCCACCATGCCATAATGTAATCTCAATAAAGCATCTTATCCACACATGAAGCATGCTTTAGATAATGTATCACACAAAAACGTTCCAATCACAAAATCCCTTCATCAAGGGTACATGCCATACATGGTCCATTTAAACATATGTTTTAAGTCACATATTCCATAATCTCAACAATTCTCGAAAATATAATTCACACATTATGCTAACACATGAAATATACATATAGGTATGATCCCTATCCATCAGTTAACCAAACTTTCAAAAAGATAACAAGAAACACATAAGCATATAAGCAATCAAACAAATATGTGAATCATCAAGTCAACATGGCAATTACTCCTAAACTTAATCCTATTTCTTACTTAGCACAATATATCATACCTAATGGGTTGGTCTCAACCCTAAGAAATCTTGCTTGCAATGTAACTGAACTAACTGCGAGAATGTAGAAGGTCAAACCGCTTTCCCCTTGCCTTTCGGTGTCCCTAAAATCATGAAATGTAACTCAGTCCATTTGCTACTTGAATTATGCTATTCATCAAATTTTATGTCTTTATTTTATGAGTTTCTATTTTGCTAAAATAGACTCTACCATTGAGTTCGGAACGTCGAACAAAGTCGGTTTGGGCTTTTGCAGAATTCAATTTGGATATCCGGGCTAAAAAGGGTAAAATGGTAATTTTGTCACTCTTGCCCTGGACCCTATCGTGGTCTTCAAAATATTCCATATATCTTATATATAATTTTCTAAGTCTTTTGGACTTCATTTGGTATCTGTTTTTGATCATCAGGACACATCGGTCATTTCTTATTTTATACGTTTGACTATTCTGGGGTCTTAATTGTACTTAGGACAATTTATTAGATCAGATTGGCCTTTATTTGGCCTCTACTTTGCACTTACCATGCTCAGAGGCATTTTGGTCATTTTACGTTCTGTGAAATTCTATCCCAGATTCGACATTTAATCATGTGTGCAATTTTACTAGTATCTAGGCTTCTATTGGTATTAATTTCATCCCATTTGGACTTCACTTGGACTTTGTATAGCATCAGGGGAAATTTGGTAATTTCACATGTTGGATTTTGGGTTGGCTATTTTCCCTGTTTCTCACTCTAAGGTATCCCCGGTAGCCCTAGGATGGTTTTGGCATTCGTTTGGGGCACTAGATCGAGCTCAAGAGTTCGGTCCAAGATTGGATAATCAAACCTGCAACTAGCTTGTACATCTTCATTTCTGATCCAAATCTCATGGGGTTTCTTTGGTTGGTTTCTATTCTGCATGGGGTTCAAGCCCCCATTTTTAAAATCAAGTTTTGGGGCAATCTGGGGACATTAGCTCTAAAACCCGAAAGCTGCAAGTGGTATTTTGATGGCCATTTCTTAAGCTTCTAGGTCGCGGGTTAGGGTTTTTGGAACTCTCAGAGGGTCTAGTTTAGGGCTTGAGTATCAAAAATGTAGTTCATAAAAGCTGGTTCAGGTCTGCTACATGAGAGGTCCAACAATGGCAGTTTCATCCCAGGTGTGGTGTTCTAGGCCTCCCTAGGTTGCATTACTTCTTTTACTCACAAGACATATTGATTTCTAGGCCATGCATGCAAAAATCAAACCTCAAAACAGTTTGTATACAAAGAAATTTTAGAGAAAGAAAATAGAAAGCTTTGTGTTTTTACCTCAACAATGGCACCTCCCTCTCCTTGCTTTGCTTTCTGAACTTCCTAAATCTCTCAGCCTTTCCCTTTCTTTGGTTCTTACTTTTCCTCAAGTCTTACACACACGTACATATCTATATACAACTTCACTCTAAACCATCTCCCTCACCCAATGTTTTCTCCTTCTCTCCTCCCCTTTTCTGACTCTCTTTTCTGCTTTCTTTCCTGTCTTTCTGACCCCCATTTAATGTTTGCTTGTTTGTTGGGTTATATATATATATATATATTACCTTACACACACACTTGCACACCCCCACGGCTGCACACACATACACACAGTCCTATTGTTTCCCACTCCACTTTTAGTATATGTATACATACATATAATTTCATTACACATACATACATACAATACATTAAACACGTATATATATATATATACACACATACACATGGATAACATACATATCACACATGCACAATACATATACATACATATACATACATATATATATATATATATCTACACATACATACTACCCATTTCATATTAACACATTTATTTAAAAAAAAAAAAAATTTCCAAAATTTTGGATCTTTACACCGGCCATCTTCTCCGGCAACAGCGGTCGTTTTGCGGCGACGTTTCAACGTCCGACCACTTTGTAATACCCCGACCCGAGAATGTCGGGTAATGAGGCACATTTTACGAGGTTATGAAAAAAATGAGTGTAAATATTATGCCCTTAAGAATATATAAATTAATTTAATAAAATTAATTTATTAATATGAGAAATTAAGTATTAGTTATAATTAATATAAAATGTGATGACTAATTCATAAAATACAATTAATTGAATAACTAATTTGTTAATTAATTAAACATGAGAAATTAATTAAATATATATATATATATGTGTGTGTGTGTGTGAGTACCTAAATCAACCGTGTGTGTGTGTGATGTGTAATATGTATAAAACATTACATATATATATATATAAGAGAAGAAACATGAAATTAAGAGGGGTAAGGTAGCTATGTACTATATGTATATATTATATGTCATTAGGTGAAGATGAATAGGAGAAGTATAGCTACTGATCTGATGGAGTAAGGGGGTGAAGTGAAGGGCAATTAAGTGAAGTGATGGCCATTAAATTTCTCACTTATACATATGGGCATACATTGTATACACACCAAAATCTCCACCCAATCAGCCATAGAGAGAGAGAGAGAGAGAGAGAGAGTTCTGGGCATTCAGAAGAAGAGAAGGGAGATCTCGGAGGAAGGAGGAAGAAGAAAGAGAGTCACTGTTAGAGGTAAAACACAAAAAATCATCACTTTCTCTCTCTAAAAAATTTTCCTATGCATGAACTGTTTTAGCTTCTGGTTTTTGTGTATATGATGTTTAAAGTAAATAAACATGATTAAGCATGAAATCTAAGCTTGAAAACAATTGAAAACATCCAACCCAGAAGTGGCAGCCATGGATGGACCTTGCTCAAGCAGGTCTGAACCGACGTTTACCAAATCCATTTTGGCTTATCAAGACTTCAAACTGAGGCCTTGAGGGTTCTAAGAACCCTACTACGAGATCACAAAACTCAAAAACTGACCTCCATAATACGAGTTGCAGGTACGGGTTTCAAAACCCAACCTCACACCCTTACCATTAAACCCTCTTTTATGAATGAAAACTGAATCCCCATGAAGAGGGGATCAAAACAAGCTAAACCCCATGAAAAATAATCAAGAAATGAGCCTAAACCGTGGGTTTACAGTTCGGATTATCATGGCTTAAACCGAGCCTCTGAGCTGAATTCGAAGCTCTAAATCAATGTAAGAACGTGCCTTAAGTTCCTAGAAACTATTTGGATCAAAAACAGTGCGATTTCCTTAAACAAAAATCCACGAAAATGGAAGAAATGAAACACAGAAATTAGGGCAACAGTAGGGGTCAAATGAAGAAGGTGACAGTGAGTCAACTCGGTTTTTAAAACTAGGTTGAGTCGACTCGAACACGTGGCAGCATCTGGGCTTGCCACCGAATAATTAGAACGACGTCGTTTGGGGGCCTGATGTGTATATATATAAGAACTGTGTAAGTTTTAAAAGAGAAAAAAGAAAAATTTGCAGTCAGTGGGGTTCGAACCCCTGACCTCACGCGCCCCACGCCCACTCTTACCAATCGGCCACGCGCTTTCGTGTGTCTAATATGGCACCATATATATATATATATAATATATAAATAAAGTCAAAATAAAAAGGTGCATTTGCACCTTACAGGATTCGAACGCAGTATCTTTTGGGAGGGAGGTGGCACGCTGGCCAGCGTGCCACCCTATTCGACCGTTTATAATATGCAAACTAAATATATATATATATGCTATATTTTATTAATTTAATTTGATTAAATTTATTTAATTAAATTAAATACTCCAAAATGGCCCGGTGTCCAAATGAGATGAGTTATATATGTAATCTTACTATCTCAGACCTCCTGAGTCCATTGGTGAGGTCCACGACATGAGATGAGGTCCCAAAAAATTAAAGACCCCTAAAAATGTCAAAATGACCAAAATGCCCCTACTCCATAAACGAGTCAAACGAGATCCAAATAAAATAAATAAATAGTGGATTTTAACTATTTCAAACATTCTGAATCTAATGGTAGGGTCCGTTTTGTGAGACGGGGCCCCAAAAAATAAAGACACATAAATGGGTAAATGACCAAAATACCCCTAGTACCCTAAAAGCCAAACTTAAAGCAGAGAAGGTCTAAACTGACTTTCTTCGACGCTCCGGACTCAATGGTAGAGTCTATTTGACCAAAAGAGATGTCAAAAATAAAAAGACATAAAATTTGTTGAATAGCATCTGTTAGATGACTATAAATTAAAGTAATGCCAAAGTGCATATACGAGGAAATGAATTACGAAAAGACACGACACGTAAATATGTGAAGTAAATAAATTTAAATTAAAGTTAATGGAGCTACCAGAAGAGTATAAATTAAAATGAATTTAATTTCTAACACATTAAACTGTGTCATAGGTTAAGAGTACGAGTTAAGTACATATGAAATTATGAAATCGTTTTAGGATCTAATACGATTTAAGCATGAGTTAAGGAATATCGAGATGATATTACAATGAATGTGAAGTTGATGAGATGTTTATGAATTGTTCTTAAGAACTACAAAGAAAGTGGAAAAGCGCAATTTTAGCACTAACCCTAAAGGACCAAGGTGAGTAACCCTGTATTTGAAGTGGAGATTTAACTCCATGGATTTGAAAAGGTTTTAAATGCAAAGATATGATGTAATACCCCGACCCGGGAATGCCGGGTAATAAAGCACGTTTTACGAGGCTATGGAAATTGAGTGTAAAATAAATTAATTTGACATAATTAATTTATTAAATTGAATATTAGTTATATGTAATATAAATTATGAAGATAATTATAAAATATAATAATAATAATAATAATAATAATAATAATGACCAAAAAAAAAGAAGAGGAAAGATGTGTATGTGTATGTGTGACCAAATATGCATGTGTGTGTGTATATATATATATATATGTTTAAATGATAAATGAATATATATATAGGGATGAACAGTGCATGTGTGTGTGTGTCACGTGCATGTGTGTGTGTGTTGTGTTATATATATATATATATATATATATATACATGAATACTTTATAAACAATTAGGTGAGGGGAAGCATGGTGAAAGGGAAAGAAGTATGGGCAAGGTCAGAAAATATGAGTGTGTAAGTGTATAAGGCAGGCCAACAGTGGAGAAAAGATAGAGAGAGAGAGAGAGAGAGAGAAAGTGGGGCTAGTGAGAGAAACATATATATATATATACACAAGAAAAATCTTCACCATGACACGGACAGAGAGGGAGAGGAAGAAGAAAACTGAAGAGGAAAAGAAGGAAAGGAGAATCAGGGCAAGAGGAAGGGAGAAAACAGTAGGAAAAGGTAAGAAAAATGCAAAATTTTAATGTTTTCTCTCTCTAAAATTTTGATGTATTAGGGACTGTTTTTGAATTATGCACATACATATGGTGATAGATACATGTTCATGAGGTTGTCAAACACGGTTTTAGGCTTTGAAAATGACCAAAAAACAGTACACCCATGAAAACCTCCATGGCCGACCACCCTCAAAATGGATCTAAGCCAACTTGAGTTTGGCTTTAGTTCTACACGTACGTATGTGTAGGAGATGATGCAAGGGTTCCAAATCTGTTAAAATCTATCAAAACGACCAAGAACCGGCCATGCTAGAGTAAACGATAACCGATCGGAAAACCGAAATGGATAACTAAAAAACTGTGAATTTTGAGGTTTAAACCAACCCCATAATGATGCCCAATGTCCCAGAAACGTTTCGGTGTAAAAAAATTGAAGTTTGGACGTGAAAACGGCACAAAACGACGACTGGTTCGTTTTTTCGGCGACCGGCGCCGGTTAGACCAACCGGAGAAGACGACCGAAAAATTGTGGGGCGTATCGGGTTAAGACGGGACCGGATCAGGGTCTGGGTCGGGTTGGGACCGACCGGATCCAACGGGGCGATGAAACTACACCGTTTAACCAAAGAATTTTAAAATTTTAAATTAGGGCTGACGTCATCATGACGTCAGCATGACCTCTTAAACCGGTTCTCTGAGTTAGCTTGAACCGGCTGGTTCAGTGCATAACCGGTCCGATCTAGGGTTACCACAAGTGAGCCGTTTGGTTCACTGTACAAAATTCAGAAATTGAACCAAAACTTTTCAAAATTCATTCTGACCCCAACTGTTTACCCTAATTGAAATCTGGCCCAAACTTCGAAAATAAATTTCAAATGTGCCCTTGGAAAAATAATAAAATAATAAAATAATTTATTAAATTATTTTATTAAATAAGTAAAATTACTAAATTACCCTTGGGTCATAAATAGAGCAAATAAAGTCCAAATTAAACAAATGAATAGTGAATTCTTACTATTTTGGGCATTCTGAAGCTAATGGCGGGGTTCGTTTTGTGAGACGAGGTCCCGAAAAATAAAGACACGTAAAGGGGTAAATGACCAAAATACCCCTTGACCAAAAATTAACAAGTTATTAGTGTATTCTTACTATCTCAGACCTTCTGAGTCCAATGGTGAGGCTCACGACACGAGATGAGGTCCCGAAAAATAAAGACACGTAAAGGGGTAAAATGACCAAAATACCCCTAGCACCCCTAAAGCCAAAATGAAATCAAAGAAGGTCTAAACTGACTTTCTTTGACACCCCGGACTCAATAATGGAGTCCAAATTACGAAACGAAGTACGGAAAAATATGAGACGTAAAGCGGTAAATGACCATTTTGCCCTTTTACATATAGAAGTCCGAATTAATTTCTAAGAAAGCCTAAACCGACTTTCTTCGACGCTCTGGACTCAATGATAAAGTCCATTCGATCAAAAGAAGTGTCTAAGATAAAAAGACATAAAATTTGATGAATAGCATCAGTCAGATGACTATAATTAAAACATTGCCGAAGTATTAAACTAAGGCAAGTACGGGAAATAAAGTACGAGAAGACACGACGCGTTAACTTGACAAGTAAATAAATTTAATTTAAAGTTAATGGAACTACCAGAAGAGTATAAGTTGAAATAAATTAAGTTTCTAATACATTAAATTGTGTCATAGGTTAAAAGTACGAGTTGAATTAAGTACGTGCGAAGTTTATAGAATGTTAGTAAATCGGTTAGGGTAAAATACGATCGAAGCATAAGTTAAGAAGCATCGATAGGTGATATTGTAGTAAATGTGAAGTTGATGAGATTGTTTATGAATTTGTTATTAGGAACTACGGAGGAAGTGGGAAAGCGCATTTTTAGCACTAACCCTAAAGGACCGAGGTGAGTAACCCTGTATTTGAACTGGAGATTTAACTCCATATATTTGAAGAAGTTTTAAGTTCAAGAAATTGCAGCTTTGAATATCAAATTCAGTCTTTATATGATTCCGTTCTTTTAAAATATTCTGTTACGGCATGCTTTATAAATGTTTTAAATTCAGCTCTTTTCTTGAAAATAATCAGCATGTCTAAATCAAATGCAAATCTCTTTAATATTCTGAATTTGATTATCACGTGTATTAGAAGCTTTATTGTAGAAGTTATACATTTCATGTTTTAAATGTTCATGAAAAAATATCTATTGAAGAAGTCATGTGACAAATGTTTTATAAGATAAACGGTACTAAGTACCACCCCCTATGATGGTTGAAATCCTTCGGGATTCAACAGTACATGCCCGGTAGAAGGATCTAATCCCCCAGGCAAATGAGATATCTCCATCGACAGTATTGGCAGTAAAATGGGAGTCTGGTTTGAAACAGATTCCGCCTAATAAAAGAGAAAAGATGACAAGTGATTTTGAAAATAGAAGTAGGTATTATCCCTATTCTATTTCACGTGTTTATATGCTTTTAAATTGCATATGCTCTATTTGAATAAAATGTGTATTTAGCTTGAATACTTTAATTGTTCAAAGCTATTATTTTAAGAATGCATATATTTTGTGTTCTAAAATGTACGAGCAATTGGTAGTGAGTATTTCATAAACCCTCATGTGCTAAAACCACTACCAGTTGAAAACCCCATGACGAATGCAGGAATTACTCACAAGCTTTGATTAGCTTACCCGAATTTTATCCGCCCCCCTTTCAGGTGACTAAGGGCAGATCGATTTTTGAAGACTATAAGGATGAACCT
This sequence comes from Nyssa sinensis, assembly GCA_008638375.1. NCBI lineage: Eukaryota > Viridiplantae > Streptophyta > Magnoliopsida > Cornales > Nyssaceae > Nyssa > Nyssa sinensis. Next base: position 34,134,761 of record CM018043.1, on the reverse strand, counting down.
AGCTTTTGGGAAGATTTGCTTGAGGAGTTCTTTTGGGGAAAAATCACATGAACTCTGATTAATATGTTTTGTATTAGCTGATATCTTAAGGACGTGTATTAAACCCCACGGGGCAGTTGAATTAAGATTTTAATTATGAAGTGTCACGACCTGCAACCCACCCTCTACGGATTAGTGGACCGCAACCATCCGACCCGACCCTTTGGCCGAATCGGACCTAATCATCTTGTTCATTCACATCAGTGTACTAATAGATAACCACATGAATCATCATATGCAAACATAGCGGAAAACATTAACTGGATTGTTCTAAATACAAATTGTTCTCCAATTAAAAAAAAAAACACACAGCCTGTAACATCTCTAATAGATCATCTTGTCCCCAGGACGTGAATACACGGGAGTTCTACAAGACTGTACTCCTATTACCAATACTTGTCAAAATGTCCATCCTATAGCCACAAGCCTCCTACTGTCCGTCCTCTGCATCAGTCCCTAAAATGTGGTAAGGGGGGGTGAGCTAAACAAAGCCCAATAAGTAAGTCCCCTACTCTGTCATGTGTACAAGATTTGGAAATAACTGAATAATAATAAAGATATGATAGCCAGTCAATATCATAACAATAATCAAAACTCGTCAGTGAATATCACAATAAAGGAACATCTAGTTTGAATGATGACATCACAAGCTATAGACCAAAGTGTCACACACAAGATCATAGAAAGTACTCGAACAAGCTGGAACATGATTTCACTATGAATCTCAATAGATAGATGGTGATGTCAAAACTGGTGGATGCTATAAACTATGGGGCCCGGCTACCCCCTGTGTGCATAGCACTGAGCTCAATCATGTAAATCTGGTCCCCATACTCGGGACAGGACCCCATACTCGGGTCAATAATATAAGGCTGGTCCCCATGCTCGGGACATACTACGCATCATAACTAAGCTATTCCACGGAAAAGTAAAATCACACAAGTGGAATCATAAAGGATCTGATATGATAAATAGAGTACAAATGCGTATAGTAAGAACTGTGACATGGCTGAGTGTACAACATGCAGAGGTCAGATATTACTTACCTTATCTGTGTCTTAGTACTCTGGGACTTTCTCCTTTCCCGTTGACTGGCCTATACATCAATAAACACGTCTCAGTTTTACTTTCATTTATCAATTGTACATTTCGCTACTCTAAATATCTCTTTTACTCATTTACGTTTCTACGGTTTCCAGTTTGGACTTAATTTGCCCAAGGGCAAAATGGTCATTTACGTGTCTCTACTTTTTGGGTTCTGTTTTCATAATTTGGACTTCACCGTTAAGTCCAGTAGGTTTGAATTAATAAAAATTCACTATTTACTTAACTAAATCAAAGTCCGTTTGACTTACCTTTGACGTAGGGGCATTTTGGTCATTTTGACGTTTCTACGGGTACTTTATTTTTCGAGACTCTGTCTCATGAAACGGACCTTACCATTAAATCCAAAAGGTCCAAAACAGTAGCTTTTCATTATTCATTTGACTAATTTAAGCGTCGAAATTTAATTCAAATTTATTTAATTTCCTAAATTATTTAATTTATTGACTTGGGTCTAATATATATTTATTTTAAGTAAAATAAATCATATGTGCATTAGTGGCACAGTGGTTCACGAATTTTCATCATTTCTCGATTGGTCATAGGTTCAATTCTCTGCCTAACCCATTTTTCAAATTTTTTTTCTGTTTTCCAATTCCTGTGTACCAATATAAGCCATCCATTGGATAGCTTCTCCTTTCTAACCAAACAGTATCTAAACTCGAATTTAAAAATTTACCCATGAAGTACAAGTGTTGGGCAGTCATCTGAATGGGTGGGTCGGGTCAGACCCGACCCAGTTTGGCCAAAATAAAATTGCAAAACAGCAGCCGCGCCGCAGCCTATGCCTGCGTACAGGTTGTCTTCTTCGTCAACGGCGACTCGCCGGTGATGGGTTTCTTGCGTTTTTCAACGGGGTTAACACCTACGAGTTATGGGCAACTCAAATCTATCGTCGGATTTCAAATCGGAGTGCCGGAGCACTCCCAAAATGGCCGGAACAGTGGCGCACCTGGGGCTGTGCGGTTTTTTCCGGCAGCCCCTTTCCCTTCCGTTTTTTCCCGTTTTCTCCTACGGTTTCAATCCCGATTTGATTCTAAAATTTCCCTACGCCCAAGAGAATCAATTACACATGATCTAGCCCAATTGATCGCAACAAAATCAACCCATCCGATCGGTTTTTCACCTCTGTTTTCTACCGTTTCCCACGTTCGGTTCTGTTCGGTTTTCTTCTTTTTTCTTGTTTTCACTTGATTCAATTCCAACACCAATCAGATTCTATGCATTCAATCAAGTCCTATGTTTCACACGATTCTATATCAACATAGTAATTCATGCTTGACAACAAAATTAAACACAGAAATGAATCTCACTCACCCAACGCGCGTACAGTGCTGTCACCCGATTTCACTTCCGAATCCACCGCTCAATCTGATTTTCTTGGCTCGTTTCCTCCTCCTCTTCTTTCTCAACTCACGCACGGTGCCCGACCTGCCTCTCCCTTCTTCCTCCTCTCTTTTTTCTTCCTTTTCTTCTCCCTATTCTAGCATCTAGCCGCTTGCTCTGTTTTTGGTTTTCCTCTGTTTTTTTTTTTTTTTCTTCTTTCTTCTCTTCTTTCTCTACTTCTACGGCTGTATATACAACCAAGAGACGGCTGAACCACCCCTTCTTTATTTCTCCTGCCCTCTTTCTCTTCCTCTCCCATCCGTTTCAAGCCTCCTCATTTCTCCTTCTTTTATTTTTCTTCCGTTTTGTTTTTCTGCTTATGCCGTTTCCCTGTTTCTCTTTTCTCTTTGTTTTTGTTTTCCGTTACACCACACACACATATATAACTCCTTATATATTTATACCCATATATAAATATACATAGATATAATATATGCATGTATTTCAATTTTTTTCATTTTTATTTATTTCTTTCCAATTCTTATTTTTATCTTTATTTTTATTTTATTTTGTTTTAATTTCCTTTCCCATTACTTTTTTTTTCTTTGTATTTATTTATTTTATTATTATTTTTTATTCACATATTCAAGCGATTTAAAAATCCAAATTGTTAGTTCATTATAACACGTAAAACTCATCGGCTTGGTTACATCTGGGTCAGGATATTACATTCTTCCCCCCTTCAATAAGTTTTGTGATAACCCGACCCGGGATACGACACGTATACCGAGGCAAGTTGATTGAATAGTGTAATATGGGCTGTTTAGAGCTCTAAATTATTTTATTGTATGTACAGAATAGTATCACTAATATAGCCAGTGTCGGGTAGTACCCGAGCAACTCAGAACCTTACCTCGAAAAGCGTGCATGCATGCAACCCATGCATGCATACGTATGTACACATGCATAGTTCACGAAATATTAGTGTATGTATACGCGACTAAAAATACAATTATACGTATTTATACGGTTATAAATACATGTATAAAACTATGTATTTTATATGTATATATGTGTATAATGTAAATGTATTATGTACATAAATACAAGTGATTAAAATAAAAATGAAGAAAAAGAGAAGGGAAGCTTCCAAGCAACCAACATATCAGTGCTGTGTGTGTGTGTGTCGGTTAAGTGATGTGTGTGTAGTGTGTGATATATATATTATATATATTACATATACACAAATATCCTACACCACTTTAATGCAAGTTGCATTTGGGAGAGGGAAAAATCAGAGCTCTTGGTCAAGAAAAGGGGCTCTAGAAGGGGGGAGAATCAAGAGAGAAGACTGAGAGGGGCGGTGGTGTGTCGTGTAAGGCATATATATATATCTATATATGTATATGTGTGTGTTACATTAAAGGAAAGGAAAACAGAGAGCTTGGAGGGCCGTGAACACTGTCTAAGGTTGGAAATAACTTATGGAGAAGGGATAGAAGTGAACCAAGTGAAACCAGAAGAGGGAAGAAGGAGAAACAGGAAGAAATCAGAATTTTGCAAGTAAGTGGGTTTGATTCAGTTTTCAATTTTAAACGTATGATAGGTTGTTTAAATACAAGGGTTCAAATCTGCATGATCTATAGGTTATTTTGCAAAAAGAATTAGGTTAAAAGGTGTAGAACCGAGAGAGAAATTTATAGTTGCAGGTTTCATGGATAAATCGGGTCATAGGGTTTTATGCCTTAAAACTTGGTTTAAACGATAAGAGAATGTTTGTATTAAGTGCAGAAACACATTTGAACTAGTTTGGGACCAAAACAGTAAAGAGATGAGCATGAAATCTCAAAAAACCAGCTCACTGGAAAACCGGCCGGAGCTATTAACCTTCATATTTGAGAAGAATGGGGAGGTCTTGAGGGAAATGGAGGATAGGAATGAGGTCGTGGGGAAGAAAGGAAGAGATTGGCATTTAAAAAGAGAGAGAAAACCGATCGGGACAGGTTGCCGTCACCGGAGATGGTGACGGAACCCTACTGTTTTCCCACCGGAGTGGTGAGGAGGGTGACCGGATTGTCGTGGGTCCATATCGGGTTAAAAGGAATGGGTCCGGGTTGGATCCGGGTCGGTACCCAACCGAAAATAAAAACGGAGCCTGTGTCGTTTTGGGTTTTTGGTTTAAATGGATTTAGGGTTGTTTGGTAACTGGGATAATAAATAAAATTGGGGTTTGAGGTTAACCGGAACTGGGATAGAATAGGAATGGGGTTTATTGTATTCCGGTTCTTGAATGAAACTGAACCGTTTGGTTCAGGAGAAGGGCTGACCGGTTTAGGGTTTTGGGGTCTGAACCAACTGGTTCGGACCGCAGCTTCTGGAATTTATGAACCGGCCCCAAATATTTTAAGAAATTTCACTGTTGCCCAAGTATAAAAATTAATTAAATATTAATTTTTTCAATAATGCCCCTATTTCAAAATTAGGTCAAACGAAGTCCAAACGATACAAATGAATAGTCAAAACCTATTATCTCGGACGTTCTGAGTCCAATGGTGGGGTCCGTTTTATGAGATGAGACCCCGAAGTATAAAATACCGTAAAAGTGCAAAATGACCATTTTGCCCTTTTTAGTACAAAGGTCCAAATGGAATTCCGCGAAAGCCTAAACCGACTTTCTTCGGCGTTCTGGACTCAATGGTAAAGTCTAAAATAGTATTTGAAATACTTATGATAGAAAGGCATAAAATTTGATGAATAGTATTTATTCTGAAACGTATTCACTGATATATAGGGAACTCGAAAGGCAAGGGTATACTCATGGATTTCTGAGGTAGAATCATGATAGAAGTAAGTAAATTCCCTTTCTCTTCCATATGGTGTTTCCAAGCCAAGTTTATTCTCTTTACTGCCAAACTTGTACTCTTGAAAGTACTTCACGTTATTGTTATCCACAATGCGATATTGTTCTATCTTGTGGACATTGATTGACTGCTATGTCGTTGTTATCATGTGAACCATGCCTTGAAAGGCTTACTGTTATGTCTTTATTGTCTGCTATGTCTTTATTGTGAACCATGCCTGGAAAGGCTTACTGTTATGTCTTTACTGAATATATGATATTCCATTTTATACTTCTATGGAATTATGAATAATCATGATATGTTATGAATACGGGATTTGTGCTCAGTCACAATATCCATCCGATGCTTTCTGTATTAATTGGAGACCTAAGGGTCAAGTACATAAACGGACAGGTGGCAGGAATGAATTCCTCGAAGGCTTTCCACCGGCAATTGACTGGCATAAACATTGGCATTTTCATTGCATTCCCATTGGCATTTCATTTACATTTACATTGGCATTTTACTTGAGAACAGAGTAAATGCATCTCCTAAGAATTGGTATGATTACGTTATCGAATAACACTATTCCTTGTGACTTATCTTAAACTGAGAGGACACTCTTCATTGAATTGATTATGATCGGTTTATTGTGGCAGTACTTCTTGTTGTTATATTGTTGTTGAGAGATTCATGTTGATGGTGTATCCATTGCTCCTAATTGAACATTGTGACTTATTATTCATTGCCCTTCATGGCAACTGTTCTCATTGGCTATTACAGCATCTCCTTCCTTATGATTGGCTATCATAATCTTATTCATGGATTTGTATCTTATCGATACCAGTGTCGGAGATCTGTTTTTACTTGCTGAGCTCTCGTAGCTCATTCCCCCTATTTACCCCCATTTCAGGTGATGACGCTGCAAGACCCCAGTAGGAGTCTGAGAGCGTAGGAGGACATTTTTGAGGAACTGTATCAGTCTATGTCTTAGTTCTCCCATGTATTCACCACCCTCGGGTGCTGGTTACGTTTGGTTCTTATTTTGTTTATGTAGAACCATATTATGTATTGTAAAGACTTCCGCTAACATTGTGTATTGAAAGACTTCCGCTGATGTACTATTACTGATAAGACTTCCGCTGTTATTGTTTAAGAATTTTTTTGTACTTTGCATATTAGTACTATGATACAGGAATGGAAAAAGTAGGGATGGCCTTCGGGTCGGCCCCGCGACACGAGATCCGCATAGGGTGGGTTTCGAGTCATGACAAGTTTGGTCCCCAAACTTAAACAAATCATGGTGTAAACAATTGGGGATACTGAGCACGCGTTTCGTCTTCTCGTTCCCATGTGGCTTCTTCAAGTCGAGAATTCCTCCATAATACCTTCACTAGTGGAATGGTTTTGTTTCGTAGAACTTGCTCTCATCGATCTAGGATCTGTACCGGCCGTTTAATATAACTCAAATCCTCTTGAACATCCAGCGGCTCATGTTCGATTACCTGATCTGGGTTGTGCACACATTTCCTTAACATCGACACATGGAACACATCATGTACGTGAGCTAACTCGGATGGCAATGCTAGCTGATATGCTACTGGTCCGACTCGTCCGATAATCTTGAACGGTCCGATGTATCGTGGCCCTAGTTTCCCTCTCTTGCCAAATCTGACCACTCCTTTCATTGGTGATACTTTCAAGAACACAAAATCGCCTGTCATAAACTCCAACTCTCGTCTCCTCGTGTCAGCGTAACTCTTCTGTCGGCTCTGAGTTGCTAGTAGACGCTGCCTGATCAGACGGATCTTATCGGTGGTTTGCTCTACTATCTCCGGCCCAAATAACTTCCTATCTCCCACTTCCGTCCAGCATAGTGGAAATCTACACTGCCTACCATATAGTGCCTCATACAGTGCCATACCGATACTGGATTGGTAGCTATTGTTATATGTGAACTCTACTGATGGTAGCTGGTCCTCCCAACTTCCCTTGAAATCAATGACACAGAATCTCAATAGGTCCTTTAATGTCTGTATTGTCCTCTCGGACTGTCCATCGGTCTCAGGATGATATGCAGTGCTAAGACTCGACTCAGTACCCATAGCCTTCTGTAGACTCCTCCAGAACTTAGACACAAACCGTGGATCTCGATCGGATACAATGGATACTGGAACTCCATGTAATCGAACGATCTCCCTAATATAAAGCATAGCCAGTCGTTCTAGAGTCTGAGTCGTCTTGGTCGCAAGAAAATGGGCTGTCTTTGTCAATCTATCAACGATCACCCATATAGAATCATTCCCATGTGACGTCTTAGGCAACCCCGATACAAAATCCATCATAATATGCTCCCATTTCCACTCTGGTATCGGTAGTGACTGTAAAAGCCCTCCTGGCTTCTGGTGCTCGACCTTGACCCGTTGGCACTCCATACATCGTGCAATGTGCTCAGCTATATCCTTTTTCATCCCTGACCACCAGTAAGTGCCCTTCACATTGTGGTACATTTTTGTGTTTCCTGGGTGTATAGCAAATCTAGAACTGTGTGCCTCATCAAGAATCTGCTTCTTAATCTCTGGTACATCTGGCACACAAATTCTGTCATGATAGTACAACACCCCATCTCGTATAGAGAAATCCGTGCTCCCTCCAGTCTCAGCCTCCTAACGAAGCTTAACTAACTTGTCGTCGCGAGCTTGTGTCTCCCTGATCTTATCAACAATCGTAAGACTGATTGTGACATTAGCACACATAGCCCTAGAACTTGGTAGAATCACCTCCACCTCCATGGCCTCTAAATCCTGCAGTAGCTCTTTCTGTGTAGTCAATAGGTAAGCAAGACTCCCTGCTGACTTCCTGCTAAGCGCATCAGCTACTACATTCGTCTTCCCTAGATGGTACTGAATACTGAGCTCATAATCCTTTATTAACTCCAACCAACGCCATTGGCGCATATTGAGCTCCTTCTGCGTGAACAAGTACTTGAGACTTTTATGATTAGTGAAAATCTCACATGTGGCTCCGTATAAATAATGCCTCCAGATTTTAAGGGCAAAGACAATAGCTGCAAGCTCGAGGTCATGAGTTGGATAGTTCTTCTCATGTGTCCTCAGTTGCCGTGAAGCATAGGCTACTACCTTCCCCTGTTGCATCAGAACACATCCCAATCCTTGGTGTGAGGCATCACTGTAGATCACAAAGCCCTCTGCCCCATCTGGTACTGTCAAGATTGGAGCTGTAACCAATCGGTTCTTTAGCTCTTGAAAACTTCGCTCCCTCTCCTCTGTCCAGATGAATAGAGTATTCTTTTTAGTCAATTGGGTGATTGGCATGGCTATCTTGGAAAAGTCCTTAACAAATCTCCTATAGTAGCCAGCTAAACCCATAAAACTGCGAACCTCTGTGACCGTAGTCGGTCGAGGCCAACTGGTAATAGCCTCTATCTTTTGGGGGTCTACGGAGATCCCATCCTTACTGACCACATGCCCTAAGAAGGAAATGTTTGGGAGCCAGAATTCACACTTCTTCAACTTGGCATATAAGTTCTACTCCCTTAGCGTCTGCAGGACCTTCCTAAAATGTACCTCATGTTTCTCCTGGTTCTTAGAATAGACCAGAATATCATCAATAAATATGATCACGAAATCATCCAAGTACGGCTTAAACACTCTGTTCATTAAATCCATGAATGCGGCTGGGGCATTAGTCACCCCAAAAGGCATAACCAAAAATTCATAATGTCTATACCGCGTTCTGAATGCTGTCTTTTGAATGTCTGCGAGCCTAACTTTCAACTGATGATAGCCGGATCTTAGGTCAATCTTTGAAAACACTTGTGCCCCCTTCAACTGATCAAATAAATCATCTGCTTTAGGCAGGGGATACCTATTTTTGATGGTAACCTTATTCAGTTCACGATAGTCTATACATAGCCTCATAGTACCATCGTTCTTCTTGACGAACAGCACAGGTGCACCCCATAGTGATGAACTAGGTCGTATAAAACCCTTGTCTAGTAGTTCCTGTAACTGTAACTTGAACTCCTTCAGTTCAGTTGGGGCCATTCGGTAGGGTGTCTTAGATATCGGTGCAGTGCCTGGTGGTGCATCGATGCTAAACTCGATCTCTCGATCAATTGGCATCCCTGGAAGATCATCTAAAAACACCTCAGGGAATTCTCTAACAATGGGAATCTCTTCCAATCCCAGTTGCTGTGACTCAGTGTTCTGGATACTACACAAGAACCCATGGCACCCCTTCCGAAGTAAATGTCTAGCCTATATAGCAGAAACAAAATAAGGTGGGGACGCCACACCTGTCCCTCAAAACTGAATACTCGGACCTCTTGGGCACTGTATACTGACTATCTTAGCCATGCAGTCTATAGTGACATAATGTGTAGATAACCAATCCATACCAAGTATTACGTGTATTTCCAACGGTATCATATTTGCAGGTAGTTGTGCGTCACCTACGTGTACCGTACATGTTCTATAGATAGTATTCCCATATAATGATTCCCCTGATGGCATTGCAACAGATAACGTGTGTCCTAAGGGCTCTGGTTCTATGTTCAATTTAGTGGCAATATAAATAATCGTTGTCTTATCATGCTAAGCTAACATACTATGTGACTCTACCCGGACATTTGACAATAGTAGTACACTAGTCTTAACTCCCATGTATCACTTGTAACCATAGATTTTCCTAGTCATTCTGAACCTAAAGCTCTGATACCAAGTTGTCACGACCCGCAACCCACCCTCTACGGATTAGTGGACCGCAACCATCCGACCCGACCCTTTGGCCGAATCGGACCTAATCATCCTGTTCATTCACATCAGTGTACTAATAGATAACCACATGAATCATCATATGCAAACATAGCGGAAAACATTAACTGAATTGTTCTAAATACAAATCGTTCTGCAATTAAAAAAAAACACACAGCCTGTAACATCTCTAATAGATCATCTCGTCCCCAGGACGTGAATACACGGGAGTTCTACAAAACTGTACTCCTATTACCAATACTTATCAAAATGTCCATCCTATAGCCACAAGCCTCCTACTGTCCGTCCTCTGCATCAGTCCCTGAAATGTGGTAAGGGGGGGTGAGCTAAACAAACCCCAATAAGTAAGTCCCCTACTCTGTCATGTGTACAAGATTTGGAAATAACTGAATAATAATAAAGATATGATAGCCAGTCAATATCATAACAATAATCAAAACTCGTCAGTGAATATCACAATAAAGGAACATCCAGTTTGAATGATGATATCACAAGCTATAGACCAAAGTGTCACACACAAGATCATAGAAAGTACTCGAACAAGCTGGAACATGATTTCACTATGAATCTCAATAGATAGATGGTGATGTCAAAACTGGTGGATGCTATAAACTATGGGGCCCGGCTACCCCCTGTGTGCATAGCACTGAGCTCAATCATGTAAATCTGGTCCCCATACTCGGGACAGGACCCCATACTCGGGTCAATAATATAAGGCTGGTCCCCATGCTCGGGACATACTACGCATCATAACTAAGCTATTCCACGGAAAAATAAAATCACACAAGTGGAATCATAAAGGATCTGATATGATAAATAGAGTACAAATGCGTATAGCAAGAACTGTGACATGGCTGAGTGTACAACATGCAGAGGTCAGATATTACTTACCTTATCTGTGTCTTAGTACTCTGGGACTTTCTCCTTTCCCGTTGACTGGCCTATACATCAATAAACACGTCTCAGTTTTACTTTCATTTATCAATTGTACATTTCGCTACTCTAAATATCTCTTTTACTCATTTACGTTTCTACGGTTTCCAGTTTGGACTTAATTTGCCCAAGGGCAAAATGGTCATTTACGTGTCTCTACTTTTTGGGTTCTGTTTTCATAATTTGGACTTCACCGTTAAGTCCAGTAGGTTTGAATTAATAAAAATTCACTATTTACTTAACTAAATCGGAGTCCGTTTGACTTACCTTTGACGTAGGGGCATTTTGGTCATTTTGACGTTTCTACGGGTACTTTATTTTTCGAGACTCTGTCTCATGAAACGGACCTTACCATTAAATCCAAAAGGTCCAAAACAGTAGGTTTCCATTATTCATTCGACTAATTTAAGCGTCGAAATTTAATTCGAATTTATTTAATTTCCTAAATTATTTAATTTATTGACTTGGGTCTAATATATATTTATTTTAAGTAAAATAAATCATATGTGCATTAGTGGCACAGTGGTTCACGAATTTTCATCATTTCCCGATTGGTCATAGGTTCAATTCTCTGCCCAACCCATTTTTCAAATTTCTTTTCTGTTTTCCAATTCCTGTGTACCAATATAAGCCATCCATTGGATAGCTTCTCCTTTCTAACCAAACAGTATCTAAACTCGAATTTAAAAATTTACCCATGAAGTACAAGTGTTGGGCAGTCATCTGAATGGGTGGGTCGGGTCAGACCTGACCCAGTTTGGCCAAAATAAAATTGCAAAACAGCAGCCGCACAGCAGCCTATGCGTGCGTACAGGTTGTCTTCTTCGTCAACGGCGACTCGCCGGTGACGGGTTTCTTGCGTTTTTCAATGGGGTTAACACCTACGAGTTATGGGCAACTCAAATCTATCGTCGGATTTCAAATCGGAGTGCCGGAGCACTCCCAAAATGGCCGGAACAGTGGCGCACCTGGGGCTGTGCGGTTTTTTCCGGCAGCCCCTTTCCCTTCCGTTTTTTCCCGTTTTCTCCTACGGTTTCAATCCCGATTTGATTCTAAAATTTCCCTACGCCCAAGAGAATCAATTACACATGATCTAGCCCAATTGATCGCAACAAAATCAACCCATCCGATCGGTTTTTCACCTCTGTTTTCTACCGTTTCCCACGTTTGGTTCTGTTCGGTTTTCTTCTTTTTTCTTGTTTTCACTTGATTCAATTCCAACACCAATCAGATTCTATGCATTCAATCAAATCCTATGTTTCACACGATTCTATATCAACATAGTAATTCATGCTTGACAACAAAATTAAACACAGAAATGAATCTCACTCACCCAACGCGCGTACAGTGCTGTCACCCGATTTCACTTCCGAATCCACCGCTCAATCTGATTTTCTTGGCTCGTTTCCTCCTCCTCTTCTTTCTCAACTCACGCACGGTGCCCGACCTGCCTCTCCCTTCTTCCTCCTCTCTTTTTTCTTCCTTTTCTTCTCCCTGTTCTAGCGTCTAGCCGCTTGCTCTGTTTTTGGTTTTCCTCTGTTTTTTTTTTTTTTTCTTCTTTCTTCTCTTCTTTCTCTACTTCTACGGCTGTATATACAACCAAGAGATGGTTGAACCACCCCTTCTTTATTTCTCCTGCCCTTTTTCTCTTCCTCTCCCATCCGTTTCAAGCCCCCTCATTTCTCCTTCTTTTATTTTTCTTCCGTTTTGTTTTTCTGCTTATGCCGTTTCCCTGTTTCTCTTTTCTCTTTGTTTTTGTTTTCCGTTACACCACACACACATATATAACTCCTTATATATTTATACCCATATATAAATATACATAGATATAATATATGTTTGTATTTCAATTTTTTTCATTTTTATTTATTTCTTTCCAATTCTTATTTTTATCTTTATTTTTATTTTATTTTGTTTTAATTTCCTTTCCCATTACTTTTTTTTTTCTTTGTATTTATTTACTTTATTATTATTTTTTATTCACATATTCAAGCGATTTAAAAATTCAAATTGTTACTTCATTATAACACGTAAAACTCATCGGCTTGGTTACATCTGGGTCAGGATATTACATGAAGCCTTTTAAGTTTTAGTTATGCTCTGATTTTATATGAATGTGTGAACATGTGTACCATTGTGAATAGCGGCAGTATTGGACGGATGTGCAAATTTTAAATAAGAAAGAAAAGAAAAAGTTTTTCACGCTTCCGCAACCACATGAAGCCCATCTATTCGATACCGCTGCCTATGCGAGCCTTGTCTCGAGGCCTTCGGGACTCGGGGCGGCGGTCGCGATCCGGTAATCCGCACAGGGTGGGTTTCGGGTCGTGACATATGAAGTGTTTGAAATTCCAAATTTAGTATTTACATGATTTTGTTTTAAATTGTTCTGTTTTATAAACTCTATTATGGCATGCTTAGTGAATGGATTCTACCATAGTTTTCTTCAAACATATTTCAACATGTCTGAAGTTTTAAATGCCAAATTATGTAAAGTGTTCTGAATTTGTTATATCAAATGTTTAAAGGATTTTTTATGAAATTATGTACATGATGTTTTAAATGTTCATGAGAAGCACCTATTTGAAGAAATCATGTATTAAATGTATTTGAATGTAAGAAAAATTGTGCTTAAGCACCACGGTTTTTGGTTGGGTTGTACGGAACTCAGTCGACTTTTCAAATAACAGATTCTTGGGTTGTACGGAACTTAATTAATCTATAAAAATATGGTGGGATTTTGGGTTGCACGGAACTCAATTGACTGTCAAATGCTCAGTAGCAGGATCTAATCCCCCAGGCATGAGATACCTCGAGGAACCCTATCTGCTCTGTCAGGAAATGAGTCTTACCTACCTTTTAGGGACCAGGAAGATGATCTTGATCGGTTCAGTTAGGTCATCTCCATTTATACGTAATATGGGAGTCCGGTTCGAAACAGATTCCACTAATGAAAGAGATAAGATGACAAATGAGTTTGAAAATGGAAGCAGGTTTTACCCTCATTTTCAATATGCATATGTTTTGAGTTTCATATACTCTATTTAAGAAATACATGTTATGTTATAAGTTTTGAAGTTTATATGAAGAAGTATATGTTAGCTTGAATACTTTTAAATGTTTCAAAGCTATCTGTTTTATGAAATGCATATGTTTTGAGTTATATACTCTATTTGACGAAGTACGAGTTTAGCTTGAATACTTTAAATGTTTCGAAGCTATCTGTTTTAAGAAATGCATATGTTCTATGTTCAAGTATACGAGCAATTGGCAGTGAGTGTTTACAAAATCTTATGTACTAAAACCACTGCTAATTGAAAACCCCATGACGAATACTGGAATTGCTCACAAGCTTAGATTAGCTTACCCGGACTTTGTTCGGATCCCCCTTTCAGGTGATTGACAATAGGGCTGATTGGAAGACGATGAGGATGAGCCTAGTTATTTTTGGAAGGGATATCTAAGTAGTTCTTTGTTAAGTATCATGAACTTAAGTTGTAACCTTTGTTTTAGTAAGGTAGTGAACTGTTATGTATTAAGCCCCAAGGGGCAGCTAAACATGTATCCATTATAAAAGCCTTTAAGTTTTTAGTTATGCTCTGAATGTATGATCATGTGTACCATTGTGAATAGCAGTAGTATTGGACGGATGTGCAAATTTTAAAACGAGAAAGAAAAGAAAAAGTTTTTCACACTTCCGTAACCACATGAAGCACATCTATTCGATACCGTTGCAGATGCGAGCCTTGTCCCGAGGCCTTGGGGTCTTGGGGCGGCGGTCGCGACTCGAGATCCGTATAGGGTGGGTTTCAGGTCGTGACACACTTGGGTCATCTTCTACTCTTCATGGATTTTCCATATCTACCCTCGGAATTCAGTTTGCATCACTGGAAGGCCTCGAAAAATGGAGTTGCAGGCAACTCCAGCAAGCTGTCCCAATTTTTCGGTGAACTGAATTTTCACTTTTTCATGGCTTTTTAGCCATTGTTTTGAGCCCAAATTTTACCTACAAGTTGCTGCACTTATGGGAAATAACTCCCGATTCATAAAACGAGCTAAAACGGTCAAAAACTCAATGACCCAGAATTTTTCTTCAAACTTTAAATTGGTTTTTCTCACTCGTTTATTAACCAAATGGGCTGCGATTTCTTCCTAAATTCACCATTTTTCATGCTCTTTAAAACCATGTAATTCTTTCTAAGCTTTAAGCAACTCTACAAAAAAAACTAGAATTTCAAAACTTGAATATACAATAAATTTCTCACCTTTTTCTTTCTATTTCTCCATTTTTCTTCTTCCGTTTCCTACTTCTGAATCATTCTACATGTTCACAGCGCCTTCGCTTCCCTTTTTCTTTTCTATTTTTCCAACCAAGACACTCACACGTACATATATAACACTCCACCGCCCTTCTCAGTTATCTCTTTTTCCTCACTTTTTCCCTCAACCCTTTCTTTGACCTTTCTTTTCTCTTTCTGATTTCTTTTCTTCCTTTGATGCTTTCTTTATTTAAATGGAGATATTATGTATATATTATATAATATATATCACACATTGCCGACACTATTTTTCTTTTCTTTTTCTCCATTTGCATGCTTATGTATATATATAAATAAATTTGCATTACGTATATATATACATTTATACTAATACATATACATACATAACCGTATATATATTATGCTTATATTTATACATATATATATTATCTCATATATATATATTCTTGTAACACCCCGATCCCGCGAAATTAATAATTAATTAATAATTATTAATTAATACCGACTTACAGAATGATTTAGGGAATTAATCATAATCCCGACGGTCGCCATAGACCGATTAAATAAAGAAAATGTCTGGAGGGAAGGGTACCTTACCCGAATCCAAATTGCTGGTTAAATCGATAAAATAATGCCGTTTTAGCACTAACGGAACCCGAATTAGTTAACCCCGAAAATCCAGAATGATTAATAAATGACATGGAACCTCTGACACTGAAGCGAACTGAATTATGAAGCTCTCGGAAGAAACCGCATCGAAAAAGGAGCTACGGAATGAAAGTTATGTAGCAAACATTGAAAATTGAATTATTGTGCAACCAAACGTGGCCTTAACCGAAAATATGGAAAAAATGGCCAAATGGGAGGCCAAGGGAATTGAACCCTTGACCTTTGAGTGGAAAGAACTCTTATCCAGAAAGTTAACCATGTAGGCTGCCAATGTTTTGTGCTTAGTTGTACAACAGAAATGTATATAACCTAAAATCTGGTTGGGCCACCTCCCAAATTGGCCAATGGCCAAGCATGCAACACATCATCTCTGCATCACCCCTATGCACCCTAACCCATCATCACCCTACTTCAGCCATGATCACCTCTCACCCAAGCAGATTACATGCAACCAAATGATTGCAAATCAAGCAATCAAATACACATGGCTCTATATGGGATATATGTGTGTATGAAATCTGAATGTGAGGATTGTTTGATATACTGATACAGAGAAGGTGATAAGGGGAGAACTGATCTGTTAAGAGAGAGAGAGATTCCAAGCCATTTGTGAGAAGCCGTGTGTGTGAAACATGGTGTATATGCATGTCCATGGGAGATGCATCAAGAGGAAGGGACTGAGGGGACTGCGTATTGCATGACTGACTGAGGCAACAAGCAAGGATCAGATCCGAGCCATAGATAACAAGGGAACCACTGTACAGAGGTAAGACACCTCAAAACTGCTTGAAATTCTGTTTAAAATCTGCTGTGTTGTTGGACCTTGTGGACTGCATGCATGATAATTAGGAAATAAATCTGAGCTAATGGCATAAATGGGAGACCGAGACGGCCTAGAAAACACCAAAACCGAGCCAGGTAGCCATTGATGACCTCGAATGTGCAGGTCTGAAACAACCCTCACCAAGTTGAATTCTATTAGTCTAAACCTGATCTAGAGGTCACAAGGATCCTAAATGCCTAGGTGCGCGACCTGAAATCACACTAGAAGACCCTCAAATCTGGAATTATTCTTTCGGCCGTGGAAGCTAAAATCTGAAATCGACTCCTAAACTAGATTTTGATAATGGGACTTGAAACCACATGACTCAAGGATCATTTTAAAACAAATCTCACAACATTTGGTTGAGAAATAAGGATTTGCAACCGAGTTGCAGGTCCGGTTATTCCCCACCTAGATCAAGCATTTTGGCTTGATTCGAAGCTCAAAAAGAATGCCAAATTGTTGGCATGATACCCAGAAATAAATTGGGACTGAAGGCAGGGATAATCCGTGCTTGAAACATCACGAAATAGAGGAAGAAATCTGCAGAAATTAGGGCAAACAGTGAGGGTTCAACGGGGAAGACGACGCTGAGTCGACCCAGTGTTTTAAAACCGAGTTAGCGAGTTGACTCGGACACGTCTTGGTCCACGAGCGTGCCACCGAATTATTGAAACTGCGCCGTTTTGGGTTAACTGTTTTAAATTTAAAATCGAATTCCGGCTGTTTGGCTACGGCAATAATAAATTAAAATCGGGATTAGGGGCAACTGAAACACGGATAGGGGGGCTAATTAAGATTAACTGGAATATTTAATTCCAGTTCACTGAGGGTTAGTGAACCGGTTGGTTCACTAGAGTTCTGGACCGGTTCAATTTTTGAACCCTAAAACCAATAGGTCTGAACCCCTATTTTCTGAATTTACATTTAAACCCCCAACTGTTTTGTGTAATTGTACTCTGGCCCAGATTTTGGAAATCATTATACATTTAAGCCCTGAATAAATTAATTAAATAATAAAATAATCATTTAATTATTTTATTAAATAGGTAAAATTACAATTTTACCCCTGGACATTAAATGTGTCAAACGGAGTCCAAATTAATTAAATAAATAGTGTATTTTCACTATTTCAAGCATTCTGGACTCAATGGTACAGTCCAAATTGGGAAATATAGTACCGAAAAATACAAACCTGTAAGTGATAAATTACTGTACTGCCCCTGATGGCACCAGACCCAAATAAAAATAAAAGATAGCCTATTTTGACTATATCGGGCATTCTGAACTCAACGGTGAGGTCCGTTTAACGAACTGAAGTCCCGAAAAATACAGACACATAAAGTGTAAATGACCATACTGCCCCTGATGCTTCCCAGGGTCAATTGAATATAACAGATAGTCCAACTTAATTATGTCGAACACTCTGGACCCAATGGTGAGGTCCATTTTATGAACTGACGTGCCGAAAAATATGACACGTAAAATTACCAAATTACCCCTGATACTGTACGAAGCCCAAATGAAGTCCGATTGGGACGAAACTGATACCTATAGAAACCCGAATACTGGTGAGACTGTATACCTGAATAAATGACGAATCGGGATCAGAATCTTACAAAACGTAAAATGACCAAAATACCCCTGAGCACAGTAAGTGCAAGTAGAGGTCAAATAAAGGTCAAACTGATCTGATAAATTATCATAGGGATAATTATGAACACTGAAGGGCAAAATAAGACTCCGGAACAGTTAACGCGTAAGACGGGAAATGACCGATGTGTCCCGATGATCAAAAGCAGATACCAAACGAAGTCCAAAGGACTTAAGAATTTACACATGAGATATAAGGGATATTCTAAGAACCACGACTGGGTCCGGGGCAAGAATGACAAAATTACCATTTTGCCCCTATGGTTAAAATAAGAACCTAACTGATACCGATTAGAGTCTAAAAGACGTAGAACTTTATATTTAAGATATAAAGACTATTCGGAAGGCCTTGACAGGGCCCGGGGCAAGAGTGATAAAATGACCGTTTTGCCCCTAAGGCTGAAAAAGTAACTGACTGATAACGATTGAAGTCTAAATGACTTGGGTTATAATCCTGATGACTGCTGAGCCTAATTTAAGAATAAAATAGCCCCGGGTGAAACCCGATGAGAGGGCGATAGGCTACTAGGCTATCTTAGATAAACCGATAGATACCTAAGATGACAAATGAGACCTGGATGGATGAGTTCTGATCTGTATATGATTGATGATTATTGTTCAGGATATACATGGAGATGCCTGACGTATCTGGAGGTTATCGGATTGTTTGCGCAAGGAGATAACCGTAACAGTTTGTGAGTAACCTGGAACTTCTGGCTTGGTGTATAAGTATACCGTCTAGTTACTGTATTTTGATCTACTGTACTGTTTTGTATACTGTACTGTCTGAATGCATACTTTTTTATACTGCATTACACGTAACATGATTTTGTACTGTCCTGCTCTCCTGTTCAGTTTGGGTCTGTCTTGTTCTGTTGTATGGTCTGTCCTGGTTTTATTTTGTACTGTTGCGTCTTGTGAGTAAACCTGACTCCTGAATTGGTGTATAAGTTCTGTCTAGATACTGTATTTTGAAGCACAGTACTGTTTTGAACATTATACTGTTTAAAAAAACATATATTTAAAGTAGCATATGCCTTGTCCTGATTGATATTGTACCAGTTTGTTCCGTCCTGTTCAATTCCGATATGTCTTGTTCTGATAGATGTATTGTTCCGTTTGTTCCGACATGTTCAGTTCTGATATGTCTTCATCCGATTGATATATTGTTTCATTTTGTTCCGTCATGTTCGGTTCCGATATGACTTGTCCTGATTGATATTGTTTCATTTTGTTCCGTCATATTCAGTTCCGATATGACTTGTCCTGATTGATATTGTTTCATTTTGTTCTGTCATATTCAGTTTCGATATGACTTGTCCTGATTGATATTGTTTCGTTTGTTTCCGTCATATTCAGTTCCGATATGACTTGTCCTAATTGATATTGTTTCGTTTGTTTCCGTCATGTTCAGTTCCGATATGACTTGTTCTGATTGATATTGTTTCATTTTGTTCCGTCATATTCAGTTTTGATATGACTTGTCCTGATTGATATTGTATCGTTTGTTTCCGTCATATTCAGTTCCGATATGACTTGTCCTGATTGATATCGTTTCATTTTGTTCCGTCATGTTCAGTTTCGATATGACTTGTCCTGATTGATATTGTTTCGTTTGTTTCCGTCATGTTCAGTTCCGATATGACTTGTCCTGATTGATATTGTTTCATTTTGTTCCGTCATATTCAGTTTCGATATGACTTGTCCTGATTGATATTGTTTCGTTTGTTTCCGTCATGTTCAGTTCCGATATGACTTGTCCTGATTGATATTGTTTCGTTTTGTTCCGTCATGTTCAGTTCCGATAGGACTTGACCTGATTGATATCGTACCGTTTTGATCCGCCATGTTCAGTTTCAATATGTCTTGTTCTGATTGATGTATTGCTCTGCTTTGTTCCGTTATGATCCGTCCCGTTATGCCTCTGTCCTTGATTACGCCTGTGACTTGAACTAGTGTTTTGTTCCGTCTGATCCCGTTATGTACCGTCCGTTAATCATCTGTCTGTCTTGATTGATATATGGTCCAGTTCCGTTATGATCTGTCTGAATTCTTGACTTGGTTTATGAGTTACTGCATAGATACTGTATTTTGATGCACTATACGGTTTTAAAAGTTGAACTGTCTGAATGCATGTTTTTAAATGCAAACCCTATACTGTATTGTACGCGGCATGATTTTGTCCCGTCCTACTATTATTTTGTTCGGTCTGTCTTGTTCCGTTTTATGGTCTATCTGATTTTGTTCTGCTATGATGTGTCTGACTCTGGGTACCATTCTGATTATGAGCGGTCTGGCATAAGTAGGCTTGATTACGCGCCTAACTGATATACTATTGTTATGCCCTGTTATGTTCCGCCCAGTACTGATCTGTTCTGATATTTGAATTAATTTCCTATACTCTCATTGATATTGGCATCATGCACTGTTCCGTCTATTCTGGTTTGTTGTTCCGTTTAGTTCAGTCCTGCTTTATTCTACTAAAACTGCATTTAGAGTAGATTTATAAAACTGCTATTTCAGAAACAACTGAACTACCCTTGTGCTTTGTAAACAAGAAATGGTTTTGAAACCCTTGACAGGGAACCTGTGTTACTCATTGGGCTTTTCGAAGCTCACCCCATTCCCTAACATTTTTCAGGAATGATATATGTTGGATCTAATGGCACTGATTTGTGGAGACTGGATTACTGAGGATTGAATCTGTTTAATCAGGTGAGTGATGTACTATGACTGACTTGACTGATATGTACTGAATATAGTATGGCTCATGGATTTAGATGGTACTCTAGAGATTATAGTTCTGCTCTGTTGTTATGTCGGATTATAGATATGCTCTGAGGTTAGAATTGTTAGCTGTTGGATTTTAGACTTGCTCTGTGTGATACATATCCTACGGTGGATACATGAGTTGCATTCCCTGGACAAAAAAAAAAAAGTTTTAAATTCCGCTGCATCTGACCCTACAGTCGGAGTGCAATTCACTGGAAAGTTCAGAAATTGCCTTCGGTTGGTCGCGTGGCGACTGACTGGCATCACGTCCTCGACATCCGTGTAGGGTGGGGTTCGGGATGTGACAATTCTTGTATTTATTGAACTATATTATGCACGTATATCGAGACATGTACTGGCCTACGTGCACGATTCTTTGTACTATTCAGGTTTCTCGTACGACGGTCCTGGGTACTCGGGATTAATTAAAAATGACTAGTTTTTTATACTTCATTTTCAGTTATAAATCGGTTAACCCGATCTATCTTAGTCCTAGTGTTATGTTTTGGGTCGGGGTATTACACTTTGGGTTAAGGGTTCAAAACCCCTTGGCCTCACTTTTGGCTTATTTTTCCTATTTTTCCCCTTATGCCTTGTTTGGCCAATTAAATTATCTATTTTTAACTTTTGCATTATTGTTCCTTTTGTGAATTTGAATTTAATATTCACTCATTCATGTATCAATTTTATAAATCGTAGCCATAGATGATTTTCCCCGGAGTCGACTTCGTTATTTAAGGTCTCGGAACTATTTTTGAAATTGTCGTTTATATCCCGATTAAATTTTCTTATTTGTTCTTTTTAAGGTCTCTAATTAATAATTAATGATTTAATCATTATTTAATCGGGTCAGGGTGTTACATCATCCCCTCCTTAAAAAGAGTTTTGTCCTCAAAACTCAACTCCTCATATAACTTAAGAGTGTTTACTCGTATCACTCCTTGCTTCTAAATCACTAATGTACAATTTCGAAATTCTCATGTCACCTACTAGATTCATATCTTCCAATGGTCTAAGGATTTCCTCAATATGGTTGGATAAGGTAGCACTGCGTGTTTTTTAGTTCCCTTAGTTACATGATAAAGCGGTCATTCCTCA
Source organism: Nyssa sinensis (assembly GCA_008638375.1). Lineage (NCBI taxonomy): Eukaryota > Viridiplantae > Streptophyta > Magnoliopsida > Cornales > Nyssaceae > Nyssa > Nyssa sinensis. The sequence continues at coordinate 34,112,428 of CM018043.1, read as the reverse complement.
CCGGTAACAGAGGTTCTGATAGCACACTAGTAATTGTCGAAATCGTCCCTTCCTCTTTTATCCTTCTACAATCACAGTCATCCACTTTCATATTCTACATTCACTTCTAATCTTCAGACTCTATTCCTTTTACTCTACTGCGGGTCCCATACCCTGCTTTCATATCGAATCATGTACTTCAAAATATTTATTTCACCTACCGCGGGTCCCATACCCTGCCTTCCTATCAGATCATGTACTTCAGAACATTTACTTCACCTATCTGTGGGTCCCATACCCCTCCTTCCTATCAGATCATGTACTTCAGAATACTTACTTCATGGTAACGCAGGTCCCATACCCCGCCTTCATATCATGTACTTCAGAACACTTACTTCATGTTAATGCGAGTCTCAGACCTCGCCTTCAAATCTATTCATATTCTTCGCCTAGGTTTCCTTTAATATCTTATCTATTAACTTTAATTTCCTAGGTAGCCTAGGACCTACCTAACCTTATAGTTCCGTTACTAGTCATTCTCATGTCACTTAATTCTTTTAAGTCAACGTGGCTCTGATACCACTCTGTCATGACCCCGAAACCCACCCCGAGTGGATTAAGGGATTCATGACCGCCCGTCCCTTCGGCTCGTGGGCTGTCGAGCTGACTCGGGAGCGGCAGCGCTAGACGGCGGTGCGGTGCGGCTAGGATTGGCAGTTGCGAAAGTGTGAAAAACTTCTTTTTTTACTTTTTCACACACCCGCCCGGTACCAGTGGCTTTTTCTTCTTCGGAGAGGTAAACAAATATCATAGATTCAGAGCATACTAAAAATTTAAATTTATACATTGTTACATGTCTAATTGCCTCTTGGGCTTAATTACATAACTATTTCAAATTTACTACACCAAAATTTAACAACTATGGGTCCTAATACTTCAAATAATCCCCCAATCATAACGGAGCTGCCAATCACCAATCCTCAAGTTGGGCAGGGCTCCCATCCATCATCATCACCTAAAAAATGTTAGAATAATGGGGTGAGCTTCAACAAGCCCAGTGAGTAATTCCAGTACCTTGTCATGGGATTTCAACTGATAGTGGGTTAGTTGAGAGAAAGTTCATATAAATATACACTACCAATTGTACATATACTTCAAATACAGAGTACAGAATTCTTAAAAATAGATAGCGTGAAGCATACAAGGCATTCAAGCTGGACACGTATTTCAATAATCATAGGATACAAGAATCTTCAAACCACGTAACATGATGCACTTTAAAGCATTCAATAAAGCATTTAATATGCAAGAGAATTTATAAACATGTGCAGGATGGCCATTTGAAAACCATAAATCTTTAAAACATTTACTTATAAACATGATGCCTGAAATCCTTTTTCTCGTATACGACCCTTTGTTATTTTAGAAACTGGGTCATTTCTTTTAAAACACTTCTTCTTGTAAATGGGAGTTCGAAAACCTACTACCATTTCTTATGAAAACATGAAAGCTTTTTTTCATGAAATCAACATATATAATACGTTTAAGAAATGGGGGTTAAACCTGCTACCATTTCTAAAACGTCTCATCTTTTCAATTTTTAATTGGAGGATCTATTTCGAACTAGACCCTAATTTTACTTCTGAGAGATCTCATGCCTGGGGGACCAGATCCTGCTACCTGGCATCTGCAGGATTGAGAACCCAAAGGGAACTCAATAATTCTGATGCTTTATGCATCATTATCTTGTAAAATGGAGGCTTTTTAAAAACATTTCTTTACCTCCCTAGAGATACCTTTTTAAGGCATCAAAAACTTTTTTGATTCTTCAATAGATGCTTTTCAAGACCATCGAAAACATGGTTTCTTCAAATAACTGCTTTTCACGAGCATTAAAAACATGGATTTTCAAGAAATGCTTTTCATGAGTATTTAAAATCATAGCTACTTCAAGAAATGCTTTTCATGAGCATTTAAAAACATAACTTTTTAAGAAATGTTTTTCATAAGCATTTAAAATCATAGCTACTTCAAGAAATGTTTTTCATGAGCATTTAAAAACATGACTTTTCAAGAAATGCTTTTTATAAGCATTTAAAAACATGGCTACTTCAAGAAATGCTTTTCATAAGCATTTAAAAACATGACTTTTCAAGAAATTCTTTTTTTGAGCATTTAAAAACATGGCTACTTTAGGAAATGCTTTTTATGAGCATTTAAAAAAATGGCTACTTCAAGGAATGCTTTTTATAAGCATTTAAAAACATGGCTTCAGTAAATAGAAAGCTTTTCATGAGTATTTAAAACATGGACAATTTAATAGGGTTTTTAAACACTTAGAGGCCAACACTTGAATCATTTAACACATGAGCTTTAGGAAATTAAATCACAATGTACAGGAATTTATTAAAGCATAAATGGAATAAAAGCATTTATTTCAAGAGGCATTTAATAAAATTGACAATTACATGGACATACGGAAAATAAATGTATCATCTGTCAGCAATATCAAGAAGTGAATTTGCATGCCATGTTAGAATTTATAAATAAAACGATAGTACATTGAAATATAAAGCATATAAGTACGAGAATTTAGAATTTGAAATACTGAAGATATTTAACATAAAAACACTTCTGAATATTTGGACTTTAAATTACTTCAGAATCCATGGTGATTAAAAACTTTCACTTCAAAGTATAGGATTACTAACCTTTTTCTCCTGGGTCAGCACTACTGGTGGGCTTTCCCTTTTCCTTTGTAGCTCCTAAGAAAATTTATAAAGAACTCATCAACTTCACATTTACTTCAAATTATCACCTATTGATGCTCTTAACTTATTCTTAGACTGTGTTAATCCTAATTTCCTAAGATTGGTCTTACCCCCTTTTAACCAGCTTACTCGTGATAATTTAATAAATTTTATTTTTCACGTGAATTATTTTCAGTACCTATTTTGGTATTATGGACCTCACCATTGGGTCCGAAACGTCGAAGAAAGTCAATTTAGACCTTCTCGAATTTTTATTTAGCTTCAGGCACATTTAGGGGCAAAATGGTAATTTATTATTCTTGCTCTGGACCTTATCTTGGTCTTCAGAATATTCCACATGTCCTTTATATAAATTTTTGAGTCTTTTGGATCTCATTTGGTATCTGTTTTAGATCACTGGGACACATCGGTCATTTCTCATTTTATGACATTCTGACCCTGAATCATTATTTAGTCATTCATACAAGTTCACAATTATTTGGGCATCCATTGGTATCAATTTCGTCCAATTTGGACTTCATTTGGGCTTCGTATTGTATAAGGGGTAATTTAGTAATTTTACATCTTATGGTGGGACCACCCCGGAGTCCCCGGATATCCAATCTAACATTTTCATTGTGTTTGGAATGCCCAAAAATGTTAAGATAGCCTTTTTCAGATCTCAATTTAGACTTTATTTGCTTCATTTATGGCCTAGGGGTAAAATAGTAATTTTACCCTATTTATAAAATAATTTAATTAATTTAAATTATTTTTCTAGGGCTCTATTTGAATTAAATTCTCAAAAGTTGGGCAGAACAGAATTCTTCAAAATCTTGGGGTCAAACCATAATTTAGTAAAGTTAGGGTTTTATTTATTTAATTAAATTACTGAACGAGAGGGTTTTTGGGTTAAATCCCTAAACCGGCCCAACTTAACCTTGAATTACCCGGTTTAGGTTACACCGTGAACCGAAATAACAGTCTTGTTATTGGTCTTATTCACGTTTTAGTTAGCCTTTAAACCTGATTTCAATTTCTTACTTCTATAACCAAACAGGGCGAACGCAACTTAAGATTAAGCTCTAAACGATGTCGCTCTATTAACTGGGTTTATGTACGGTCGGGTCCTAACCCGACTTAGAATCCGGCCAAACAAACCTGTTTCCCTCACGATTTTTCGGCGACTGTTCCGGCATTATCTCTAACGCCGGCGCTGGACTTGCATGTTATTTTGTTCACTGTTTCTCCCTATTTTGATGTCCATTTTTTAGGGGTTTTATATCAAATTGATTCTAGGAACCTCAAGGACTCATTTAGAGCAGTTTTAGACCCCAAAAACTACACTTTCCAACACCCATTTAACATTTCTGGCCATGCACCGGTGGGCCCTAAAATGGTCATTTATGAACCATTTGCTATGATTCCAACTGTTTTGGAAACCTAGCATGATTTCCCACTTGTTTTATTCACAAAAACCCAGTTTAGGTTTCATTTAAATTTTCCTGAATTTGGGCCATGGGTTACAGAGGGAGATTCTTGTGTTTTCTTTCAATTTTTCTACTGATTTTTGATTCCTAATGGTCTAAAAAACACATAAGGAGGAATTTAAGCACATACCTTAATCCAATGCCCGACCTCCTGAAGCTTCATTTTTTTTTCCTTCCATCCATGGCAGAATACTGCCACAGTAGTTTTCCTCTTTGCTTTTTCCTTCTTCTTATTCTTGTTCTTCTTCTTTCTTTTTTTCTCTCAATAGATCTCTCTCTCTCTCTCTCTCTCTAAAATTCTCTCTCTCCTCTCTCTCTCTCTCTATCTCTCTCTCTAGCCTACACCAACATGCACACACTTACACTCTTTTGATTTCTGAAACACATACTCCATGCGCAACACACACACACGCACACACAAATATATATATATATATCTCATATTTATATATTAATTGAATGCATGAAATTCTATTGGCTAGTTTGGGAGGTGGGGGCTTAATTTTATATACATATACATATATGTTGCAATATATTGCACAAAGAAGTGGGCAGCCCAAGTATTTTTTGAGTGTTAAAACTTTGCTTACTTTGGGTCAAGGGTTCAAAACCCCTTGGCCTCACTTTTGGCTTATTTTTCCTATTTTTCCCCTTATGCCCTGTTTGGCCAATTAAATTATCTATTTTTAACTTTTGCATTATTTTTCCTTTTGTGCATTTGAATTTAATATTCACTCCTTCATGTATCAATTTTATAAATCGTAGCCGTAGATTATTTTTCCCGGAGTCGACTTTGTTATTAAGGTCTCGGAACTATTTTTGAAATTGTCGTTTATATCCCGATTAAATTTTCTAATTTATTCTTTTTAAGGTCTCTAATTAATAATTAAGACTTAATCATTATTTGATCGAGTCAGGTGTTATATTCTCCCCTCCTTAAAAAGAGTTTTGTCCTCAAAACTCAACTACTCATATAACTTAAGAGTGTTTACTCGTATCACTCCTTGCTTCTAAATCACTAATGTACAATTTCTAAATTCTCATGTCACCTGCCATATTTATGTCTTCCAATGGTCTAAGGATCTCCTCGATATGGTTGGATAAGGTAGCACTTGCGTGTTTCTCAATCCCCTTAGTTACATGATAAGGCGGTCGTTCCTCACCGGTAATAGAGGTTCTGATAGCACACTAAAAACTGTCGAAATGCCTCCCTTCCTCTTTTATCCTTCTACAATCACAATCATCCACTTTCATAGTCTACGTTCACTTCTAATCTTCAGACTCTATTCCTTTTACTCTATTACGGGTCCTATACCCTGCCTTCATATCGAATCATGTACTTCAGAATATATACTTCACCTATTGCGGGTCCCATACCTCGTCTTCCGATCAGATCATGTACTTTAGAACATTTACTTCACCTATCCACAGGTCCTATACTCCGTTTTCCTATCAAATCATGTACTTTAGAATACTTACTTCATGTTAACGCGAGTCTCATACCCCACCTTCAGATCATGCACTTCAGAACACTTACTTCATGTTAATGCAGGTCCCATACCCTTACCTTCAAATCTATTCATATTTTTCGCCTAGGTTTCCTTTAATAGCTTATCTGCTAACTTTAATTTCTTAGGTAGCCTAGGACCTACCTAACCTGTAATATCCCAACCCGGGATACCGGGTCATATGGCACGCATTACGAAGCAATGAAAATTATGTAGAAATTTTACATTAAAAAGGATTAATTAATTAAATAATTAATTAATTTATTATATGAGAATAAAATTTATTATTAAAATTAATTTTACATGAACACACATATACACACATTATGTGTATTGTGTGTGTATGCTATCAAGTGTATATACACATGTATAAGTGTATAAGTGGGTGTATATATATTATGTATATATATACCTAGATACATTGTATAAAGTATAAAGTATAAAATATAAATAAACTATTATATATATATATATATTATGTATAAAATAGGAAGAGAATACAAAATATACATGTGTAAAGTATGAACAGTGCACAAGGTGTGTGTGTGTCGGCTATGTGTGTGTTCTCATGGTGTGTAGTGTGTGAATATATATATATATATATATAATATATAACATGTAAATATCAAGCAAGTAATAAATGTAAAGTAACAAAAGGAAAAGAGAAATTTATGAGATGGGATGGCAGCCGAAATGGGGGACTGAAATGGGGTGAGTCATGTAGAAAGAGAGAGAGAGAGAGAGAGAGAGAGAGAGAGAGAAAATGAGGAGAGAGAAAGGTCGGTTTTCTTCCTTTATAAGACAAACCAAAAGCATGCAAATCATGCTTGTATCTCGTGAAAGAAATCCAAAGAGGGAGAAACTGAGAAGCTAAGGAAGGATTTAAAGCAAGAAAAAGGAAGGAAACCGAGGGAAAGAAGGTGAGAAAACTCAAATTTCTATTTTTCTCTCTCTAGAATATTGCATTATTAAGAACTGTTTTAGAGTTGTTCTTTTAAGTATGATGTTTAATATATGTTTAGAAGTGTTTTAAACATGAAAGGAAGCCTTGAAAACACCTAAAAACATAAGACACAGAAGAAACCGCCATTGAAGACCATGCTATAGCAGGTCTGAAACAAGGGAAGCGAAACTCTTTTTGGTGCATATGGACTTCAAGAAGAAGTCATGAGGGACATGAAAAACCCTAGCCGCGATCACAAAACCTATGGAACAAACCCTATATGTGAAGTTGCAGGATTCGGGTTTGGGGACCAACTTTCCAAAATCGCCCCAAAACGAGTATATTAAAATGAAAACTAAAACTACATGAAAAATGGATCATAAAGGATCAAACCCGAAGGGTTTTAGCTCAGAAATGAGCATTTACGAGCAGTTTACAGGTTGGGATTATCAAACCCAAAACCGAGCACACGAACCATTTTTAATCCTTCAAACGAATGCCCAATGAATTGTTTATGTACTAGAAACATTCTTGATTGAAAACAGTCAAGAAATCTTGAGCCAAACTCCACGAAAATGGAGGTTTTTAAAATCGAGATTAGGGTTTCAGAGGGGGTCGTCATGGGCAAGAAGAAGACGGGTCAACTCGGTGTTAAATAAAGGCTGAGTTAACTCGGACAGGTGGCAGCCTCTGGGCTTGCCACCGAATTAATGAGACGACGACGTTTTGAATGTCGATAAAATTTAAATTGAATGCTAGGGCTGACGTCATCATGACGTCAGCCACATGTAAATAAACCGACTGAACCGATTGGTTTATGACTAGACCGGACCGGTTCACTTCCAATTTAACTGAACCCTTTGGTTTTTCTAATTTAATTAAAACTAAATAAACCAAGACTTTTGGTTATTACGGATTGACCCTTGAGCTTCAGAAAAATTATACTGTGGCCCAACTGAGGGAGAAGTTATGCAATAAAGCCCCTGAAAAATAATTAAATAATTAAATAATTTATTTAATTATTTAATAAATAAAGCAAAATTATTATTTTGCCCCTAAGTCATATATGAAGTAAATGAAATCCAAATCAAACATATGAATGGTGTATTTTTACTATTTCAAACATTCTGAGATCAATGGTAGGGTCCGTTTTACGAGACAGAGCCCAAAAAATAAAGACACGTAAAGGGGTAAATGACCAAAATACCCCTTGTCCAAAATTAACAAGTTATTAGTGTATTTTTACTATCTCGGACCTTCTGAGTCCAATGGTGAGGTCCACGACTCGAGATGAGGTCTCGAACATAAAGACACGTAAGGGGGTAAAATGACCAAATTACCCCTAGGACCCCGAAAGCCAAAATAAAACTAGAAAAGGTCTAAATTAACTTTCTTTGACATCCCGGACTCAAAAATGGAGTCCAAATTACGAAACGAAGTACAGAAAAATATGACACATAAAACGGTAAATGACCATTTTGTCCTTTTACATATAAAAGCCCGAATTAAATTCTAAGAAAGCCTAAACCAATTTTCTTGGATACTCTGGACTTAATGGTAGAGTCTATTCGACCAAAAGAAATGTCTAAAATAAAAAGACATAAAATTTGATGAATAGAATTTGTCAGATGACTATAAATTAGAGTAGTGCCAAAGTACTAATACTAAGGCGTGTACGAGAAATGAAATACGAAAAGACACGACACGTAAACATGTCAAGTAAATAACTTTAATTCAAGTTTATGGAACTACCAGAAGAGTATAAATTGAAATAAATTCAATTCCTAACACATTAATTGTGTCATAAGTTAAGAGTACGAGTTAAGTTAAGTACATATGAAATTATGAAATCGTTTTAGGATCTAATACGATTTAAGCATAAGTTAAGGAATATCGAGATGATATTACAATGAATGTGAAGTTGATGAGATGTTTATGAATTGTTCTTAAGAACTACAAGGAAAGTGAGAAAGCGCATTATTAGCACTAACCCTAAAGGACTAAAGTGAGTAACCCTGTATTTGAAGTGGAGATTTAACTCCATGGATTTGAAAAGGTTTTAAATGCAAAGATATGAAATGTTTGAAATTCCAAATTCAGTGTTTACATGATTCAGTTTTTAATTGTTCTGTTTTATAACCCCATGGTGGCATGCTCAGTGATTGGTTTCTGCAACAGTTTTCCTTCAAATACTTTTCAGCATGTCTAGTTAAAATGCAATTATTGTTAAATATTCTGAATTTGCTTATTTCAAGTATACGAATGTTGATTACAAATTTATGAAAAGTATCTATGAGAAAAGTCACATGATAAATATTTTATAAGATAATGGTGCATAAGCACACAGGCAGCATTTTGGGTTTCTTCGGATCTCATTGACCTGTCAAAAACCACATAGTCAGTATTTTGGGTTCTTATTGTAACTCATTGACCTGTCATGTGAAATGCCAGTTGCAGGATCTAATCCCCCAGGCAAATGAGATATCTCCATTTATAAGTAATATGGGAGTCCGGTTCGAAACGGATTCCACTAATGAAAGTGATAAGATGACAAATGGTTTGAAAATGGAAGCAGGTTTTACCCTCATTTTCAATGTGCATATGTTTTAAGTTTTATATACTCTATTTAAGAAATACATGTTATGTTATATGTTTTGAAGTTCATGAGTATAAGTATAGCTTGAATACTTTAAATGTTTCAAAGCTATTTGTTTTATGAAATGCATATGTTTTGAGTTATATACTCTATTTGACGAAGTATAAGTTAGCTTGAATACTTTAAATGTTTCAAAGCTACATGTTTTAAGGAATGCATATATTCTGTATTCAAAGTATACGAACAATTGGCGGTGATTATTTTACAAACTCTTATGTACTAAACCACTGCTAATTGAAAACCCCATGACGAATACTGGAATTGCTCACAAGCTTAGATTAGCTTACCCGGACTTTGTTCGGACCCCCCTTTCAGGTAATTAGCAGCAGTCTTGACTTGAGGACGTTGATGATGAATCCGCTGATTTCGGGAAGATATGTTTAAGTAGTTTCTCTTGAGAAATCTATGAACTCTAGTAGTACATTTTGTATTAGTAGACAATGTATGAATATGTATTAAGCCCTCTGAGCAACCGAACACGTATTGTATTAATGTTATAAGTCTTTAAGTTTTAGTTATACTCTGAATGTGTAACCATGTATGCTATGTATGGAGCGGCAGTGTTGGACGGATGTGCATAATTTAAAAATGAGAAAAGAAAAGAAAAAGTTTTTCACGCTTCCGCAAAACGTATGTTGCACATCTATTCGATACTGTTGCCTATGTGAGCCTTCGCCCAAGGGTCCCCGGACCTGAGGGTGGCGGTCGCGATGCGAGATCCGCACAGGGTGGGTTTCGGGTCGTGACATAACCTTATAGCTCTGTTGCTAGTCCTTCGAGTGTCACTTAATTCTTTTAAGTAAACCTGGTTCTGATACCACTCTGTCACGACCCCGAAACCCATCCTGTGCGAATTAAGGGATTCACGACCGCCGGCCCGCCCCTTTGGCTAGTGGGCCGTCGGGCAGACTCAGGAGTGGCGGCGTTGGATGGCAGTGCGGTGCGGCCAGGATTGGCAGTTGCAAAAGCGTGAAAAACTTCTTCTTTTACTTTTTTGCATGCCCGCTCGGTACCGTCGCTTCTTCTTCTTCGGAGCGGTAAACAAATATCATACATTCAGAGCATACTAAAAATTTAAAGTTATACATTGTTACATGTCCAATTGCCTCTTGGACTTAATTACATAACTGTTTCAAATTTACTACACCAAAATTTAACAACTATGGGTCCTAATACTTCAAATAACCCCCTGATCATAACGGAGCTACCAATCACCAATCCTTAAATTGGGCAAGGCTTCCATCCATCATCATCACCTGAAAATTGTTAGGATAATGGGGTGAGCTTCAACAAGCCCAGTGAGTAATTCTAGTACCTTGTCATGGGTTTTCAACTGATAGTGGGTTAGTTAAGAGAAAGTTCATATAAACATGCACTACCAATTGTACTTATAGATACAGAGTACATAATTCTTAAAAATAAATAGCATGAAGCATACAAGGCATTCAAGTTGGGCATGTATTTCAATAATCGCAGGATATAAGAATCTTCAAACCACGTAGCATGATGCATTTTAAAGCATTTAATGTGCAGCAGAATTTATAAACATGTGCAGGATGGCCATTTGAAAACCATAAATGTTTAAAACATTTACTTATAAACAAGATGCATGAAATCCTTTTTCTCGTATACGACCCTTCGTTATTTGAAAAACTGGGCCATTTCTTTTAAAACACTTCTTCTTCTAAATAAGGGTTCGAAAACCTGCTACCATTTCTTATGAAAACATAAAAACTTTTGTTCATGAAATCAACACATATACTACGTTTAAGAAATGGGGGTTAAACCTGCTATCATTTCTAAAACGTCTCATCTTTTCACTTTTTAACTAGAGATCCGTTTCAAACCAGACCCTAGTTTTACTTCTGAGAGATCTCATGCCCGAGGGATCAGATCCTGCTACCGGGCATCTGCTGGATTGAGAACTCGAAGGGAACTCAATAATTTTGATGCTTATGCATCATTATCTTGTAAAATGGAGGCTTTTTAAAAACATTTTTTTGCCTCCCTAGAGATACCTTTTTAAGGTATCTAAAACGTTTTTGGTTTTTCAATAAATATTTTTCAAGAGCATCGAAAATATGGTTTCTTCAAATAATTACTTTTCACGAGCATTAAAAACATGGCTTTTCAAGAAATACTTTTCATGACCATTTAAAAACATGACTTTTCAAGAAATGTTTTTCATGAGCATTTAAAATCATAGCTACGTCAAGAAATGTTTTTCATGAGCATTTAAAAACAAGACTTTTCAAGAAATGCTTTTCATGAGCATTTAAAATCATAGCTACTTTAAGAAATGCTTTTCATGAGCATTTAAAAACATGACTTTTCAAGAAATGCTTTTTATGAGCATTTCATTTGCCTAATTGTTCATCTCGTAGCTTATTGTTCAGCACTTCATTTGCCAAATTGGACTTCCTCTTTGAGTCTAGAGGGTCCTTAGACCTTAGGGTAGGTCCATCTTCTACTTTTTAAGTTCATTAGATTGCTTAATTAAGCCTTAAGGGTAATTTGGTAATCTTACCGTTCTTATCCTGTGTCTTAGGTACCTACTTATCTTAAACAGAGCTCTTTTTTGGACTCAAAGGCTCCTAGAAACATTGGTATGTGTCCCTCTTTACTTTTTATACTCTTCTGGTAGCTTAATTAAGTCTTAGGGACGTGTTTGTCATTTTATAATTTATTTCAAAGTTCTATTTTTCCCAAATGGATGTCGTCGTTGGGTTCAAAATGTCAAAGATATTAAACTTAGCCTCTTCCAGATCTTAATTAGCCACCATGTGGCTTATTTTAGGTATAGAGGCTTTTTATAATTATACATTTTCATATGGGACCATTTGCGGGTGCTCAGATGCTCAATTTGACCTCACCATTAGGTCCAAAGTGTCCAACAATGTTGATTAAGCCCTTTTCTATTATTTTCCAGTCTATCTAGTAGCTTGTATATCATTAAGGGTAGTTTGAGAATTACCTATTTTTACGTATCTGTATTTTAGGTACCTCATTTGATGAATCAGACCCCATCGTCGAGTTTGAAACATCAAAAAATGTCAGGGTAGCTACCCTTGTGGTCAATGGGCTTCATCTAATAGCTTAATTAACTCATTACGACTAATTTGAAATTGTTCCAGTTTGTCTGTTCACATATTTCGGGGCCTAATTTCCCAAATCGAACTCTACCATTAAGTCTAGAATGATTATAAATGTTGAAAACGCATCTTCTTGTATTTTAATTGGCCTTTATTACATCACATTTAGGCTTAGGGGTAAAATAGTCATTTTACTCATTTATTAAAGGGCATTAAAATAAGTATTAATTAATTTTCTGGGCCTTTCATAATTTTTCCAAAAATCTAAGGTCAAACTGTAAATAGGAAAAGTTCTAGTTCAATCAATTTACGGCAAAACCCACTGGTTCAGTGGTTATTATTAAGAACCCCTTAATTTCTCTATAAGTCGATCGGTTCACCTATTCCTTTTTGTGAATTGGCTCGTTAATCATTAAAATCAATCGGTCTATGCCGATTCACCATGTCAACATTATAACTTATCAAAATGACATCGTTCTATTTAAAATAGAGATATATTTTTACGCTAGGTTGGCCTAAACCCATTAATAGACCCGACCCAACCTGAGTCAATGTTCACCTTCATCCCCATTTTAGGGTTTACTGTTCACAATAAACCCTAAAAATTCAGGCGTTATTTCGTGGGGTTTCAAGTATCAATAGTAAACCTTAAACAGTAAACCCTAAAAATTCAAACGTTATTTCGTGGGGTTTGAAGCATCAATAGTAAACCTTAAAAATTTAGGCACTATATCGTGGGGTTTCAAGCATCAATTTGAGCCTTTTTCAATCCCAGTCAACTTTTGTAAGTATAATTAAGAGTTTGGCATTCATTTTAAGCCTTGAATCACACTAGGTTCCCATGGCTGACTAAAATTTCATTGGTTCAAGCTCATTTCTGCATCATTTAAGTGATATTGATTTGCTTGTGATCCTTCTTACATGAGGTTTAATTCCTCATTCATAAACTCAAGTTTTAAGCAATTTTGACTTGTTCAAATTGGAACCCTCTACTGTTTATAGTCGAGTTATAACCCAGTTCCAAGGTCTGTTAATGGTGGGTATGTGTTGGTTCTATGGTTTTCAACCCATTTCAATCCATTTCATTGTGTGTTATGCACATATATACTCATGGATGTAAATATGGTTCATCAAAACAGCCCAAACAGTAAGATATAAGGATTTTTCCTAAAGAGAGAAACCTGAACTTTGAGGTTACCTCTTTAATGGCAATCCTCTCTCTCTGTCTTGGGACATCTTTGAACTCTAATCTAGCCTCTGAGCCCTCTCTTGGCTTCTAGTTGTGCAACACACACACATGCAACTTGAATTCTCACACTCTCTCTCTCTCTCCCTCTCTAGTTGTAATGGGCAAGTTATAGAAAAATGCAGCTATGCTATTGTGTATATAATATATATATATATGTAGCTATGTTGTTGTGTATTGTGTATTGTGTGTGTATGTATATATATATATATATATATGAGAGAGAGAGAGAGAGAGAAATACACTTGTCTACAGCCTCCCATGAAAGCCGATCATATTTTGACATTTAAGTTTGACTAAGTCTTTGCTTGACACCTTATCACAGTACATGCACTATATATGATACATATACATTTTAAGTCACTAGTAATACAATAATGGGTTGGTAGCCCTATGGTAAAGTTTTTTGCACTTTTTCCATTAGTCTTAAGTTTGAGCCTTGGCAAAGCCTTGTAAGACCATTTCTGTCCTTTTTCTTTTATGTAGTACTAATCTTGTATTTTAAGTGCTTAATTATCATTCTAAAGTTTACATTTTAGTCTCCCCAAATCATCTTATAATCTTGCCTTCATTCTTGATTAAAAGTCTTTACTTATGTAGTACTAATCTGTAATTTAGTAGATTTGTACACTAATTTCCATGATTATTCATGTGTTGATTTATTGATTAACACTAGTTAGTTTTGCCATCAAATATTGATTGAGTCATCGAATTTAATGACCATGGCACACATATGTGCAGTATCTCTAAATTCGTAGTCTAATTACATCAATTAAGTTGTTCATTGTCCTTTTTGGGCTAATCTCCAATGATAATCATCATTAGTCTTAATTACCCAATAATATTAGGTCAAGATGTTACATGAGATTTTGATAGGTTGGTCCCGTTCGCTTATTCAAGTTCATTTTGTTTTATCCTTAGGGGTATAATAGTAATTTTTCATTTCATGTATTGTACTTTTTTGCACCCAATTGGCTAAAATGGACTCTAGTTGAGTTCGGAGCATCGAAAAATGATAGGGTAGACCATTCATGACATTAAATCAACTTTTAAGTACTATTAAGGGCATTATAACAATTACACATTTAGTGTATCTATATTTTCGGTACTAAATTTGTCAAAATATACCCCATATTCGGGTTCAAAAGGCCTAAAAACCTTAGGATATGTACCCTTATTGTCATAAGAGTTTATTGGTGATTTAATTAAGTCTTTAAGACTTATTTGTAATTTCACATTTCATTCGTTTACATATTTTGGAATTTGTTCAGCCTAAACAGCGTCATCCCTGTAAAGATTCAAAATTTTGGAATAAATTTTTTTTTTTTGATAAGACAATATTTGAATTTCTTTAAATCCTAATTACTTTCAAAGAAACAAATAAAATGAAATAAAATAAAATGCAATGAGTGAGATATATATATATATACAACTATATATATATATATACAATTGTATATCTATATCTGCACGTGGAATGCAGCAGTGTGCTATTGAGTGTACTAGTGGTGAGTAGTTTGTAAAATATATTATAATATATATACATATTATAATCTCAAGTGAGACAAGAAGTGGGAAAAGCAAAAAAATGGAAAGGTAGAAATAGAAAAGCAAGTCAACAAATGAGGCTACCGACACTGTTAGAGAGAGAGGGAAAGGCATTGCAAGTGGGGCATGTTTATATATATAATATATGTGTGGTGTGTGTGTTAAGGTGAACAAGAAACAAGAAAAAGAAAAAGAAGAAAAGCAAGTTAGGCGCAGCAGTAGCGTGGCAGCCGGAACAAAATATATAATATGTATGTGTGTATTGGGGCTGTGCGAGTACAGGCTACAGCCGTAGCTGTAGAAAAGAGAAAGTGAAATAGATAGAAGGACGGTGCAGGTAGGCGCAGAGCAGAGATATAGCTTACAGGGAGAGAAAAAGAGAGAGAGAAGAAAAAGGAAAATGGGGCAGCAACGGCTGCATTGCTCCAGCGGCAGTAACAATGGTGCAGCAGGTCTAGCTCTGCAACAAGAGAAAATTGAGAAAGGAGAAGAAGAGAAAATAAGTGGGCAGCCGAGAGAGAAATTGTACAGAAGCAGTGCAGGAGAAATTGTGCATATACGTGTGTGTTGTGTAATAGAACAAAGAGGGAGAAGAGCAGCAGCAGCGTTGCAACAAGTGCAGCGTGTGCTGCGCTGTGTGGGTTTGGTGGTGGCTGTGCCGCAAGTGGGAACAGCAGCAGTGCTGCAACAGGGAGAAGGGAAGATTGAGAGATTGGGTTACTGCTATGGTGGAGGATCCATGCGGCTACTGTGATGAAAAAAAAAATTGAGAGAATTGGTGCAGCAGTCCTCAGGATGTAGTGCAACAGGGTGGAAAAAAAATAGTGCAGCCATGAAGCTTTTAAGAGGAACCAGAAATTGAAACTGAGGAGAAAGAGGAGACTGCACCAAGATATTCAGAAGTAGGTATGTATCTGTTTAGGTTTTGTTATTTAATTTTAAAGCATGATATCTTGGTTTGATAATAGAGTCTTATAGAACATGAAATTAGAAAATTAATGCAAAAAGAATTAATTGAAAAGGTTGAGGAATGAGGGAGAAAACTCAAGTTACAGGTGGTTGGAATGATATAGGTTTTTAAAATTTTATGTGTAAAACTTAGTTAAAATGAGGTTGAATAAATTCTTGATAGTGCAGAAACTCATTTAAATAAAATCGGAATCAAAACAGTAGGGAAAAAGATGAAAAGAAAATGGGAAAAACCCGTTGGCCGGAATCTGGGTTGCATGACCGGAAAACTGATATGGATCAGTGCATTTGAACTATGTTGAGGTTCATAGACGGCCCTAAATAATTGCTAAGATCCCAGGAATTGTTTGGTGTAAAAACATGCAAAAAGCCGACGTAAAAAGCGTGAGAAAACGACATGGGACGCGACTTTCCGGTGACCGGCATTGGCCAGGTCACCGGAGGTGGTGATCGGAAAGCCGCAGGGATGACTTGGGCTGCCTTGGACTTGTTTTGTTGGGCCTGTCTTAATTTAAATGGCATTGGGCCATCTTGTTTAAAAAGGGTTTTGGGCCTCTTTTAAATTTTAAGTGTTAGGCCTCCTTGGGTTGGGCCTCTCCTATTTTAATTAAAAGAAGAACCCTTGGGCCTATTGTCATGGGGTTTAAAAAGGGAATTGGGCCTGTTTTAATTGGGCCCAATAGAGAGAAAGAAATGAAAAGAAAAGGAAAGAAAGAAGGAAAAGGGGGGGCTGGGAGAGATTCGAACCAGGAACCGTGCGTGGGGAAGAGATGCGCGAGACCAGTGAGGACGGTTTCCAACCGTGCCTCTTTACTTCACAAATAAATATATATTATATAAACACTCTATTTAATTAATTAAAATTTAATTAAATTAAAATAAATAACCCGAAATGGCCCGGAACCCAAATACGACAAGTCATATATGTTTTCTTACTATCTTGGACCTCCTAAGACCAACGGTGAGGTCCGTGATGTGATACGAGGTCCCAGAAAATAAAAGACCCGTGGAACCCTTTAAAGTTACCAAAATGCCCCTGAATAGAAGTACAATCAAACGAACTCCGAATTAAGTAAACAAATAGTGAAACTTTATTATCTCAAGCATTTCAGACTCAACCGTGGGGTCCAATTTGTGAAAAGAGGTCACAAAATGTAAGGACCCGTGAAAAGTGCAAAATGACTGTTTTGCCCTTTTGAACCCAGATGTCCGAATTGAGTTCTACGAGAACCTAAACTTATTTTCTTCGACGTTTCGGACCCAATTGTAGAATCTATTTTAGCAAAATGGAAACTTAAGAATTAAAGACATAAAATTTGATGAATAGCATAAATTCAAATGACAATAGACTGAGTTGTAATTTATGCTTTTAGGGACACTGATAGGACAGGAGAGGGCGATCTGATCTCCTGCATTTTCATTGACCAGTTCAGTTACGTATCATACACGATCTTCTAGGGTTGAGACTACCCGACAGGTATGGTGTTTTGCTAATGTTAGAAATGAGGTTAAGTTAGGAATGTTCTGTGAATGACTGGCATGACTTATGTGTTTATGTGGAATGTGTTTACTTGATGATTTAAAATTGGTTGTTCACATGCTTACATGTTACTTGTACTTTATGAATGTTTAGTGAATGATGAACGTAAATCATGACATGTGTATATGTTGATTATATGAGATATGCTTGCATGTGGAATCAGCTGGTGATTTATGTATTTATTGTCTCGAGCATGCTATATTGTGGAAACCATGTTTCATTGACATTGCACTGGCATATTGGCATATGATGAATCCTTTGAGAACATGGCGTGGGTAAGCACTCGGTGCTTTGCATTATGAGGGTGTAGATCCTGTGGTGAAAAACCCAAAATTGGCCATTGCATTGGTACTCTGTGCCCATCGGGGAGTACCCGTAAATGAGACATGGGTGTGGCATAGAGTTGTGCATAGGTGTGTCACGCATACCATTCATATATATTACTGCGATGCTTGAATGTCATTTAGAAATAAATGTACACTTTGCACATGCCACGCCTTAGCTTTATTTCTTGCATTAGCACTTCATCATACCAGCAGTTGAGCTGACCCATTCGTGGGCAACATTTTTCAGATGAGGACCCTCCAGCCACTTGAGACTCTGTGTTACCCTGATAGGGTGAAGCACGTGATATATTTCTGGTCCATGGGACTTGTATTTTGTAATGTAAGGGCTTAAGCCCGAATGACCAATGAATGATGCAGTTATGTGATGTACTTCATATTATTTTATGTATTGATGAGAATGGACGCTTGTTTAGTGGACTTATTTACCTTTGTCCTTTTATTTATTTTATTTTCTGTCTCATCAGTCGCGCCTCGGGTTTGTTGAAATTCGGGGCGTGACATCGTGGTATCAGAGCATAGGTTCGAATACCTAGAGACTGTGGGGTGTTGTTGAACACAATGGGATTATGACGTATGGTTTGGAGTTTGTATAAACCTTGTATAATGTATGGACTTTGACAGTTAAGTATTAGAGTTCAAATTTGAGAATACTTGGCGATGATAGGTGTTGTTGAACACCATGGAACCTTTGAGGAGAACATTTGACTAAGTGTAAGCTGTCAGTGGTATGTGGAAGGATTTGGGTGTTATGTGGTTATTTTATTGGGTGCATGACTTGTTGCGATTATGTGTTAGCTGATGATATACCATGATGTGTGATTACATGATTTGATGCAGTGTGGTGTATGATATGGACGATATGTATATTGGTATGACCGTGTCTAAAGGCATGATATATGATCTAATGTTTTGGAACATGGGGAGAAGTTTAGGCCTTTAGTTATTTGGACTAGTTTGGGTGGTATGTTTTATGTGCACGTGTTGCATTGGTATACATGGGTATGCGCTATACTGGATTTCCCGATTGACTGAGAGTGCGTGATGGTTTGATATAATAGTTGACTAAGGTTAGAAACACATGTCTATGTGATGGACCGTATATTTTATGGGATAGGCCTTATGCGTAGTTGTTTGAGGTATGGGTTGTGCACTTAGTTATTTATACGGTAGGCGGTATGCCTAGTTAATTATGAGATAGACTGTAGACCTAGTTATCTATCTGGTTGGTTGTGTTATTATATATATGTATATGTATGCTAGGTTAGTACCCGATATTCATAGATTATAGTACTATGACTATGATATTTATACAGACTGGATTGGTCTCAAGTCTTGCGTTACAGTTGATGGATGGCGCCCCATCAGCCAGTAACAAAAGGAGTTGTGATCCATGAAGGGTTATCACCTAGCTATAAAAGTAAGAAATAATGAAAGAATTATAAAAAGTTAAAATGAACAAGTGCCAGTGAGGTAGTAAGCCGTAAATTAAAAGACACGTAAGATCTTAAAATGCTAAAATAAGAATTTAGGCTGGTGGAAAATTTTTTTGTGTATGGACTGGATAGTGGATATGGAGATATCATTGTGTGAAACCCTTTTTGTGGAGAGATGCATTATTTTTGGATAGCATTCGCTTAGGGTTGAGTATTGGTGGGCTAGTTGAATACTAGCATGAATTGAGAGGGTGAATGTTGCATTGTTTAAATGAGTTCCTTCATTGCGAAAGGCTGTGTTAGAAATCGGTGTTCATTGTTGAGTGTGACCAACGGGTGGAGATGATTGACTTGAGTTATATAAGTGTTGATTAAACAAGTGTGTTTGTAAGATGTGTTAGATTCTCGGGCGATAATTGATGATCTTTTGTATAAGGAGAGTTGTATAAAGACGAATAGTTTGAAAAGAATGTTATTGCGGATAAACTCGGATTACGATGTAATTGGGTTTTGATTTCGTGTTAGGATGAATATTGAATTGGAATGCGAAGGTGAGTCTGAGAGTTAGGGGTAATAATGATTCCTTCATTGAGTTGGAGTTAATTATATTGCGGTGGACTGTGAAAGTAACCTAATGAAAAAAAAATGCTATTGCCTTACCTAGTTTTACGAGATGATCGATACGAGATGTGATGAGAATAGTGAGTTGATTTAATGAACTTATGAATGTAGGCTTTGTGAAAAATAATGAGTTGTATGAATTGGACCAAACTGAGGGGTCAGTTATGAACTTAGTTTTAACTTAGTTTATAAGGTTGATTTCAAAATCATGATTGAATAAGGGGTAAGCATTGATTGTTGTTTTGGAGGAAATTGTATATCGAGTTAAGGGTCGGGTGATATGAATTTCTTGAACATGAATCTTGTGTCTGAGATGCAGTTGTGTGAATGTCATTGTGGTGAAAATAGTGTGGTTGAGGCACTAGGACTTAACAGCTTGGATTGTTATACGCCTTATAAGTGAATGGTGGTTCTCACTTGTCATTTAGAAATACGGGGGTAAAGGTTGTGAATGAATCTGATTGGTTTGGATTAAGTTATAAATGTTTATGTTGTCTGGATCTGGATAATGAATATTGCACTTGGAAAATTTTACTTTATTCAGGGGCTTGCGATGATTGCCTTGTTCCACCATCGTAGGGTTCACCAGTTGAGATAGTAGGATACTGATAAGGATCTGTAGATATTGCTCGGTAGAGATAGCTGGTTACATCTTTTCTTTTGACTTCATTCTACTTGACTTGTCTAGTCTTGGTATTACATTGAGGATAGATCGGTTATTTACATTTTTGGGCGAGTATAGACTACTACAGGAGGAAAGTGACAGTGTGTACTCCTGAGGGGGGATGTTTTTCTTTATTTCACGGGGTGTCCGTGGATCCTTCTGGGGTGGACTTCGTTATGAGATAGGAGAGGTTAGACCTCGACTTGATTGGACTGGTTGGGATTACGTGATTGGGTAAGTACTGTTGTTTTAGTACGTGCAATGTGTATGACATGTGGTGTGCTTGTTTAGTGAGGAGCTGAGACTGGATGTTTATATCTACATAGCAGGCTAAGTGAAATCAAAAGGTAGAATTTGAACTCGTTGTCTGTGATATAGGCTATGAGCCTAGATATCCATAGGGTTGGATGTATACCTAATTACCTGTGTGGCAGGTGGTGTGCTTATTTATGTATGTGTATATTCTTGGATGGATTTTATACTTGGGTGCTGATGTGGTAAGCTTCGTGTTAGACACTAAATGTTGTTTGTTTATTCTATTTATATGTATACATGTGTTTTGGGTACATGTGATTAAGGATTGACGTATATTCATAGTTGGAATTAGTGACGAGTTTCACTGAGAATCTCTATTGTTATGAGACTTTATTTGAGATGTTGACTAGAACAATGATGAGTTGAAACAATCTTAGAAGGAATTGAGATATTCTTTTTACCTCCTCTAATGTTTTGTCTTTCTCGAACCTTGATATGTTTTTTTAAATTTTGTATTTAGAATGCATAGACTATGTTGCCTTCATTCGAATGTTTAGTTAACATATTAGGCTTGAAATGAATAGACTAATTTTATTGATGCATGAGACTTAGTCTCGGTTATATATAGATTAGGGTGGACGATGATGACCTTATTTTAAGATTATGGTATTGATGTCTTGTGGGTGAATATAGTACTTGAAGAAGATTGGATTATTGAGTTACATTGAGATACGGGCGATGTATTGATGCCATTGTGGTGAATTATTAGATGATTTCATGACTTGATTTGAGATTAGTTAGCTGGCCAGCAAGTATGTGAAAGACTTTGAGGCATCCTCGTGACCATTGAGGACTTTCCTTTATTTTTATTATTGTGTTAGGTTATTGAGGTGGGTAATGATGCTTGGGTAGATTTGGGAAAATTGACATGTGAACCAGCGTGTTTGAGGATTTCATTATGTGTTGTGCCATGAGGAGTGAGCCGTTACAGATGGGATCAGGACCAGACCCTAACAACAGAAGTGTGGTGCCGTTTCGAGGGACTACTCTCTACAAGAGGCGGAGCCTTGCTGGGGGAGTGAAAGAAGGATTAAAGTTACGTCCCACATTGCCTAGTTGAGGGAGAGGTGAGTGATCCATAGGTAAGGCTGCACGTCTCCGTGTTACAATACATTTTGAATTGATCTTTTATTATTTTATCAAGGAGATGCAAAATTTTTAAATTTCGGGACGAAATTTCTTTAAGGAGGGAAGGATGTAAAGATTAAAAATTTTGGAATAAATTTTTTTTTTTGATAAGACAATATTTGAATTTCTTTAAATCCTAATTACTTTCAAAGAAACAAATAAAATGAAATAAAATAAAATGCAATGAGTGAGATATATATATATATACAACTATATATATATATATACAACTATATATATATATACAATTGTATATCTATAACTGCACGTGGAATGCAGCAGTGTGCTATTGAGTGTACTAGTGGTGAGTAGTTTGTAAAATATATTATAATATATATACATATTATAATCTCAAGTGAGACAAGAAGTGGGAAAAGCAAAAAAATGGAAAGGTAGAAATAGAAAAGCAAGTCAACAAATGAGGCTGCCGACACTGTTAGAGAGAGAGGGAAAGGCATTGCAAGTGGGGCATGTTTATATATATAATATATGTGTGGTGTGTGTGGTAAGGTGAACAAGAAACAAGAAAAAGAAAAAGAAGAAAAGCAAGTTAGGCGCAGCAGTAGCGTGGCAGCCGGAACAAAATATATAATATGTATGTGTGTATTGGGGCTGTGCGAGTACAGGCTACAGCCGTAGCTGTAGAAAAGAGAAAGTGAAATAGATAGAAGGACGGTGCAGGTAGGCGCAGAGCAGAGATATAGCTTACAGGGAGAGAAAAAGAGAGAGAGAAGAAAAAGGAAAATGGGGCAGCAGCGGCTGCATTGCTCCAGCGGCAGTAATAATGGTGCAGCAGGTCTAGCTCTGCAACAAGAGAAAATTGAGAAAGGAGAAGAAGAGAAAATAAGTGGGCAGCCGAGAGAGAAATTGTACAGAAGCAGTGTAGGAGAAATTGTGCATATACGTGTGTGTTGTGTAATAGAACAAAGAGGGAGAAGAGCAGCAGCAGCGTTGCAACAAGTGCAGCGTGTGCTGCGCTGTTTGGGTTTGGTGGTGGCTGTGCCGCAAGTGGGAACAGCAGCAGTGCTGCAACAGGGAGAAGGGAAGATTGAGAGATTGGGTTACTGCTATGGTGGAGGATCCATGCGGCTGCTGTGATGAAAAAAAAATTGAGAGAGTTAGTGCAGCAGTCCTTAGGATGTAGTGCAACAGGGTGGAAAAAAAATAGTGCAGCCATGAAGCTTTTAAGAGGAACGAGAAATTGAAACTGAGGAGAAAGAGGAGACTGCACCAAGATATTTAGAAGTAGGTATGTATCTGTTTAGGTTCTGTTATTTAATTTTAAAGCATGATATCTTGGTTTGATAATAGAGTCTTATAGAACATGAAATTAGAAAATTAATGCAAAAAGAATTAATTGAAAAGGTTGAGGAATGAGGGAGAAAACTCAAGTTACAGGTGGTTGGAATGATATAGGTTTTTAAAATTTTATGTGTAAAATTTAGTTAAAATGAGGTTGAATAAATTCTTGATAGTGCAGAAACTCATTTAAATAAAATCGGAATCAAAACAGTAGGGAAAAAGATGAAAAGAAAATGGGAAAAACCCGTTAGCCGGAATCTGGGTTGCATGACCGGAAAACTGATATGGATCAGTGCATTTGAACTATGTTGAGGTTCATAGACGGCCCTAAATAATTGCTAAGATCCCAGGAATTGTTTGGTGTAAAAACATGCAAAAAGCCGACGTAAAAAGCGTGAGAAAACGACATGGGACGCGACTTTCCGGTGACCGGCGTTGGCCAGGTCACCGGAGGTGGTGATCGGAAAGCCGCAGGGATGACTTGGGCTGCCTTGGACTTGTTTTGTTGGGCCTGTCTTAATTTAAATGGCATTGGGCCATCTTGTTTAAAAAGGGTTTTGGGCCTCTTTTAAATTTTAAGTGTTAGGCCTCCTTGGGTTGGGCCTCTCCTATTTTAATTAAAAGAAGAACCCTTGGGCCTGTTGTCATGGGGTTTAAAAAGGGAATTGGGCCTGTTTTAATTGGACCCAATAGAGAGAAAGAAAAGGAAAGAAAGAAGGAAAAGGGGGGGCTGGGAGAGATTCGAACCAGGAACCGTGCGTGGGGAAGAGACGCGCGTGACCAGTGAGGACGGTTTCCAACCGTGCCTCTTTACTTCACAAATAAATATATATTATATAAACACTCTATTTAATTAATTAAAATTTAATTAAATTAAAATAAATAACCTGAAATGGCCCGGAACCCAAATACGACAAGTCATATATGTTTTCTTACTATCTTGGACCTCCTAAGACCAACGGTGAGGTCCATGATGTGATACGAGGTCCCAAAAAATAAAAGACCCGTGGAACCCTTTAAAATTACCAAAATGCCCCTGAATAGAACTACAGTCAAACGAACTCCGAATTAAGTAAACAAATAGTGAAACTTTATTATCTCGAGCATTCCGGACTCAACCGTGGGGTCCAATTTGTGAAAAGAGGTCACAAAATGTAAGGACCCGTGAAAAGTGCAAAATGACTGTTTTGCCCTTTTGAACCCAGATGTCCGAATTGAGTTCTACGAGAACCTAAACTTATTTTCTTCGACGTTTCGGACCCAATTGTAGAATCTATTTTAGCAAAATGGAAACTTAAGAATTAAAGACATAAAATTTGATGAATAGCATAAATTCAAATGACAATACACTGAGTTGTAATTTATGCTTTTAGGGACACTGACAGGACAGGAGAGGGCGATATGATCTCCTGCATTTTCATTGACCAGTTCAGTTACGTATCGTACACGATCTTCTAGGGTTGAGACTACCCGACAGGTATGGTGTTTTGCTAATGTTAGAAATGAGGTTAAGTTAGGAATGTTCTGTGAATGACTGGCATGACTTATGTGTTTATGTGGAATGTGTTTACTTGATGATTTAAAATTGGTTGTTCACATGCTTACATGTTACTTGTACTTTATGAATGTTTAGTGAATGATGAACGTAAATCATGACATGTGTATATGTTGATTATATGAGATATGCTTGCATGTGGAATCAGCTGGTGATTTGTGTATTTATTGTCTCGAGCATGCTATATTGTGGAAACCATGTTTCATTGACATTGCACTGGCATATTGGCATATGATGAATCCTTTGAGAACATGGCGTGGGTAAGCACGTGGTGCTTTGCATTATGAGGGTGTAGATCCTGTGGTGAAAAATACAAAATTGACCATTGCATTGGTACTCTGTGCCCATCGGGGAGTACCCGTAAATGAGACATGGGTGTGGCATAGAGTTGTGCATGGGTGTGTCACGCATACCATTCATATATATTACTGCGATGCTTGAATGTCATTTAGAAATAAATGTACACTTTGCACATGCCACGCCTTAGCTTTATTTCTTGCATTAGCACTTCATCATACCAGCAGTTGAGCTGACCCATTCGTGGGCAACATTTTTCAGATGAGGACCCTCCAGCCACTTGAGACTCTGTGATACCCTGATAGGGTGAAGCACGTGATATATTTCTGGTCCATGGGACTTGTATTTTGTAATGTAAGGGTTTAAGCCCGAATGACCTATGAACGAGGCAGTTATGTGATGTACTTCATATTATTTTATGTATTGATGAGAATGAATGCTTGTTTAGTGGACTTATTTACCTTTGTCCTTTTATTTATTTTATTTTCTGTCTCGTCAGTCGCGTCTCGGGTTTGTAGAAATTCGGGGCGTAACAATCCCACTTAAGGTGAGTCAACCCACCTATTAACCCAGTGATCTCGGCTTGATTAAGCCTTGACTCAACTAGTCGACTAAGCGAAGTGTTGTTCACCAATCCGCCTATTGTTTATCCAAAAATCCTAAAATTTCAGTCACTATTTCGTGGTGATTTGTCAATGAATTTTACTCCTTTTTGTTTTTATATCGCTTATGGAACTCCCTATAGTCCATTTTCATTGATTTAGTGGACCAAAAAACCCTTAAAGCTTGGTTCCAAGCTTCCATGGCCTCGATTGTAACTCCTCCTCAAATGGTCATTTCTTGACCAAACTGCATTGTATTTGTCTTATTGTTCTCTATTTTCACTAGACTTTTGATCCCCATTCCTAAAATTAAGTTTAACACTCATTTGAGAGGGTTCAATTTTTGAACCCGTACCTGCAACTTGGTTTCTAGGGCTAATGAAATCCAATTTTTACATTAAACTTTTGATTCCCCCATTCCTAAAAAAATTTAATTATCAACTTATTGCACTAGTAGAATGAAATCCAATTTTTAGGTCTCTAATTATAGGGTTTTAAATTCATTAAATCATAGGTTAGGGGGTGTTACAAATTAGGTCATTCATAAACACAACACAAAAGATTGAACTATGGTAAAACACAAACCCATTAATCAAATTCTGTCATGTTGAACGACAAAGCGGAAATCACTATTATGCTAATTCACCCCCTCCAATGACAAACTAGAATAGGAGATGCATAAAATTGTGTAATAGTAGAGAAATACAGAAAAGAACCTTGCCATCTCTTTCCTTGCTCAGCCATAAATTCTCTTCCAAAAGAAGCAACAACTAGAAACCATTATACCCTTTGTAGAGTAACGTTTTACACCAAATGTGTATAAAATTTAGGCAAAAAAACAATAATAATTAGAGCACGAGAGAGAGATGCTAATTTTAGTATTGTACTACAACTGCAAATGATTTTTGTCTAAAACCACCTCAGTTAGTTTTCTTCTCATCTTCGTCCACTGCTGTCACAGCCGCACTAGAAGAGGCTTGATCTTCATCCTCACCAGCAAAACCAAACTCATTTACCCGTTTCCGGTCCACTGGATAAACCCATCTCTGATATAGATATATCAGAAATATAACATCTGCAAGGCAGAAAAACATATAAATGAACCAGGCCATATGATAGACAATGGAATGAACCAACAATGGGATGGGAAAAAGCCCCATTCACCAACAGAGTTTCATTCATATAACTTATTCTAATTAACTATAATCGTGTGACACATCCTGCTTGCCCGTCTATTCCCAGACAACAGAAAAGGACCTCAATCTAGCATCAACAGAAAATAGTATATCCATAAGCACTTGGGAGAGCAGAGTTATCTAAGGTTTTTCCAATTCAGCACAATGATATTCACATGCTATGCTGAACTTAGGTCTGAAGACAGTTTGGTTTGGGGTAAGTCGGGATATATTAAAAAAGATAGAATGCTTAGACAGCTGCTTGATCATTTTCCTGCAGCAGCAACATATTCAACTTCGAAAAAGTTAATGCTCCGTGATCATTGGCAGCAGCAGCAGTTCAATTTAACCCCTTGTTTACACAATGAGTTTAAAGAATATGAAAAAATAATCTATGAAGTATAAAGAGAGACTGCAACTTTGATCATAATTTACCATCACGGAAGACAGAAAGCCGATGCAGTGTTGGCATCTTGATAACGAAGGCAAAGAGATCATCAATGATTGTATTAAGAAACTTGTAAGTCATTTGCCTCCATGGTAAATGAGCCACAGACTTCAGTTTATAGTTGATGAACAATTGAGGGCACATCATAATGAAACCTGCAACAACAAAATAAAAAGAAAACAAAAATAACAAACTATACTGTCAACTTTTTTACAATAAATAAAGCATCCAACAGAAAAAATGTTGCCTAGTGTGAACAGAAAACTTTGGTAACGGAACGTCATTGTTGGTTAATGCAAAATCTTGCCTACATTTTAGGTTCAATATATTATTCTTCTCTTCATCCCTGTGTCCTCGTCAAGGCTTGATACAGTCATTCCAAATGATAATCATAGAAGAAAGGGATTGTATAGAATTAGCCCAAAAGAAGATAACTCAGTGTTCAACTTGCCAACCCTGGCCTTTGTTTGCTCTTACAAATGTAAAACTGAAAGTCCTGACTTTCTATATCCGTGCTTTCAGGAAGTTGAGATTTATATGGCCTGCTAAATTTATTCTATTACTGACTCAAAAAAAAAAATGAAAATTTTTTGGGGTCATTGTTTTTCGCCCCCACTTTTCCCCAACTCCGTTAGCTCTTACCAACTACAAATGTAAAATTGAAATTTCTGACTTTCTAAATTCAGGAAGTAGAGATTCCTGTGGCCTGCTAAATTTGTGTTTCACCATGTAACAAGAACTCGGATCTATTTTTAGAAATTTTAAGGGTCACTGTTTTTTCCCCCAACACTATCCCTATCAAGACTTGAACTTTTGCACCTATTACAAATCAGGGAGTAAGAGACATTTTGAGCTATCTGCTAGTGGCAAAGGAACTTTTAACTTTCTCATACCATAAAAGATGACACATATAACCGCCATCAAAAAGTCATTTCATAGGCAATATCAGCAATGGTTGTTAACATCCCAATCCAGATCCTACAATTTTACAATCCAAAAATACCAAATCGATCCGGATCCTATAAAAAATCGCTAGAGTACAGAATCCTTATGAAATCCCTATAAAATTAGTAGGATCCCAAGTTGACTCCCGATTCTACTGGTCTTATAATATAGCCATATAATGTTATTTTCACATGTGTCTTTAATAAGGTACAGCCCAAAACCATAATATTATTATAAAACGAATACCAGGGTTTACTTAAATATCCTAAGACAATTATGTCAAAAAAAATTTAACACTTTTGACTTTTTTAATGACTTTTAATTTGCTTTAAACTAGTCAAGTATCATACTAGTTAATTTAAGTCATTTAACTCTTTATTATGACTAGTATGGGTCCGATATTGCCATTTAAAAAAAATCTTAAGTCTAATTAGCCTCTTTCTCTCTCTCTCTCTCTCTCACACACACACACACACACACACAAAAACTCAATAAGTATGTTTTGAACTAATTGATCTCTTATTCTAACTAGATCCTAGTGCTAATTTTAAAATAACAATTTTCTACTTATGTAAATTAAATATTTTAATACATCTAATATTTCATGTGCTATCTTAGTTAAATGCATATAAATAAAACATTTGTTATATTAATGTACTAAAAAAACAATAGGACTAGTGAAAGCTTTTGTGCTCTAAATATTTATTATAATTTTTCCATATTTTCCAGTGAGTTTTAAACTTATTCATTATGTATTTTTGAGGATCCTTAAGATGTAAAAATATTAGTTGGTATCAGGTTTCTCATTTTGTGGAATCTTATGATTCTCGATCCAATCCTACAATCCGATCTTGAGGACCCCCCAACTGATCCATTGTAGTATCCTGATTTTAACTGCCTTCATCAGCATAAGATGATATCCAAATCAAATAACCACTGCTTCAGGACACTATTCCACCAAATTGATATAAATATAAAAAGCATAATGTGTAGACATCTGAAAGAGTTTTTTGAAAACAAAAGGATGCAGAGAATATTCACACCAAAAAGACAAATAAAGTGGCATCATGTTCTGATGAACAATACTTGCATTACACTACTGCAAATCATGCATGCCTCATCTGTAATGAAATAAAAACAACAATACAACCACCACCATAAAAGAAAAAAGAAATGATAAGAATTCAAGGTCTTACCAAACATATAAACACAGCTTGTCAGTGAAGAGAGAATCCAAGAGTACCAGCTCTTGTGGCGTTCATACATGAGAGAGTAAACAGAAGAGCAGGCGACAAGTATAAAAAGCACATATGATAAATACTTCATTGCAAGATCATCGTACTCCTTTGTCTTGTTCCCAGCATATGATTCACGGTCTCGGAACCTCAACATAGGAATCTTCCCAGATCTATCAATCTGGAAGGGAAGACTGAAAATAAATTTTCATAAAAAATATGCTTTGGAGTTTCCAAAAAGATTAAACTTAATATCTGTGAGCATGATGAATACACAAATTGATATTTGATACGAATATGTAAATTGAGATTTGATATGAATATGTAAACTGAGATTTGTTATAAACTCTGTAACATAAATAATCTCATTGAGAGCTTATGAACTTCAACAAACGCATGTCAACATGCTTGTGCCAAAACTTTGCATAGCAGTTCTATTAAAGAACAATTGTATTGGATGACTCAGAATCATCAACTCTGGAACAGGTTTCAGCGCACGAATATCATCCAGTGGGATCCATTTCACATGCTGGTGTTCAAAGAAACTAATGTTGATATTTACTTCATACAACATATTAACAAATCTCTCAGAAAAAACGATTGCAACACAAACCAACATTTTCATCAATATAGAGGGAAACTAAAATCATGTCTACAGAAATAAGTAATGAAGCCACAAACAAAAGGAAGATGAGAATGCCAGCTGTTGCAATCAGTTATATTACCAATGGAGCAAAGAAATCTTCCAAATGAAAAGTGAAAATTAAGTTCCAGTTAATTCGAAAGAGTAAACAATGCAAACCATCTGCCACAAAAAGCCTTCTCTAATATTTTCAGTGTAGGAAAATGAACCCTATTCCACCATTTTAATCTATCTAAAAGATATTATCTGTCATATGTAGGTTCATATCATTTCACTCAACCCACATCCATTTCATGCTTCCCTTATCCTTGATGCACCTTCAATTTGAGCCATATTAACTTGTGATGTACTTTCTCTTTTGCACATAAAAGCAATCACAGCCAATTCTCTCATCTTATTCCCAGTTAATGCTATCATCAACTTCACACATTTATTTCCAATTCTATTCTTGATAACACAAAATAATTGGCAGCATAGTTTGTTAGTATTTTACAATATGTTTCGATATGAACAAAAAACGATACGTGTCTTGTAGTTATATCTTTTTGCACCGTATTTTATGATATGCTATACATATCTTATGATACATTTCGATATGCACGATACATGCGATACGGGTAATCAAGCTAAACACCTTGGTTTCAACCTCTTTTTTTGTTGTTTTGTTATATACATGGAAATATGTTTTTGTTTTGTTTAGCTTTATATTGCCTCTTTATAATGCTTAGAAAGCTTTCCTCAAACAAGAAAAATGAAAGTAAATATTTTGAGAAGATGAGAATGAGGAGTGAGCACATACAAGATGTTGAAGAAGAAAAAGGAAGTGAAAAAAATGTCAACATCTAATAATGATGAAGATGATATCGATGCCATTGAAATTGGATATTAAGATGAAAATATGATAGATTATAAAAATGAATAATTTTGGATTTTTTCTTTAAATTTTGATATTGATGAACGCTGTTAGAAACTTGGATTATTAAATTTTAGTTTGAAATTTGTAATATTAATAAATGTTAATTCTTATATTGTATGGAATTTAAGTTGATTTTTTAATAAGTGAGTTGAAGTATTATTTTTATCATTTTATACACCGTATATATAACACGATACAATATGTTTGAAAAACGAGACAATTATGCTTGGATATTATTTCTAGTATTGTATGGACTATACATTGTTTACAATACAACTAAAGAATATTTAGAAGACATTCTTTTTTGTATTGTATGGACATGTTATTTGAATTTTTGTTATGATAAGTGAATTAAATGTTATTTCTATCATTTTTAACCATGTATACATATATTTATGTGTTCATGTGTGTGTGTGTGTGTGTGTGTGTATATATATATATATTTAAAAAAAATTATACGTATATACAATACGCAGATACACATTTTTTGAAAATGATACACCCTCCGACACACGTTTTGACTAACTATAATTGGCAGCATAAAGCATAGTTGCTCATAATTTTGACATATTGAATATTATCTGAAGGGCCTTGACGCAATGGTAAGGTTGCTTCATTGTGACTTAGAGGTCACGGGTTCGAGTCGTAGAAATAACATCTCCACTTGTGGGGGTAAGGCTGCATACATCTAACTCTCTCCAGACCTCGCAGAGCGGGAGCTTACTGCACTGGGCTAGCCCTTAGAATATTATCTTTATCTTTAATTTACAAACATTCCTCTATGTTAAACTGCTCTAATCACAGCACAAACTCTTTTAATCTCTTCCTCTAGGAGTATTCTAGTGATTTTCTCAAAAAAATTGAAATCATTTGATGGGGTTTTCAATTTTTCAATTTTTTTTTTGGAAAAGGGCTCTGATTTTTTTATATGGAGATTTGGAGTTTTTTTTTTGTTTTTTCCCCTTTAATCCCCTTTGAATGGTTCATCTAGACCTAGTAAATTTCTTTCCTTGCAGCCAACGAAGCACAGACACTCTATTTTGGCGCACGGACACGTATCGAAGACTTAAAAAAAAGTAGGCAAAAAAAAGTATGTCAGTTACACATGTCGAAGACACAACACGTTAGGACACATATGGGCCCCGTTTAGAACACTTTTTTTTTGGATTTTTTCCTCTTTTTTTTTTTGGGCTTATAGATGTAGAAATATATATATATATATATATATGTAGTAGCTAGCAAATTTGTTTTGGAACTTGAATCATGGATGTCGATAATTAAATGAAGTTCTTTAACTTTTATTCAATGCTTTTGTTATTTTGATATCTTAAAATTGTTGTGATTTATGCATCTTGATACCAATTTTGATTGATAATGTTTAGGTTTTATTATATGGTCATATAAAAGAATATATATCCATAATGTCCACTGACATATTCATGTCTTACTTTTTGAGAAATTTCATATCCTCATATCCATATCCATGTCGTGTCATACCCGTGTCCCGTGTCTGTGTCCATGCTTATTAACTTGCAATCTATGATAATTCAATTTTTTATGCAAAAACAGCATCAAGGTCGCACGGCTCCTTACTATGCATGTGTTTTGCCTTTTTTTAAGACTATTGTCTTTCTTTAGCTGGTGATAAGGATAAGCTTGTTTTTTATTATTGTGGTAAAACAAGACAGAGAAGAGAGAGTTGTTGTAAACTAAATGGTCGGTCTCCATGGAGCATAGGAGGTCACATTGGAGGAGCGACAAAATCCCATGCCCATTACTTCTGTTTCTCGAGTGCCCTCCCCATTGACTACTCCATCTTCGATTCTAGCTGCCCCAACTCTTTCCCAAGAGGAGATCAAGTCCCTTCGACATTTCATGACACTCATAGTTGGGCTCTTCCTTCCCATCTAATAGTTCTTTTCTATCACTAACTTGTCCAATTTGTTCTCTTCTTAGAATACTTATTCAGGTCCTGTGAGACTAAGGCTATGAATTTGTGATAATGAGAGTGAACAGTCCTTCTCAAGGTGTGAACAGTCCAGTACCCACGAACGATCTTCAGCCGACGATATTACTACAATGGGAACTCGGAGTTTAGCTCCTCTGAGGCGACATCACTGTGTGTTTGTGATTGTGTCTTCAAAAACATTTAATTTGATCCAAAGTTTTGTCTGGCACCTCTTCAATCTCTGATGCAAAATAGATGTTTTGTAATGTTCTTGTAGATTCTAGAGGAGAATAAATAGATGTTTGTTGCTAGGTATTTGACTAAATAGATCGTCTTGTTCCGATAAAACCTATCACTAAAATATTAAGTTTATTGTTAAGTTAAATGAGTCATGAGTCATGTTAGAAATGTAGAATATTCTGAATGACAAAATTAACAATTGTAATCGTTGAGTCTCGGTCCTTGTGTGTTGAGTTCACTAGCTTTGGTGTTGAAAATCATTACTTACCAGCATTGAACAAGTTAAAGACTCGATCACACACATAGGTTCCATGGTAGGTGGGCTTAGAGACCGATGCCATCGGCTGGATCACTAGGTTGTATCAGACACTTTTAAAGGTCTTCAAACATACTTAAAATATGTTTTCCAAACTTACAATGTAGTTGTCCTTCATTTTTATAAGCTAAACAGGTTTTCAACTGAAAAGGACAAGTACACTGATGGCATTCAAATGGGGCTGATTGTTGTTCAAACGATGCTTTTTGGAGCTAGTATATTGCAAAACAGAGGCCATGGTTCAATGTCTTTCATAGGGGCGTTCAAACGAGGACTTCTGCCTTCGAGGGTTTTCATCGTAGAGACTCGCGTTGAAGTAGGTTTGAACCAAGGTTCAAACAAGGGACTTTATATAAAGGTCATTCGAACGGGATTTTAGGGCACTCGAATGGATGTTGTTATGTAATGGTCATTCAAATGGACCATAGGGTGTTCAAACTGCATACTACGCGAGTTTTTTTCAGAAAACATTTCCAAAAGACATCACTAGATACTCTTCGAAGTAGCATTCGAATATGAGCCAAGTCTGTTCAAACGGGACCTTGGACCATTCGAACGGTGGTAGTTTCCTTGTTACTTTATGACATGTCTTTCCTATTCTATAAATAACACAAGGATTCTTTCTTTATTGGCAGAGGCTAGGGCATGAAAATTGATTGACATTCAAGGATTTTGCTAAGGCTTTCTTATTGTTATCTTATCAAATAATCACTAAGAAAAATATGTTGTTTGTGTTCGAGATCAAGCGAGGAGGATTCTAAAAAAGGCAACATTGATGGACACCAAGATCTGGGATAACGGATTGTGAAGAAGCGTTCTAGGATTCGGGCACGAATTGTTGTGAAGAAAAGCTTAAGGATTCGAGTTGAGGAGTTGAAGATCACCATTTGTGAGCCTTCGCGAATTCAAGTCGTGATTATAAGTAGAGTTGAGGTTGTAACTCTATTTTTCTTCACATTGGATTGTGCGAGTACTGGACTAGGTCTCATGGTTTTACCCGCGAGGGTTTTCCATGTAAAAACTGTGAGTTCTTTGTCTGCTTGCTTTTTTTGATTTATTACTTTATCATGAAATTGATGTATCATGCACTTTGAAAAGATGAAGAACTTTGCACAACTGAATTGAACAAAATTTTTAATTCGAAAACTTTGTCAGACCCTAGGTCATGTTATCATGTAGTGACAACATAACAAACTATCTAGGTAGTGATATCTCGCATATCGCTTTTCACTTATTGATAGTCAACAAAACTTGGAATCAAGTTGGGCTATATGCATTAGCTGAAGGCAGAAAACCAGCAGCCACCGGCTCCCAACTCTAATGCCTCTATGAAGAAATCTGCACAATGTCAAAGAGGAAAAGCTCCCCTGATTCATTTGATGGACTACTTTTTGTTGAGGGAGGAATCATTTTTAGCACTCTAGACTATTGAAGCAATGGGAGCTAGCATCTTCAATATGGGTGGCTGCTTTAATCAAACTGAATGTATTTTCCAGGACTTGGATACAAAGATAGCTGGCAAAGGTAGCAAGAAGTGAGGTCTCTACCTCTTGGATTCTCCTACTTCTGGAACCTCAAAGGAATGGCTAGCTTTCCATTCGCATTGTTTCTTCCGCACACCAGCTAGTTGATGGAATTAGTGTCTTGTCCTTCCTTTTTTATCTTTGCAGAGATTGTTTCATATTTTATTTTCAAGTCAAATGTTTCTAGACTTATTGTTAAATGCATAAACTATCAAAAAATATAAATTTTTTATTTTCCTCATAGTTTAAATAATAGCACTTCACCTTCTGTTATTATTCATTCTGATGTGTGTAGTCCCTCTAATATTCCTTCTTTGATTGGTTATAGATGGTGCTACCACTGTGTATTTTCTTCATGACAAAAGTGAGGTTTTTACTTATTTTAAATTTTTCACAATTGAAGTGCTTAGGTCTCACAATGGTGGTAAATATATTGATGGTGCATTTAATTCATATATTTGAATATGCATGCCATTATTCATTAGACTACTTGTGTTAGTACTCGACAACAAAATGGAGTAACTAAGCGTAAGAATCGTCATTTATTAAAAGTTGCTAGCGCAATCATGTTTACTATGCATGTTCCTTAAACTTATTGGAGAGGTGCGCTTCTTATGGCTGCCTATCTCATTAATCAAATGCCTTTTCAAGTTTTGCTTTTCAAATCTCCCCTTGAGGTTTTGAGAGTTTTCTCATCTCTGTTTCCTAATCCCCCTCGTGTTTGGTTATGTCTACTTTGTTAATATTCATGGTCTATTTCGAGTTAAACTTAATCCTAAAGCCTTGAAATTTGTTTTCATTGGTTACTCAACCACTCAAAAAGATTATCATAGTAATCATCTTCTCTTTCTTCTATATCTGTTCCACAAGACTAGAGAAATGCCATGGCAGAACCTAATGGAATGCAATTATGATAGAAGAGATGAGAACTCTCCAACAGAATCACATGTGAGACTTTGTAACCCTTTCTGTGGGAAAAGAACAGTAAGGTGTAAATGGGTATTCACTATTAAACATAAGGGGGATGGATCAATAAAGAAGTGTATAGCTAGATTGGTGGCAAGGGGTTTACACAGTGAGGAAGAATCGATATGGGTTTCAAACCCCAAATCTCAGTAGATTGACGACTATGAAGACTTGTGACGATGGGATCTACGACACAGTGACGGGCAGATTCTAGCTATAGAGGTTCTAGCTATAGAGGTTGATCATGTTCAATGATTGATTGCAACGATGGCTGCGGGAGTGATGAGGATGACCCGACGGCGTAATGGATGTTGACAAAGGATCTATCTTGTGATACACTGATACTGGTTGCAGCAGTCGTGTTCACAATGGGTTTCGCCAACGATGATACTGGTGACAGTGAAGGTCCTGATAGCAGCGTGACGTGTCTTTGATTTCTTTGGTCTGGCTACAACGGTGATGACGATCGATCTTAGAAGGCTCTGATGTTTTATTTTTGGGTAATTAAGAAGGTTCTGATGTTGCTACGATGAACAAGAA
The DNA here is from genome assembly GCA_008638375.1 of Nyssa sinensis. Lineage (NCBI taxonomy): Eukaryota > Viridiplantae > Streptophyta > Magnoliopsida > Cornales > Nyssaceae > Nyssa > Nyssa sinensis. The sequence continues at coordinate 34,075,548 of CM018043.1, read as the reverse complement.
GACGACGGGATAGGATTGATTGCAGCAGTGGCTGATGTTGTAACAATGAACATTGATTTGGTAATGTGATGATGAAAAGGATCAATGTAATTTACCCAAAAAAAATAAGTTGTCCACTGTGAATAACTCTTTAGAATCACCAACAATGCAAACTGCGGTTTTCAAACAAAAGAAAACACCATGCTATTGGTTAAAGGTAGATTGATTTCACACCACGCTATAGGCTCAACCTATTATACTATTTTAATATACAGCATAACTAGGTACATGAACTAGAAAGAGGTAAGATCAATATTATGGGATTCTACCACTTCTTCTCTCATGATAGAAATAATAGAGGAAGACTGACACTATGTTGAGCCATCCCTTCCCATCCTCTAGTTGAAGGGAGCTATATATTTTTTTTATCAGTGTTGAAGGGAGCTATATGATGGCACATAAAGAATTTTCCATTGAAGGTAAAATCTTACTCTTGTAATTTGTAAGCCAAAACTAAACCTAAAAGATGTACCAATGTATATGATCTATATTTGTTGAATACAAGCTCAACTTGTGTAACTAAATGTTTTGTTTTGTTTTATTTTTAATTTGTTAGTGAGATTGTAAAGCTAAAACTTCAATGATATCACAGAATTCTTCTGCATTTTATAGATCAAAGCAATTTAACATTGTTATATTGTAATTCTCATACCATCTAACAGAAGATGGAGGAGCAAGCACTTGATACTTAATTTGACATTCAAATAAAAATGTTCTATTTCTTTCAAATTTAAAAAAAAAAAAATCATCTTACCATATACATATTAGATGGTGCAGTACAAAATATGAAAAATATAGAAATCCATACTCAAGAAGATACACGATCCAACTACATAGATACCCAGAATTCTACCTGCATGAATATTCCGAAAAGAGATGCATCTAGAAAGAACTCAACTCAACTCCATAAAGCCATTATCCCAACAATTTGGGGTCGGCAATACATCTAGAAAGAAAAGAACTGACTTGCATAACAAGCCACAATAGTGAACACCAATAACAACTCTGTAGCAGTAATGCTTGCTTTATTTTTGAAGATGTCCACAGAAGTGTAAAAATTTATTATGAACAAAAAAGAAGTGAAAAAATAACAATAAAACAAAAAATTGAAGGAAAAACAATGCCAATTAGCATTTCTTTTAGTCTTTGAGCTCTACAACTCAAATGTGTAACTAGAACTGTAGAATATATTACCTCAATGTGCATGGCTTTTCCTATTTTCCAGAACTCAATGCAGCAACCAATTCCAGAACTTGCAAGTATCATCCATGAAGTATCATTGTCAAGTAAGTAGAGGAAAACAATGAGCTGACAAATAAAGCTCACAACAACCGACTTTGCAGATAGTCCTTCCATAGACTTGTTTTTGTTCCAAAATTGGATATCTGAAAAAAGGGGGGGGATTGACTATTAAGCTTTATACCTACTCCATAAAAAGCATCCTAGAACTTGCATACAAAATATCCATTACCATTCTTGAAGGCCAAGAAGTCAAACACAGAATGAAGTAACGAGACAATCATGGTAATCGCCAAAAGGTAAGGATTTCCTTCCAAAAATACTCTCTGGAAGAAAAAAAAAAAAAGGTCAAATAAATCAGAATTAAACCAAAAAAAATGAGAGAAAAAGAAAAAACAAATTGGTTCTAAACAAGCAAAATTGCTGCCAGAAGTAGAAAGAAGCAGGATCAACAACACAAAATAGGAACAAACCAGACAATAATCATATTTTAAGAATTTTAAATACTTTTCCAATCTAATGGGCAGCACAAGTCTTCATTTCAGAAAAAAAGAAATTGGAATAAGATAACACTTGCTCTTTCTGTAAGAACATCAGCTATCCAGTATCTGAGCCAACTCCGTTGATAAATCCCATAGTTTGAAGTTTTACCTTTTATTTGTCAATTAATTTAACATGCATCAAATGAATTCTTATGCTTTTTTTTGGGCCAATGAGGCTTTTCCTATAAATGTCACTTCTTTTGTAGATTTTTTGGGTTCTCTTAGCCATATGTAATCTTTTGGGGGTTTTGCCCATGTAGCCCTTCTTGGGCTCATTTATATGATATACAAGTCTTACTTATCAAAAAAAAAAATTCTTATGCTTTCCCCCTCCAAAAGGAATCAATGAGTCTATATTCACCAAATACAATCCATTTACTCGATATACAAAACAACTTTGAACTAAAAATCTATAATAATTACAAAAACGAATAGTCAATTTATACGACCCAGTCAGTCATAAAAAAGAGATTTCTTAAACCTAAGAAAGATAAAAGTACCTTAAGTTCATCAGCTTCACCTTCAAGCATGCTTCCATAATTACGGTGAATCTGAAATGACTGATCAATCTGTAGAAATAGCTGCCACTTAGTCATACTTATGGGGCCCACCTCTAGATTCAGTAACAACTCAGTCACCGTCTCATTGATTGGTATTAACTTATCTCTAAGTAACCAAAACTCATTGAAGAAAATGGTTGGGTAGTAGTTCCCCGTACTAGGTTCGACATTCAAGTCTTCAAACTTAAGTTAAGAAATGCAATACTATACAATTCATAACCCCATGTATAGAATAATATATAGTTACAAACAAATAATATCATAGAATGTAAATATAGAAATATAAATATAGTATAATAAAAAACCACTAAAAGAGGATGGTGGTTTAAAACATTAACATCTTACCCAAACAGAAAAGGCCAGAAAATGTTCCCCAGCAACATTTATATGCATCAACAGGTTTCAATATTTTCAAGCTTTCCCATACAGTGATCTTTCCACAATAATATTTACAATTATCCTCTAATTAAAAAACTAATGAATTGGTTGTTTTAGCATGACATTTACCACAGACAAGTTCTTATATTCACTAAACAATCTAACCGCATAATCCCAACATGATTTTGAGGCTGCCAAGATCTCAGATACAAGAATGAGGGAATATGCAAAATACAGCACATGGCATGACTCAAAAAATATCGTATCCAATAAAACTGTAACAAAGCATACTCACATGTGTGTGTGTGTGTCTTCAGTATTATAGAACTCAATCAACCCAAAGTGAAAAGAAATAACATGAAGCTCGACTGAAACAATCAAAAGATCATTAAAGGTTCTGGACAACATGTAAATTTCTTCAAAATTACATATCCGAAGAAGAGGGAAAAAATAATAAACAAAAGGTATTTCAAACAAACCCTAGAAATTAACTTGTGGGTCTAAATAAATAAGTTGTGTCGGAAGTCAGATGGTAAGGAGAAGTGTTGTGAAACAACTATGGTCCATACATAATAGGGAGAAGAACTTTTACCAAGGCTAAGCACCATACAGCAAATGAAACTTAATTTAATTACTTAGATTTTGTAACATCTTTGATCAAGTGGCTATGTCAGTCACTACAACACATACAGTTTTATTGGTTTATTTATATATACTTTGCTGGGACAAAAATAATATAACATGCTATGGTTTTTCCAGCATAGTTGAGGGCTCTAATATAGATACGGTATCTACATAAAAACTTCCAAGTGTTTTATAAATTATAACCACAGCATCAGCCTTCAAATATAAGGAGGAAATTTCTGAATAATGTCATACCCTGGTACAAAACTCCTAGTGAGAACCTTATAAATCTGAAAACATTGTTCAATATATTCACATTTTCCGGCAATTCTTTTCCTTTTTTGTGGCTTTACGAAGGTCAACAAATCTTGACAACTCCCAGGAAAAAGAGTTTGATATGCCTACCATAAGTTGTTATTCAACCTTTCTAATATTTTGTAAAATGCCTGAGCTGTAGCAGAGGCCGATGGGTTTTATTTTGCTATTTGATGTGCCTAGTTAAGCTACTGTGCCATTATGTATGGTCTTAAGAAAGTTTAGATTACTGTTAATAATATATATTTCAAATTACCAACTTTGGAGTCCTATTCCTTCTAAAAGTAGGAGACAACCAACAGGTAACTTTTGCCACTTAAAAAGTGATGCAACCTTAACCACTAGTAGTTATTAGCTTCAGTGGTAATTCTTGTCATCCTGAAAGAGGAAGGTGTGGGGTTCAAGTCTTGGGTGGGAAATGGGTGATATGTATTACTCATCCAAAAAAGGAAAAAGTGGGACTCCAAGATAAAGGCCGTGCCCAGTACACAAGGCTCCCACATTTTGCAAAGGCAACTTCCCAGCACTTGAACCCACTCCACTGTGCCTGGGCGACAATTTTCTACAAGAAAAATTTTCTATTTTTTTCATTCCAAACCCTTGTTTCATACCTAACCATTTTTCTACAGTGCAAGGGCCTATTTTACTGGCCCCTTGAATTAAATGATCTCATTCATTTTTATGTAGGATTTTAAGGTAAATATCTATTTGAATGGATTAATTTGGAAGAATGATTACCATATAAAAAATGAAATTTAAAATAATGAATTTGGTCATTTCAAGAAAACTTAAAAATGATCACATACAAAGAGATATGGTTAGATTTCTTAATTTTGTAAATGGCTTCATTCAAAATTGTCAATGGAACCATCCAAATTCAATGGACGTCCAAAGAGGTCTAAATAAGTTCCTCGACACCCAAGAGCTTAAAATATTAGTCCAAAAATTCCAACAAAAACTTTTTTCCTTGGTATTTGAATTATTCTTAGTATTCAATCTGACCAAGTAAATAATTCTGAAGTCCCAACACTTGTAGAAGATAACCAGCAACCTATATTTTCTATAGACTCTTTTCATTGAATAGATAGATCAATATATGGAATTCTCTAGCAACTTCTGAAGCTTAAATGAGTTTGTGATGCAATCATTACCCCAAGGGTGAAGCCTTCTGCAAGCAAACTTACTGTTTTAACCACAATCAGCCCCTAATGTTCATGAGTTTTTCATCCCAAACCTTAATTTCATTACTCTTGGCACTTTACTACCTTATAAGTAATTTTTCTTACACAAACAAGGTTGTCGAAACATGTATCGGAGGGCGTATCATTTTTCAAAAAATGTGTATCATATTGTGTATCGTAAGATATGCGTAATTTATTTTTAAATATATTTTTATAAAAATATACCTACAAATATATATATATATATATATATAAATTGTTAAAAATGATATAAATACAATTGGGATTCTGGACAGCCCGACTTTAATCAAATAAAAGTCCAACTAATAGTTTTCAAAGCTCAGCATATAACAATTCAAACAAAAGCCCAAAATGCCAGGCCAAAGACCCAGCCAAGGAATCCTTATTTATAACGAATCTGAGAGATGCCCTCACCTCACGTGAAAACTAAAGAGAGGGGGAGGGGGTGGTGTCACATGAAAAAGAAAAAAAGAAACAGAGGGGGAGGGGGCCTGTTACGTGAAAACTAAAGAGAGAGGGGGTGGGTTTTGGGAATGTTCTTGAATGTCAAGAGAGGGGGGGTGAAGCATCATAACGCAAAGATGAGAAGGGGGGGGGGGGGGGGGAGAGAGAGAGAGAGAGAGGGATTGCTGATGGTTGAAACAAAATCAGAGAGATTTCCGATGGAAGAGAGATCTTGATGATGGAGGAGAAGAAGAAGAAGAATCAACTTACCAAGGTGTGGAGAGATTTCAAATCATTGTTATATTTTCTCTTCTCTCTCTTTCTCTATACTATTTTTGTTCCTGAAACAAAAAATCAAAAAATTTCATGTGGGTTTCTCAAATTGCTCATATCGGATGATACATGCAATACAAAACATATCGCACGATACAACCTTCGTATCGGACAATACGGTGCATAAACGATACGAAAGCACGAGTCATCCTTTTAAAGTTGTGTTGTGACGTATCGTACGATACGTATCGCGCATCGTACGCTTTTTAAAACTATGCACACAAATACACAATACCCAAAATTAGTTGCTATTCAAAATTTCAACGACACTACTCATATTCCAACATTCTATCATTCATGACCAAGCCAAATGCAACCCCCCTATCCATCTGCAACACTTGATGCCTTTATTTCACCCTTTGAAACACTAAACCCGCAAGTTACCCTTCATTTTAGCCCACCATCATCATATTGTCTCCTGTCGGCTGTCTCTGCCTGTACTTAGAAAGAGGTATTCTAAAAACTGCAATAATTGTACCTTCTCCTAGATTGATTTATAAAAGAAATTTATCATCAATTCTACCAAGTCTCAAAAACAAGGACAATTACTGTTTTATAATAATTTGTATGCGTCTCTTATTGATCTTTCATCAAGTTAAAACAAGGACAATTATTTTATGATGGATCATAATAAGACAAAGAAAAAAGAAGGAAAAAGCTGGCAGCATATAGGTGCCTGAAATGATTCCGAAATAACATGGGCAAGCCAATGAGTAAACTAGCATAAATATGGATGGGGAAGAAGTCCTATATATGGCAGGTCATATATGTATATCCATGCATGTCTTTTGTATAGAAGGAGAAGGGAACAGGATTGAAATCCTCTCGTTTGTGGGATAAATTGCCTTCTTCTGCAAACTCAATGCATCACATGTAAATGTTGACAGATGACAATTAACAATTCAAGGATACTAGGAGCAATATTTGGTGGAACAGCATTCCGGGGGTATCTGCAAAAGATTGCCAAGAATTAGCAGGCCCACCAATAATATATCCCAGTACTGTGTTAAAAATTTTAAAAATATATGGTATAAATCATCATAAGTAAATTACCACCATAAAACCACAAAACAACAATGAAGCAGTATAAGAATATTATAAAGAGTAACCAATGTAAGCATACAAACATGTTTGAGTGTTACAGCTAAGAAAGATTCACTGATACAAGCTACGGGAGGCCAAGATACAAGCTGCACTCATCTATGCTCACCCTTATAAATGCTTTGCTATTATCATTACAAAACTATTTAGCTTTCCAATGTAAGTTGGGAATTATCACTTTATAGAGCCATCAGGACAAAATATTATTTCATGACTTAAATCCTGAATCGTCTTTTTTTCTTTTCCTTCTTGGTAGCTAATTTAAATGTTGAATCACATGCTAGCATTTCATCTTATCAAATCCACACATTTGTTTAAACATGAAGCTGTTTGGAAGAGCCCAAAAACGTATACTTCCAGCCATGATAACTCAAGCCCTTGTCAACTTGCTAAAAAAAATCAAAATGCCATCTTTCGATTTTAAGCCAAAAACTGAGCTACCTTGAGGCAATTGATTTCAACAAAATCGATTCTCAAATAGATATAAAAAATCTATTCCCAGCCCTAGGAAGCACTGCTCAGTGCAACAATAAAAGTTCAGGTTGCCAAGCGAGAGAACATAAAATCAAGTATCAGAGCAGCCACTTTCTGCAAAAAAAATACCAAACGTCATGCCAGTATCTGCCAGGACCAAGACTAGGTAATGGCCCTTCTCATTTTGTTCCAAACTATGTCCTACTCCATTCTGGAACTCCTCCTGATTTGCCTAATTTTCCAATTATCTCCCTTCTTTTTGTATCATTCCCTTCCTTATCATAATCCTCGTTAACTTCTTTTTCTCCTCTTTTTTACAAACCAGTGAATCGTTGTTGGCACATCTTACAAAATGCTAAAATGCCTCAGTTCTGCTTGGACATGTCTGAGCAGCATTCATACACAGCAAGGTTGATTTCTTCATCAACAACCTTTACACCTGCTCAAGAGATGCAAACTCAGGCAAATGTCTCTTCTCCCCTGCCCATCTGAATTTCCAGGGTTCAATTCTAAATGCCAAGCTAAACTGCCCACAAATAAAGGCCCCTGGAGCTCACAACAGTCAAAGCGTAAAGCAGAACATTTATCTTATATTTGAAAAACTATATATTGCTCAGTCGTCTGCGCATGTAGGTGGGAGGCCAGATGAACGACGATCAGGTAGATCGGAGAATGGGGAGGGATCATCTGTTTGACCACAGGCTGTTGGCATGGCCATCATGCAAGGATAGGGGATTCAGATGGGGAGTTGCTGAGAAGTGCCCAAGGAGTATCAGGGGTTAGGGTTACCTGATGAGTAGAGTTCGGGGTTGGAATCAGAATTCCAGATTCCTCTCCAACCTCTCACAGACAATGTGCTTCCGAGAAGAAGTTGGCAGCTGAAAGTGGTAACTGGAATGGGGAGTTGGCTTTGAGCGTAGGAGCCAATAATGTGCCCTCCTTTGGCCATTATTGATCCATCAGAAGACCAGTGGGTCTCCAAAGGGCAGGTACTGTGCCATGCTAGTGACATGGAGAATAGAAGAACAGAGGTGTCAGAATGGGTGCTTAAGAAGATTAGAGAGGTTAGCAAGTTTTTGGGGCTATCCTATCATGAGTATGAGAATAAGTTGATGAGCCTATTCTCTGAACTTGAGATGAGGCATAAACAGATCAAGCTTTCTACTGGGAGGAAGGAAAAGGACTCGCCATAGCAACAGCCAGCTAGAAAACTGAGACGGGAGTTGAGAAATTTGGCCAGTTCAGTTAACTACCTAAGGGAAGAGGAGATCAGCAGAAGTCGCTGGGGATGCAGGAAACTGATCAGATATGGGACTCCATGATGCTACGATAAACTTCTTGACACATGAAGGGCTCAAATGATCCTGACACAAGGGTGGTGGTGAAAGGGTTGCTTCGGCATAGAGACCAGTGGTGGTATGTCTTAAAGAGACTAAAATGGAAGGTCTTTTCTAATTCCGTAATGAAGAGCTTGTGGGGGATCAGAGGGGTGGAGTGGAGGTCATCTGGGTGCGACGGGAACAGCATGTGGGTGTTGGTGATGTGGGATTCCAGGGCTATGAAGTGTCTGGATCAGTTTTTTTTTTTGGGGGGGGGGGGGGGGGGGGAGTCTTTCTGTGTCTTGTAAATTTGAGTTGACCGCTGGGAATTTTCAGTGGCTGTTCTCTGGAATCTATGGGCCTCAGCTGGACTCACAGAAGAGGAGAATATGGGAGGAGCTGCAGGAAGTCACAGAGAGGTGGCCAATTCCCTGGTGTGTTGGGGAAGACTTCAACAAAGATAGGTTTCCATCAGAGAGGTTGGGTGGAGGAAGGCTGCCAAGAGGTATGTGAGATTTTACTGATTTTATAAATCTGAATGATCACTTGGATTTGCCAATGCAAGGGGGGGATTTTATGTGGAGTAGTGGCAGGGATAATCCAGCTATGTCTTGGCGGGATCATTTCTCATTTTCTGCTACTTGGGAGGAGAAATTCCTAGGATGTTATCAGACATGTCTGACTAGGCCCCTGTCAGATCATTGCCAAGTGATGTTGGACTGTGGTGGGCTTATGAGGGGGAAAAGTCCTTGTTCGAAAACATGTGGCTGTTGTATCCTGGTTTCTATGACTTGGTGGAGTAGGTATGAAGTCAATGGTACACCCAGCTTTGTGTTGGCTATTAAATTGAAACTTTAAACGGTGTATGGTAATGTACAGCTCAAAAAGGCTAGGCTTCTAAGGGAGATTCAGCAGTTGGATAAAAAGGAGCAAGTCAGTATAATCAGCAGGGATGGGTTGAAGGAAGAATTAGGGGCTGCTTTAAAGGCGGAGGAGGTATCTTGGAGGCAAAAATCGAGAGCTCAGTGGTTGAAGGAGGGTGATAGAAACACCAAATTCTTCCATAGGGTGGCAAATGCTCACCAGAGGAGGAATAATGTAACTCAATTAAGATTGGGGATAGACTGTTGACCGAAGAGGATGAGGTTAAGCAAAGGGATTTCAAAATTTTACAGTCACAATACACTGAAACAAAAAGGTAGAGGCCATTTCTAGAGAATCTGGAGTTCAGTTTCTTGCAGGAAGAGGTCTGGAAATTAGAGAAACCATTTGAGGAAATTGTGGCATCTTTGAAGTCATGCAATGGGGACAAGGCACTAGGGCCTGATAGACTCACAATGCCTTTTTCCAAGCAATGTTGGAGTGTAGTTAGAGATGATGTCATGGCTGTTTTTTGTCTTTTCTGAGTTTGGCTCTTTTGAGAGGATCTGAAATGCTTCATTTGTAGCTCTAGTTCCTCAAAAGGAAGGTGCAGAGGATATTCGAGACTTTAGGCCCATACAGTGTGTAAACGCTACCGGCCAAAGTTCTCTCCATGAGATTAGGGGACGGTGATGGTTAGGCCAGAATGCTGAGATTTTGGAAGTAGTTCTTATCACAAATGAATGCATCAATATTACGAGGAAGAAGGAAAAGAGTCTTCTATGTAAATTGGGTATAGAGAAGGCATATGACCATGTTAATTGAGGCTAGCTTCTTTTCTTGTTGTGAAACGTTTTATTTCTTCGGTTTCTGTCTGTGTTGGTGAATAGGGAACCTGCACATTTTTTTTCAAACATCTCGTGTCTTAGCAAGGGGACCCACTTTCCACCACCTTGTTTGTTATCGACTTATTGTAATGGAGGCTTTTAGTTGTCTTTTGGGTAAAGTAGTATTAGGGGCTTGTGACAAGGTTTATGGTGGAGGGAGGGGATGCCAAGAGCATGGAGGTCTCGTATTTATTGTTTGCAGCTATTGTCTTTTTTGAAGCTAAGGATTTGCAGTTCCATTAATTGTGATGTGTTCTTTTGTGCTTTGGGACGGTGTCTGGTTTGAGCGTAAATCTTAGTAAGAGTAAAATTTTCTAGTGGGGGAGATTAGGGGGGTGGAGGAGCTGGCTTGGAGATAGGGTCTAGTGTGGGATATCTTCCTTCTTCCTACTTGAGGTTGTCGTCAGGTGCTTATGTTAGATTATGTGCAGTTTGGGTTCCGGTAGTGGAGAGATTCAAGAGGCGTTTGGCAAGGTGGAAAAGGAAGTACCTTTCAAAAGGGGGGTAGACTAGCATTGATCAAAAGCTCCTAGACCAACCTCCCTACGAATTATGTCTCTTTTCCCGTTGTCGGCTTCAATGGAGAGAGCTGGAGAAACTTCAAAGAGACTTCCTTTGGAAAGGGTGGAGGGAGAGAGGAAGATTTACCTAGTTCAATGGGAGAATGCAAAGCTCTGACTTCCTGGGGGTGGGTTGGGCATTAAAGACTTGTGCTTGTTTAATAAGAATTTGTTGGGGAAATGGTTATGGAGGTTTATGCTGGAGGGGGTGCATTGTGGAGGAACCTAATTGCTGTGAAGTTTAGTTGTGACGATGGGGGCTGGTTTTTGAGGGAGGTAATGAGGCTTTTGGGAGTGGGGTGTGGAAATCAATTAAGTGGGAAGTGGATTTCAAGCAGCTTATCAGATTTGAGGTAGAGGAGAGAACAAGGGTGAAGTTTTGGGAGGATCCTTGATGCGGGGATAGGGCTTTGAAGATTCAATTTCCTACCTCAGTCAACCTGGCAAGCAGGAGAGATGCCTATATTGCTGATTGTGTTTCTTTAAAGGGGGGAGCTTCTATGTGGAGTCCTCATTTTAAAAGGAATTTCCACGATTGGGAGGTGGAGGATGTAGCTACTGTTAATGGAGGTGTTGAGTAGATTTAAAGTGTGTAAAGGAATGGAGAATTCCATAGTTTGGACTGCGAATAGTCCCAGGCACTTCACAGTGTGCTCATATTATAACGAGCTGATTGGGAATAGAGAGACGTCTTTCCCTTGGAAAATTATTTGGAGCATTTGGGTGCCAACCAAGGTAGCTGTTTTTGCTTGGACGTCAGTTTGGAGAGCCATTTTAACAATGGATAAATTGCAAAAAAGGGGGAGGGGGGTGTGGTTCAGTTGGCTGGTCATTGTTGCGTGCGTGTAAGTACAATGGAATTGGTGGACCATCTTCTAATTCAATGTGGGTTTGCTACGGATGCTTGGAACCTGGTTATTGCATCTTTTGGCCTCTCTAGGGGCCTGCTACAGCAAGGAGACTTTTTTGAGTTGGAGGTGCAGCCCTGTTAGAGGAGAAGTCAAGTTAGCACGGAGAATGGCACTTATTTGTCTTCTTTGGTGCATATAGAGGGAAAGAAATAATAGGGCTTTTGAGGGGATAGAGCAATCCCCTTTTACTTTTAAGGAAAATTTTTGCTTTTGTTATACTTTTGGGTCAAAGAAATCTTTCCTATGTATGTATTTTCTTTTGTTCCTTTCTTATTTTCCTTCTTTATCTAGTTTATTAAATAGTTAAAATAGAAGCATTTTTAGTGGGAAAATGTCCAAATGAATAAAATGATTTGAATGAAACTGAGTCATATTTCAGGCTAGATATAGTTCAGTTTCATACAAATTAAATAAGAAATGGAACCAGCTCTTACAATTTGATGGAGGTTCAATTTCAGACAAATTAATGAGGAATGGAACCAGTTCTTATAATTTGAGTCAACATCAAGCAGCCAGTTGACTTGGTGGTCTGAATCAGCCCAACACCAAGACCAGCATTTTTCAAACATGCTCGTGACTTTTTATTTACTTCAGTCAATATGTCCTCCGACACAACCTAAGCATTCAAATTTATAAATAACCCCCAAAATGAAAGGAACAAAATTGTGTGGCACGAAGTTCTATGCCTTGCCATGTCTGGTAGATTACAGGCAACCAACAATTTTAACTCCATATTTCATACTCCTACATGGACCTACTAGCACTCAGAATCTATCTAAATGCTTCACATGTCAGACCAACCACCCAACTTGGTAGGGTTGATGTGGAGAGGGTTTTCATTCGTTACTAGATGTTGCATGTGTAAATATCAGGAAGTGACAGTTAATCACCTATTTTTGCATTGTTCAATGGCTAGAGATTTGTAGAGTTTGCTATTTTTTCTTTTTGGATTACACTGGATTATGCCTGAGACTGTCAGGGCTCTCTTGGTGAGCTTGAAGAGATCAGTAGAGATACAGGAAGGGGAGGTGAGTGTGATATATACAGCCCCTCTGTCTTTTGTGGTGTGTTTGGAGGAAGCAAAATCGGATAATTTTTTATGGGGAGAAGGGTTCAGTGTCTGAATTAAACTGGATGGTATAAATTATTCTTCTTTTCTTTTTGGGGTGGGGGGGGCTTGTCCAGCAAGCTCATGTAATGAGTTGAGTAATTGGTTTTAGTTTTTTTCTTTTGACGTTTCTATACATCCTTCCATGTACATGGGTGGGTGCACTCCCCTTTGAGGCATTTTTTGAATGAATTATTTTACTTTGAAAAAAAATAAATAAATAAACCAACCTTAATAGTTTTGGTGTTGATCTTGATTGAAGTTTATGGTCAAGTTGACTTAAAAAATAAAAAATAAATTCCTCATTTTCTTCCATAAAATAAACGGTATTACAGCCAACTAAGTTAAGAGTAGTTTACATTTTACATTGCATATGAAACTCATTATATCGCTAAATTTAAAGAGTAAACGAAAGAAGGAAGCTTGAGAAATACAGATTGCATTTTTTTTTCATTTTAAAGAACACAGGCATTATATCATTATGCAACAAAGTTAGTATCACTTTCAATTTTTAAAGAAGGGTGAGAAATGAGAATATGAGAAGCGGTTTAAGAAATTTCAACATTTAACCCAATAATGAGTCCGTAATTCCTAAATGAAACAACAGGATTTTCCCATCATAAAACTCAATCTCGAACAGGAATGACCCGCGAAAGGCAATCATTTATTCCTAAAACTTGATTACTGATTCTGACAAAAATTATTAAATTATACATAATTGACAATGACAGCAAAATACCTTGTGAAATCATCAACCAAATTAACTGTAATATTTGGTTTCCAATATGAAACCCATTCAACAGGGCCATCATCTTTAGAATCAACTCGAGGGTCTTCAACCACCTGAAGTAAGCAACATAAATCTTCAATAAGATCAAAGGGTTTTATGAACTATTGAGGAAAAAGAAACGTGCAAAAAATGTTATGAGTATTACTCGTGTTTGGTGTATTATACTTTTGGATTATAGAAATACTACTTGTGTGTATATAATTTTGTAAATTTTTTGGATAGTATGAGGCTTTAGTTTTTGTGAGCCTCTTTTTTGTATATGGGTTGTCTCCCTTTGGTGTGCTTGAATACAATTACTTATCAATACACATATATATATAATGCATGGGTTGGTATTAATTGGTATCCTACTCTTTTTTTTCCTTTTTTTTTCTTCTTTTGATAAGATTAATCAGTGTCCAACCTTGATTTTTCAACATCATCAGATATGAGTAGATTAGATTAAATGATTTTCAATTATCCAATTTCCGAGTCATTATTTATCTTTTCACTAATTGGACACTCTTTTGGCAACAGTTAAATAATTAAATCTTCTGCTTTTCAATGTTACAGAGGTGATAGTGAACTGCTACTGTTTTCTAATTATTTGTTTTGTACGGATCAATAGAAGTCCTCAAAACACAAAAGATACTAACCCCAGCCATCTTATAGAAGCCAAAAAGAATAACAGTAAAAAACAGGGATCAAAATTTTATTTCGTTTCTATCAAAACGGCCGAAACTTTTCCGTTTCCTAGTAAACCAAAACAAAACACTAGTGGAATACTGAAACTAGTAGAAACATACCGAAACAGTGAAAACGTTTTTTTGGTATTAGCAATACTTCTAAAAGTTGGTAAAAGATAATATCTATTTGTTTTTTAAATGGAGGAGATTAAAATATTAAAACCCAAAATTATAAAAAGATATTTCTATTTTTACTCAAAAACAGTAGACAATGAAAAGTATTAGTAGTAGAAATAAAATATAGATAAATAATCTATTTTAATACTTAGTTACTAATTATAATATGTTTAAATTACTATTTTACTTATTATATCATATGTAACTTGTGTCAAATTGTCTAATTCGTGGATACTATACAATATATATATATATATTTATTATTTTATAGTTTATAATAATTTTACATATTTTATAGCAAATATATAATAAATTCATATTACATAAACAAATTAGCTCTAAATCTTTTATACTAGTTTTTAATAAGTAAAAGAGTTATTAAGTAGTAATGACTACTTTACATTTACGTTTGTTTTTTTAATTTCACCCTAGTATCTTATTGTGTGGATGGACATGTACCCTAAAACATTTCTAATTAATTATAATATTTATTTTCACACATTTATATATTTTACTTTATGTTTCCAAGTGTTTCTATACATTTTAATTTTTCTCATCGTTTCCATTATGTTTCCGAAATATTTCCGTCTTCTAGGTGACCGAAACAACACTACGAAACAAAATTTTGATCCTTGGTAAAAAATAAGAACAAAAAAGCAGCCCGCACTAGATGTGGTAGTTAGCAGATATAAGCTAAAACAATATCAATCCTTACTTGAGTGTTACATTGCCCATTACTTTTTAAAGTAATACTGTAAAAAAAACACACAAAAGACACAAGACTATCTATCATCATTGTTTAAGTAACATTAGTATAGCCCATCACTAGGCTTCCCACCCCACCCCTTAAAACTGCTTATGGGACACACAATTTTTCGAAATCAAGCAGAGGCAGATAAAATTAAATGAGTCTCAATTCTTTTTGAATGCCAGCTCATTTATGATTAAAAAAGCTGATGACAATTACATTTTTCATATTCTCATAAACCTTGGGTCTTGCTAGAAGGATCTCACATCTAGTGTAGGCTGGTGAGCTCAATTGCACATAAGCCTTCAAGGAAACCCATTCCGTCTTCGATAAGGGTAGGGGTTGGGTCTTGAAGTGTAGAGATTCTGGTGTGGGTGGAAAATCTGCCCCAAGGATGGTGTCAGGGACTGATTTTTTTTATATAAGTAAATGTAAATATAATATAAACAAGTGTCAAAGGGGGCACAACCCCTATACAAAAACAAGGGAGCTACATACAACCTTCCTTACAATGGAGCTCCCCCAAAACATCAACAAAGTCAAAAAGAGAAAAGTTGGAAGGGAGGGTCGTCCATAGTGAAAAAGACAGTGGTGCATGGAGTAGACACATCTTAAGCACATGTTGGTAGGTGGGAGGGAGACAGGGCATGTGGTAGAAAAGAGAATGGTGGGGGAGGAGAATAGGGGAACTTCCATGTTGTTGACATGCAACGTAGCCAGAATTCAAATTTTAAAATCAGAATGAGCAGAAAACGCGCTATGTTTGTCATTTGCAATGATGCGATCGTTTTGGTGGTTTGCCAAAAAGATATTATTTATATCGAAGGAAGGGTTCACAAGTTGGGCCTAATTCGCAGTTTCAAAATGTTGACCCCAACACTATTAAGAGCTAAGATCGCTCAAGGAATAGGAGAAAGCCTGCTTCACTAGGCTCCACTAGAGATGGGCTTGTCGTTTTAAAGCCCATGATCAAGTGAAGAGCTCAAGCAGCAATCAATTTGATGTTTTGGGATGGATGCTTGATGGGTCCAATGAAGATTTGGCTAGGCCTAGCCACTTGGAGAAGGATATGAGAAGGGGCCCATCAATTGTAGCTATTGAAGCCCATTTGAGGCGGAGTACTGATCTCTCTCTTATAAGCATGAGTTGAAGTTTGGGGAAGGCCAAGAAGATGCCCCTGCAGTACAGTGGACGCATCCATTGGGCAACAACTAGTTACACAGATTTGGCATTTGGCAGTGCTAGAGGTAGTGTCTGGAAGGTGGGTTTGACAAGCAGAGAGAAATCTTTGGGTGGTGATGCTGCAGGTATGTTGGGTAAGGTTTGGCCACAATAGGGAGACTACAGAGAGGTCTGATTGCAGTCTGCAATTGGAGATGGGGGTGAACAAGAGCTCCAAAGCTCAGCCAATGCTACTCTCAGGGGGGTTGACAGCTTCTGAGGTGCACAATAGGAGTGCTGGTGATCAGATTGTTAACCATATTTGGCTTTGATGGAAGTTCAGGATGAGAAAAAAGTGTGCTGAGAACTAGTGGCAATTTGGAAGGTGAGGGAAGTGATGTCTAGTTATAATTTGGTGGAAATTGACAACCCAGACCCTAACTTGTTGAGTGTGTACCATTAGGTGGTGATTGCTCCCAGAGCGGTCAGGGTCCAGGGAGGGAGGGTTCAATTTTGATGTTTTTGAACTTAAAGGAAAATGGGCTTCCGAGTGGGTAGTGAGTACAATTAATGCTTTCAGTTCATTTTTGGGAGTTACATATAAAGCCTTTGAGGAGAATGCCTATCAATTTGTTGTAGGTATTGGCAAAAGATGGGAAAAAGCAAGCTAAATTGGAGGCTAGATAGAGAAAGAGAGGTGGAGTTGAAGCAGCTGGTGTGTTCTGTGAATTATGATAGAGAATAAGGATGTTGAAGGAGGGAAGGCGAAGGGGATTTTACAGTGTTTCTTCATGAAGTTAAGGACTATTTATTGAAATGTCTGGGGAGTGGCCCAAACAAGTGAATGCGTATTAAGCCTCTTTTGATGCAGTTGAAGGATGATATTATTTGTTTGCAAGAAATGAAGATGGAGTATTTGTCCAGGGATGTGGTGAGAAGAGAGTGTGTGTGCTTTTTTCAAGAGTTTATGTGAGAAAAGAAGGTGATCACCATAGTGGATGATAAGATCAGGAGGCATTCCATTTCTTGTGTTTTCTAATGTAAAGGACAGCTTTCAATGGGTTTTTTCAAGAGTTTATGGGCTGGTGCTGGATTCCAAGAGGTGCGAGTTGTGGGGGATGTAGTGGAAGTTAGTAATAGATGAGAAAACCTTGAAGCATAGGTGGGGATTCTAACGTGAGTAGATATCCGAGGGAGAGGTTGGGGTGTGTTGGTATATCTTCAGCAATTTGAGAATTTTTTGATTTTATTGATGCATTTGAACTGATGGATCTTCCTTTGGAGGGAGCCAGCTTTACATGGACCAATAATAGGGAATGCCCCTTCTTGTCCCGTATTGATTCCTAATCTCAATCAAGTGGGAGGAGCTTCCTTCGACTGCTGTTCAATCTTCTCTTCTTTGTCCTTCCGAATCATTTGCCTATCCTCCTTGATAGTGGAGGGATTTGAGGTGGGAGGGAGCCATTCTGCTTAGAGAATATGTAGCTAAATGAGGAGGGCTCTATTGATACGGTTAGGGGTTGGTGGCAGGGATACGAGATGAAGGGTTCTCCTAGCTATGTTATTGCTTCAAAAATCCTTCTTCACAAGTTGGATTTGAAGTGGAATAGACAAAGAGTTGGGAAGTTCTCTCCTAACTATGTTCTTGCTTCAAAAATCCTTCTTCTCAAGTTGGATTTGAAGTGGAATAGATAAGAGTTTGGAAGTTGAGAAGTTACAAAAGCTGAAGTATTGAGGCACAAAAAGGAATTGGATGAGCAAGGAAGGGGTTGGGGAGTTATCTTCGGAGGAGATTGCTTGGAGCAAGGACCTGAAAGGGGAATTGGGAAACTTGCCTTCATAGAAGAGATTAGTGGGACACTTTGGCTTAAGGAGAGCAATCGGAACATAAAATTGTTCCATTGGACGGCCAATGCTTATGGGAGGCACAACCATATCAGAAAGTTATGGATTGACAGGGAGGAAAAGGAGTCGAGAAAGAAATATTAGACAAGGAATTACAAAGTTCTATAAGAATTTGTATTTTCAGAATATTTCTGACCTCTTTGGAGGCATAAAAAAGAGCTCCTGATGCCTTCTTGTTAGCATGCTTATTGGCAAAAAATTTGCAGAGCCTGGGCTGCTCAATTTATGGATCTAATTGGTTGAGAATTTCATTGGTCAAGACTTCCTTTGTATGTAAATATTTTATCATTTCATCCAAACACATATAGATAAGGGGTCATAGCTTGGTGCGATGGTAAAATGTTAGGGCTATTAAGCATGAGAACACAGGTTTGAGTTTGAGAGCAGACACTTTGTGCAAAAAGAATGTCAAATGTAAGGTTTGTCTCTAGTCTACCCCTTCATAACACCTTGAATAAGCGGGACCAACACTGGATAATGGCTCTTCCCTTAAAACACATACATACAGATATATGAATCTTTCTACATTTGCATGTGTTTTTCTAGATAGTGACAATAAACAGGATACATTTAAGATAAAATATGTCTAAAATAAAAATTGTGAACCATTATATATTGACTTTCAAGTGAACGTTTAACCCCCTCAAAGAGGCCAATGATGAGGGAACAAATGGGTATAATTGTGCATCACGTCATAACCCTCAACTTTCACCATGCAGGCATCCAGCAATAAGACAGCAATACAATTCATATCAGGTCTAATTCCTTTTTTAAAAATAAATAAATAAATATAGGCCATGCTCGAATTACGGTGCATTTAGCAGCCTAGTACTCAGATATAGTAACCCTCATGTTATTAATCAAGACATGCTTTTGGATGTAAAACTGACAAAAGAATGAGTCCAAATTTTTGGAAGACCCTCATTTCAATATGCAGAAGCTAAACAGTACTCGGAAAAAATATTGGGGAGGGGCCCCTCTAATGTTTAAGTCAGTGATTAGAACAAACAAAAGATTTGCTAGTTTTTGCAAGATCAATTGGACCCACCCCACCCACCCCCACCCCTGATTTCATGGAGAAAATAATTAAATATAAATTAAAATAAAAAACCCTCAACTCAAATAATGGGAAGGCTCAAGGATCAAAATTGCGTTTCGTGGTGCTGCTTTGGTCACTTAGAAAGAGAAAAAAAAAACGTTTCAAAAACATAGTAGAAACGATGAAAAAAAATTAAAATGTGTAAAAACACTTGAAAACATAAAGTATATGAATGTGTGAAGACAAATATTATAATTAATTAATGAAAAATATTTTAGGTTATATGTTTATCCACACAAGAAGATACTAGTTTGAAATTGAAAAAAAAAAACATAAATGCAAATTAATCATCATTACGAAACAACTCTTTTGCTAATTAAAAACTAATATAAAAATAGTAAAGATAATTTTTTATCCAATATGAAATTATTATATATTTTTTATAAAATGTTTGAAATTATTATAATTAAATATAATATCATAACATAATAAATATATATTGTGTAATATCTACGAATTAGAAAATTTGACACAAGTTACATATTAAAGAAACAAATAGCAATTTAAGCCTATTATAATTAATAATTAAGTAATAAAATAAATTATTTACCTATTTTTTATTTCCACTACTACAATTCCTTAGTCTATTGTTTTTTAAAAAAGAATTGAAATATCTTCCTATAATTTTGGGTCTTAATCCTTCAATCTCTTCCTTCATTTGAAAAACAAATGGATATTAACTTTTACCAACTTCTAAAATTGCTATTGATACAAAAGAAATGTTTCCACAATTTCTATATGTTAATATTAGTTTTGAACCCCAAGGGGTTGGCCGAGCGGTAAAGACTTGAGGATTAAAATATAAAGTCTCGAGTTTGAGTCTCCCGTGGAGCCACTGGAGGTTTGCCCGATCATTAGCTTTAGGGCCCCGGGATTAGTTGAGGTATGAGCAAGCTAGGCCCGGACACCCGATTATTCAAAAAAATAATAATAATAATAATATTAGTTTCGGTATGTTTCCACGGAAACAACTTTATTTTCATAGAAACGTGTGAATTTTGGTATTACACTAGTATTTCATTTTGGTTCACTGAGAAACGAAAACATTTCGACCCTTTCGATGAAAAAGAAACAAAATTTTGATCTTTGGGAAGGCTCAAAAATGTTGCAAGTTAGATTAGCTAAAAAAAGAAAGTTGAGCCCACTAGAAAGCGAATTACTAAAAAGGGGTGTGTTTTTTTAAATAAGGGTTATTACTTAAAAGTTATAACTAACACATTTTCTGAACCAATATTAACGGCCTCACTGAAACATCAAATAATTCTATAACAACAACTATGAGAGGTCAACAT
Organism: Nyssa sinensis; assembly: GCA_008638375.1. NCBI lineage: Eukaryota > Viridiplantae > Streptophyta > Magnoliopsida > Cornales > Nyssaceae > Nyssa > Nyssa sinensis. Next base: position 34,054,814 of record CM018043.1, on the reverse strand, counting down.
CCAAAAAACAAAGATCATACGGATTACTAAAACAATTTGCACAAATATTACACAAACAAACCTCAGACACTGTTTCATCCTCGCCAGAGTCTTTTGAGTTTCCCAATAGGCTCCTTCTTCTATTTGCTTTTGACTTGGGCAAGTACGTAACAATAGCTGAAAATCAAGGAAAAAGGAAATCTTACTAAATGTTGATTTTTTAACCGTCACTTCATAATATAAACAACAAAAGGATTGATCTGAACTCAATGCAAGACAATCTTACAATGTGTCCTCCCAAAGGCAGCTAATGGCTGGTACTCAGGATCATTGGGGTCAGGCGGATAACCAGAACGTGCAAAGAAAACATGAGCATAAAGACTCCCATTATGCTTTAAAGCCTGAAAGTAAAATCATTATGTACATTTTATTTTAATAAAACAGCTTGGAATCAAAAAAAAATACAACTTAATCAAAAAAAAATATTACAAAGCTATAAAAAAACTAAAAGTAAACACTTAAAAAGTGAATATATTACAGCAAAATTCAGGACAATGCATTATATGTTTGATGTAGTAATGAACTAATGATGCATTCCTTTATTTATATTATATATATATATATATGCTAAAGATTTTAAAAGGAACTCAAAGACATAACTTCAAAGAACCCTTAAAGAGTTGTGCACCTCACATAAATCATAACAAGTAATATTTATTGTATATTGCATAGAATACCTCAGATGGATAATACTTCAAAGAGAGAGACCTGGTGCTCTCTGGTCCCCAAACCGCATAAGGTATGTTTGTCTCATGCCAAACAAGTGCACCTTCACTACCGAAATCATTGAACTTTTCATCTTCAGAAAGATAAAACCACATATCCTGAACACGAGTACAATAGAAATTTCAAATTAGAAGACAGACACTGAGAAGGAAACCATAAACAGGCAAAGAATTAAATTGAAAGCATGCTTCATTTCAATTTTTCTTCAGAACAATGCATCATATTGAAGCTGACTCATTCTGCCACACATGGTAAATCTTTTAACCTGACTCTTATGAATGCAATACAGAGTTTCGCGCACAAACACAACTGTATGCATGTGAATTTCACGATTAGTAAGCAGGTGAGAACTAAGCAGTCTGATTCTGATCAGGTAAATGTCACTGTAATTAAATGACCATTTTGTATATGCCATCCAAAATTCACACGGGGAAATTCAAATTTGGTAAATTGATGCAAAATTTGCGTATTTGACTAGGAATGGAATTCCAAGCAATCAAGATTCTAACAAATTTTTGTGATAAGATCTGGAGTACAGAAGAAAAATGAATACATTTCAAACAAGGATGTTGAATGACATTAAAAGAAAAGATGTCAGAAAAATATAATAATAATAATGTCATTGATAAGAAATTAGAAGTAGCGTCAATTAAAAATAAAATGAGAGAATCATTTAATATAGTTTAACCATGACAACCTAATGCATCACTATTGAAGTGTGATCTGATCCAACTTGAAAGTGCCAAAAGGACAAGCAGGAGACCATAAAGAACGCAGGTAAGACCGTGAGAAAGGGCATGATTTCCTTGAATATAACTGAGGATATGGCTTTAGAAATAAACCGACTGAAGACGACAGGTCCATGTAATTGTCGACTATGGACATTAACCTATGAGAGTCTGATGCAGTCCTAGTCTTGGTGGGTTTCTTTCTTACGTGGATAAGTGGAGCTAATGGAGTCCTTCTCTTGATAAGTTGCTGTTCACGTGGAGAAGTGGTCCCGACTTCCTTGCAAATTGGTGGGTATAGTGGGTCGTTTCTTGAAGTGTTATAGTGGGTAGGTATGTGATGTGTTAGATTATTTAAACTTCTTTACGTGGTGTAGTTTGTGTTAGACGTGTTCTGCAATGTTTTAGGATGGTTGGTTGGTTTATTTTAGCAAGTTGTGTCTAGTTATGTAACGGTTATTTAAGGAATTATGATATGAATGAAAGGCGTCGAATTTTTAGTCAAACACTTGTGAATTTGGAGGTTTGGGTTCCCTCGAAACGACCCTATCCATTACACCGAATTATCATTCCAAGTTTCCTAATACTTAGCTGGTAAACATAGGGAAGTCCAAGTAGAACTCTTTTTCTTCTTTGGCCCACAGACCCCTCACGCGTTCTCTACAGGAGGATACTAACATCTTCGTATCACAGCCACGGATGTTTGAAGAAAGGATTAGCCGTTTGGAAGCTGGGGTGGGCAATCTTTCCGCAGCCCATGAACGAGGCCGTCAAAAGATGCAAGATTGGTTTGCTGCCATGATTGCTCGCTTTGACCAACTCTTTTTGCCGAAAAATATTGAGCAAGGAGAGAATTCTATTGGGCAATCAGGTGCACAGCGACCTCCTTCCAAAAGTTCTGTAATTCCAAAGCTTAATAAATTGGAATTTCCCAAATATAAAGGTGGAGAAGACCCGACTAGCTGATATGCAGAGCTGAGCAATTTTTTGAATTCCAATTGAGCCCGTTGAACAAGTCTCTTTGGCCGATTACCATTTGGAGGGCAAAGCTCAACTATGGTACCAAATATTGAAGGATGAAGGTTGATTAATCACTTGGCCAATCTCAAAAGAAGGGCTTCATGTCCAATTCTGTCCTACTGAATTCGAAGACTTCTGACTTGACCAAACTCCGACAAACTGCTATTGTTTGAGACTATCAAACACAATTTGAGAAGCTTCTCAACAGAGCGGGGAAACTAACGCCTACTCAACAAATAGGGTGTTTATTAGTGATCTGAAGGAGGCTATCAGAGTAGAAGTGCAGGCAGCAAGACCCTCATCTCTTTCAGCTGCTATTGGGCTTGCCAAACTTTATGAAGCCAAAATTACCTTGGTGAACAAACGGCTGCCCCTCCTTGAGGCACGCCAGCCATCCCAACCACCAATTGATGGAGGTCATGCTATCGTTCCCACCATCAGGAAATTCTCTCCAGCCGAGATCAAAGAAAGACACAAGAAGGGCCTCTGTTTCCACTGTGACAACAAGTACGGACCCCGCCACCTGTGCAAAAAGTTGTTCACCACGGAGGCTTGTTATCCAGAGGATGAAGTTGATGACAATGACTACATTCCTGATCCTTAGAGTCAACTAAAGAGGTTCCGGCTATTTTGTTGCATGCAATTTCAGGACCCATGCACCACGGACAATGAGTGAAGGGTACAATGGGCCGTTATAATGTCACAGTCTTACCAGACTCTAGAAGCACTCATAATTTTTTAAAAGAAAATATTGCAAAGAAGTTGGGATTGATTCCCGACAAAAGTGGCAAGTTGGATGTGCGGGTTGCTCAGTGTTGTCAAAGGCGCTCGCCTAGTCGCCTAGGCGACAAGGCAGCGTTTTCAAGGCTCATCACCTTGCTATGATCCAGGTGAGGCGGATTGAAGAAGGCGACACTTGGGCGAGAGGCGTTGCACAGGGCAAGAGGCGTTAAGGCGCTAGCCTTTTTAAAGTTACCAGATTTTACTTAAAATATCCTTGTTCTTTGTTGATTTCTTATTTCAAGTAGAAGGACATTTTTTCCAAGTAAAGTTAAAAGAATAAATAGCAAAAATATAGACACGTGCAGCCTGATCGTCTTTGTTTGAAGACAAAAAGCTAGGACTTTTTTGTTTGGATTTTTGGAACCACCGTCGGTATTTAAATTTTTTTATACTTTCTGTTTTGTTTTTCACAAATTGCTTTTTTTTCCTCCTTTCTTTTTCTAATCTTGCTTACTCTCTCCTCATTTTCTTTTTGTTATGTTTGTCACATATAGAAAAGATCATCAACATTCATTATTTTGTATTCTGAATCAGATCTTCATATGAGACTTGAGTAGATAACAAAAGTTTGAATATTCATCGATAAATAAAGCACCAAACTTAGAATGATCACATCACTTACACACTATAAGTTGAACTTTTTAATGTTACAAAATACTTAATATAATTATAAGACATTATTTGACTTTAAATAAATTAATTTTTAATGTCTAATATATATTTTTTATTATTTTTTATAAGTTAGCATCTTACTTTGCTCAAGCTAGCATTTTTTGTCGCCTCGCTTTTCGGGCAATCTAGGACCTTAGTGCCTTAAGGGCGCCTTTCGCCTTTAACTACACTAGAGTTGCTAGTGGGCAGAGACTTTCCAGCCAAGGGAAGTGTGGATGTGAAACTTTATCTACAGGGAATCCCTATCATAGTAGACTTTTATCTATTGCCGCTAGAGGGATATGAAATCGTATTGGGGGCACAGTGGTTACAAACATTGGGACCAATCCTATGGGATTTTTCAAAGCTACAAATGCAATTTACCGTGGATGGAAAAAAGGTACACTTAAATGGATTACCTAATCCTGTTAATAAAATTGTAGGTAAAGTGGCCATTCAGAAGGAGTCACACAAAACGAAGGAAGGCCTCATATTTCAGCTTCATGCCATAGAAGGACAAGCATATTCATCAATTCTCACCGATGAACACCTCCATGCACTTCTTGAAAATTTCCAAGATGTTTTTGTGGAACCACAAGGGCTTCCACCCTGCTGACTCCAAGATCACAAGATAGCATTGCTGCCTGGGAGTGCCCTCGTATGTGTTCAACCTTATCGCTACCCTCACTTTCTGAAGACAGAGATTGAGGGATTAGTGAGCTGAGATGCTATCTTCTGGAATAATCCATCCCGGTAATAGTCCTTATTCATCTCCAGTTCTTTTGGTGAAAAAGAGTGACGGATCATGGCATTTGTGCAGTCAATTATCATGCCCTCAACAAGTTAACCATCAAAGATAAGTTTCCAATCCCAGTGTTTTTGTGGAACCACAAGGGCTTCCACCCTGCTGACTCCAAGATCACAAGATAGCATTGCTACCTAGAAGTGCCCTTGTATGTGTTCAACCTTATCGCTACCCTCACTTTCTGAAGACTGAGATTGAGGGATTAGTGAGTGAGATGCTATCTTCTGGAATAATCCATCCCGGTAATAGTCCTTATTCATCTCCAATTCTTTTGGTGAAAAAGAGTGACGGATCATGGCATTTGTGCATCGATTATCATGCCCTCAACAAGTTAACCATCAAAGATAAGTTTCCAATCTCAGTGCTTGATGAACTACTTGATGAACTTCATGGCTCAAAATTTTTCACCAAGTTGGATCTTTGTTCACCAAATCAAAAAACCGCCTTTCGCACACACCAAGGTCATTACGAATTTCTTGTAATGCCTTTTGGGCTCACGAATGCACTGTCTACCCTTCAATCATTGATGAATGAGGTATTCAAGCCGTACCTTCACTTTTGGCTTATGTACCTGGAGCATCCAAGGTGGACACTGTTGATAAGGCACCGAAGGATGGGGACACATTTTTTAAGCTTGTTCGGCAATGATAATCAAGAGCACAAGAACAGATGAATTGTTTTTATGATAAAGACCACCGTCAGGAAGAATTTGAAATTGGTGATTGGGTCCATCTCAAACTACAACCATACAGACAGACAAGAGTCCATTACAGTAAACATCTAAAGTTGTCACCAAGGTTCTTTGGGCCCAACCAGATTATTAGCAAGTTCAGTTGTGTTGCCTACAAGTTGGCCTTGCCAAGTGGGACACGCATACATCCTGTATTTCATATCTCTCTTCTTAAGAAAAGAATTGGTCCCGATGTGTTGGTTCAATCCAATCTTCCAAGAAGGAAGTATTTTTGTAGAACAAGAAGTCTCGCCTCAAGCTGTTTTAGAACGCAAGCAATCTGGTGGATGGCAGATGATCCTGGCTCATTGGCGAGGTCATTCACCAGCAGAGGCAACTTGGGAAGGATGCAGTATTTCAAAGTTTAGATAAATGTGAATTACTAGAGCATGGATTGGAGAAAAGTATTAAAAATGAAAAATTCAGATTTTATAGAACAGACTCTAAAGGAGCCTTTATAATCCGGAGAGGTATACACACCCTTTTTGCAGTTTTCGTTGTTTTTTAAATGGGTATTATCTATGTAGATTTTATTAGCTTCTATATTAATGATTGATTTTACGAAAAAAATTATTGAAATTATTCAAATGAACTTAGATGCACAGGTGATATATTATAGGACTAACCAGCAATAAACATATTACATATATGACCTAATTTTTAAAATTAGAAAGAAAAAAATTAAGTAATTCTCCCTCTTCTATATTTCAAATATAAGGCTAATCAGCATAAACAGTTCTGTGAGTAATATAATATGTATACTTTATAAACATAAAAGTGTATTTTTATTCCCTTGCCGGGTGTATATATGTGTGGGTGCGCCCGGATCGTAATATATATACATACACGCATGGCTTTTGAAGAGAGAGAGTGACAGGAAGACTCACCAGGGGTTCGCCCGTGTTAAAGAGATTGGAGATCTGGAGCGAAGGGTCCGTGGGCTTCCGTGGAGAGAAGAATTTGGAGGCAAAGTACCAAAACACTGCTATCCTTATAATTCCCGTTATCATCTGCCCAAAACCAGGGGGTTGTTGTTGCTGCTGTTGCCTTCCTCCTCCTCCTCCTCCTCCTCCTCCTCCAGCAGCAGCAGCAGCTAACGGCGTCGCCATACTTTCAACTCGGATGGTTCAACCCCCCCCCCGGCCGCCGTCGACAAGGAGAAGAGAAAGCGTTTGAAAGAAAAAGTGAGACTTATGTTAGCAGTGATGAAACCGAAGCTAAAGAGATATTTTTGCATAAATATATATATATATATAAAACAGAAAAGCGGAATGAATAGTTTGTATTTTTATGGGAATCTAAACAGCGGGCAAGCAAGCTATCAAATAACCCGGACACTTTACTCTGTCTCTGCTGTTGGGCTGGGCCACCAGTGTAACGCTACAAGTAGGAGCCTGGCACCCCTAGCCCATACTAGAGGAATTAAAAAAAAAGCCTTATTTTTGTGGACCTCGTTAATAGGTCTCCAAATGAATCTTGATGTGCCCGAATGAATATACTGATCCCATTCCGGCTCAACGTGCACCCCGGATTACAGGCCTCCTCCATCAGCTCCGTCGCATGTCACTTTTCGAATTATCTGAATATCGGAAATAACCACCACGTTCGGCATCGAACAAACAGGACTTAACCTTCAAATCTGAGCTCTACTTTGAGTCTAACAAGAAAATTACTATTTCATGCAAGTTGGAATTCCACTCCAGTGACGGTTCCGAATCGAACAATCCCTGCCAAAGTGTTATCCGACATCCGCAACTAGGGGTGCAAACGAGCCGAGTCGAGTTGAGTATTCGATGTTTGTACTCGACTCGTGAACAATTATAGTGTGGTTCGACTCGGCTCGAAACTCGACTCGAACTTAAATGTATGATCAAACTCGACTCGTCAATGGATTGTCAAGCTCAAGCTCGAATTCAACTCGGCTCGAGAAAATAAACGAGCCTCATTCGAGCTCGAGCTCGAACTCGATTTACTCAATTTTTTTATGTTCAATTGAATAGAAATTATGTCATTTTCACATAATAAAAAAAAAAATACAACTCACTGAATAAATCAACACAACTTTAAAATTTTAATATGATTTTTTTAAGAAGAAAAATATGTTGTGTACCAATACCATATAACTAGAGTCTAGATATTAAACAAATAGAAAACATTGATGAAGAATATGCTTAAAGAAACCCCAGAGCAGGAAAAAAAATGAAGTATTTATACTATAAAAAAAAAAATGAGTCACACGAGCCACGAGCCAAGCCGAGCCGAGCTTGAATGGGCTTAAACGAGTTTGTTCACGAGTCGAGCCTTCTTTTGACTCGGCTCGGCTTGTTTATTAAATGAGCCTAAATTTGAGCTCAAGCTCGTCTCGTTTATTAATTGAACCAAGTTTGAGCGAGCCATAATCAAGCCGAGCTCGAGCTGTTCATGAACGGCTTTGTTCGTTTGTACCCCTATCCGCAACTAAAACAATGTAGTACCCTAAATCCCGATTTCCTTCCTTCTTTCACTCTTGATAGAAGGGAGCAAAATCGGAGAACTACGTGACTTTTATTCTATCTTAGGATGAATACATATGAAGGCTTACGAGTCCAATTTAAATCCATTTTCCCTTTCCCTTTACGTCTCTTTATTTTCATGTATGTATACTTTCTTTTATTAATGATCTAATCGACCGTTCATCACCTTCTATCACTATTGATAAAAGTGGGTGACATGAACCACAAGCCCAACCAGGATAAAGCTGGGAATTTAGTTGAGAGGGGGGAAAATTTTTCTCATAATGTTAGATTATAAATTTTAAAATTAAATAGATTATAAATTTTAATATTGATTAATAATATTATTAGTGAGTAACTAAATTTATTAATAAAAATGAATTTACAAATTAGACAACAAGTCCAATCAAAGAAAAATGCCATAAAAATTAGACTATATTAAAAAAATATTTAAAATAATCAACAAAAGTTCCATTAAAGGGATTGATGTTGCTTTTTTCTAGTCTGATGGCTTCCCGTTCTTAGTTACCTGTCAAGAACTTGAGATCAGAGGGTTACTGGGAAGGTTTTGGTGGTAGCCGCTCTGATGATAAAGTCAATAAAGAAATAAAGACAGTAATTTAATATAAGAATTGAACATGACTAGAAAGTGTACCTTGCTATTTTATTTATAGGGTGTAGATCTCCCCATTTGAGTAGGATTAAAAGCCATGAAAGTAAGGATTCATAGATATCCATAGATGGCAGTTTCCATATTAAACTATGTTTCCTTATTCTGAGGTCGGTAGCCCATGGAAGGAGGTGACAAGTTTAGAATCCCTCACCGCTAAAATGTTCGTACTCGATTGGCTGAATGAACTGATTACCCCAAGATTTGCACACTGAAGAACTCTTGGCGGACTCGTGCCATGCCTCGGTAACTCTGAACTACCGTAGTCAATTTGTGGTATATCAATTAATCCCCTAGGAGCCTCAATTTTGTGGGATCCGTGCAAATATGAGGTTAGGGTTTCTAAAGAGTCACACGTGTTTTTTCTTAAATGCGTCGTTGCGCATTCTGATAAAAATAGCCATTTTAATGGGAAAATTAATGCCCCATCATTGCGTCAGCCGTCGGTTAAACAACTGAGGTCATTGTTGTCCCAACCATCTGTTGGATTTGGAGTCATAAATGCCATCTTTTTTTTAAATGGTCTTATAAATAGAAGAAACCTCCCCAAGAAGAGTTTTCTACGAACTCTCGAAAATACCAAGTGCATTTCTGAGCAAGAAGAAAACCTTAAGACAATTTTCAGTGTTCTTGAAGATCGGCCATCAACGTTCTAGTTTCCAGTCAATTGTGAAAGTATTTTAAATACTTTTCTGTTTATTCTTTTTGTTTTATGTTCCTCCTTTTTGTTTTGCTTGAGTTCGATCTTAGGAAGATTTTCACGCCCCAAGTCCCGAAAGACCCGAGTTGTGATCAACGCCCTATGGTACATCTAGTAATATTTAAAGTTCACCCTACTTGATCTTCATTTCATGAATTATACTATTTACTACTTAACTATTATACAATGTCTCTTTAAGCCCCATGCATCAAAAACAAAAAAAAATCAAATTCATTTAGGATACAACCTATGGTTTATTTCTTTTTTGTTCACTAAACATTTCAGCCCTGTTTGAAACCCCATATCTCCTAACTCATAAGACCTGATATCTTTTTAGGGAATGTTCTAAAATAAGTCTATTTTTAGTGAGCTTTTCAAAAATACATCTGGTAACTCAAGTTATTAATAAAAAGGTGAAGGCAGGCCTAAACTGCTCTGTTCATACAACAGTTCCACTCTATTCAAAGCTCTGTATCTCCCAATTTAGAAAACCTGCTATTATGAGATTTATATGAAATATTAAACTATAATTCTAGTTTCCAAAGAACTTGGAAGTACTCTAAAAGATTACCTGAAACTCAAGTTATGAATTCATTTGTAAACAGTGGTCAGATTCTACCAGTTTCTTAAAATTAGCATAACTCCCTCAATATTTGCCTACTTAAGGTCATTCTTAAGTTATTTGAAAGCTTAGACAAAGAGGTTTAATTATGTAAAATATCATATTCTAATTCCTATAGGATGTAGGAGATATGGTCTTTCAAAGTAGGTTGTTCTACACAGCCTTCAACAGAAATGCTAAACTCATACCAATATCATTTCACATCTAGTTATATTCAATTTCAAATACAACTACATGTTTCATTGCCAAAAATAAACACAAAGTAAACAAGCTTCTCAGGGAAACTTCATGATGTCTAAGTGAACAAAATAAAGGTCCTTCCAAAGGAGATTTCAATGGTTCTTCAATTTCTACCTAACATGACCTATTTCAAATATATATATATATATATATGTTCAAAAGTTATTCAAAAATGAACATAAATACATTCTTCACATGATAGTCATCCAACTTATAAAAAAAATGATATATTCCCAAAAATAGCTTGGTGATAGTGGTCCTTTAATTCGTAGTCATTTCTTTGCCCGCTCCTGCATCTAGTAGGGGTCGGTTCAGTAACCCTAGTAGAAGAAATCTAAACATAGGCAAGAACATGTGGTAGCATGTGTATGATTGTGCACGTGTAGTGACAACCAAGTGCTCATCAAGCATGCTTTGTCAATAATAAGAATTCAAACCAATAACCAAGTTCTCATGTGCTAAAGCATATAAACATTACAAAGAAGCATTATCAAGGAAAGCAATGCATATTATTCTAAAATTTAAGGTTTCATTCCACTTGAGTTCTTTCAATTATTCAAAGTTTCCATTTTCATTCTCAAGTCTTAATCCCAAGACTATATTCCTAATTGGCCCCCGATAAGTCTTGTATGTTTTACGGGCTACTAACTCGATAGAGACATATGACTACCCACGCAGGTTTACAGCTCGCAAGTTGAAGGGAGACACCATCCCGAACACTAATCAAAACTCCGGGTGAACACAGTCTCACCACACTCAAAATCACACAATTTATGTGCCCAATCCTAGCCCCGCGTTCATCATTTTTCAAGTGTTCATTATCACACTTCCAATGGCTTAACATTCATGTTTGTGTTCACAATTCATCATATTTTCATCATAAGGGTTAAGCATTCAAGTAACTTCATCAAATTTTCATAATTTCACATCAAGCAATTCCACAAACACCTTGCTTGCCATTTACAATATCAAGCATAATACATATAAAACCCCATTTGTGATTTCACCAATCAAACATTTTCGCATTCAACCGGGAGTTATATCAACATTAAGATAGGATAAAAATCATTTATTTCATAGTAAGAATTCAACTAATACATAGATTTTCAAGGTACATGCAACATATGCCCAAAAATACAAAAAATCACAATTCTATGGCAAAAGATGAGATAAATGTACAATGAAGCTACCTACACACTTGCCTATACCTTAGGTTTAGAAATCTCTTACCTCAATTCTTCGAGTAGTGGTAGAAACCCCAAATGTGTTCTTAATGGTTTTGGCTAGAATCTTCAAAATCCTTAACTTCACTTGGTGATTGTAGGGAGAACAGGGTTTAGTGCTTCTTCAATCTTTCAAAAGATGTCCCAAATCCTTGAAGAATCCTCCAATTTTCTTACTTTCCCTTTCTTCTTCTCTTTTTCCCTTCCTCTCCTATCTTTTACGTAAATATATGTGTGTGTTTCTAGTGTGTGTTTTAGATGTGTAGGGATTTTGGCTTTATAAGTCAAAAGCAAGACAAAATGTGAAATTTTATTTTTGCTCCTCATGATTTCTTTTCCTCATTTTTATTTCCAAGCCCATTTTAGTCATTTCATTTAAAAAATTTTAATTTCTTAATAAAATTTTGCATTATTATTATTTTATAATTTATAATTTAGGGAAGAGAATTTATGGGTCTTTACAAAGATGGCTTCTTTTGATGCTCAGTAGAGCACGGGAGAGGAAGCAAGGGAAGCCATAGAGATAGGAGATTAGGAGGCACTAAGCCTTGTCTTGAGTGATGAATTTAGGAATGCTTCATGTGATAGTTCGAGAGTGCTTCTAATCAAAACACACATTGAACCTAGGGATAGGGAGGCTGGTACATCGGGCTAGCCTCATAAGAGAGAGGAATGTGAGACTACCATGGCTGAGGGCATGTTAGGTGCCTTGAAAGTCAATTTTGACTTTCCCAAAAACGTGTTCTATAGAATACCAAGGGCTATAGATCTCCCATCAGACATCGAGAGAGGAAAGATCCGTTCCTACCTTGGATGGTTCGAGATTGGTGTACGCTTTTCCTCTTCATCCTTTAGTGAACAAGTTTTTTAGCTAGTTCAAAATATGTCCTGTCGAACTAAACATTAATAGCTGGAGGCAGTTGATGGCCTTCTTAGTTCTAGGGTACCAAAATGAAGTCAAAGTAGATCTGAACCTCATTAAAAGTAACATGGACATGAAATACCTGAAGTCAGAAGGGATGTTTTATATGTCATTCGACAAAAGGTTCAAGTCATTGACCTCGATAACCATTTCCAACAAACATGGAAGAAGTGGTACTTTTTTGTCAAGAGTGGATGAGAGTATGAGGACTTTGAGAATATGAGCAGCTTCTTTCCTCGGCACACCGGTTTTAAGGGTGAGCCTACCGAACTTTAGATGTTATTTCTAATATTATACTTATATTTTGATTTGATTGACAATGTTTAAAATTTTTTCTACCGCGGATAAGAAGGCTTAGAGAAGGTCGATCTTCACCCTCGATTTGCAAGAGAAATACAAAAAACTTCTTCGCCCCCAAAACCACCCCCACAACAAGATACTTACCCTTCAGAACTTTATGGACACAAGAGTTGTAAAGGACAAGTCGGAGATCCTAAAGAAGACAATGCTTACGAGTTGGACACTAGGATTGAAGAAGGTTGGGAGGACATCCACCCTTTTCGAACAGGCCCCTCCCCAAAAAAAAGTGGAAGACTGAGGTTGAGGGACCTAGTTCCCCTAAGAACACGATATTTGAGGAGCTAGCGCACCCCCGATTTGCAAGAGAAATACAAAAAACTTCTTTGCTCCCAAGATTGTCCCCATGACAAGATACTTACCCTTTAGAACTTTATAGACACAGGAGTTGTAAAAGACAAGTCAGAGATCTTGAAGAAGACAATGCTTACGGGTTGGACACTAGGATTGAAGAAGGTTAGGGGAACATCCATCCCTGGTGAACAGGCCCCTTCCCAAAAAAAGTGGAGGACTAAGGTTGGGGGAACCAGTTCCCTTGAACGCACGGTCTTGAGGAGCTGGCACTCCCTATTACTCATTGCGAGCTCCCTCTCCCTCCTCAAGCCCCTGTTGGCCGCCCTAACTCCTGAGGTAAAGGAAAGATGGGTGTTGTCCCCCCTGGAATGCCTATGGAAGAAATAGGGGAAATTTTCGTAAAGAAAGCCTACGAGGAGGCTTGGAGCTCTACTACTGGACGCTTCAAGGGGCTGAAGCCCAGCAAGATTTCCAAGGACCTCATGGTCTCTCACATGAGGGTAAGTTCGCCCAAATCTGACTTTAGTAACCTGTTCTTACATCTTTCTAACCTTCTATCAGTTCTAACTTATTTAATTTGCTTATTTTGTAGGCAGCTTATGCCATGGCCGCTATCATGACTGCCCTGAGGAGTCAAAATGGGTGGACAAGTTTCAAGCTGAGTTGGATGAAACAAGGCTCTAACTCGGGACTGCCCGATCTGTATCTCTTTCCCTTAAAGAAAAATTGAAAGAGTCTCTCATTGTCCTCACTATTCTAGAGTGACAGAAGAATGCCTTGACATCAAATTTTGAGGTTTTAAGGAAAGAAAATGAGGACTCCAAAGCCGCAGTTGATCAGAAACTTGTCGTTAGCTTGCAAGTGACGAAAGAGGAGATGGAGAGAGATATGAGGAAAGAGGTGCAGAGATTAGGTGAGGAGTTTGTGGATAGTGGATATGAAACATTTAGAAAAAAGATCCAAAATCTTCATCCCAACCTTGATATCTCTCGAGTGGATGAGGTCCTGGTAGATGAGGTTGTGATGAGCCTTCTTGAAGCCCCTTTGTTAGAAGCTATTGATCCCAAGCAAGAAGCCCCTCCTATCGAAGATCATTAGTTTAGGATTTTTGTAATTTTTCTTTTACTACTCTTCCAATCTTGTTACCTTCCCATTTTTGGGGTTTTTAATATGACATTTTTGTTGCTTCAAACCTTGTGTCTAGTTGGATATCTTTGTGTTGTATCTAATTTCAAGATAATTTCTTCAATATCAGCAGAAAAAACAAAAGTTTTTCTAAAGACTCCAAAGCACTTTATAAGGCATTTCAGAAGTCTAAATAATAGAACATATAAAATTGTAACACCTGCAACACTCATAATAAGATAAGGTTTATTAGGCATCTATGTACTCATAACACAGAATATATAGGCTTGAAACACTTGTAATGAATACAAGGTTTTTGGGGGTCTATACATTGATAAAGTGGACCAGATTTGTAACACTTGTAATAAATACAAGGTTTTTAGAGGTCTGTATATTGAGTGAAATGGACCAGACCTATAACACTTGTAATGAATAAAAGGTTTTTAGAGGTCTGTACATTGAGTGAAATAAACCAGACTTGTAATGCTTGTAATGAATATAATGTTTTTAGGGGTCTATATATTGAGTGAAATGGACCAGACCTGTAACCCTCGTAATGAATACAAGGTTTTTAGGGGTCTGTACATTGAGTGAAATGGACTAGACCTATAACACTTGTAATAAATACAAGATTTTTAAGAGTCTGCACATTGAGTGAAATAGACTAGACTTGTAACACTTGTAATGAATACAAGGTTTTTAGGACTCTATACATTGAGTGAAATGGACCAGACTTGTAACGCTTGTAATGAATACAAGGTTTTTAGGGGTCTGTACATTGAGTGAAATGGACCAGACCTATAACACTTGTAATAAATACAAGATTTTTAAGAGTCTACACATTGAGTGAAATAGACTAAACTTGTAACACTTGTAATGAATACAAGGTTTTTAAGGCTCTATACATTGAGTGAAATGGACCAGACTTGTAACCCTTGTAATGAATACAAGGTTTTTAGGGGTTTGTACATTGAGTGAAATGGACTAAACTTGTAACACTTGTAATGAATACAAGGCTTTTAGGAGGTCTGTACATTGATAACCAGCTCTAAATCAAAAATAAATCTATTATTGATAATACTTGTGTAAGTGTTTAATATTCTAAGGCCTGGGTACATACTTCTTAGTTAAATCTTCCAACCAATAAGTCGTAGGTCTGACAATCTTGGTTACTTTATAAGGCCCTTCCTAGTTAGGGGAAAGCTTTTCCCATGGTGGGATTTTTAGTGTTTAGGGAACACTTTTCTTAGGATAAGTTCTTTGAGCTAGAAATTAACGGGTTTTAACCACTAGTTGAAACATTTAGCCATTCTCTGCTGGTAGGCTTCAGTCCTAATCCAAACTTGCTCGCATCTTTCTTCTAGAAGGTCTAGATTTTCTTTGAGTTGTCGGCTAATTGTCTCTTGGTCAAAGAGATCTGTTTTAAGGGTTGGCATGCCAATTCCAACAGGAATGATTACCTTAGTGCCATAAGCTAGTGAGAATGGTGTTTCGGTAGTTGGGATTCTTTTAGTAGTGCGATAGGCCCAAAGCACCCTAGGGAGCTCTTCAACCCATCTTTCTTTGGCTTCCTCTAACTTTAGTTTTATGGCCTTAAGAATAGTACGGTTGGTGACCTTGACTTGCCCATTAGCCTGAGGATGCCCTAGAAAGAAAAGTCATGATCGATATGCAGGTCTTTACAGTACTTTTCAAATACCTTTCCGGTAAATTGCGCCCCATTGTCTGAAATAATGACTCGGGGTATGCCAAACCTACACACGATACTTTTCCAAGTGAAGTTCCTAACCTCTATCTCAGTGATATGGGTCAATAGTTCGGCTTTTGCCCATTTAGAGAACTAGTCAATGGTGATGAGTATGAATATCCTATTTTGAGGGGCTTTTGGTAGTGGTCTGACGATGTCCATTCCCTATTGGGCAAAGGGCCAAAGAATCGCAATGAGGACGACTTTATGCTGAGGTTGGTATTGGTAAGAAGCAAAACGCTGACATTTGTCACACTTCTGAACATATTCTTTAGCTTATTTTAGCATATTGGGCCAATAGTAGCCCTGAGTCAGTGCTCAGTGGACTATGGTCCAACGCCCGTTATGGTTGCCACATATCCCCTTATGTATCTCAACCAAAATGTAGTGGGCCTCTTTTAGAGTCAAGTACCATAGAAAGGGCTGTCTGTAGGACTTCCGGTAAAGTTTTTCTTTAAGAATTAAATACCAAGCTGCCCTAATTCGAATTCTCCTAGCATGATTTTTGTCCTCTAGAAGAACCCTTCCGTCAGGTATTGAATGATGGGGGTCATCCAATTTGGAGATTACTCAGAGATCTAAAGGGCTTGTAGTGTTTAAATACTAGGTTTTGACTTGTAGGAGATCGTTACCATAGAATCTCTCTCTAGTTTGAGATGAGAGGCCATATTTGCCAGCGCGTCAGCCCTGGAAGTTCTGATTCCTTTCAATCTTCTGAATAGTGAGTTTGCAAAAAAACTGCTTTAGTGATTCCACCAGCTCTGAAATCTGGTCATTCTGCTATCTTTGGTAGAATATTCTCCCAGGACCTGACTACCTACTAGTTGAGAGTCAGAAAACGTGTCAAGTTCTAGGGCTTTACATTCTAGAGCTAGTTTTAATCCGAGGATAGTGCTTTATATCCAGCTTCGTTGTTAGAGGCTCTGAATCCCAGGCTAACGACTTTCTTGGTTATGATCCTATCAAGGGACTGGAGTATTATACCTACTCCAGAGCCCTTATCTGTAAATGAACCATCAGTGTAAAGTAGCCATCCCAAAGTGTCCGTAGTAGTTTTAGCTTTTGAATTCAGCTATGAAGTTTGCTAATGCTTGAGCTTCGATAGCAATTCATGGAACGTAAGATATATCAAATTCTCCTAGTTCCATCGACCATTTAACCAATTGTGCCAAAACTTTAGGTTTGTGCAAGACTGACTTTAGAGGATAGGATATGGGGATCACTATAGAATGCATTTGAAAGTATGGTCTGAGCTTCCGAGAAGATATCACCAAGGCTAAAGCTAGTTTTTCAATCTCAGAATACCCTGTCTCGGTGTCTAGAAGTGTTTTACTAACATAGAAGACATGCCTCTGAACTCCTTTGTCTTCCCTAATTAACGTAAAACTGACGACACTTTCTGACATGGCTAAGTATAGGAGTAGTTTTTTCCCCTAGGAACTGGTTTTAAGAAGGTCTGGGGAGGTTAAGTACTGCTTGAGTTATTTGAAGGCTTCTTCACATTCAGAGGTCCATTCTAGGGCCTTACTCCCCCTCAAAGCTTTAAAGAACGAGAGGCACCAATCTATAGATTTAGAGATGAACCTATTTAGTGCTGCTATCCTTCCATTCAGCCCCTAAATATATTTTTTAGTTCTAGGGGATTTCAGATCAATTAGAGCCTTGATCTAGGTAGGATCTACCTCAATCCCTCTCTGTGAAATTAGGAAACCTAGGAATTTTTTCTTTGTGATCCCGAAGGTACATTTTGATGGGTTCAGTTTCATTTTGTGCTTTTTTAAGATGTTAAACAGTCTTTGATAAGTGCTGGATGTGGTCAGCCTCTAACACTTTTGACGAGTATATCGTCAATATAGACTTCTATTGTATTCCTAATCTAGGAGGCCAAACATTTTGTTTATAAGTCTCTAATATCTAGCTCCGGTGTTCTTCAGATCGAACGACATCACTCTACAACAATAGAGACCTCGTTTTGATATGATGGCTATTTTTTCTTGGTCTAGAGGATACATTTGGATTTGATTGTATCTAGAGTAGGCGTCCATGAAACTCATGAGTTTGTGACCTGCCATTACACTGAAAGATGGTCTAGATCTGTCATCAGCTTGTGAGAGATGAAATCAGGATCTATTCCCTCCATATCTTTGGTTTCCCAGATAAATACTAAAATATTATCTTTTAGGAAATTAACAATTTCATTTTGCTATGAATAAGATAAAGTTGAGCCAACATGCAAGTATTTTCCCTCTTTTTCAATGTTGACAAACACTTTGATGTGTTCCTCCATTGGTTTGATCGCGTTGTCCTTTCTTCTAAGACTCAGTGGCTTGTCAACCTTGGAAGGACATTCTTTAGCATTAAGAAGTTTTGGAGACGAAAAGTTTTCCCCTTCACAAAGGTACTGTAATTTTCTATTTGGGACGTCTTTCTTTAAGTGTGAGGGCATGACATTCCTGGGTAGTGAGTTGACAGCTTTTAATAGTGAAAACTTTATTTTTGTGGACATATTTTAAGCACTGATGGAGGGTTGAGGTAACTGCTCCCATCTAGTGGATACAGGGTCTCCCAATAATGATATTATAGGGAGACTTAACGTCTAAGACCGTTTATTCAGATATTAGGGTCTTTTGGTCATCTCTCTCTCCTACTGTGGTCAGTAGGTTAATTCTGCCCATTGGGAAACTAAGGTTCCCATTGAATCCTACCATGATAGCAATGGTGGCTTTGATGTTATTAGAGTTTAGCTTCATATGTTTGAAGGGTTCATAGAATAACTCGTTGGTAAAGCTTCCAGTGTCTACGAGGACCATTCTGATCTCAAAATTGGCAATTTTGAATGAGATGACAAGACCATCGTTGTAGGGACAGTGTATCCCAATAAGGTCCAGTTTAGAGAACTGGATCTGAGGTTTTGACTTCATCTTTTTCTCAATGATAGAGATCTAGATGATGTGGGGCTCTGCCCTTGCTTCTCGAGCGTATTTCTTTCTAGCCTGGTTGGACATCCTTGTCATCGAATTGTTAGCATGGAGTACAAAGATGACTTGATTATTTTGTTGCTACTGATCATTCTGAACTTCCCTCTGTTCAGGCCTTTGCGATGGCCTCCTTTGAAGGGATCTTTCATTATAGGGGTTCTACCTCTTGTTCTGTCGGATAAACTCCCTCAGTTGTCCTCTTTTGATGAAATGCATTATCTCCCAGTTTAGAGATCTGCACTCCTTCAGTTGTGTGCCCATGTTCTTTATGGAAATCATAATACTTCTTTTGATTTCTTGAGTTGGGGTGACTTTTCAATGGTTCCGGCCACCTTAGGTTTTCACGAGTCTGAATTTGTTAGAGTATATGGGTAAGAGAAACATTCAACGGGGTATAAGTCCCATACCTTCTAGAGTTAGAGTTGTTTTGAGCTCTGGGTGCTGTTCTTTTGTTGGGACTCCTGGTCTTCTTCTTGTTGGCATTGTTATCCTTCTTCTAAACTTGCTCACCCTTCTAAGCTTGTTCTTTAGCTTTCCAGTAAGAGGCTTTCGTATCTCCGAGATTAATATATTTCTGCGCTCTATCCATAAGTGCTGTCATATCTATAGGGGGATTCTTTATTAGGGAATCCTGAAAGTGTCCAAAACCAAGGCTTAAAGTGAGGGCGGCCACTCGGAAACTTGAACTGCAGTCGGTTATCTCTGTGAGTTCGGTATTGAATCGAGCTATGTACTCCTGAAGGGATTCTCCCATTTGCTTGTTTTACAGTTAGCAAGAATTCTGGCCCTTTTCTCAACTTCCTACTCGTTAAGAATCGGTCAAGAAATAGCCTAATGAGCTTATAAAAATTGCTAATCAATTTTTGGGGAAGGTTGTTGCAACATCCCGGCCCAATTAAGTGTGAAAATTAAGGATAATAATGATTATCATATGATAACTTGCTAAATAATCATGGGCAATCCTATGTAAGATTAATAATCTACAAATATAGAGACAAATGTATAAATGAGAACAATTAGTTATGAATTAAAGACAGTCAATTTTAAGAAAGTGATTCAATGACAATAGTCAAAACTTGGTAACAAATTACGATTGAAGTTAATCGAGGATTAACACATGAATAATTTTAGAAAATTAATGCATAAAATACACTAAGGCAAGACTAGTAATACATAGATGAAGTATGCTTAATCAAGAAGGTTTGAAAAAATTTCAAGAGACTTTTGTGAGATTTAAAATGCAAAGTTTGGGAATGTATGAAGTACATTAAAACGCACTATGGTGTATGTGTAAAGGAAAAATAGAGAAAAGAGTTTTAAAAAGCTCCCATAAAATCTTGAACCCAAGACTAAAGGAATAAGGAAAAACTTATGCCAAAAAGATAGCCACTAGGCTATCAATACTGGTGTGTTATATAAGCCACATGATATGTATATAACCCATAAAAGAGTGTAGGGAATTTAGAAAAAAGAGACAAATGGCGACACCCCATTGCACCCTCACCCGAGCCAATGAGGAGACATGTAGCCAACCTTCCTTAGAGATATGTGTATACATTACGTGTGTTTTAGGAGGGTCAGAACTGGTAAAAAGAAAAAGAAGCAGAAGTATAAAGAGAGAGAAGAGAGAGAGAGGTAAAGAGAGAAAGAGGAAACTAGAGAGAGAGAAGAAAAATGAAGAAGATGAGATGGAAGCTAAGTTGCAAGCCCCATGCAATACCAGTAATGACCAAAGGTGGGTCTTAGGTTTATTAGGATGCAAGGTAGAGATCAAACAAAGATGATCAAGCTACCATTGATGTAAGTTACACTTTCTCTGTACTCGAAAATTTTTCCCTCTAACTTAGTTTTTAAGAATTTTCCATAGTATGCACATGTTTAGTATTGAAAATGAAAGAAAATGGAAAGAAAACATGAGAGTTTAAGCTTGGAGAACATGGAGTTTATAATACCCAAAATCATGAAAATTTGGTTTTTTAACCCAGCTTGAATAAAGCTTAGGAGATAATTACATGGCTCGATAGAGCATTAAAAACGGAGCTAAAACAATTTAAACCACTAAAAATGGTCAAAAGACCACTGAGTAATCCGAGGTTACAGTTGGGATGAATAATCTGGGTAAACGAATTTGTGGCTGTTTTGCTTGGTTCTATGAAAGAGAAAATACTCCCTAGGATTCCAGAAACATATAAGAAGAAAAATGAAATCAAAATAGTGACCCAAACATGTTGAAATAGAAAAAGAAATACTCGCCGAAAAGTCGGGCCCTCGTCGGAGCCCGAATCTAACTCACTATTTTGTGGCCATAAACTAATCAAATTGAGAAACCAACATTGGATATGGAATCATCGTAGCAAAACAGTTTGAACCACGTTGGTTTTGTCGTCGAAAAATAGTTGGCGGCTATCATCAGCGCTGGAGAAGGCAACCAGAACCCTCATCGAAAAAATGAAGAAGAAAGTACTGTATGGGTCAGGTCTCAAGTCGGGTCCTGACTGAATGTTTCAAATGGATTTGGGCTTAAGTGAAACAACGTTGTTTTGAACCTTTAAGAATAAAAAAATAATAAAAGGGCTGACGTTAGTATGACAGGACAGATTGGATAGAACCATTTGGTTCTTAACCTAATGGAACCGGTTCACTTGTATTAGGATTGAACTGGATGGTTTTTTTAAAAGGTTTCTGACATTATGTTTTGGCCCCAAAACTTTCTGTTAATTAAGAATTGGCCTAGAAAAATAATTATAAATTATTTTTAAAACCTTTTTAAATTGTGAGAAATTACCAAAATGCTCTTAAGCAAAAAATAGGCCAAATAAAGGCCAATTAAAATGAAAGAATAGTCTAACCTAATATTTTTGGGCATTCTAGACACAACGACAGAGTCCGGTTTATGAAATTAGATTTTGAAAAATATGAATGAGTGAACTGGAATAATTATAATCATGTCCTAATGATCAATTAAGCTATCAATTAAACTTCGATGACTATAAAAATACATACCTTAGCATTTTGGACATTCTAGACCCAATGGTGGAATCCATTTTATAAAACGAAGTCTCAAAAATATGGACACATGAAATGTCATACTTACCATTATGCCCTTAGTAATCCAAAAGCCAATTAAATGTCAGAGATGACATATTCTGACTTTCTTTGTTGTACAGAACTCAACGGTGGAGTCCATTTTAGCAAATAAAGTACAGAAAAATGTGACACGTAAAAGTTTAAATTTATAAAAATGTCCCTAGATTTATTGTAAGTCACACATATACAAATTAAGATCCGGAAAAGCCTAAACTAATTATCTTCGATATTTGGGACTTGACGGTGGCGTCCTTGGGAGAAAAATAAGACTCGATAACAACTAAAAAATGATGAATACATCCTTATGACTTAATGAAGTTACTAGAAGTATATAAATGAAATTAAAATGTCTATGTAAATGTTTTAAGGACCGTTTGGACTCAAAAATGAAGTCTGAATACGTAAATCATATATGGAGAAATATGAGACATTAAAAAGTATAAATTTCCATTACGCCCTTGAAGGGCCAAATAAACTATAAAGCATCAGGAACACTAAATTGGAAATTTGAGAATCTTTTAATCGATTAGACTAAATTCAAAAGAACTTAAAATGCTGAATAAAGATGCTTGAAATTAGAATGAATACTAATTTAATATATGATGTATTTTTTATCCATGATTATAGGATAGCCTAGATGATGGAAAAATGGAACAAGGCAATGGAATAGCTACTATGGTACCAGTAAGGGAATGCAATGCTAAGAACCTAATGTAAGTAAACCCGAACCCTAATATGTGCATTTCTGCTCTGCCAATATGGCTTACTTAGATGACTGTTAATTTTTGTTTCTTGAAATTGTGCATCAATAAATTATTTTGAGTCCAGGACCTATTATTCACTATGATTTCCATGTTGTGGAATTTGTGATCTGTTGAGATTCTATTGATTGTGAATATCTATGAGTCCTTGACTCATTGGTTTTATCTTATCTTTGTGATCATTGTGATCCCTTTTGTTGTAGACATTTGTAATCTATGTATATGTACATACCTTGCGAAATCCTTTTTCGGATGACACCATTTGTGACTACCCGGGGTTGTGCTTGTCATAACACCCATTTTGTGATGCTGATGACCCATGGGTTAGTGCTTGGGAATGATACCCGACACATAGTCCTGATGAGGACATGATTTTGATAAGAGTTTTTAGTGACATTCAAGGGAACCCAAAGATGAGTGGTGAACCTTGATGAGTGTTGTTTGGGGGTAGTCGAGACCCTATTTGTTGATAACATCTATTTGACTAAATTTATATATGTTTGATTCCACACCCTTTGTTGATTTGATAATTTTACCTTTGGATATGAAATATGCCTTGAGGCTCATCTTTGTATTCGATTTGAACCCCTTTGACTTTAGCAACTAAACATTTTATCTTATATCTATTTGGCTTAGACTCTCACATCTATTTGACCCAGATCTGTATATCTGTTCGATTCAGTATTCCATATGTTTGATTTTGCACTATGATTGTTAATATATTAGACTCAGAATCTTATATCTATTTGACTCAGACGCTCACATCTATTTGACCTAAATTTGTATATCCATTCGACTCAGTATTCCATATGTTTGATTTCGCACTATGATTGTTGATCTATTAGATTCGAATTTTTATATCTATTTGACTCAGACTCTTACATCTATTTGACCCAGATTTGTATATCCATTTGATTCAATATTCCGTTAGTTTGATTTCACACTATGATTATTGATCTATTAGACTCAGATTCTTATATCTATTCGACTCAGACTCTCATATCTATTTGACCTAGATTTGTATAGCCATTTGACTTAATATTCCATATGTTTGATTTCACAATATGATTGTTGATCTATTAGACTCAGATTCTTATATCTATTTAATCCAGACTCTTACATCTATTTGACCCAGATTTATATATCCATTTGACTCAGTATTCCATATGTTTGATTTCGTACTATGATTGTTGATCTATTAGACTCAGAATCTTATATCTATTTGACTCAGATGCTCACATCTGTTTGACCCAAATTTGTATATCCATTTGACTCAGTATTCCATATGCTTGATTTCGCACTATGATTGTTGATCTATTAGACTCAGATTCTTATATTTATTTGACTCAGTCTCTCACATCTATTTAACCCAGAATTGTATATCCATTTGACCTAGGATTCTATATGTTTGATCTCATACCATTGTTGACTTGGTGATGTTATCTTTGAATGATAGATACGCCTATGAGGCTTATCTTTGTACTCAATTTGAATCCTTTGATTTGGCAGCTAAACAATATATGTTGATAAATTTGTGCATATTGACTTGCTTAGTCATTGTTATCGCATTTGTGAACTCTTTATGAAACTGTGTTACTCTAGCCTGATGGCCAATTTTTTAAGTTTGAAATCTTATGATTACTCGCTTGTTATACACCTTTTATTAACCCATGGCAGGGTAAAGGATTTACTTACTAAGCTAAGTTAGCTCACCCCAGAATTATAACAATTTTTTACGTAACACAATATGGAAGGAAAGATAATGATGGTGACTAATGAAACTAGTGATATACTTGTGGGAAACTTTGACAGTGTACAGCTCCGAGCCTAAATTTGTATATATATCTTGTAAGGTTAATGTTAATGTTCGATATTATGACATAGTGACACTAGAAATGTTATTATACTTCAATGGTGATTAATGACAATGGAAATTGTATTGAGAATGATCTTAATGATGATTGATAAAGTTGATTAGGTTATCAGATGAGTTGTATATGTATAGCTTTCGCACTTATTTAAAAAGAGATTTTTTTAATGTCTTGTGCAATTCATTTGATTTAGTACTGCATGTCTGGGTGACAGTGTCAGTCACTAGCCCTTAATCCGCATAGAGTAGGGTTCCGGGTTCGTGACAGTTATGGAACCACTTAAGGGCGATACCCTTGAGGCTGGTCACAAAAGTTCGACATACGAAGGCATCAGTAGCCCCATATAGAGCCATTGTGTGTTGATAATGAGATAGGTGGTCCCTAGGGTCCTTAGACCTGTTATGGTGAGTGAATTTTAGGACAACAAACTTCTTGGGTTGCTCCTCTGTCATTATGGCAGAGGTGAATGACATGGAAAACCTACCGAGTAGTTTACTTTTCTCGTCTTATTCTAGAGGGACGTGGAATCCCTTGGTTGAGATTGTCTGATCTTAAGAGTTTGCTATCTCCTCTTCCCTCTAAAGGGCTTTCGGCAGGACTTGTTATAGGATCGCTACCCGTTGTGTCACGACCCGTATCTTATCCAGTGTGGATTAGGGATCCATGACCAGAGGCAGCGGCCCTATGCCATTCCTCTGTCCAAATTTTTACATTATTTTACAACATTAATAAAAGTGTAAAACATGCTATAATCAAACCAGTACTAACATCAGAGTGCTCTTGTACAATCACACATATAGTTAAGTTTTTAAGTTTACAAAACTACAAAACATCCCTGAGACGTGGAGACATGGGAGAACTAGAACCACTATATACACAGTCTGATACATTACTTAACAAAAAGAAGAGAGAGTCCATTGCACTAACGGAAGATCAACCTGCTATTAACTTAGGCGTCTAATCAATCTGTACACCTATAGGTTCGTCTATAGCACGATGACCTGAAAAAGAAATAATATATCTAGAGTGAGCCAAATTAGCTCAGTAAGTAAACTCCCCACTCTGCCATGGGTTAAGGTCAGCTCAAAAGATGGATAAGAATCATAATGAATAAGAATAGTATCACATCGAGATATGAATAGTAAGAATGTCATAGTAGCCAGTCACTAGACAAATGAATGAATCTCAAAGGCACCTTCCCTAATAGATCATTAGAACAAATATAAGGAATGACCTGAACAACATATAGCTGCCATAGTAGTAAAATATCAATCTGAATCCAAGGATAGACAGACACGTCATCAACAAGTAGCATATCAATAGATAAACCATGAACAAGCTCACAAGGAGTAGTTGAATCAGAAGTATATCATCAATATAAGTATGCCAATATATCAATGAGTCATGAGTACATCATTAGAATATTAATGAGTGATATAAGATACTACAGAACAGATGCTGACAGATATATGCCTCAAGAGTGCCTATCTAGGGTCTGCTGGTCTGACAGTGTCCTCACGCGTCCGGGTCCAGCCTCGCCCATGTCACTATATCCAGGGTCTACTAGTCTGACAGCGCCCTTACGCGCCCGGGTCCAGCCTCGCCCACATCAGTAAATAACATCAGAGTTCTGTATATATAACATGTCCCTCATGGACTAATCATTAGGCTACTCCTATATAATGACCCGTAGGTCCTCAAGCATTTGTGAATCAGACGGATGTTGTGATAGACCACAACTCTAGGTACTCAATAATATAATAATCATCATGTTTCCACAGGTAATGTACATGTTGAAAAACATACAAACCAGCTTAGAAATGTCATATAATCAACAAGGATATCAATAACTATGATCTCAATGAATCAAATATAGAAGCAAATATCACATCGTATAAATCAATATCATTAGGCAGGTAAAGAGTACAACTGGCAGCATCAAGAAGTGAATGTGACATGGCTAGGAGTAACGCATGGTAGAGTTAAGTTTTACTTACCTTTTACTAGACTCCTTCCCTGCTATTCAGCATTAGTTTCCTTTTCTCTTCCTTTAGACGGTTCTATCATTCGGAAGATATAACTCAGTTTATAGCCGTAATCAGTCAATGCTACATATTCATATATATATATATATATATATATATATCATGGCTATATGTATTTTATTTTCTAATTGGGATCTCCCCATTGAGTTCGGAATGTCGAATAAAATTAATTTAGGCTTTTACGAATTTTAATTTGGACTCCCGGACTGAAAAGGGCGAAATGGTCTTTTTGCAATTATACGCGTCTTTTATTTATGGGACCTCTTTTAATAATTTTGACTTTACCATTGGGTTTGAAACGCCCGAGATAATAAAAATTGACTATTCATTTGCCTCGTTTGGAGTCCGTTTGACCCATTTTTGACTTAAGGGCGTTTTAGGCATTTCTCCTTTTTAAAATATTAAAACAATATTTTATTTAATTTTACGTTTGGGCCTTAATGGGATTTTCCATAAATTTTGGGGTCAAATTACAATTTCCCAAAGTCTCGGTCTGAACTAGTGGGTTCACTGGGTAAAACCCTAAACCGGTCCCAAAAGTCACTGACCAACCGGTTCAAGTTAGTCTATGAACCGGAATAGAATATCCACATTTCTTGTCCTATCCACGGTTTAGGTTGACTTCAATTTCAATTTCAATTTCCTATTCCTGTAACCAAATAGGGCTAATGTATTTTAAATTCAATTCAAAACGACATAGTTTACCCAAACCTCTCATGCGTTCAGTCGGATCCCGACCCGACCCGACCCAAACCAGGTCCAAATTGACCCATCTTTCTCACGATTTTCGAGCCACTGTTCCGGCATCGTCTCCGATGCCGGTGCCGGAACTGCAAGTATTTTTCTTATGATTTTCACGTCGGTTTGAGCAGATTTTTATACCAAATCACTTCTGGAACCTTAACAAATTATTTAGAACCGTTTTGAACCCCAAAAATAACACTGTCTGACACCCTCATGGGTTTTTCTGGTCATGCACCAGTAAGGAGTATTTGGCTGTACAATGGCCAGTTTGGACCATTTTTCATCATTTTTGTTGCATTGTGTTCCTACTATAATTTCCCACTTATATATAACCTCAAAATTAAGTTTAGAATGACTTAAAAGTTCTTAGTTTCTTGGCCGAGTTGCAGACCTCCTCTCTCTAAAATTTCCTTTAAGGTTTTGACTCTATTTAATTCTAAAATTTATCTACAATAGTTTAAAATAACAATTAAAGCAATTGAAATCAACTTATTACCTGTTTGTGCCGAATTTCAATTTTTCACTTTCTTGCCAAATTTTTCCTTTTCTTCTTCCTTTACTTTTCTTCTTTTGCGCCTCAACTACTCTCTCTCTCTCTCTCTCACACACACTCTCTCTCCCCTTCCATTTCTTTCCTTAACCAACCTACAGTCGGTGTTTGTCTTATGTTTTTTTTTTCCTTCCTTTTTCTCTTTGTTTCTCAATGCTTCTACAACATTGTTTTGTCTTCGGCTTCTCCCTAATTCTTTTCTGCTTCCTTATCTTATCTTTTTTTTTTTTTTTGTCTTTTGTTTTTTTTTTCATTTTTTTTCTACATAATGGAAACTATATATATATATATGTATGCACTTATTATATATATATAATTTAATTTGCAATTATATATATATATATATATTTGTGCATTGAATACATATACATTTATGCACACACTTTTCTATAAAAAGCGGGCTTCCGGTACGGCGGCTGTAACACCCCGCCCCTGATTAATTAATAATTAGTTTGCTAATTATTAATTAGAACCGGCATAAAAGAATAATTAAGAAGTTAATCGAAAACCTCACGATGGTCATGATAGACCAATAAAATAATTAAGCACATCAGAAATGAGGGCGTAATGCTCAAACCTAATTACGAGTTAATTAGGCAAAATGATGTTATTTTAACACTATGAAAACTCATATTAGTGAACTATGACGGCCACAAATAAATAATAACTAATACGAGACCTTGGATATTGAAGCTAACCTAAATAGAAAGTGACTGGAAGAAATCGCGTAAAAAAAGGAGCAACGGAAAAGAAAATATTAAGAAAGTAGACAAAACGGTTAAGTGTGCCAGCCAAACAGGGCATAAGCCTAAATGGGGGGAAAAATTCCCAAACGTGAGGCCAAGGGGACTTGAACCCTTGACCAAGTGGGCAGGATTCTAATTACCAAAAAATTACCAAGTGGATTGTTGGCATCTTTGTGCCTATATATGCAACCAAATTGTATTTAAACCCAATTTAGCCAAGCCCACCACCCAAATTGGCCAATGGCCTATGCATGCAACACTTCACCCCTACCTCAGCCTATGCAGCCCTAACCCCATCATTACCCTACTTCAGCACTTGATCACCTCTCCCCCAACCAAATTGCATGCAACGAAATTATTGCTTACAAATCCAATACACATGATTCTCTATGAGATATATGAACATTTGAAGAAGGGAATCAGAATGGTCTGTGTGCATATGGCTGTGGGCTGTTAAGAGAGAGAGTGATGTAGAGAGAGAAAGTCCATGTGAGAGATTGTGTGTACATGCATGTGTGAGATGGTGCTTCCTATGGAGACACACAAAAGAGGAGGAACTGAGGGTGCACGACTGGAACTGAGGACTGAGGTGCCAAAGATCAGAATTGAGCCTTAGAAGGGAAAGGTCGACCAAGGTACATGCATGGCACCTAGTTATTTAAAATTTTTCCTTTGGATTATTGGCACCGTTCTTGGCATTATTGAGCCCTCATTACTGCATGCATGATAGCTAGACTATAAATCTGGGTTAAATGCGTGAGGCTTAGACCACTGAAACAGGCCTAGAACTACCGAAACAGTGTCAAACCGCCATTAATGACCTCCATAGATGCAGGTCTGAAACAACCTCGACCAAACCAAGTTTGGTTGGTCAAGACATGATCTAGACCTCAATAGGGTTCTAAAATGCCTAAGACGCGACCCCGAAAACCTAGGATCGACCCTCTAATCACGAGTTGCAGGTTCGGGTTTAAAACCTAACCTCACCAAAAACACGACTAAACTGGACTTTGGAAATGAGGGATGAAGCCCCACGATCAGTAGGTTGTAACAAACCAAATCCCATGGACTTTGGGCCAAAAATACGCATTTACGAACCAGTTGTAGGTTCGGCTATCCACCATTGGACCGAACGTTTGAGCTTGATACAAGCCCTCAAATGAATGCCAAAATGTTGGCATAACTCCCATAAATGTTTTGGGATGGATGGCAGAGAGAATCGGTGTTGGAAAATCTACGAAAATGGAGAAAAAGAAAATTGGAAATTAGGGCTACTGTTCATCGTCATGGGGAAAACGATGAACAGTACCGGCACGGGTCAGGATCTGGATCGGGTTCGGGTCAAATCCGACCCACCCGCAAATCGGGATAACCTAAACGACAGCGTATTGGTTATGTTTAAATTGAAATTGAAATTGGATTCAGCCTGTTTGGTTACGGCTATATGAAATTGGAATTGAATTCAGGTTTGTCCGAACTGTGGATAAGGGGGCCAATTGGGAATAGAAGGGATATCATATTCCAGTTCTTCATGGTCCAATGAGTCGGATGGTTTAGGGTTTTTGAACCAGTTCAACTAAATGAACCATAAAACCGGTTGGTTCTGAACCTTTTCTTTATGAAATCCTGTTTTGAACCCCAAACCTTTGCTAAATTACGGTTTGACCCCAACTATTTTGTAAAATTATATTCTAGCCCAGCTTTTAGAAAAATTATGCATATAAGCCCCTGAAAAATAATTAAAAAAATAAAATTATTAATTTAATTATTTTATTAATTAGGTAAAATTACTATTTTACCCTTGGACATTAAATGAGTCAAACGAAGTCCAAATTAAATAAATAAATAGTGTATTCTTACTATTTCGGGCATTCCAGACTCAATGACGGAGTCCAATTGATGAAATTGAGTCCCAAAAAATACAGACACTTAAATGTTAAATGACGGTATTGCCCCTAATACAATATGAAGCCCAAATGAAGTCCAAATTAGACGAAATTGATCCCAATAGAAGCCCAAATAATTATGAACTCGTATATATGACTAAATAATTATTCGGGGACAGAATGTCATAAAATATAAATGACCAAAATACCCTTGAGTATGAGAAGAACAAGTAAAGGCCAAAAATTTACTGTCATAAGCAAAATTATGAAAATTTAAGAGCTAAATAAGACTCCGGAACTGTCAATATACAAAATGAGAAATGATCGATGTGTCCCTATGACCAAAAGCAGATACCAAATGAAGTCTAAAAGACTTAAAAATTTACGTATAAGATATGTGGAACATTCTGGGGACCATGATAGGTCCGAGGCAAGAAAAATAAATTACCATTTTACCCCTGCATATGCCCGAAGCCAACTAAAAAGCTGAGAAGGTCTAAATTGACTTTCTTCGACGTTCCGGACTCAATGGTAGAGTCCATTCATCCAAAAGAAGCGTCTAAAATAAAAAGACATAAAAATTTAATGAATAGCATCTGTTGGATGACTATAAAACTGAACTATTGTCGAAGTGCTAAACTAAGGCAAGTACGAGGAAATGATGTACGAAAAGACACGACGCGTTAACATGTCAAGTAATTAAATTTAAATTAAAGTTAATGGAGCTACCAGAAGAGTATACGTTAAGAAAATAGGGCTTGAGATTAAAGTTAGGATCTAATATGATATAAGCATAAGTTAAGGAGCATCAATAGGGATATTGCAGTAGATATGAAGTTAACGAGATTATTAAGAATTGTTTTTAGGAATTTTGGAGGAAGTGGGAAAGCGCATTAGCACCAACCCTAAGGACCAAGGTGAGTAATCTTGCATTTGAAGTGGAAATTTAATTCCACAGATTTGAATGATGTTTCAAATATCAAATTCAATTTTTATACGAATCCCGTTTTAAATTATTCTGTTATGACATGCTCAGTAAATGTTTTTATATACAGTTCCTTTCTTCGAAATATTTAGCATGCTTGAATAAAATGTCAATTTCCTTAAATGTTCTGAATTTGATCATTCCAAGTATTTGAAGTTCTATTGCAAAAGTTATATGCTACATCTTTTAAATACATATGAAAAGTATCAATATGAAGAAGCCATGTGATAAATGTTTTACAAGATAATGGTGCAGAAGCACACAGGCAGGATTTTGGGTTTCTTTGGAACTCAATTGACTTGTCATGTGAAGTGCCCGGTAGCAGGATCTAATCCCCTAGGCAATGAGATATCTCCACGTATACGCAAAAAATGGGAGTCTGGTTTGAAACAGATTCCTCTAATAAAAGTGAAAAGATGACAAATGACTTTGAAAATGGAAGCAAGTTTTACCCCCATTTTCTCTATGTATGTTTATATGTTTTGAAGTAACGCTTTTGGAAATGGAAGCAGGTTTTTACCCTCATTTTTCCTATGCATGTCTATATGTTTTGAAGTGCATATACTCTATTTGAAGAAATGTATGTTTAGCTTGAATGCTTTAAATGTTTCAAAGCTATCTTTCTGAAAAGTGCACGTACTCTATGTTCAAAGTATACGAGCAATTGGCAGTGAGTATTTTATAAACTCTCACGTGCGAAACCACTACCAATTAAAACCCCATGACAAATGCAGGAATTACTTATTGGGCTTCTCGAAGCTCACCCCATACCCTAACATTTTTCAGGTATTAAGGATGAATAGGAGCCTTGCCCCCATTTGAGGATTGACGATTAGCGACTCCATTTGGATCAGGAGAATTTGATATACTAGGACCTGTAGTGGGTCAATTTTTGAGATAGTAGATTTTAGACAAATATGTACTTAAGCCCGAGAGGCAATCGAATATGTAATATGTATAAAACTTTAAAATTTTATTTATGCTCTGAATGTATTATCATGTGTACCGCTATAAAGAGCGGCAGTACCGGACGGATGTGCGAAAGTTTTAAATAAGAAAAGAAAAGAAAAAAAAAAGTTTTTCACACTTCCGCAAACCATAGGCCGCACATCTATTCGATACCGCTGCGTATGCGAGCCTTATCCTGAGGCCATCGGGCCGAAGGGCGGCAGTGGCGATTCGAGATTTGCACAAGGTGGATTTTGGGTCATGACAGCGGCCCCCAGAGTACTCGGGACTGCCTGTAACTTACATCCGTACATAGTATAACGAACATGTCATTCAAATGTACGTTTGTTTTTATTCATGTCATAACTTGGCTTATAGTTTCGGGGTCAAATCATTTTTGACCATTTCTCAATTCTCGTGTCTTATTGGACAATTGACTATTGCTCGTTTATTTTAAATGTATTCATGGCCTACGGTTATCATTCCAATATTTCAAGGTAATTTAATATTTCAATTTTAAACGCCTTAGTAATATAATTTATTTAGTTAATTAAGTCGGGGTATTACATTCTCCCCCCTTAGGAAAGTTTGGTCCCCAAACTTAACGTACTTTATTGTTTAAGAAGCTGTGGATATTAGGCACGTATTTCGTCTTCCCTTTCCCAAGTGGCTTCTTCCACTTGATGATTCTTTCATAACACTTTCACCAATGGAATTGTCTTGTTCTGCAACACTTGTTCCTGACGGTTCAAGATCTGTACAGGCTGTTTTACATATGTCAGATCCTCTTGGACTTCCAGGGGTTCATGTTCAATCACCTGACTTGGATCATGCAAAAATTTCTCAATAGTGCAACATGGAAGACATTATGCACGTGCGCCAATTCTGACGGCAAGGCAAGTCGGTATGCTACTGGTCCAACTCGTCCGGTGACTCGAAACGGTGTAATATAACGTGGTCCCAACTTACCTTTTTTCCCAAACCTCACAACTCCTTTCATAGGTGATACCTTTAAGAACCCAAAGTCACCTACTTCAAATCCCAATTTCCTCCTCCGAACATCTGCGTAGCTTTTCTAACGGCTTTGTGTTGCAAACAACTGCTGTTTAATCAAATGAATCTTGGCAGTTGTTTACTCCACTATCTTTAGGCCGAATATCTTCTTTTCCCTTCCTTCTGTCTAACACAACGGAGACCGGCATTTCCTACCATACAATGCCTCATACGGTGCCATGCCAATACTAGACTGATAATTGTTATTGTATGTGAACTCCACTAGGGGTAAATGTTTTTCCCAACTTCCTTTAAAATCCAAAGCACAGAAATGTAACATATCTTCTAGAGTCTGAATTGTTCTCTCAGATTGACCATTTGTCTCTAGGTGGTATGCTGTATTGAGATTAAGTTCTGTGGCTATCGCTCCCTGTAAACTCCTCTAGAATCGGGATACAAATCTCGGGTCTCGGTTAGATACTATAGAAACCAGAACTGCATGTAACCGAACAATCTCCCTAATATAAATGCAGCTAACCTCTCTAGTGTCTAAGTCGTCCTAGTCGCTAAGAAGTGTGCCGTCTTCGTCAATCTATCCACAATCACCCATATTGAGTTGTTCCCATGTGAAGTCTTTGGCAATCCCGAAACAAAGTCTATAGCGATATGCTCCCATTTCCATTCTGGTATTGGGAGTGGTTGTAGCAGTCCACTGGGCCTTTGGTGTTCGGCTTTAACTTGTTGGCATCTAACATACCATGCTACATATTCAGCTATATCCCTTTTCATACCAGACCACCAATAATTATCCCGAACATTATGATACATTTTAGCATTTCCTGGGTGAATAGCAAATCTAGAATTGTGCGCCTTACCAAAGAATTTCTTCTTTAATCTCTGGTACATCTGGTACACAAATTCAGTCCCAATAGTACAGTATTTCATCTCGAACCACAAAGTCTGGATTCTTTTCTGTCTAAGCATCTCCTCGCAATTTGACCAACTTCTCATCCTGGCCTTGCAACTCCCTGATCTTTTCTATAATTGCCAGCCCAACCATCACATTAGCAAGCATTGCTCTAGAGTCTGGTAGAATCACCTCTATCTCCATCGACTCTAATTCTTTCAACAACTTTTGCTATGTAGTCAACTGATAAGAAAGATTTCCCCCCGACTTCCTGCTGAGGGCATCTGCTACTACATTAGCTTTTCCCTGGTGATACTGTATTGCATGCTCATAGTCCTTAATTAGTTCCAGCCATCTGCGCTATAACACCCCAATCCGATTAAACAATAATTGAGTAACTAATTATTAATTAGTGATCCTTAATAGAACAATTAAGAAAATCCAATCGGAAAACAAAGGACAATTCCAAAACTAGTTCTGAGACCTTAAAATAATGAAGTTAACTCCGAGAAAATAAATCCAAAATTAAGACTACGATTTCATGAAGAAGCAAATAATAAATTCCTATACATGAAGAAAATGCAAAAAGAGAATATTGACAAAATTTTAAAAATAATCGAAGTGCCAAACAAGGCATAAAAGGGGGGGAAATAGCAAAAATGAACCAAAAAGTGAGGCCAAGGGGTTTTGAACCCTTGACCCAAAGTAGGCAAGTTTTAAAGCCCTAAAAGAATACCACTTGGGCTGCCTACATTTTGTGTCTTATATTACAAATTACATGTATATATGTATCAAATAACAAAGCCCTACCTCCTAAATTGCCCAATCACCTTTCATGCAACAAAAACAATTATTTTAAAATTTAAAAGCAAATAAAATATAAATTGTGTGTTGCGTGTGCTGTAGGGACTCAGAAGGAAATCAGAAATCAGGTTTGTGTAAGTGTGTGCATGTGGGCGGCTAGAGAGAGAAAGTGAGGTAGAGAGAGAGAGGGAGAGAATTGCAAAGAAAGGGAGAGATATGTTGAGTGAAAAAGGGAAGAAGAAGAAGGAGGAATAAGCAAAAGAGAGAAGACGCCACTAAGCTAAAACCCTACAACCAAAATACATTTTTCTCTTTCTAAAACAAAATCTCCCATTGTACACACTGTTTTAGGTTTTTCTTGTGCATGCATGGTCCTATTGTGATGAAATAAACATATTAGAAGAATAATAAAGGAGCTTGGGAGTTTGAAAACCAAAACACCATGGCCTGCCATTAATGGAGCTTCGAGCTTGCCCAGAAATAAACTTAAACCAACCTTAAATTTGGGAATGGGAATAGATAGAGCATCATGTCAGGATTCTAAAGCTTGTCGAATCAAGAAGAATGGTCCAGAAATGACCATTTTATGGCCAAATTATCCCCACCAGTGCATGGCCGAAATAGTGATAGAGTGTCAAAAAATCGAGTTGTTTGAGGTTTAAACTTAACCTAAAAGAATTGTTAGAGTTTTAGAAACAGATCGGCGTAAAAACAGAGAAAAATCGACGTGAAAAACACAAGAAAAATCAAGAAGAAAAACCTGTAATTTTGGCAACTGTGACGGAGAAGGTGACGGAACAGTGATCGGGAAAACGAGGAAGAAGATGGGTCTGTTTTGGCGTTGGGCCAGACTCTGAGTCGGGTTGGGTCGGGGCCCGACCGAACACATAGCGAGTTAGTGCAGCAACGCCGTTTAAGGGTTAAATTTAAGTGAATTCCCTCTGTTTGGTTGTAGAGGTAATAAATTAGAACTGGGAATTCAGGTCTAACCTAAACACGGATAAGGGAAACAATTGGGGATATTCCATTCCGGTTCACGACGTGACGTGAACCGGCTGGTTCACGAAACTCTCAAACCGGTTTAGGGTTTTAACCCAAAAACCTTCTGGTTCAATAGTTAAATTGAAATGAGAAAAATCAAGATTTTACTTATTTACAGTTTGACCCCAATAGTTTTGAAAAATTCTATTTTGGCCCAACTTGAGAAATTAATTCAAATAAACCTCTGGAAAAATAATTTAAATTAATGAAATTATTTTATAAATAGGGTAAAATGACTATTTTACCCCTGGGCCATAAATGAAGCAAATGAAGTCCAAATTGAGATCCAGAAAAAGCTATCTTAACATTTTTTAGCGTTCCAGACACAATGAAAATGTCAGATTGGATATCCGGGGACTCCAGGGTGGTCCCACCATCAGATGTAAAATTGCTAAAATGCCCCTAATACAATACGAAGCCCAAATAAAGCCAACCCGGACGAAATTGATATGAATAGAAGTCCAATTACTTGTCAACTCGTATATATGACTAAATAATGATTCGGGGTCAGAATATTAGGAAATATGAAATGACGAAAATACCCCTGAACATGAGAAATACAAAGTAAAGGACGAATAAAGTCTTAACAAGGGCCAATCTATTGTATTTCATTGTCATAAGCATAATTATCAGAATTAAAGAGTGAAATAAGACTCCGGAACAGTTAAAGTATAAAATGAGAAATGACCAAGGTGTCCCGATGATCAAAAGCAGCTACCAAATGAAGTCCAAAAGACTTAGAAATTTATATATAAGATATGTGAAATATTCTGAGGACCACGATAAGGTCCAGGGCAAGAATAATAAATTACCATTTTGCCCCTACATATGCCCGAAGCTAAATAAAAATTTTAAGAAGGTCTAAATTGACTTTCTTCGATGTTCCGGACCCAACGGTGAGGTCCGTAATACCAAAATAAGTACTGAAAAATAAGTCACGTTAGAAATAAAATCTATTGAATTACTGCGAGTAGACCGATAAGACCATTCCTAGAAATTAGGATACGTCGAGTCAAATATTAAATAGAGAGCATCAATTTAGAGATGATTTGAAGTAAATGAGGAATTAATTGAAGTCTTGATGAATTTGATTTTTAGGAATCTCAAAGGAAAAGGGAAAGCCCACCAGTAATGCAAACCCTAGGGAGCAAGGTGAGTAATCCTGTACTTTGAAATGGAGGTTTTTAATCTCTATGGATTCTGAAGAAATTTGAAGTTCAAATATTCTAAAGTATTTTTATGTCAAATATTTGTTGTATTTCAAATTCTAAACTCTCTTTTTTATATCCTCTATATTTCAATGTTCTATCGTTTTATTTATAAATTCTAACATGGCATGGAAAATTTACTTCTTGATATTACTGACAGTTAGTACGTTTATTTTCTGCATGTCCATGTAAGTGTCAATTTTATTAAATGCCTCTTGAAATAAATGCTTTTTTTCTATCTATGCTTTAATAAATTCCTGTACATCGTGATTTGAATTCCTGAAGCTCATGTGTTAAATGTTTCAAGTATGGTCCTCCAAGTATTTAAAAACTCTGTTAAACTGTCCATGTTTTAAATACTCATGAAAATTCTTCCTTTTTATTGAAGCCATATTTTTATACTCACGAAAAGCATCTATTTGAAAAGTCATATTTCAAACGCTCATGAAAGCATATATTTGAAGCAATCATATTTTTAAATGCTCATAAAAAGTATTTCTTGAAAAAGCTATGTTTTAAATGCTCATAAAAAGCATTTTTTGAAGAAGCTATGTTTTTGCAAGATAATGATGCATAAGCATCACAAACTTTTGAGCTCCCTTCAGTTCTTAAATTCTCAAAAGAATGCCCAGTAGAACGTTTATCCCCCAGACATGAGATCTCTCAGAAGTAAGACTGGAATCTAGTTCGAAACAGATTCTCCTAATCAAAGTGAAAAGATGACAATGTTTTCAGAAATGGTAGCAGGTTTTTAAACCCCCATTTACCTGAAATGGGTTTTTATATAATGCTTTGTTTTGAAGTTTTGAAGAAGAAGAAATTTGCATCCTCCTATTTTCATGGAAAGGATTTCAAATTATTCCCTTGGCTTTCAAATGGCCACTCTGCACATGTTTATAAATTCTTTTGCATATTAAATGCTTTAAAAATGCATCATGCTACGTGATTTGAAGATTCTTGTATTCTGCGATTATTGAAGTACGTGCCTAGCTTGAATGCCTTTTATACTTCACGCTATCTTTTTTTGAAGAATTCTATTTTCTGTATCTGAAGTATATGTACAATTGGTAGTGTATGTTTATATGAACCTTCTCTTATAACTAACCAACTACCTGTTGAAACCCATGAAAAAGTATTGGAATTAATCACTAGGCTTTTTGAAGCTCACCCCATTCCCCTAACATTTTTCAGGTGATGATGATAGATGAGAGCCTTGCCCAATTTGAGGATTGGTGCTTGGCAGCTCTATTTTGACCAGGAATTTTGGAAGTACTAGGACACTTAGTTGGTCAAATTTTGATGTAGTAAATTTTGGACAAATATGTGCTTAAGCCCGAGAGGCAACGGATATGTAATATGTATAACTTTGAATTTTTAGTATGCTCTGAATGTATAATAATTATTTACCTGCTTCGAAGAAGAAGAAGAAGCGATGGTACCGGGCGGGAGTGCGAAAAGAAAAAGCTTTTCATGCTTTCGCAATTGCCAATCCTGGCCGCACTGCACCGCACCGTCATCCGGCTTCATTGCTCACGTGAAGCCTCACCCGATGGCCCCCGGGGCCGAAGGGCGGGCGGGTCGCGATTCCCCTCGATCCGCATAGGCCGGTTGGCAGGGTTGTGATAGAGTGGTATCAGAGCACTAGGTTGACTTAAAAGAATTAAGCGACACTAGAAGGAATAGCAACAGAACTATAAGTTTAGTTAGGTGTTAGGCTACCTAAGAAATTAAAAGTAGCAGATAAGCTATCAAGAGAAACCTAGATGAAGTACATGTTTAGATCTGAAGGCAGGGTATGGGACCTGCATTAACATGAAGTAAATGATTTGAAGTACATGATTTGATAGGAAAACAAGGTATGGGACTCGTAATAACATGAAGCAAGTGCTTTGAAGTACATGATAGGAAGGTGGGGTATGGGACCCACAGTAACATGAAGTAAGTGTTCTCAAGTACGTGATAGGAAGGCGGGGTATGGGGCCCGCGGTAGGTGAAGTAAATGTTCTGAAGTACATGATCTGATAGGAAGACGGGGTATGGGACCCGCAGTAGGTGAAGTAAATATTCTGAAGTACATGATTTGATATGAAGTATGGGACCCGCGATAGAGTAGAAGGAATAGAGTTTGAAGATTAGAAGTAAACATAGACTATGAAGGTGGATAACTGTGATGGTAAAAGGTTAAAAGAGAAAATGAGGATTTTGACAGCCATTAGTGTGCTATCAGGACCTCTGTTACCTGTGTGGAATAACTGCCTTATCATGTAACTAAAGGAACTGAGAAACACACAGTGCTACCTTCTCCAACCTGATTGAGGAAATTCTTAGACCATTGAAGACATGAATCGGGTATGTGACATAAAGAATTAGAAATTCTACGTTAGTAATTTAGAAGCAAGGAGTGATACGAGTAAATACTGTTAAGTCATATGAGTAGTTGAGTTTTGAGGATAAAATTCTTTTTAAGGAGGGGAACATGTAACACCCCGACCCGATTAAACGATAATTGAGTAACTATTTATTAATTAGTGATCCTTAATAGAACAATTAAGAAAATCCAATCGGGAAACAAAGGACAATTCCAAAACTAGTTTCGAGACCTTAAAATAATGAAGTCAACTCCGAGAAAATAAATCCAAAATTAAGACTACAATTTCATGAAGAAGCAAATAATAAATTCCTATACATGAAGAAAATGAAAGAAGAGAATATTGACAAAATTTTAAAATAAATCAAAGTGCCAAACAAGGCATAAAAGAGGGGGAAATAGCAAAAATGAACCAAAAAGTGAGGCCATGGGATTTTGAAACCTTAACCCAAAGTAGGCAAGTTTTGAAGCCCAAAAAGAATACCACTTGGGTTGCCTACTTTTTGTGTCTTATATTACAAATTACATGTATATATGTATCAAATAACAAAGCCCCACCTCCCAAATTGCC
This sequence comes from Nyssa sinensis, assembly GCA_008638375.1. NCBI lineage: Eukaryota > Viridiplantae > Streptophyta > Magnoliopsida > Cornales > Nyssaceae > Nyssa > Nyssa sinensis. Next base: position 34,014,447 of record CM018043.1, on the reverse strand, counting down.
CAATCACCTTTCATGCAACCAAAATAATTATTTTAAAATTTAAAAGCAAATAAGATATAAATTGTGTGTTGCGTCTGCTGTGGGGACTCAGAAGGAAATCAGAAATCAGGTTTGTGTAAGTGTGTGCATGTGGGCGGCTAGAGAGAGAAAGTGAGGTAGAGAGAGAGGGAGAGAATTGCAAAGAAAGAGAGAGATCTGTTGAGTGAAAAAGTGAAGAAGAAGAAGAAGGACAAGAAGAAGGAGGAAGAAGCAAAAGAAGGAAGACGCCACTAAGCTAAAACCCTACAACCGAAATACATTTTTCTCTTTCTAAAAAAAAATCTCCCATTGTACACATTGTTTTAGGTTTTTCTTATGTATGCATGGTCCAATTGTGATGAAATAAACATATTAGAAGTATAATAAAGGAGCTTGGGAGTTTGAAAACCAAAACACTATAGCTGCCATTAATGGAGTTTCGAGCTTGCCTAGAAATAAACTTAAACCAAACTTAAATTTGGGAATGGGAATAGATAGAGCATCATGTCAGGATTCTAAAGCATGTCGAATCAAGACGAATGGTCAAGAAATAGCCATTTTATGGCTAAATTATCCCCACCAGTGCATGGCTGAAACAGTGATAGATTGTCAAAAAATTGAGTTGTTTGAGGTTTAAACTTACCCTAAAAGAATTGTTAGAGTTTTAGAAATAGATCGGTGTAAAAAGCAGAGAAAAGTCGACGTGAAAAACATAAGAAAAATCAAGAAGAAAAACTTAGCAATTCCGGCAACTATGACGGAGAAGGCGACGGAACAGTGATCGGAAAAATGAGGAAGAAGATGGGTCTATTTTGGCGTTGGGCTGGACTCTGAGTTGGGTCTGGTCGGGTCGGGTTGGGGCCCGACTGAATACAAAGCAAGTTAGTGTAGCGACGCTGTGTAAGGGTTAAATTTAAGTGAATTCCCTCTGTTTGGTTGCAGAGATAAAAAATTAGAACTGGGAACTCAGGTTTAACCTAAACACGGATAAGGGAAACAATTGGGGATATTCCATTCCGGTTCACGACGTGACCTGAACCGGCTGGTTCACAAAACTCTTAGACCGGTTTAGGGTTTTGACCCCAAAACCCTCTGGTTCAATAGTTAAATTGAAATGAGAAAAATCAGGACTTTACTTATTTACAGTTTGACCCTAACAGTTTTGAAAAATTCCATTTTGGCCCGACTCTTGAGAAATTAATTCAAATAAACCCCTGAAAAAATAATTTAAATTAATTAAATTATTTTATAAATAGGGTAAAATGACTATTTTACCCCTAGGCCATAAATGAAGCAAATGAAGTCCAAATTGAGATTCGAAAAAGGCTATCGTAACATTTTTTAGCATTCTAGACACAATGAAAATGTCAGATTGGACATCCGGAGACTCCGGGATGGTCCCACCATAAAATGTAAAATTACCAAAATGCCCCTAATACAATACGAAGCCCAAATAAAGCTCAACCCGGATGAAATTGATGTGAATAGAAGCCCAATTACTTGTCAACTTGTTTATATGACTAAATAATGATTCGGGGTCAAAATATCAGGAAATATGAAATGACCAAAATACCCCTAAACATGAGAATTACAAAGTAAAGGACGGATAGAGTCTTAACGAGGGCCAATCTAATGTATTTCACTGTCATAAGCATAATTATCAAAATTAAAGAGTGAAATAAGACTCCGGAACAGTTAGAGTATAAAATGAGAAATGAACAAGGTGTCCCGATGATCAAAAGCAGCTACCAAATGAAGTCTAAAAGACTTAGAAATTTATATATAAGATATGTGAAATATTTTGAGGACCACGATAGGGTCCAGGGCAAGAATAATAAATTACTATTTTGCCCCTACATATGCACAAAGCTAAATAAAAATCTAAGAAGGTCTAAATTGACTTTCTTCGACGTTCCGAACCCAACGGTAAGGTCCGTAATACCAAAATAAGTACTGAAAAATAAGTCACGTGAGAAATAAAATCTATTGAATTACTAGCGAGTAAACTGGTAAGACCATTCGTAGAAATTAGGATACGTCGGGTCAAAAACTAAATGGAGAGCATCAATTTAGGGATGATTTGAAGTAAATGAGGAATTAATTGAAGTCTTGATAAATTTGATTTTTAGGAATCTCAAAGGAAAAGGGAAAGCCCACCAGTAGTGCAAACCCTAGGGAGCAAGGTGAGTAATCCTGTACTTTGATGTGGAGGTTTTTAATCTCCATGGATTCTGAAAAAATTTGAAGTTCAAATATTCTGAAGTATTTTTATGTCAAATATTTGTTGTATTTCAAATTCTAAACTCTCTTTTTTATATGCTTTATATTTCAATGTTCTATCGTTTTATTTATAAATTCTAACATGGCATGCAAAATTTACTTCTTGATATTGCTGACAGTTAGTACGTTTATTTTCTATATGTCCATTTAAGTGTCGATTTTATTAAATGCCTCTTGAAATAAATGCTTTTATTCTATCTATGCTTTAATAAATTCCTAGTACATCGTGATTTGAATTCCTGAAACTCATGTGTTAAATGTTTCAAGTATGGTCCTCCAAGTATTTAAAAACTCTGTTAAACTGTCCATGTTTTAAATACTCATGAAAATTCATCCTTTTTATTGAAGCCATATTTTTATACTCACGAAAAGCATCTATTTGAAAATTCATATTTCAAACACTCATGAAAGCATATATTTGAAGAAATCATGTTTTTAAATGCTCATAAAAAGTATTTCTTGAAGAAGCCATGTTTTAAATGCTCATAAAAAGCATTTCTTAAAAAAGCTATGTTTTTGCAAGATAATGATGCATAAGCATCACAAACTTTTAAGCTCCCTTCGGGTTCTCAAATTCTCAGAAGAATGCTCGGTAGAAGGTTTATCCCCCAAGCATGAGATGTCTCAGAAGTAAGACTGGAATCTGGTTCGAAATGGATTCTCTTAATCAAAGTGAAAAGATGACAATGTTTTCAGAAATGATAGCAGGTTTTTAAACCCCCATTTACCTGAAATGAGTTTTTATATAACCCTTTGTTCTGAAGTTTTGAAGAAGAAGAAATTTGCATCCTCCTATTTTCATGGAAATAATTTTAAATTATTCCCTTGGCTTTCAAATGGCCACTCTGCACATGTTTATAAATTTAGTTGCAGATTAAATGCTTTATTGAATGCTTTAAAAATGCATCATGCTACGTGATTTGAAAATTCTTGTATTCTGCGATTATTGAAGTACGTGCCTAGCTTGAATGCCTTGTATACTTCACGCTATCTTTTTTTGAAGAATTCTATTTTCTGTATATAAAGTATATGTACAATTGGTAGTGTATGTTTATATGAACCTTTTCTTATAACTAACCAACTACCAATTGAAACCCATGACAAAGTACTGTAATTACTCATTGGGATTTTTGAAGCTTACCCCATTCCCCTAACATTTTTTAGGTGATGATGATGGAAGGGAGCCTTGCCCAATTTGAGGATTGGTGATTGGCAGCTCCATTTTGATCAGGAATTCTGGAAGTACTTGGACTCGTAGTTGGTCAAATTTTGATGTAGTAAATTTTGGACAAATATGTGCTTAAGCCCGAGAGGCAACGGATATGTAATATGTATAACTTTGAATTTTTAATATGCTCTAAATGTATAATAATTATTTACTGCCTCGAAGAAGAAGAATAAGCGACAATACCCAGCGGGAGTGCGAAAATAAAAAGTTTTTCACGCTTCCGCAATTGCCAATCCTGGCCATACCGCACCATTGTCTAGTGCCGTTGCTCATGTGAAGCCTCACCCGACGGCCCCCGGGCCGAAGGGCGGGCGAGTCGCGATTCCCCTCTATCCGCATAGGTCAGATCGACAGGTCGTGACATGCGCTGCCTCATATTGAGCTCCCGTTGTGTAAATAAATACTTAAGTCTCTTTTGATCAGTAAAAATCTCACTAGGTCACTCCATAAAGATAGTGCCTACAAATCTTTAATGCAAACACAACGGTTGTAAGTTTCAGATCGTGAGTCGGGAAGCTTTTCTCATGTGACTTTAATTGTCGTGAAACATAGGTTACAACTTACCCTTCTGCATTAGTACACATCCCAAGCCCTGATATGTCGCATCACTATAAATCACAAACCCTTTCATCCCATCCGGTACTGTTAAAACCGGTGCAGTCACTAGACGGTCTTTCAACTCTTGAAAACTCTTTTCTCTCTCCTCAGTCCACACAAAAGGAGTTTTCTTCCTTGTTAACTGAGTGATCGGTGTTGCCATCTTTGAGAATCTTTAACAAATCTCCGGTAGTATCCGGCCAAACCCATAAAACTACGGACTTCTGTAACACCGGTCGGTCGAGGCCAATTTACAATTGCCTCAATCTTCTGAAAATTTACCAATATCCTATCCTTAGTAATCACATGCCCAAGAAATACAATACTGGAAAACCAAAACTCACATTTCTTTAACTTGGCATACAATTTCTACTCCCATAACTTTTGCAGCACTTTTCTTAAATGTTCCTCATGCTCCTCTGCATCTCTGGAATAAATCAAGATTTCATCAATAAACACAATCACAAAATTATCCAGATACTCTTTGAAAACTCTGTTTATTAGATCCATAAATGCAGCTGGGGCATTAGTTACTCCAAAAGGCATCACCAGGAACTCATAGTGCCCATACCGGGTCCTAAATGCTATCTTTTCTACATCTGCTGGTTTTACCTTCAATTGATGGTATCCCAATCGTAAGTCAATCTTGGAAAAGACCTACGCCCCTTTCAGCTGATCAAATAAATCATCCACTCTAGGCCAAAGGATACTTGTTCTTAATAGTAACCTTATTCAACTCTCTATAGTCAATGCATAGCCTCATAGTTCCGTCATTCTTTTTAACAAATAGCACTGGAGCACCCTATGGTGAGGAACTAGGCTGTATAAAACCTTTATCTAACATCTCTTGCAACTGTAGCTTCAATTCCTTCAACTCTGCTGGTTTTATACGGTAAGGAGTCTTGGACACAGGTGAAGTTCCAAGAAATACATCAATATTGAACTATATTTCCCGATCAATAGGCATCCCAGGAAAATCATCCAAAAACACATCAGAAAATTCTCTAACAACAGGAATTTGATCCAAGGTAGTCTCTTATGAATGAGTATCAATAGCACTACACAAATAACCACAACATTTCTTGTATAGTAACCGCCTAGCCTAGATAGATGAAACGAAGTAGGGTGGGAAACTACTCCTGTCCCTTCAAATACAATACTCAGCTGCCCTAGTTTCTGAATAGAAACTCACTTAGCTACACAATCAATGACAGCTTGATTCATAGTCAACCAATCCACATTTAAAATCACATCAAAGCCACAAATCTCCAAAGGTATTAAATCAGCTACAAACTGCGTACCCATAATTTCTACCTTACATGATTGATATATCACAGTCCCTAAAAGTGATCTCCCCGAAGGTATCAAAATAGTTAACATGTAGCCTAGGGGTTCAACTTCTAAATTCAATTTAGCAGAGAATGCAGGAGATATAAATGAATGTGTGGAACCAGTATCAAATAAAACATGTGCTGGATGAGAACAAACTATAATAGTACCTGCAACCACTGAAGTAGTAGCCTGAACATCCCTAGGTGTAATAGAGAAAACTCTTCTTTGGCGTTGCTGTTCACTTCTTGGCCCTTCACTCCTAGTCTGGGGTCGTGATATAGACGTTGATGCAGCTATCGCAAAACCAGTCACTGTCCTACCTCCTCTGGGACAATCTCTCATAAAGTGTCCAATTTGACCACAATTATAGCATGTATTTGTGTTCTTGCGACATGGTCCCCTATGTAACTTCTGGAAAATGGGACATTTAGGTACGCTACCATTGTTATTGTTAACCTCCTTTGACTAAATCCCACTCCTAATCCACGTGAACCTGTGCCTGGCTTAAACAGCGAAGATCCTCTCCCTCTATCTTTGCTACTGTTCGGCCTCTGAATTCCCCTTTTCCTAGCAAACTCTTCTATACTACACTATAATCTTTGTTGTTGCCACCACTTCACTATACGTAGCTAGTTACAGTGGTCTGACTCTATCTTTAATTGCCCATTTCAAACCTCCTTCAAACTTGCGAGCCTTTAAATTATCTGTATTGATCACATTTTGAGCAAACCTGGCTAACTCTGAGAACTTAGCCTCATATTCTTCCACGATCATCCCATCTTATTGTAGAACCAAAAACTCAGCAATCTTCTGGTCTTTCACGTCTTGAGGAAAGTACTTTTCGTTAAAAACCTCCGTAAAGCGCTGCCAGGTCATATTAGGCTCCCTAACTTCCTCGAGTAACCACCATTTATGTGCTACCCCTTTGAACATATACATGGCGTAGGCTACCTTTTGCTCCTCAGTGCAAACCATAATCCTAAAAATTCTATTCATTTCCAATAGCCATTCTTCAACTACCAGTGATGCCTTTCATACCGTCAAACGTTGATGGCTTTAGATCTTGGAATCGCTTGTAAGGATATGACTGATCTCTATCATTGCCCTGTCGCACATCACGATTACCAGAACGGTTCTGTCATACTAGTCCAGCACCATTAGTCTGAGGGTTAGGTAAAACTTCTACCATCCTTTCCAAAATATGTTCAACCTTGTCAAGGATCTCCGATTCCATATTAGCACTAGCGGGTACGGACCATTTACTATAAAAGAATCAGTATCGAATGGGCACGTAAGTACGTAATCATATTAATAGGTTTTACCTAACAATGGACTCTTGAACTTTCCTAAATCCTAATACTTTAGTCCTAATCTCCCATGAACCACTAGAACCTTGTGCTTTAATACCACGCTGTCATGACTCGTATCTTATCCTATGTGGATTAGGGATCCATGACCAGAGACAGCGGCCCTATGCCGTTCCCTTGTCTAAATTTTCACATTATTTTACAGAATTGATAAAAGTGTAAAGCATGCTATAATCAAACCAGTACTAACATCAGAGTGCTCCTGTACAATCATACATATAGTTAAGTTTTTAAGTTTACAAAACTTCAAAACATCCCCAAGACGTGGAGACATGGGAGAACTAGAACCACTATATACATACTCTGATACATTACTTAACAAAAAGAAGAGAGATTCCATTGCACTAGCGGAAGATCAACCTGCTATTAACTCAGCGTCTAGTCAGTCTGTACACCTGTAGGTCCGTCTTTAGCACGATGACTTGAAAAAGAAATAATATATCTAGAGTGGGCTAAATTAGCTTAGTAAGTAAACTCTTTACTCTGCCATGGGTTAAGCAAAAGATGGATAAGAATCAGAATGAATAAGAATAGTATCACATTAAGATATGAATAGTAAAAATGTCACAGTAGCCAGTCACTAGACAAATGAATGAATCTCAAAGGCACCTTTCTTGATAGATCATTAGAACAAATATAAGGAATGACATGAACAACATATAGCTGCTACAGTAGTAAAATATCAATCTGAATCCAAGGATATACAAACATGTCATCAACAAGTAGCATATCAACAGATAAACCATGAACAAGCTCACAAGGAGTAGTTGAATAAGAAGTATATCATCAATATAAGCGTGCCAATATATCAATGAGTCATGAGTACATCATCAGAATATCAATAAGTGATATAAGATACTATAGAACAGATGCTGACATATATATGCCTTAAAAGTGCCTATCTAGGGTCTGCTGGTCTGACAGTGCCCTCACGCGCCCTGGGTCTAGCCTCTCCCACATTAGTAGATAACATTAGAGCTTTATACATATAACATGTCCCTCATGGACTAATCATTAGGCTACTCCCATACATTGACCTGTAGGTCCTCAAGCATCTGTGAATCAGACGGACGTTGTGATAGACCACAACTCCAAGTACTTAATAATATCATGATCATCATGTTTCCACAAGTAATGTACATGTTGTGGAAAAACATACAAACCAGCTTGGAAATGTCATATAATCAACAAGGATATCAATAACCATGATCTCAATGAATCAACAATAGAAGCAAGTATCACATCGTAGAAATCAATATCATTAGGCAGATATAGAGTACAACTAGCAGCATCAAAAAGTGAATGTGACATGGATAAGAGTAACACATGGTAGAGTTCAGTTTTACTTACCTTTTACTAGCCTCCTTCCTTGTTATTCAACGTTAGTTTCCTTTTCTTTTCCTTTAGACGATCCTGTCATTTAGAAAATATAACTTAGTTTATAGTCATAATCAGTCAATACTACATATATATATATATATATATTATGGCTATAAGTATTTTATTTTCTAATTTAGGACCTCACCATTGAGTTTGGAACGTCGAATAAAATTAATTTAGACTTTTACGGGATTTAATTTGGACTCTCGGATTGAAAAGGGTGAAATGGTCATTTTGTATTTTTACGTGTCTTTTATTCTGGGGACCTCTTTTCATAATTTTGACTTTACCATTGGGTTCAAAATGCCCGAGATAATAAAAATTGACTATTCATTTGCCTCGTTTGGAGTCTGTTTGACCCATTTTTGACTTAGGGGCATTTTAGGCATTTCTCATTTTTAAAATAATAAAATAATATTTTATTAAATTTTCTATTTGGGCCTTAGTGGGATTTTCCATAATTATGGGATCAAATTACAGTTTCCCAAAGTCTCAGTCTGAAGTAGTGGGTTCACTAGGTAAAACCCTAAACTGGTCCCAAAAGTCACTGAACCAATCGGTTCAGGTTAGTCTATGAACCGGAATAGAATATCCACATTTCTTGTCCTATCCACGTTTAGGTTGACTTCGATTTCAATTTCCTATTCTTATAACCAAACAGGGCCAATGTATTTTAAATTCAATTCAAAACGACACAATTTACCCAAACCCCTCTTGCGTTCGGTCGGATCCCGATCCGACCCGGTCCAAATTGACCCGTCTTACTCATGATTTTTCGGCCACTGTTCCTGCATCGTCTTCAGCGCTGGTGCTGGAACTGCAAGTATTCTTCTTCATTTTTCTTATGATTTTCACGTCTGTTTGAGCAGATTTTTATACCAAACCACTTCTAGAACCTCAACAAATTATTTAGAACCGTTTTGAACCCCAAAAATAACACTGTCCGACACCCTCATGGGTTTTTCTGGTCATGCACCGGTAAGGATTATTTGGCTGTACAATGGCTAGTTTTGGACCACTTTTCATCATTTTTGTTGCATTGAGTTCCTACTATAATTTCCTACTTATATATAACCTCAAAATTAAGTTTAGAATGACTTAAAAGTTCTCAGTTTCTTGGCCGAGTTGCAGACCTCCTCTCTCTGAAATTTCCCTTAAGGTTTTGACTCTATTTAATTCCAAAATTTATCTACAACAATTTAAAATAACAATTAAAGTAATTGAAATAAACTTATTACCTGTTTGTGCCGAATTTTAGTTTTTCACTTTCTTGCCAAATTTTCCCTTTTTCTTCTTCTATGCCTTAACTACTCTCGCTCTCTCTCTCACACTTTATCTCTTTCTCTCCCCTTCTATTTCTTTTCTTAACCGACCTATAGGTGATGTTTGTCTTATGTTCTCTTTTTTCTTTTCTTTTTTTTTTTCTTCCTTTTTCTCTTTGTTTCTCAATGCTTCTACATCATTGTTTTGTCTTCTGCTTCTCCCTAATTCTTTTCTGCTTCCTTATCTTTTCTTTTCTTTTCTTTTTTCTTTTTCTTTTGTTTTTTGTTTTTCATTTTTTTTTCTACATAATGGAAACCATATATATATATATATAAATATATATATGTGCATTTAATACATATGCATTTACACGTATGCTTTTTCGTAAAAATCGGGCTTTCGGTACGGCGGTCCCCGGGGTACTCGGGATTGCCTGTAACTTACATCTGTACATCGTATGCCGAATATGTCAGTCAAATGTCCGTTCGCTTTTATTCACGTCATAACTTGGCTTACAATTCGGGGTCGAATCATTTTTGACCATTTCTCGATTCGAGTGTCTTATTAGACAATTGACTGTCGCACATTTATTTTAAATGTATTCATGGCCTATGGTTATCATTCCACTATTTCAGGTAATTTAATATTTTGATTTTAAACACAATAGTAATATAATTTATTTAGTTAATTAAGTCGGGGTATTACATGTTGTTAGTCTTGTCCTGTCTTTCCGGGCTTCGAATTTACAGGTGGAATTCGTCTAGTAATAGCTGAGGCATGTTGCCCTTCCAAGACTGGCAAATCAGGGGCCTTGGGAGGCTGAAGTCCTTGGTGCACTGGATTATCTCCAGAGACTATTGGGATTGGTATTCTCATTCGACTCTGGTAATAAACGGTAGGATGAAACGTCGGTGTTCCTCTCCCTACAGCTGTTGACGATTAGGGATCGGTTCCCATGTGGACGGTACCATGGGGGTGTACCGACTGTACGTTATTCAACTTCTTATTGTGGAATCCTTCATTCGTAGTGGTGGCGGGAGGATGAGGTCCTTCGTGAACAACATCAATAGTAGAAAGAGGATTATTCTGCTAGTTCTAAGTGAGTGAAGCTAGAGCTTGTGACATGGTAGTGAGTTATTTCTGCATCTGATCGGACTGCTGTTGAATCCGATCAAGTTGCTATTGCAACTGGACAAGTGTTTTTCCCTTACTTTTTCTAGTAGGAGGTTGATTCTGAGGGTTTTTGGGAGTTCTTTTTAAGACAAAAGTTGTGAGCCATTGGTTCTTTTAAGAAGAAGACAATAAGTTTTTGGTTGATGAAAGATAATGAGAATGATTGTTGTTCCCACAGACGATGCCAAACTAATGTTGCTTTTTTTAGGTCGGATGGCTTCCCGTTCTTAGCTACCTTTCAAGAACTTAAGATCAGAGGGTTACTGGGAAGGCTCTAGTAGTAGTCACTCCGATGATAAAGTCAGTAAAGAAATAAAGATAGTAATTCAAGAAAAGAATTGAACATGACTAGAAAATTTATGTAACATCCCGACCCAATTAAGTAAGGCAATTAAGGATAATGAGGATTATCACAAGATAATTTTTTTAATAATTATGGGCAATTCTACTTTAAAAACTAATAGTCCATAAATATGGAGATAAATGTATGAATGAGAGCGATTTGTTATGAATTGGAGACAATCAATTTTAAGAAAGTGATTGAATGACAATGGTCATAACTTGATGACCAATTGTGATTGGTGTTAATTGAGGATTAACACATGAATAATTTTGGAAGACTAGTACACGAAATACATTTAGGCAAGACTAGTGATACATAGATAAAGTATGCTAAATCAAGAAGTCCTTGCAAAAATTTCAAAAGACTTTTATGAGATTTAAAATACAAAGTTTGAGAATTTATGAAATACACTAAAATGTAATATGGTGCATATGTAAAACAAAAAGAGAGGGAAAAGAGCCAAAATGCTCCCACCAAGTCTTAAATCCAAGACCAAAGAATTAAAGGAAGAACTTACACAAAAAAGATAGCTATTCAGCTACCAACACTTATGTGCTATATAAGCCATATGATATGTATATAACCTATAAAATAGTATTGGAAATTCATAAAAAGAGACACATGGCTTCACCCCATTGCACCAAACATCTAACTAATTGGGTTGTATGCCAAATGCTTGCCTCATATATATATATATGTATTATGTGTGTATTATGTATTATGAAGAAGAATAGAGAAAGAGAATGAGGAAAGAGGCTCCATGCTCTGTATACATGGCTTGGAATGAAAAGAAGTGAGGAAGAGTAGAGGATAACAATGACAGTACAAGAGGAAGAGAAGACGGAGGAAAGAGAACCTAAGATCTAGAGAGAGAAAATGATAAAGATTGCTGGGATAGGTAATAACTCTATCATTCTTCGTTTATTTCAGTTTAATTAGCTAGAATATGAAGAGGTAATGAACAAATGGAGTAGTTTGAGCTTGAGAAGACCTAAGCTGCCATTGACAGACCACCAAGAAAACTGGGTCTGATTCTATATTAACCAAACCAAGATTTGTTGGTCGAGACTGAAACTAGACACCAAGAGGGTCACAAATGCACTAACGCATGACCAAAAAGCCCAAAGAAAAAGCTCCAAAATGTGAGTTGCAGGTTTCAACTTTAAAGCCAAACTGTAGAAAATGACTTCCAAACTTGATTTTTAAAACGTGGACTTTATGCCCATGAGAAGATGATCATCACAGAAGAAACCTCAGTCAAAATGGTCAAGAAACAAGCTCGAATAGAGCTTGGATAACCGTCGACCATAGAAGCTTCGATTGAGTTTCACAATGGGTTTCGAACCACGAAACCAACAGGAAAACCTAAGTTAGGACATTTGAACTCACAATGAATCGAAAGCAGGGAGAAAAAAGGGCTAGAATTGCATGAAATAGAGAAGAAAAAATTAAGGTTTCAGCGTCAACAGTAACTTCACAGTGAAGAAGACGATGAATAGTGAAATGGGTCGATCATTGGGTCGGATTCGGGTTAGGTCCTGACCCGTGCAAAAAAATAGATCCTAATAAGTGGAACAACGTCGTTTTGAACCCTTAAGAATAACAAAAATAAGAAAAAGGGCTGACATCAGCATGACGCAGTGAACCAAACTGAACCGTTTGGTTCTTAACCTAATGGAACCGGTTCACTTGCATTAGGACTGAACTGGATGGTTTTTTTAAAAGGTTTCTAAAATTACGTTTTGGCTCCAAACCTTTCTGTTAATTACGTATTGGCCTAGAAAAATAATTATAAATTATTTTTAAATCATTTTCAAATTATAATAAATTATCAAAATACCCTTAGGCCAAAAATAGGCCAAATGAGGGCCAATTAAAATGAAAGAAGAGTCTAACCCAAGATTTTTGGGCATTCCGGACTCAATGGCATAGTCCGATTTCTGAAATTAGATCCTGAAAAATATGAACAAGAGAACTGGAATAATTACAATTGTAACACCTAGACCCGATTAAAAAATAATTAAGTCACTAATTATTAATTAGTGACCCTTAATAGAATAATTAAGAAAATTCAATCGGGAACAAATGATGATTTCAAAAAATAGTGCCGAGACCTTGAAATAACAAGGATGACTCCGAGAAAATAAATCCAAGCAAATAAGGCTACGATTTATTAAAATTTAAATATGAAGAAGTGAATATTAAAATTCGAATACCAAAAGGAGAAAATAATGCAAGAAGTTAAAATAAATAATTTAATTGGCCAAACAAGGCCTAAAAGGGAAAAATAACAAAAAGGAAGCCAAATTGAGGCCAATGAGTTTTGAACCCTTGACCAAAATAAATGAAGCATTTAAGTCCCAAAAATTTAACCGGGCTACCAATCATTTTGTGTTATATAATACACATGATATATATATATATATACACACACACACACACACACATAAAAAGAATACTCTAGAACAAATAATCAGAATAAAATAATTATAAAATATTATATATATATATATATATATATCTATGGCTACATGATGGCCTGCTGTAAACAGCCAACCTATGGATATAGATGTATTTATATAAGCTGCTGAATGCAGCATGGTGGGAATACTAAGGTAGTTGAAATAGTGTAGAGCAGGTCATTTGAACATAGCTATATATAATATATATATATATATACACACCCACAAGCCATTCCGCCACACCAAAACACAGAGAGTGAGTTAGAGAGAGAAAGAGAAAATGGAAGAAGGGAGGAGAAGAGAAGAAGAAGAAAGGAGGAAGATGGAAGGTTGCTGCATGCATACTTATGGGATATCGGAGGGGAACCAAGGAGGGGGAAGACACCACTGCCGAGGTAAAACCCCTACAACCAAAATCTTCTCTCTCTACAAATTCTCCATGCGCAAGCTGTTTTGAGCTTAATTGTTGTATGTATGGCCTAGCCTAGGAATTAGTATATCTTGTGAAAAAATGAAGTAAAACCAACCTAGGAAGGCCCAGAACACGAGACCCATGAAGAACCGCCATTGAAAGACCTTCATTGGCACCAATGTTTTCAAAACCGGACCGTTCATCGAACCGGGAAATTGTCAGGGTTACGGGTTACCGGTCCAACCGTCGGGTCAACCGGAATCAAACCATGATGTCATAATTATGTAATTAATAAATTTAATAATATATATTATTAATATTTTAAATTTAAAAAATTATACAAAAATTACTAAAAATTATATAAATTTTTTTTAATGAATTACTACTTGATAAAAAATTATATAAATGGATCCTTAATGAATTACTGCTTGATATTACAGATTCAGTTTCCAAGTAGCAGCAATGGTGGCTGATTTGCAGCAAATGGAGGAGATTCTTCTCTCTACAAGCAATCGGCAATGGCAATCCAATCCTTACTGATTGTTTGCAACTGCTGCAGCATCATCAAGATTCCCATAGCAGATAATTAGACCCCCTAACACTGGCTGCAGAAAAATGGGTTCCTTTCTCTAATGAGACCCTTGTGACCCTTCTTATATATCTACTCTGCAATCCAATCCTTACCGATCTATGAACGACGGACGAAGAAGGACAACTGAACAACGCCGTGCGGTGCGAGTCGCCGTCGCGCCGTCACCGATTTACCTTTAGCCTTTAGTGTTCAAGTGATGAGATGAAGAGAGAAACAGAGAAAGAGAAATGACAGAGAAAGAGAAATGAGAAATCTGAGAAATGAGGGATTGATTCCTTTGGTTTATATATATATATATATATATATATATATATAGAAGTGAACCGGTCCAAACTGGTGACCCAGTGACGGGTCGAACGGTTCATCGGTCGAACCCCCGGTTCGGATGGTTTTCCATTTTAAGCCCGGTTTTGAGATTGAAACGGTTTTATGGGTTCGCCCAGACCTTTCCTTGGACCGGTCGACGGTTCAATCGGTCGAACCGTCCGGTCCGGTTCGGTTTTGAAAACATTGATTGGCACAGGTCTAAACCAACCGAGGCCATACCGAGTTTGGCTTGTTGAAACCTCAAATAGACCTCACAAGTGTTTTAAAAACACTAAGCCGCGACCTAGCTAGGACTAAAAAAAAACCCTAGAATCATGATTTACAGGTTCGGGTTTTGAAACCCAACCTCACAAACCTACACCTAAAACTAGGGGTGTCAATTCTTAACACGACATGACGACACGACTCGAACACGACACGAAGTTAACGGGTTTGGGTTTAGCATAAATGGGTTTAGGTCATAAATGGGTTAGACAAATATAACACGATTAATAAACAAGTCGGGTTTGGGTTTTATTAGTGTCAACCCGTTTAACACAACTTAACACGTTTAATTATAAAATATATTATGAGTTAAGGTAATTCCTCTCACATCAAATATTTATCAAGGTTTTGAAATTTTTTTATTTATAAAAGAAGTTTCTACTTTAATTTGGCCCATATCCAAAATTACTAAACTTAAAAATTATCTATACATATTAAAAGATAGGTAAATTTTTTTATTTAAAAAATAAAAAAAAATTTATTTAAAAAATAAAAAAATTAAAATAAAGGGGTTAAGTGTGTCGACACGTGTAACCTGTTTAATAAATGGGTTGGGTTTGGGTTTTGAAACTTGACATGATTAGTTAATAGTGTCGGGTTTGGGTTCACACATATTTTTGAATATGTATGCTTTGACACGACCCAAACACGACATGATAACACGAATTGACACCCCTACCTAAAACTAAATCTAAGGTTCGGGAATGAAACCCCTTGACAAGAGGGGCATAATAGGCCAAACCATGTATGCAAAGGTGAAGAAATGAGCATGCAGTAGGTAAAATACAGTCACCATTATCAGAGCTCTAACCAAGCTTTTAGATAGTTTTAGTGCGTAAAATAAACACCAAAGAGAAGAAGGGGTTTAGGGGAGTTGATTGGGAAAGGAAACAAAGAGAATTAATCTATGAAAATTCACGAAATTAGAAATAAAAATTTGCTAAAATTAGGGCAACACAGTCGAGGCTTGGGGAAGAAGATGATCAGGGTGGGTCGGTCTTGGGTCGGATCTGTGTTCGGGTCGAGACCCGACCCGTCGCACAAATGGGCATAAGTTAGACAGCACCGTTTTGGGGTGTTAAGTTAAAAAGGTTTTGGCCTGTTTGGTCGTGAGAATAAGGGCTTATTTAATAATCTTGCATGTGAGGGGGATACCTTATCCATGGATTGGGTCCTTGTCCACCGACTGGCTTTGAATAAATAAAAAAAAAGGTGGGGAGTCGTAACTCCCCAGACTCGAATGTGAGACCTCACATGCCTAAGCTCAAAATCCTTCACCTTCTGCCACTATGCCAACGTAACACCAGTGTTAATATGTTACAGAAATAACATATAATATATATTTGTATAATTAATTAAATTTAATTAATTTAATAATAGCAAAATAATGCGATGTTCAAATTAAATATATGAATAGTGTATTTTGACTATTTCAGGTATTCCGGACCCAATGGTGGGATCCATTTTGTGAGACGTGTAATATCCCGACCCGGGATATAGCATGTACACCGGGCTGGACCGGGTTATAAAATGTAATCCCGAATTATGAGCCGTTATATGACATAAATAAAAGGGGATGCGTAATAGACTGTATTTGTCACGACCCGAAATCCACCCTATGCGGATCTCGTGTCGCGGGGCCGACCCGAAAGCCGTCCCTACTTTTTCCATTCCTGTATCATAGTACTAATATGTAAAGTACTAAAACCTCAAAACAATAACAGCGGAAGTCTTATCAGTAATAATACATCAGCGGAAGTCTTTCAATACACAATGTTAGCGAAAGTCTTTACAATACATAATATGGTTCTACCTAAACAAAATAAGAACCAAACATGACCAGCACCCGAGGGTGGTGAATACATGGGAGAACTAAAACATAAACTGATGCATTTTCTCAAATGTCCTTCTACGTCTTTAGACTCCTACCGGGGTCTCGCGGCATCAGTACCTGAAATGAGGGTGAGGAGGGTGGAATGAGCTACAAGAGCCCAGCAAGTAAATACAGATCTCCGACACTGGTATCGAGGATCATAAAAGAATATGAATCCAAGAATAAGAATATGATAGCCAATCATAAAAATAAGATGCTATAATAGCCAATGGAAACAGTTGCCATAAAGGCCAATAAACAATGGAACACAATGTACAATTAGGAGTAAGGGACATATCATCAACATGAAACTCTTAACATGTGAACAGTGGCAAATGAACAGTAGGATTACAATGTGGAATCAGTAGGAATGGCATAACAATGTTCTGGAAGTCTCAACGATAATACAATAACAAGAAAGTACTGCCATTATAATTGATCACAATAAATCAATAAAGGAATATCTCGCAATACAAGATAATCACAAGAACAATGTAATTCAACAATTATAGTTGAGCAATCGTATAAGAGATGCTTTTGTTCTGTGTCAAGGCTTGTTATGCCCTCGGTCTTTGGGGGCCCGGTTTACCCCCTTCAGTGCATTCCAGTGTATGGCCATATGTCCGTTCACGGACTCGACCCGAAGGTCTTCAGTGTATTTAAAAGCATCGGATGGATATTGTGACTGAGCACAAATCCTGTATACATAAACATTTCATGATCATAAATGATTCCATAAGAGTATATAAAATGGAATATCATCAATTCAATGGAAACATAACAATAGGCATTTGAAAGTACGGTTCAACATGATAACAATGGTACAACAATAAATCAATGTCCACCAGATAGAACAATATCACATTGTGGAGACAATAACATCAGATACGCTCAGGAGTACAAGTTTGGCAGTAAAAGAATGAACTTGGCTTGATAACACCACATGGAAGAGAAAGGGTATCTACTTACCTCTAATGCGTTGCTAAATCAGTCTCCTGCGGTTTGCCTCTTTCCTGTCGCGTTCCCTATATATCAGTAAATGCGTTTTAGAATAATTTCTATTCACCAAACTCTATGCCTTGCTATGATCAGTATTTCTAATACTTATTTAGACTTTTATATGTCCGTTGTTCTCGGAACCTCTTTTCATAATTTTGACATTACCAATAGATTCGGAAGGTTCAGAATAATAAAAATTCACTAATTATTTAATTCAATCGGAGTCTATTTGACTCACCTATGAAGTAGGGGTATTTTGGTCATTTTTACAAGTCGTAACTTTTCGGGACTCCGTCTCGTGAAACGGACCTCACCATTGGACTCAGAGCATCCGAGATAATAAAAATTGACTATTCATTTGCCCTATTTGGACCTCGTTTGACCCTCTTTTGAGTCAGGGGCATTTTTGTAAAATTGACATTTTTCTGTTGGGCCTTAGTGGAATTTTTCAAAACATTTGGGGCCGGTTCATAAATTCCATAAGCTGCGGTCTGAACCAGTTGGTTCAGACCCCAAAACCCTAAACCGGTCAGCCTTTCTCCTGAACCAAACGGTTCAGTTTCATTCAAGAACCGGAATACAATAACCCAATTCCCTATCCCTATCCATGGTTCAGTTAACCCCTAAACCCCATCTCTATTTATTGTCTCTGCAACCAAACAGCCCAATTGATTTTAATTTTTCATTCAAAACGACATAGCATCACTGCCCCTAATCATTTTCGGTCGGGTCCCGACCCGGTCCGACCCAAACCCGGTCCCGTTATGACCCGGTAGCTCCCTCGACAATCCGGTCATCTTCTCCGGTGGAATTCCGGCCACAGTCGCCGGAGCAGTGAAATTCCTCACGGATCTTCGTGATTTTACATCCAAACTTTATTGTTTTTCTTCCCAATGAATTCTAGGATTATAATGAACATGTTAGGATTGATTTTAACCTCCAACATCACCGGTTTCACACACCCATTCCCAGTTTCCGGCGTTGCACCGGTGAGGGAATAACTGGCCACAGAATGGCCATTTCTTGACCATTTAAGCTGATTCAAAGTGCGTTGGGTCCCTGGAGACGTTTCCTATCCATCCTATGGTTCAATTTTCCACTTGGGTTCACCTATTTTAAGTCACCATTTCTAACCGAAACCCAGTTTTGGTTTTTTTCTTGTTTTTCTTTCCTATTTCGCGTTCTACCAATTCAGTCATGAATTCTATGATAACAGAGATGATAACAGAGAGTAAAACTAAAGAGATTAAGGTGAAACAGGTTACCTATCATTAGCCGATTTCCTGAATTTTAATTTCAGTCCTTCCCTTCTCTATTCCCACTTCTTTCTTCCTTGCGATTCAGTTTCTCTCACTCTTCCAATCTCTTTCTTCATTCCCTTTAACCGATCCCCCAGTCGGTGGCCCTTGCCACTTGTAGCCACGGTGGCAGCACACTCATGCACACAAGACACCTCACACACATAGCTTTCTCTCTCTCTCTCTCCTCCTCACACGTTGCACCCTAGCCCTCTCTTGCCGATTTCCCACTCGGTGGCTTTGCCACCTCCTCATCATGCAAGGCCCACATGACACACACTTACATACCTATTATATATATATATATATATATATATATATGCAACCGTATAAATAATATTACCTTGATACATTATGTATATATAGATATTTCGTATACATTTCCATTTAATCTTGTGCATGCACGTATTACATAATTCAATTGGCGGTTTATTCGGGTAATTAAATATTTTATAGCCCGGTCCAGCCCGGTGCACATGCTATATCCCGGATCGGGATATTACAGTATTGTTCAATTACGATGCATAGGTACGAGAGGCAAACAGTCACGGGTGTCCGGGTGCCGTTGCACCGGAAGCTGAGTTTATTGAAAAACGTGCAAGTGAATGTCGACGCATAAATTTTTTAAAGTAAATCTAAATGATTATGAATATTATATATACATATATATATATACGGTTGGATGATATATATATATATATATATATATTATAATACAATATAATTAAATGAAAGGAAATAAAATGGAAAGAAGGGAAATCAAATTAGAAGTAGTGAACTGCATGTGGGTCATGTGTGGTGGCAACATGCGGTGCATGTGTGTGTTAGGTGGCAAGGCCACCGACTGAAAATCAGTCAAGAGAAAGCTAGGTGTGAGGTGTTGTTTGTGTGTGTGTGCTGTCACCGCGACTACAGGTGGCAAAAGCCACCGACTACTGAGTCGGTTGGATAATTAGAAAGGAAGAGAGAGTTAGAAAGAGATTGGAAGAGAGATAAAACTGAATCGCAAGAAGTTAGAGAGAGAGAGAACCGATTGAAGCAGTTGAAGGAAATCAGCAACTAAAATAGGTAACCTATTTCATCTTCACTTCTTTAGTTTTACTCCCTGGTATCATAGACTTTGATTACTGAATTGGTAGGACACGAAATAGAAAAGAAAAATAAGAAAAACCAGAACTGGGTTACGGCTGGCAATGGTGATTAAAAATAGGTGAAACCAAATCAAGATTTGAACCATAATATGGATAGGAAACGTCTCCAGGGACCCAACGCACTTCGAATCAGCTTAAATGGTCAAGAAATGGCCATTCTGTGGCCAGTTATTCCCTCACCGGTGCAACGCCGGAAACTGGGAATGGGTGTGTGAAACCGGTGATGTTGGAGGTTAAAATCAGTCCTAAAATATTTCTTACAATCTTAGAATTCATTGGGAAGAAAAACAGTAAAGTTTGGACGTAAAACCATGAAGATCCGTAGGGAATTTCACTATTCCGGCGACCGTGGCCGGAAAACCCACCGGAGAAGGTGACCGGATTGTCGAGGGAGCTACCGGGTCATAACGGGACCGGGTTTGGGTCGGACCGGGTCGGGACCCGACCGAAAATGATTAGGGGCAGTGATGCTATGTCGTTTTGAATGTAAAATTAAAATCAATTGGGCTTGTTTGGTCACGGGTATAAGGGATTGGAATTGGGTTGGAGTTGTTCAAACCGTGGATAAGGTGAGAGAATGGGATATCTCAATCCGGTTCTCTGAAGTTAACTGAACTGGTTGGTTCACAGTGGAATGGAACTGGTTTAGGGTTTCTGGTTCTGAACCAACTGGTTCAGACCGCAACTCTGTATAATTACATTTTGACCCCAAAAGTTATAGATAATTCCACTAAGGCCCAACAGAAAAATGTTAATTTTACAAAAATACCCCTGACTCAAAAGTGGGTCAAACGAGGTCCAAATAGGGCAAATGAATAGTCAATTTTTATTATCTCGGATGCTCTGAGTCCAATGGTGAGGTCCGTTTCATGAGACGGAGTCCCGAAAAGTTACGACTTGTAAAAATGACCAAAATACCCCTGCTTCATAGGTGAGTCAAATGGACTCCGATTGAATTAAATAATTAGTGAATTTTTATTATTCTGAACCTTCCGAATCTATTGGTAATGTCAAAATTATGAAAAGAGGTTCCGAGAACAACGGACATATAAAAGTCTAAATAAGTATTAGAAATACTGATCATAGCAAGGCATAGAATTTGGTGAATAGAAATTATTCTGAAACGTATTTACTGATATATAGGGAACTCAACGGGAAAAGGAAAACCTACAGAAGACTGATTTAGCAATGCATTAGAGGTAAGTAGATACCCTTTCTCTTCCATGTGGTGTTATCAAGCCAAGTTCATTCTTTTACTGCCAAACTTGTACTCCTGAGCGTATCTGATGTTATTGTCTCCACAATGTGATATTGTTCTATCTGGTGGACATTGATTTATTGTTGTACCATTGTTATCATGTTGAACCGTGCTTTGAAATGCCTATTGTTATGTTTCCATTGAATTGATGATATTCCATTTTTATATACCCCTATGGAATCATTTATGATCATGAAATGTTTATGTATACCGGATTTGTGCTCAGTCACAATATCCATCCGATGCTTTTAAATACACTGAAGACCTTCGGGTCGAGTCCGTGAACGGACATATGGCCATACACTGGAATGCACTGAAGGGGGTAAACCGGGCCCCAAGAACCGAGGGCATATCAAGCCCTGACACAGAACAAAAGCATCTCTTATACGATTGCTCAACTATAATTGTTGAATTACATTGTTCTTGTGATTATCTTATATTGCGAGATATTCCTTTATTGATTTATTGTGATCAATTATAATGGCAGTACTTTCTTGTTATTGTATTATCGTTGAGAATTCCAGAACATTGTTATGCCATTCCTACTGATTACACATTGTGATCCTACTGTTCATTTGCCACTGTTCACATGTTAAGAGTTTCATGTTGATGTTATGTCCCTTACTCCTAATTGTACATTGTGTTCTATTGTTTATTGGCCCTTATGGCAACTGTTCCCATTGGCTATCATAGCATCTTATTTCTTATGATTGGCTATCATATTCTTATTCTTGGATTCATATTCTTTTATGATCCTCGATACCAGTGTTGGAGATCTGTATTTACTTGCTGGGCTCTTGTAGCTCATTCCACCCTCCTCACCCCTATTTCAAGTACTGATGCCGCGAGACCCCGGTAGGAGTCTAAAGACGTAGAAGGACATTTGAGGAAATGCATCAGTTTATGTTTTAGTTCTCCCATGTATTCACCACCCTTGGGTGCTGGTCATGTTTGGTTCTTATTTTGTTTATGTAGAACCATATTATGTATTGTACAGACTTTCGCTAACATTGTGTATTGAAAGACTTCCGCTGATGTATTATTACTGATAAGACTTCCGCTGTTATTGTTTTGAGGTTTTAGTACTTTACATATTAGTACTATGATACAGGAATGGAAAAAGTAGGGACGGCTTTTGGGTCGGCCCCGCGACACGAGATCCGCATAGGGTGGATTTCGAGTCGTGACAGCTTGGTATCAGAGCTATAGGTTCGATTGTGAGTCATGGGAGATAGGACTAGAAATAGAATGAATAGATGTAACTGACCTTCCTTATATAGAGTTCATACGATCCTTGATCATTCTCTTATTGATTGATTTGACAATTTACGGGTTATCTTTACTGGTTATCTTTATAGACATGGTTATCACAAGGAATACATTGATAGTTATGAAATACATAGATCACATAGAGTTAGAATCAATAGATAGAATTGAAGTCTCTATGATATAGATTTCATGTGAACATTGATTATTATTTTGAGCATTGATGGTTATCTTATAGACAAGGTTAACAAAAAGGAATATCTCAATAGATTATATTGACTCGATTAGACCATATACGAGTAGACTTTTATGGACATACTTATCTAACACTTATGGTTTAGAGCAATGGTGTATGCTAGGAATATTGGGATAGGGAAGGATCAATTAGACTGAATTGAGCGCCTTATAGAAGAGATCCTCAAATCTCTGCCTCAAGCTCACCCCAACAGATAACTATGTGCATCGAAATAATGGCACTGTTAAGGATCACCCCACAGGGTGAACAAGGAATTGCCCTCGGAAAGCTAAGGCTATGGCCAGTGCCACACCTACCTCACCAGTCTTGTTGGTGTCAAGGAAAGATTAAACTACTACCCAGATAACCACAGGTACCCTTCTAGTTATTTATAACCTGTTTAGATCTAAAGAGATCCTTACACACTTGATTGTGTTTCCATGTAATTGCCGAACTGAACTTAGTAACTGAACATTTGGATGATTGATTTACTGATTCTATTACATCTGCAAGGTTAATATTGGAGAATGTTAGACAGAGAAACACGAGAACTTTGATGGTTACCTTGAGGATTATTGTTTAGAAATATTGAGCATAGAACACGAGATACGGAGCAAAATCACGAGTATTATCAACAAGTGACCTATACTTGGAAGTTAGGTCTTGTGATGTAGAAGAAATCGAGACTGAAGATCAGGAGTGAATATAAATTATGAAAATGAATAACGGTGATTGTAAACGGTTAAAAGAGAAATTGTGGAAAAAATTAACAGTCACTGATGTGCTATCAGGACCTCTGTTACCGGAAAGCCCACCAGTAGAGCTAACCCGAGAGAACAAGGTGAGTAATCATGTATTTTAAAGTGGATGTTTTTAATCTCTATGGATTCTGAAGTGATTTGAAGTTCAAATATTCTTAAGTGTTTTTACGTTAAATATTCGCAGGATTTCAAATCCTAAATTCTTGTATTTATATGCTTTATATTTCAATGTACTACCGTTCTATTTATAAATTATAATATGGCATGCAAAAAAAAAAAAAAAATTTCACTTCTTGATATTAATGTCAGTTGATACGTTTATTTCAGCATGTCCATGTAAATGCCAATTTTTAATTAAATAGTTCTTGGAAATGAATGTCTTTTTATTCTAGCTATGTTTTAAATATTCCTATACATTGTGATTAAATACTTTGAAGCTCATATCTTAAATGTTCAAATCATTGTATTCCAGGCACTAACAACTCTGTTAAAATATTCATCTTTTAAAATGCTCCTTACAAACATCTTCTTAAAGAAGCTATATTTTAATCCTCATGGAAAAACATCTTTTTGAAGAAGCCACAAGTTAATACTCCTGAAAAGCATCCATTTGAGAAATCATATTTCAAATGCCCATGAAAAACATTTATTTCAAAAACGTATTTTGATACTTCTTGAAAAGCATCTATTGAAGAAGTTAAAATTTTAAAGGCTTTTGAAAAGCATCCACTGGGAGTTTATCTTTAAATGCTTTTAAATGGCATCTATTTGAAAAGAAATGTTTTCAAATCTTCTATTTGCGAACTGGTAATGTAAGATAATCGTGCATAAGCACTACGTGTTCGTAAAGCCCTTCGGGATTCACATACTGTAACACCCCAATTACTTGACTGGCATGTTTTGTGTATTGAAAACTGTTTTGGGAATGAAATGTCAGGTTTAGCTAATTTAATGTCTATTTTTAATAGTGATAAAACTCGAATTAGCTAATTATGAGAAACTCGAGAAAATAAAAACTGACATTGGACCTTGGTCAATGAAAGATATTCTGAGTAGGAAGTGACAGAAAGAAACCGCACTGAAAAAGGAGTTACGGATTGGGAGTTAAGGCCAAAACAGTGAAACTGGAATTCTGCGACAACCAAATAGGGCCTTAACCAGAAAAATAGGAGAAAATGGTCACTTGGGAGGCCAAGGGGAATTGAACCCTTGACCTACCAAGGTAAGTAAATTCTGTCCCAAAAAGTTACCAACTAGGCTGTTGGTTACTTTGTGCATATATACAGCAATATATGTATATAACCTCAATTCTTGCCCAAGCCACCACCCAAATTGGCCAATGGCCTTGCATGCATTCCCTTCATCATAGCCCTCCATCACCTCCATCAGTCAATCAGCCACTAACCCCACTAAGGGCAGAGATACACTCATATATGTGTATAGCCCTATATGTATATATATACATAACTTGCACCAAAAATTCTCTCTTTAGAGAATTCTGAAATGCTAAACAGTGAGAGTGTGTGAGTTCTGTTGTGTGTACGTAGGGTTGGCTGAGAGGGAGAGAGAGAGAGAGAGAGGAAAGGAAGCTTGTGCATGCATATGTGTTGTGAGAAATTTGGCCATTAGTGAGGAAAGGTGAAGGCTTGAAGTTGAAGTGCATGACCTGAGGAAGCTTGAGGAGCACTGTGAGGATTCTGGACCAAGCCACCGAGAGAGAGAGGGTCACTGTTGAAGGTAAATTTCCAAATTTGCCTCATTTCTTATTTTGATTTTTTGGAACTGTTTTGATAGAATGCTACGGGTGTAGACTGCATGCATGGTTATTTTTGGTCCTAAGAATTAGTTTTGAGCGTACTGTGTGTGTTGGAGGTGTCGGGTTGGCCAAGAACCATGAAAACCGAAGGTGACCTCCATTGATGAAGCTTGGAAAAACCAGGTCTGATTCGACCATAACCGTTTGGGATTTTGCATGTTGAGACTTGAAATAGACCCTAAGAGGATCTCAAACATCTACCTACGCGACCCCAGAACACCGTATAGCCCCACGAATTTGAAAATGAAGCTACGGGTTTGAAACCCAAATCTTCTAAAACCGAGACCAAACTGAAAAATGAAAACGGGGGCTTGACCCTTATGCTCTGTAGGTCACGTAGCTTCAAAAAATCACATGAAATGGTTGAGAAATGAGGGTGCTCGAGCGTGTTACAGGTCACGGCTATCGTTTTGAAAACAGAATGGTTTAGAGTGATTCGAAGCTTTAAATGGATGCTAAATGATAGATATAACATGCAGAAACCTGTTAGGATCGAAAACAGCAAGAAACTGTGTCCAAATCATCACGAAAATGGAAGAGAAAATCTGCAGAAATTAGGGCAACACCGAGTCAGTTAGTGGGGAAGACAGAGTCGACTCGGCCGAGTTGACCGAGTCGAGATGAGTTGGGCCGAGCCAACTCGGATACGTGTCAAGCAACGGGACTGCCACTGAATAAATGGGACGGCGTCATTTTGGGCGTTTATATGTTAAACAGTTACATTTTAAAAAGAAAAGAAAGGGAAGGAAGGAAAAGGGGACTACGGGGTTTCGAACCCCTGACCTCCAGAACCACGCGCCCCTTCTTTCCACTCGGCCACGCACCTGCGTGTGACCCTTATGAGACAGAATATATATATATATATATATATATATATATTATATATTTAATAAAAACCAGAAATAAAAGGTGCATTTTTGCGCCTTATGAGATTCGATAGTAGTGTCTATTGGAGAGGGAGGTGGCACGCTGGCCAGCGTGCCACCCTATTCGACCGATCACTATTGTGCCGAAAATAATATATATACTATATATTCTGAAATTAATTTAATTAAAATTATTTAATTAAATTAAATACTCCAAATTAGTCCGTTGTCCAAAAATCATAAGTTATATATGTATTCCTACTGTCTCGGACCTTCTGAGTCCAATGGTGAGGTCCGTGACTACAAATGAGGTACCGAAAAAAAATATGATGTATGAAATTACCATAATACCCCTGACCCTGTACAAGGCCCAAATGAAATCCGATTTCAACGGAACTAATACCAGTAGTAGACCTGACACTTGTGAGACTGTATACATGATTAGATGACGAACCCGAGACAGAAATTATGTGACGGCAAAAATGACCGAAATACCCCTGATATACTCGGACCCAGATTTAAAAGCCGAGAGAGTCTAAATTGACTTTCTTTGACCTTCCGAACTTAATGGTTAGGTCCATATTATGAAAATCAGAACCGATAAATGTGTGAAGATACTGAAACCCTAAGCCAAATGCTTAAGAGGTAAGACCTATGAACTAGCCACTATAAGTTAGTTCCATGAAACCCATCATAGGGTAGACTTACTCAGTCTAAGGTCATGAGTTGATAAATCTCTATAAATTGTTTTAGGCTTAAGGAGAAAAGAGGAAGGCTCCGTTCATAGCTTCAAACTCAAATATTGAAGGTGAGTAACTTCTGACACTGTTTAGTTACTGCTCCTTGATCTGCTAAATTGTTTCGAATATCATATGTTTTAAATGCAATCGTTTTAAATGCATGCTTTTATCACGGATGACATGGTTTTTAGTTTCTCAAATGATTAACTATACTTCTGATTGATATGCTAGCACCCTGAACCGTTTATCTGTTTTGATCTATTGAACTTGACTTGGATTTATTGAACTATTAATTCCAAACTGATTTAATTACCATGTGATTTAAGCAAAGATTGAATTCGAAACTCTTGCCTGGATATCTGTGTTACTCACTGGGCTTTTTAAAACTCATTCCATTATTTTAATAATTTCAGGGGAACTCTCAGATGGACAGGTTTAGCAGGTTCAGGACTTAGGGGGAAAATGTTGGAGACCCCCAGATAAAATGATAACCCATTTTTGTGAATCTATACCATTTTTGTACTTTTTGTGTAACTGAACAGATTATGACCTTTTGTGGTGAAACTGTTTTGTAATCTTGATTAAGATAGGACTGACTATGATGTATCCTGAATGCTCTGCCAAGTATATATGTATGCATTCTCTTGTGAAAATTCCGCTGCTTAAATTATATATGTCGAATGCATTATGCTTGGGATTTATATCGGAATGGCCTGTGGTTAGGATTACCGTCGGGGTTTTGCTTTTAAAAAAAAAAAAAACTGATAAAACCCGATGGGTGCCTAACTGGCCTTTGTCACGTGCCCCAAATCCGCACAGGGTGGGTCTGGGGGATGTGACACATACGAGTAAAATACTCGGTAGCAGGATCTGATCCCCCAGGCATGAGATATCTCCACGAGAAGTAAGACTGGAATTTGGTTCGAAACAGATTTCCACCTAATCAAAGTGAAAAGATGACACGTTTAGAATGGTAGCAGGTTTATCCCCCATTTTCTAAATGTGATTAAATATGTTGTTTTCATGAACAAAAGTTTCATGTTTTCATAAGAAATGGTAGCAGGTTTTTGAACCCCCATTTACAAGAAGAAATGTTTTTAAAGAAATGGCCCAGTTTTTAAAATAACAAAGGGTCCCATATGAGAAAAAGGATTTCATGCATCGTGTTACAAGTAAATGTTTCAAACATTCATGGCCACTAATTGGTCACTCTGTGTATATTACAAGTTTCAACTGCATATTTAATGCCTCACCCCAAATATTTTTAAATGCTTCGTGTTACATGTTCTTTTTGAAGTTTCTTGTACTTGTATACGTGATATATTTGTTTAACTCAAACGTATTAAAAGCTTTGTGTTACGTGTTTTGAAGTTTTTTTTTTTATTCTGTATCTGAAGTATATGTACAATTGGTAGTGTATGTTCATATAAAGCCTCTCTTAAACTAACCCACTACCAGTTGAAAACCCATGACAAGGTACTAGAATTACTCACTGGGCTTGTGGAAGCTCACCCCATTATCCTAACATTTTTCAGGTAATGATGATGGATGGGAGCCTTGCGTAATTTGAGGTTTAGGGATTGTGGGCTCTATAATGATCAGGAGATTTTCTTTTGGAAGTATTAGGACCTATAGTTGGTCAAATTTTGTTGTAGTAACTTTGGACAATTATGTTTTTAAGCCCCGAGGGAGAAACGGATATGTAATATGTAAAACTTTAAAAGTTTTTAGTATGCTCTGAATGTATGATATTTGTTTTACCGCTCTGAAGAAGAAGAAGCAAAGGTACCGAGCGGGTGTGTGAATAGTAAAAAAAAAATTCGCGCTTTCGCAATTGCCAATCTTGACTCTATCGCACCGCCGACTGGTGCCACTGCTTACATAATCCATCCAACGGCTCCCGGGCCGAAGGGCAGCAGTTGCGATTCGGGATCTGCACAGGGTGGGTTCTGGGTCGTGACAAAAATTATGTCTTAACGATCAATTAAGCTATCAATTTGACTCGGATGATTATGAAAATACATACCTTAGTATTTTGGGACATTCTGGACCCAATGGCGGAATCCATTTTATGAAACAAAGTCTCAAAAGTAAAGATACGTAAAATATCATAATTACCAATAGCTACTTTGTTAGCCACAATTTCCCATTTCATTATCTTGTAGTAGCAGCTTATTGATGGTCGTTGCGACTATTACTCTGGTCTTGGCTGCCTTATTGTCAATCGTCGATTCCCGCTTCTTACTCCACAGGTATTAATCGTTACCCATTCTTAGGGTTATGATCCATAGATCTAACTTCTGGATTTGCATTTTCAAGTGCTCTTTTCTCAGTTCATCTTCACACTGGTGGAGGCAGAGCTAAAAATCTTGCTTTTATCCATTTTATTCTATTTATTATCTTACAAGGCTAAAGATTTGATGTTCATCTATTTTCTTCTTGTTACCGGTAATCGTTGCTCTTACTAATCTTTCTTCTTGATTTCCATGGAGATCGGGTCTGCCGTTGGTGGTTACGATGAATTTTCCCGTACTGTTTGTGTGCTGAAAACCACCAGTTTCAATCTTCTCCGTCGTAAATGTCACGACCCGAAACCCACCCTATGCAGATCTCGTGTCGCGGGGCCGACCCTAAGGCCGTCCCTATTTTTTCCATTCCTGTATCATAGTACTATTATGCAAAGTACTAAACTCTTAAAACAATAACAGCGGAAGTCTTATCACTACAGTAGTCAGCGGAAGTCTTAACATACATCATATGGTTTTATAGTACCGAGTCAAAACTAAACATAACCAGCACCCGTGGGTGGTGAATACAAGGGAGAACTAAAACATAGTCTGGTACAATTCTTCAAAATGTCCTCCTATGCTTCCAGACTCCTACTGGGGTCTTGCGGTGTCATTACCTGAAAAGGGGTAAGTAGGGTGGAATGAGCTACAAGAGCCCAGCAAGTAAATACAGATCTCCGACACTAGTATCGAGGATCATAAAAGAATTTGAACCCAACAATAAGAATATGATAGCCAATCATAAGAAATAAGATGCTATAATAGCCAATTAGAACAATTGTCATGATGGCAAATGAACAGTGGGATCACAATGTATAATCAGTAGGAATGGCATAACAATGTCCTGGAATTCTCGACGATAATACAATAGCAAGAAAGTACTGCCATTATAATTGATCACAATAAATCAATAAAGGAATATCTCGCAATACAAGATAATCACAAGAATAATGTAATTTAACAATTATAGTCGAGCAATCGTGTAAGAGATGCTTTTATTCTATGTCAGGGCTTAGCACGCCCTCGGTCCTTGGGGGCCCGGTTTACCCCCTTCAGTACATTCCAGTGTATGGCCATATGTCCGTTCACGGACTCGACCCGAAGGTCTTTAGTGTATTTAAAAGCATCGGATGGATATTGTGACTGAGCACAAATCCAGTATACATAAACATTTCATGATCATAAATGATTCCATAGGAGTATATAAAAATGGAATATCATAAATTCAATGGAAACATAACAATGGGCATTTCAAAGCATGGTTCAACATGATAACAATGTTACAACAATAAATCAATGTCCACCAGATAGAACAATATCACATTGTGGAGACAATAACATCAGATACGCTCAGGAGTACAAGTTTGGCAGTAAAAGAATGAACTTGGCTTGATAACACCACATGGAAGAGAAAGGGTATCTACTTACCTCTAATGAAATCTTAGCTCAGAAATTCGTGAGTGGGCCTTTCCCCTTCAAGTTCCCTATATATCAATAAACGTGTTTCAGAATAAATGTTTATTCATCAATCTTATGTCTCATCATCTTAAGTATCTCTAATGCCAATTTAGACTTCACCATTGAGTCTAGAGGGTTCGGAATAATAAAAATTCACTAGTCATTTAATTCAATCGGAGTCCATTTGACTCACCTATGAAGCAGGGGTATTTTGGTCATTTTTACAAGTCTTAACTTTTCGGGACTCTGTCTCATGAAACGGACCTCACCATTGGACTCAGAGCATCCGAGATAATAAAAATCAACTAATCATTTACCTTGTTTGGACCTCGTTTGACTCATAATTAAGTTAGGGTTATTCTTGTAAAATTAACATTTTCTTGTTGGGCCTTAGTGGAATTATCTACAACTTTCGGGGTCAAAGTGTAATTATGCAGAGTTGCGGTTTGAACCAGTTGGTTCATGACCAGAAACCCTAAATAGGTCTGCCCATTTCCTGAACCAACTGGTTCAGTTCAAATCAGAGAACCGAATTCAGATATTCTCTTTATCTACCTTATCCACGTTTTAGATAACCCCAAGAAACCCAATTTGATTTACTATGTCCGTGTCCAAACAAGCCCAATCCCTTTTAATTTTAAAACAAAATGACACAGTTTTGGTTCCTTTATTGCGGTCGGTCGGATCTCAACCCGACCCGACCCAAACCCGGTCTCATCCTGACCCGAAGAAGCCCCCGATAATCCAGTCGTCTTATCCGGTGGGTTTTCTGGCCATTATCACCGGAACAGTAAAATTCTCTACGGATCTCACTGATTTCACGTCCGTTTCCTACTGTTTTTGTTCCAAATGAAAGCTAGGAACTTAAGAAACATTTTAGGACTAGCTTAAACTTTAAAAACATGGTTTTCCTCACCCATCTTTCCCAGTTTCCGGCGTTGCACCAGTGAGGGAATAATTGGCCACTGAATGGCCATTTCTTGACCATTTAAACTAATTCAAAGTGTTTTGAGATCCTGGGGTAATTTCCTATTCATATTATGGTTCAAATTTCCACTTGGGTTCACCTATGTTTAATCAATATTTCTAACCTGAAACCCAGTTCTGTTTTTCTTGTTTTTTCCTTCTTTGTTTCAAGTCCTGCTATTCAGTAATCAGCTCTATAATCATATGAAGTAAAATTAGAGAGTGAAGGCGCAGTAGTTTACCTGTTCTCAGCCAACTCCTATACCTCAAGTTTCAGTTCTCTTTCTATCTCTACGTTTGGTTCTTTTCTCTCCTTCCAATTCTTGCGATTCTATTTTCTCTCTCTTCAAATTCCTTCTTTATTCCCTTAACCGACCCCCAGTCGGTGGCCCTTGCCACTTGTAGCTGCAGTGGCAGCATACCGATGCACACAAGACACCTCACACCTATTTCTCTCTCTCCTCTCCTCCTCACACGTTGCACCCTAGCCCTCTCTTGCTGATTTTCTAATCGGTGGCTTTGCCACCTTCCTTACAATGCAATGCTCACATGACACACACACACACACCTTACATTTATGTCCACAATTTTATATATATATTTACATATATTACTCAATCTACCCTATATATGTTTATATGGCCGTATACATATTTATATATATATATATATATATTCATAAGATCACTTTGATACATTATATATGCATATATATTCATATATACATATCCATTTAATTATGCAACATAAACTTAAAACAGTTCGGGCTTCATTATTTTATCGACTTACCTCAATATTCTTGCCGTATCCTGGGTCGGAGTATTACATCCTTACCCCCTTAAAAATAAGTTTGTCCCCAAACTTAGCATACACGACTATGAAAATAATTATGGATATTTGGCGCGCATGTCATCTTCCCGCTCCCAGGTAGCTTCTTCTATCTGATGGTTCCTCCACAGGACCTTGACTAATGGAATAGTCTTGTTCCGTAAAACCTGATCTCGATGATCCAAAACTCGCACTGGGTGTTCTATATAGCTCAGATCCTCCTAAACATCTAGAGGCTCATGTTCAATTACCTGGTCTTCACTTTGTACACATTTCCTTAACATTGAAACATGGAATACGTTATGTACATGTGCTAACTCCAGAGGTAAAACAAGTTGGTAGGCTACAGGCCCAATTCTCCCCATGATCTTGAAGGGTCCAATATACCTTGGCCCTAGCTTCCCTCGTTTGCCAAACCTCACCACCCCCTTCATGGGCGACACTTTCACAAACACGTAATCGCCCACTGTGAACTGCAACTCTCGTCGGTGGACATTCGCATAGCTTTTCTGTCGACTTTGAGTTGCTAGTAAACGTTGCTTGATCAGTTGTATTTTCCCTGGTAGTCTGTTCCACGATTTTTAGCCCATAGAGTTTCCTTTCACCCACCTCTGTCCAACACTGTGGTGATCGACACTTCCTACCGTATAATGCCTCATATGGTGCCATACCAATACTAGCTTGATAGCTATTATTGTATGTGAATTCTACCAAGGGCAACCGATCTTCCCAACTTCCTTTAAAATCTATGACACAGAAACGTAGCAAGTCTTCTAAAGTCTGTATTGTTCTTTCTGACTGTCCATCAGTCTCAGGATGGTATGTAGTGCTAAAACTCAACTCCGTACCTATAGCACTCTGTAGACCTCTCCAAAATCTTAACACAAACCATGGATCTCCATCAGATACAATTGAAACTAGAATTCCGTGAAGTTTAACAATCTCTCGGATGTATAACTCGGCTAGTCGCTGTAGGCTTTGTGTCGTTTTAGTTGCCAGGAAATGCGCTGTTTTGGTCAACCTATCCCCGATGACCCAAATAGAATCATTCCCTCTTACTGTCTTTGGTAACCCTGACACAAAGTCCATTGTAATGTGTTCCCATTTCCACTCAGGAATAGGTAGCGATTGCAAAAGTCCTCCCAGCTTCTGGTGCTCTACCTTGACCCGCTAGCACTCGACACATTGTAATATGTACTTGGCTATATCCCACTTCATCCCAGACCACCAATAAGTACCCTTGACATTGTGATACATCTTGGTGCTTCCCTGGATGTAAAGTGAATCTTGAACTGTGTGCCTAATCCAAAATCTCTTTCTTGAGCTCGGGCACGTCGGGTATGCAGATCCTACCCTAGTAGCACAACATCCCCTCTCGTACAGTAAACTCGGAGTCAATGCCTGTCTCGGCTTCTTGACGAAGCTTAGTCAACTTCTCATCATGAGTCTGCTGCTCTCTGATCTTGTCCACAATCGATAGACTGACTGTGACGTTGGTACATCTTGCCTTAAAGGCGGGCAGAATTACCTCTATTTTCATACTCTCCAAGTTCTTTAGTATTTCTGTCTGTATTGTTAACAAGCAAGCCATACTTCCTGATGACTTCCTACTCAGAGCATCAGCTACCACATTTGCTTTCCCCAGGTGGTATTGTATGCTGACCTCATAGTCCTTTAACAGTTCCAACCAACGGCACTGTCTCATATTGAGCTCTTTCTGTGTAAACAAATACTTAAGGCTCTTATGGTCAGTGAAGATCTCACACGTGGTTCCATACAAGTAATGCCTCCACATCTTCAAAGCAAAGACAATGGCTGCCAGCTCGAGATCGTGTCGGATAGTTCCCCTCGTGGGGTCTCAACTGTCGTGAAGCATACGCTATCACTTTTCTGTTCTGCATCAACACACACCCCAAGCCTTTGAATGAGGCATCACTATAAATCACAAACCCTTCGGTTCCATCTGGCACTGTCAATATAGGAGCTGTAACTAGACGTTCCTTCAATTCTTGAAAACTCCTCTCTTGCTCCTCGGTCCAATCAAAAGGAACACCCTTCCTAGTCAGTTGGGTAATAGGCGTAGCTATCTTGGAGAAGTCTTTCACAAATCTCCTATAGTAGCCTGCTAACCCCATGAAACTTCGCACTTCTGTAACACTAGTGGGTTGAGGCCAATTCATGATTGCCTCAATCTTTTGAGAATCGACAGAGATTCCTTCCTTACTGATCACGTGTCCCAGAAATGCTATACTAGGGAGCCAGAACTCACACTTCTTCAACTTAGCGTACAACTTCTGCTCCTCTAGCTTCTATAGAACTCTCCTCAGATGTACCTCGTGTTCTTCCTGGTTCCTAGAATAAACCAAGATATCATCTATGAACACAATCACGAAGTCATCCAAGTACAGCTTGAATACACGGTTCATCATATCCATAAATGCAGCTGGGGCATTGGTCACCCCAAATGGCATAACAAGAAACTCATAATGTCCATACCGTGTTCTAAACGCCGTCTTCTAAATATCAGCGGGCTTAACCTTCAGCTGGTGATAATTGGACCTCAGGTCAATCTTCGAGAATACTTGAGCCCCCTTCAACTGATCGAACAGATCATCTATTCTAGGCATTGGATACCTGTTCCTAATGGTAACCTTGTTCAGTTCACGATAGTCGATACATAACCTCATGGTTCCATCCTTTTTCTTTACAAACAATACAGGTGCACCCCATGGTGATGAACTAGGTCGTATAAAACCTTTGTCCAATAATTCTTGTAACTGGAGCTTTAGCTCGTTTAATTCTGCTGGTGCCATCCTATATGGGGTCTTGGATATTGGTGTAGTGCCTGGCAATATATCAATGCAAAACTCTATCTCCTTATCTATGGGCATCCCCGGAAGATCATTCAGAAATACCTCGGGAAATTCCCTGGCAATGGGAATCTTCCCTAGTTCAGGCTGCTGTGAGTCAACATTTTGGACACTACATAAAAACTCATGGCATCCCTTGCGAAGCAGATGCCTAGCCTGGATAGAGGAAACAAAGTAGGGTGGTGAAGCCACCCTTGTCCCTTTAAACTCAACGATCGGAAATCAAGGATTTTGTATGAGAACTCGCTTGGCCTCACAGTCTATCGTGGCGTAGTTGGTGGCCATCCAGTCCATTCCAAGGATAACATCAAACCCACAAATTCCCAATGGTATCAGATCAGCTAGCAAATGTATATCCCTAATCTGTATTCCACAATTCTTATACATGGTATTTCCCAACAAAGATTTCCCCGATGGTATAGAAACATTCAGTAAATATCCTAAGGGTTCTGTCACTATGTTCAAGCTAGCAGCATATGTAGGGGATATAAATGAATGTGTAGATCCAGTGTCAAATAAAACATGAGCAGGCTGTGAGCAGACTAAAAGAGTACCTGCGACTACAGAGGTTGTAGCCTGCACGTCTCCTGGTACGATGGAGAAAACCCGTCCTGCTTGCTGCTGGACGCTTCCTTGTCCACTCCTCTAGATCTGAGATCTAGGTGTTGCTGCTCCGGGTCCCGACGCTCTAACCGAAGCAGCACTTGTCGTGGCCTAACCCTTCTTGGGGCAATCCCTCGCAAAATGTCCCTCCTGGCCACAGTAGTAACAAATATTGCTATCCTTGAGGCACTGGCCTTTATGGACCTTCTCGCAACGAGGCCATTTGATTGCACCCTCTTTAGTGTTGCCCTGTTTCTTCTGACCTGACCCTGTTGCTTGTGACACAGCTCCAGGTCTGGTAAATGTGGGTCCCAGTCCAGAAGAAGAAGGCCCTTGCTTCTTATTCTGATTACCTCTCTGTTTCTGATTCCCCCTTCTCTTGGCGAATTCCTCGCCACTCCTCTCTATGATCCGAGCTGTCTCTACTACATCATCGTAGGTAGCCAGACGAGGGGCACCAGTCTATCCTTGATAGACCACCTCAGTCCTTCCTCAAACTTGCGAGCTTTTCGATTCTCATTATTGATAGCCTCTGGGGAAAACCTGGCCAATTCAGTAAATGTGGCCTCGTACTGCTCCACCGTCATATTCCCCTACTGCAGTGTCATGAACTCAGCAACTTTTCGATTTTGTACTTCTTGGGAAAAGTACTTCTTGTAAAAGATCTCGGTAAACCACTGCCAGTTCATCCCTGGTTCTCTGGCCTTCTCATTTATCCACCACTTATGGGCCATTCCCTTGAGCATATACGTGGCATAGGCCACTTTCTGAACTTCAGTACACATCAGGATCTCATAAATCCTGTTTATTTCTAACATCCACTCTTCAACTTTGGTGGCCCCTCCCGTACCATCAAATATCGGGGGTTTCATTTTCTAAAAATGTTCGTATAAATATGCAGGGTCTCACTCGTTCCCCTGACGACCACTTATGTTGCCACCTATATTGATAGGTTGCTCCTGTCGTTCCAGTTGTATCGGCTGATCAGTACCGGCCTGCATCCGTGGTAGCAACTCAATGACGCCCTGCATCAACCTCTCCAACTGTTCCAGACGATCCATAAGCAACGGACCTATTGTCACATCCCAAACCCTACCCTACGCGAATGTCGAGGACGTGACTGCCAGTCGGTCGCGACACGACCAACCAAAGGCAATTACTGAACTTTCCGACGAATTGCACTCCAACTGTAGGGTCAGATGCAGCGGAATTTAAAACTTTTTCTTTGTGTCACGGGAATGCAACTCACTTATCCATCATAAGAATATGTATCACAGAGCAAGACTAAATCCAGTCAGTCAACAATTCTAATCTCAGAGCATATCTAAAATCAAGCATATAACAACATAGCAGATCTAATATCTCTAGAGTACCATTAGTTCCATGAGCCATGTCTATCTAGTATATATCAGTCAAGTCAGTCATAACATACCACTCACCGGAATAACCAGGTTCAATCCACAATAAACCAGTCTCTACAATTCAGTGCCGTCAGATCCTTACTTGCGATGCCACTTGGCCTATTCACGTCATGTCATAGTACCTTCTAATCCAATGGAGGTAATTCCTGAAAAATGTCAGAATAATGGGGTGAGCTTAAATAAGCCCAGTGAGTAACACAGATTCCCTATCATGGGTTTCAAAACCAGTTTTGTGCTTCCAAGGCACATGGATAATTTAGTCATTACAAAAATAACTATTTTTATAAATCCATTTCATAAGCAGTCTAGTACAATAAAACAGAATCGAACAAACAATACAAACGGATCGGAACATGACATAACCAATTGGTCAAAACAATAACTATTGCTAATATATCAGTCAAGACACAGACTCTTCATTAACGGAACGAATCACAATCGGGACTGAGTGGGAACAATAAGTCAGTCAAGACAAGGGCATATTATCAATGGCTAGAACATAGCGGAGTTGAACAAGATCAATCAAGACAAGGCATACCAATAATGTCACGACCCGAAACCCACCTTCTGCGGATTACCGGATCGCGATCGCCGCCCTGAGACTCGAGGGCCCCGAGACAAGGCTCGCATATGCAACGGTATCGAATAGATGTGCAACATATGTTTTGCGGAAGCGTGAAAACTTTTTCTTTTTCTTTTCTCATTTTTAAATTATGCACATCCGTCCGATACTGCTACTCCATACATAGCATACATGGTTACACATTCAGAGTATAACGAAAACTTAAAGACTTATAACATTAATACAATACATGTTCAGTTGCCCTGAGGGCTCAATACATATTCTTACATTATCTACTAATACAAAATGTACTACTAGAGTTCATAGGTTTCTCAAGAGAAACTACCTAAACATATCTTCCCAAAATCAGCAGATTCATCATCAACGTCCTCAAGTCAAGACTGCTGCTAATTACCTGAAAGGGGGGGTCCGAACAAAGTTCGGGTAAGCTAATCTAAGCTTGTGAGCAATTCCAGTATTTGTCATGGGGTTTTCAATTAGCAGTGGTTTAGTACATAAGAGTTTGTGAAATAATCACCGCCAATTGTTCGTATACTTTGAATACAGAATGTATGCATTCCTTAAATCATGTAGCTTTGAAACATTTAAAGTATTCAAGCTAAACTCATACTTGTCAAATAGAGTATATAACTCAAAACATATTGCATTTCGCAAAACAATAGCTTTGAAACATTTGAAGTATTCAAGCTATACTCATACTTCGTCAAATAGAGTATGTAACTCAAAACATATGCATTTCGTAAAACAATAGCTTTGAAACATTTAAAGTATTCAAGCTATACTTATACTTCGTCAAATAGAGTATGTAACTCAAATATGTGCATTTCATAAAACAATAGCTTTGAAACATTAAAGTATTCAAGCTAAACTTATACATGTGAACTTTTAAAACATATAACATATCATGTATTTCTTAAATAGAGTATATAAAACTCAACATATGCATAATGAAAATGAGAGTAAAAACTTGCTTCCATTTTCAAATCATTTGTCATCTTATCACTTCCATTAGTGGAATCCGTTTCGAACCGGAGTCCCATATTACTTATCCATGGAGATATCTCATCTGCCTGAGGGATTAGATCCTGCTACCGGGCATTTTACAGGGCAATTGAGTTCCGTAAAACCCAAAATCCTGCCTATTTTACAGGGCAACTGAAAACTCAGAATCCTGTCTAAGTGCTTATGCACCATTCATCTTGTAAAACATTTATCATGTGACTTGTCTTATAGATACTTTTCATAAATTCGTAATAACATTCGTATACTTGAAATAAGCAAATTCAGAATATTTAACAATAATTGCATTTTAACTAGACATGCCGAAAAGTATTTGAAGGAAAAACTGTTGTAGAAACCAATCACTAAGCATGTCACAATGAATTTCTAAAACAGAACAATTAAAAACTGAATCATGTAAATACTGAATTTGAAACTTCAAATACTTCATATCTTATACTTAAAACCCTTTTTAAATCATGGAGTCAAATTTCCAATTCAAACACAGGGTTACTCACCTTGGTTCTTTAGGGTTAGTGCTAATAACGCGCTTTCCCACTTTCCTGGTAGTTCCTAAGAACAATTCATAAACATCTTATCAACTTCACATTCATTGTAATATCATCATGATATTCCTTAACTTATGCTTAAATCGTATTAGATCCTAAAACGATTTCGTAATTTCGTATGTACTTAACTTAACTCGTACTTGTAACCTATGACATAATTTAATGTGTTAGAAATTGAATCTACTTCAATTTATACTCTTCTGGGAGTTCCATTAACTTTAATTTAAAGTTATTTATTTGACGTGTTTACGTGTCGTGTCTTTTCGTATTTCGTTTCTCGTACTTGCCTCAGTTTAGTTCTTTGGCAATACTTCAGTTCATAGTCATCTAACAGATGCTATTCATCAAATTTTATGTCTTTTTATTTTAGACATTTCTTTAGGTCGAATAGACTCTACCATTGAGTCCGGAGTGTCCAAGAAAGTCGGTTTAGGCTTTCGTAACATTTAATTCGAACTGTTATATGTAAAAGGGTAAAATGGTCATTTACCGTTTTACGTGTCATATTTTTCTGTACTTCGTTTCATAATTTGGACTCCATTTTTGAGTCTGGGATGTCAAGGAAAGTCAATTTAGACCTTCTCTGACTTCATTTTGGCTTTAGGGGTACCAGGGGTATTTTGGTCATTTTACCCCTTTACGTGTCTTTATTTTTCGGGACCCCGTCTCGTGTTGTGGACCTCACCATTGGACTCAGAAGGTCCAAGATAGTAAGAATACACTAATAACTTGTTATTTTTGGACAACGGGCCATTTCGGAGTAATTAATTTAATTAAATTAATTTATAACATGTAATATATATATTATTAATGGGGAATAAGGAATAGGTTGAATAGGATGGCACGCTGGCCAGCGTGCCATCTCCCTCCCCATAAATTACAGGTTCGAATCCCACCAGGTGCGGTTGCACCTTTTATTTTTTTGTTTTATTTTATATATATTATATATATAAATTCTGCCCCATGAGTGACACACGCGCATGCGTGGCCGAGTGGAAAATGAGGGCTTCCCCACGCGCGAGGGTTAGGGATCGAAACCCCATAGCAACAATTTGTTTCCTTTTCCCTTAATTTTTCATAACACGGTTTATATATAACCGTATACGCCCCTAAACGGCGTCGTTCCAATAACTCGGTGGCAAGCCCCAAGGCTGCCACCTGTCCCGAGTCCACCCACCGTTTTAAACGGTGCACGAGTCGACTCGGTCGTCTTCCCCGAGCGACCGACTGAAAACCCTAATTCCCGATTTCCTTTTTCTCCTATTTCGTGCAGTTTGGATCCATGGATCCTTACTGTTTTTGTCCCAAAATGTTTCTAAGAGATAACCAATTCACTTGGCATTCATTTTAGAGTTCAAAACTCATTCGTGTGTTCGATTTTTGACATGATAACCCCAACTGTTATTTCGGTCGTATGGGTTCATTTCTTGATGGTTTTTCATAATCTTTGGCTTGTTATGATCCCCTCTTCATGGGGATCCATATCTCGTTTTTAAATATCAAGTTAACACAAAGTTAAAAGAATTGGGTCTTACACCCGTAACCTGCAACCCATTATTAGAGGTCCATTTCTTATGATTTTTGGTCGCGGCTATGAGTTTTTATAACCCTCATAACTTCTTCTTGAAGCCTTGATAAGCTAAATCAAGCTTAAAGAAACTTGGTTCAGACCTGCCATGGGCAAGGTCTTCAATGGCTGTCGTTCTTGGGTTTCCTTTTTAAAGTGCTCTAATACTAGATTTTCATGCATGGTTCAACTTTAAACGTATATTGAACATCATATAAAGAAAACAAACTCTAAAACAGTTCATATCCATTCTATATTTTTAGAGAGAGAAAATACCTGTTTTTGATATTCTGTATCCTTCTCTCTCTCTGATTCTCTACTTCTTCTTCCTTTAGCTTCCTAATGCTCTCCAGGATTGGTTTCTTACGAACCAAGCATGCTTTGCATGCCTTGGCCTTTTAAACTTTCATCACCGACCCTTCTCTCTCTTTATTTTCTCTCTCTCTCTCTCTACACGTTTGCAGCCCTCATTCTTGACCTTATCATCCCATCTTACACTTCATTAATTCTGCTTTTTCATTTTGGCACCTTACATTAAATGGATCCTTGATATTTTGTATATTGTATATTATATATATATATATATATATATATATATATATATATATATATATATCACACACACACCCCAACACATGGAGACACACACACACACACAGCTCAACCGACACACACACACCTTGTGCACTGTTCATACTTTACACATGTATATCTATATAAATGTATATAAATATATATATGAACAATTAATTATATATAAATACATATATAATGTATCTATGTACATACATGCATACATAATTATACATATACATGCCTTCATGAATTGTGTATGAAATAATTATTTTAACTATTTATATATACATACTTATACATGGACATGTGTATATATATACTTTTATACACTTTATATCATACACACAATACACCATAAAGTGTGTGTTTGTGTATTCAAATTTATTTAATCATAATTAGAGTTAATAATTTCATATAAATAAATAATTAATTATTTAATTAATTATTTCCTTTGGTGTAAATATTTTTACACAAATTTCCTTTAATCTCAAAATACGTGCCATATGACCCGGTATCCCGGGTCGGGATATTACAAATAACAGGACGGAAACATAACGGAACTAGACCATCTATCAATCAGGCCAGACATGTCATCAACGGACGGAATATAACGGAATCGAACGGAAACAATACATCAGTCAAGCAAAGGGCATATCGCGAACGGATAAAATTATAACGGAACTAAACGGAAACAATACACTAATCAAGACACAGACAGATCATGAACAGGACACAACATAACGGAACTGGGTAGAAACAATATAACAATCAAGTCAGGGACACATCACTGTCGGAACTAATCATAACTGGACTGAACAATGTTTCAATCAAGACAGACGTATCATCAACGGACAGTACACAACGGAACTGGACCATATACCAATCAAGGCGGACTTAACATCATTAACGGACAGAACATGTCAGAATCGGACGGAACATATCA
The DNA here is from genome assembly GCA_008638375.1 of Nyssa sinensis. Lineage (NCBI taxonomy): Eukaryota > Viridiplantae > Streptophyta > Magnoliopsida > Cornales > Nyssaceae > Nyssa > Nyssa sinensis. The sequence goes on along the minus strand of CM018043.1, from coordinate 33,971,475 downwards.
ATCGAGGCAGACATATCATTAACGGACAGCACATAACCGAACTGAACGAAATTCCTAATTCGAAGGGCACAAGCACATCACGTGGAATGTGGTACAAAGGGCGTACATTAAGTACATACATTTAAACAATATAGCATTCAGTTAGTATACTATACAAAGCGGTACGATACAACAAAATGTTGTTCTTTGCCTATATCACATGGTTTATTTAATCGTTTCGGAAATAATGGTTCAAAATATCCATTTTATCTCAACAGTTCAAAACGGGCAAAACAGTACGGGATGCTAGCACAGGGATCAGGAATATAGTCAATTATTTAAAAAGACTAAAACCATGTCATAAGTGATATAGTACGAAAAACATGCATTTAAATAATTGCATTTAAACCGTATGGCATTCAAAACAAATCAGTAGATCAAGGGACAGTATCAAAACAGTGTCAGAAGTTACTCACAAACTTTACGCTTATTTCCTTGCATAAATAATCCGATAAGCTCCAGGTACGTCAGGCATCTCCATGTATATCCTGAATAATAATCATCAATCACAGACAGATCAGAACTCATCCATTCAGGTCTCAATTAATCAAGACAGTAAACGGCTTAAGGGAAAAATTCAGAAATTGGTGTCTTACCTTTTGACAGTGGCTACCTCCTCCATGGCTCGGTTCAGGCCTGTTCATGGCTTGATCCAAGTTGCCCCAGTGCAGCCGTGCCCTCAGTCCTCCTCTTTGTGCATCACATTCCATGGATACATACACAAATCATGCACACAAGCTTATGTATACACATGCAAGCAGCCTCCAAATTTCTTTCTATTTCTCTCAATGGCAGGTCTGACTCACACTCACAAGCAGTTTTTTTGGACTCCAATTCTGAGACACACCATCACAACATATACAAGTATATGTATATATTTTATAAATTATGTTGTTGCATGGTCTCTCATTGGGTGGAATGGTGGTCCAATCAGATTTAGTCTGCCTATATATATATATATATTACATATTTTATATATCATATATGGCTGCATGAAACCCCATTGGTCCATTTGGGTGGCAGCTTGGGGCAACTTTGAATATATATACAATTTAGTTGTATATATATGCACAAATTAATGGCAGCCCAGTTGGTAAATTTTTTGAGAAAAATTCATTCCCTTAAAGGTGAAGGGTTCAATTCCCTTAGCCACCATTTTGGCCATTTTTCACCATTTTTGGTTAAGGCCATGTTTGGCTGCGCAGTAATTCAGTTTTGGCTATTTCTGTGATATCTCCTTATTCGGAGCTCCGCTTTCAAAGTGGTTTGTTCCGAGAGTTTCGTATTTCAGTTATCTTCAGTGTCAGAGGTTCCGTGTCATTTATTAATTATTTTAGATTTCCGTAGTTAGCTAATTCGGGTTCCGTTAGTGTTAAAACGGCATTATTTTACCGATTTAACCAGTAATTAGGTTCGAGTAGAGTACCCTTTCCTTCAGACATTTTTAATTATTTAATCGGTCTATGGCGACCGCCGGGATTATGATTAATTCCCTAAATCATTCTCTGAGCCTGTATTAATTAATAATTAATATTTAATTATTAATTATACAGGATCGGGGTGTTACACCTATAACTCTGATACCAAGTTGTCACAATCTAACATAAAACCTACCCTATGCGGTCCTATAGCTCTGATACCAAGGACAACCAATGAGAGGATCAGTCAATGTGTAAGATAACAATCAATGCCTATATAACATAAAACGTCAGTTTTATCTATCCATTCTAATTCTACTCTTATCTCCCATGACTCACAATCGAACCTATAGCTCTGATACCAAGTTGTCACGACCCGAAACCCACCCTATACGGATCTCGTGTCGCGGGGCCGACCCTAAGGCCGTCCTTACTTTTTCCATTCCTGTATCATAGTACTAATATGCAAAGTACTAAACTCTTAAAACAATAACAGCGGAAGTCTTAACATACATCATATGGTTTTATAGTATCGAGTCAAAACTAAACATAACCAGCACCCGTGGGTGGTGAATACATGGGAGAACTAAAACATAGTCTGGTACAATTCTTCAAAATGTCCTCCTATGCTTCCAGACTCCTACTGGGGTCTTGCGGTGTCATTACCTGAAAAAGGGGTAAGTAGGGTGGAATGAGCTACAAGAGCCCAGCAAGTAAATACAGATCTTGGACACTGGTATCGAGGATCATAAAAGAATATGAATCCAAGAATAAGAATATGATAGCCAATCATAAGAAATAAGATGCTATAATAGCCAATTAGAACAATTGTCATGATGACAAATGAACAGTGGGATCACAATGTATAATCAGTAGGAATGGCATAACAATGTCCTGGAATTCTCGACGATAATACAATAACAAGAAAGTACTGCCATTATAATTGATCACAATAAATCAATAAAGGAATATCTCGCAACACAAGATAATCACAAGAATAATGTAATTTAACAATTATAGTCGAGCAATCGTGTAAGAGATGCTTTTATTCTATGTCAGGGCTTAGCACGCCTTCGGTCCTTGGGGGCCCGGTTTACCCCCTTCAGTGTATTCCAGTGTATGGCCATATGTCCATTCACGGACTCGACCCGAAGATCTTCAGTGTATTTAAAAGCATCGGATGGATATTGTGACTGAGCACAAATCCAGTATACATAAACATTTCATGATCATAAATGATTCCATAAGAGTATATAAAAATGGAATATCATAAATTCAATGGAAACATAACAATAGGCATTTCAAAGCACGGTTCAACATGATAACAATGGTACAACAATAAATCAATGTCCACCAGATAGAACAATATCACATTGTGGAGACAATAACATCAGATACGCTCAAGAGTACAAGTTTGGCAGTAAAAGAATGAACTTGGCTTGATAACACCACAATGAAGAGAAAGGGTATCTACTTACCTCTAATGAAATCTTAGCTTAGAAATTCGTGAGTGGGCCTTTCCCCTTCAAGTTCCCTAATATCAATAAACGTGTTTCAGAATAAATGCTTATTCATCAATCTTACGTCTCATCATCTTAAGTATCTCTAATGCCAATTTAGAATTCACCATTGAGTCCAGAGGGTTCGGAATAATAAAAATTCACTAGTCATTTAATTCAATCGGAGTCCATTTGACGCACCTATGAAGCAGGGGTATTTTGGTCATTTTTACAAGTCTTAACTTTTCGGGACACCGTCTCGTGAAACAGACCTCACCATTGGACTCAGAGCATCCGAGATCATAAAAATTGACTAATCATTTACCTTGTTTGGACCTCGTTTGACTCGTAATTAAGTTAGGGTTATTCTTGTAAAATTAACATTTTCTTGTTGGGCCTTAGTGGAATTATCTACAACTTTCGGGGTCAAAGTGTAATTATGCAGAGTTGCGGTCTGAACTAGTTAGTTCACGACCAGAAACCTTAAACCGGTCTGCCCATTTCCTGAACCAACCGGTTCAGTTCAAATCAGAGAACCGGATTGAGATATTCTCTTTATTTACCTTATCCACGTTTTAGATAACCCCAAAAAACCCAATTTGATTTACTATGTCCGTGTCCAAACAAGCCCAATCCCTTTTAATTTTAAAACAAAATGACACAGTGTTGGTTCCTTTATTGCGGTCGGTCGGATCTCAACCCGACCCGACCTAGACCCGGTCTCATCCTGACCCGAAGAAGCCCCCGATAATCCGGTCGTCTTCTCCGGTGGGTTTTCCGGCCATTATCGCCAGAACAGTAAAATTCTCTACGGATCTCACTGATTTCACGTCTGTTTCCTACTGTTTTTGTTCCAAATGAAAGCTAGGAACTTAAGAAACGTTTTAGGACTAGCTTAAACTTTAAAAACATGGTTTTCCTCACCCATCTTTCCCAGTTTCCGGCGTTGCACCGGTGAGGGAATAATTGGCCACTGAATGGCCATTTCTTGACCATTTAAACTAATTCAAAGTGTTTTGAGATCCTGGGGTAATTTCCTATTCATATTATGGTTCAAATTTCCATTTAGGTTCACCTATGTTTAATCAATATTTCTAACCGAAACCCAGTTCTATTTTTCTTGTTTTTTCTTTCTTTGTTTCGAGTCCTGCTATTTCAATAATCAGCTCTATAATCATATGAAGTAAAATTAGAGAGTGAAGGCGCAGTAGTTTACCTGTTCTCAGCCAACTCCTGTACCTCAAGTTTCAGTTCTCTCTCTATCTCTACGTCTGGTTCTTTTCTCTCCTTCCAATTCTTGCGATTCTATTTTCTCTCTCTTCAAATTCCTTCTTGATTCCCTTAACCGACCCCTAGTCGGTGGCCCTTGCCACTTGTAGCTGCGGTGGCAGCATACCCATGCACACAAGACACCTCACACCTATTTCTCTCTTTCCTCTCCTCCTCACACGTTGCACCCTAGCCCTCTTTTGCTGATTTGCTAATCGGTGGCTTTGCCACCTCCCTTACAATGCAATGCTCACATGACACACACACACACACACACACCTTACATTTATGTCCACAATTTTATATATATATTTACATATATTACTTAATCTACCCTATATATGTTTATATGGCCGTATACATATTTATATATATATATATATTCATAAGATCACTTTGATACATTATATATGCATATATATTCATATATACATATCCATTTAGTTATGCAACATAAACTTAAAACAGTTCGGGTTTCATTATTTTATCGACTTACCTCGATATTCGTGTCGTATCCCGGGTCGGGGTATTACAGTAAAAACATGATTCTTGGTCATAAATTTGTAGATTTGATTAATGGGGTTACTTATTGGTGGTATATTTTCTATTGTATTTCAGGTATCTTCCTTTTTGGTTTCAGTTAAGTGATTTAATGTCCTCAAAATTCCTTCGAGATTTAAGATATGTTCTTTTACCGTTTCTTTTCATGTTGATAGCTACTTCATTTCTAACTCTTACAATGTATATTCTTTTTCTCTGACCTTATTTGGGAATGCTTTGAATATTATTGAATAAAATTGAAATCTTGTTTCTGATATGTTTCAAGGATTTATGTTTGTTCAAAATTTTCCTAGATGGAAGAGGAGCTTAAATTGGTGCTTCTATCATTGTTAATTGCTAACTTGTTAATCCTTGCAACCTATTTACTATCACTTCATCCTCTCAAGAGGATGTTTAAATTGTAATCTTTTAGTTCCATCTCCCTAAACTTCGGATGATTTATCTTGTAATAACGTCGTGTGACTATTCATAAGGTATTTTCATTGTTGCATTGAAAGTATTGGTATGATCACAATACCTTAATTATTGAATAGTGTGGCCAGCGTCACTCACAAACTTAATTTATGTTTTAATCTATATCAGTCGAATGTTAGTGACTAGAAATACATATGAAGGAAAACTGAAACAAACAAACAAACATGTTCCAAATTGAACAATACATATGAAGGAAAATTGAAAGAAATGGAATGAAAATTACATCACTTTTTATCCTAAATACACACTAAGAGATCCTTTGACATGGATCAAAAGAAGGATAAAACATTAAAATAAAGTGAAAATACCAAAGAAATAGGCTCGGGTACTAAGGTATAGAATGGGAAGGTGTTAGGCACCCACCCCACCCGATTCGAATAGATTGGTCTTGAATATTCACTTACTAAGACTATTTTGTCATGAGAAAACTAAAAAAGAGATATGAGCCTCGAAAATATAAATAATAAAAGATCTAGCACGAAGAAATAAAATAAAGTAGGAAAGATAGAAAGAAGATCTGACTCGGGCCTGAAGGCTTCCTATGTATCTGTTTAGAAAACAAAATCAAAGTCATGTAGTTCTTTGATTTACCCTCTTTTATCAAGAGTGATAAAAGAAATGAGATCAACTGGATCAAAAGAAAAATTGTTAAGGGTTTAAGGGCGTACCTTGTTCAATCGTTGGAATCGGGTAGATCTCTGGCTAGGAAAGTTTGGATCGGAGGCTTCAGTTGGGTAGATCTCTGGCTTGTTCTTTGGTTTGGAAAGCGTTGCTTCAACTTGCTTCGTGAAGGGAGGCTATCACTTCGGCAAGGCTTTGGCCTCGGGAGAGGGAGAGTTCTTGTAGAGAGAACTCTAGCATTAAACTAACAGGGTGAGGCTATGGAAATTATGTCCTCATAAAGTGATGGCTAGGGGGGCTTTATATATAAGAAAATATGGTGATGCGATAGACGACTTACCCGAAAGGAACGCTATCCTAACATGATAGTGATGCGATAGACAGCTTGCCTGAAAGTAACGTTATCCTAACAGGATGATAAAATATGATGTGATGAATGGCTTACCCAAAAGAAATGCTATTATAGCAAGATGGTGATGCGAAAGACAGCTTACCCTGAAAGAATAACGCGGTAGTTGATTATGCCCAAAGAATAACGCGGTAGTTGTAGTGTAGCTTTGGGGTGTCGATTCCACAGGGAGACTAAATTAAAAGAATAATAAACAGAATTTCTGAAACTACAGAAGTATTAGACGGTTAACGAGAAAATAAAAATATAGAAAAGTGATTTTTGAATGCAAATTAATAATTAAACAAATTAATTAAATGGAAGAAAATATTCAAATTTAACGAACAGTGGAATGTCGAGAATCCCTTGCACATATATGGTATTTAAATTATTTTTGATTCACTGATAACTCAATTAAGAAATTAAATTCCAAAAATCTCAATCGGAAAATATACAATTATGAACCACAATTAGACTGAAAATAACCCTTTGAAAAATCATTCAACACTTTTAAATCACACGAGTTATTATTCACATTGAAAAAACCCAACGACGACAATATACCCAACAAGCAATATTGCAGCAGAGAATTGAATCAATATAAATATTTAATTGTTCCAAAAATAATCAAAACATTAATCCATTCGATAGAAAAAGCATGACTGGATCTATAAACGGACTAAACCCTTTAATTATTCGGACAATAAAATCCAATAATAAATTTAGAATGATCAACGAAGAATTTTAACAAATTAAAACCACGTACAGGAATCAAAAATAAATTAAAACAACTATCTATGATACAAGTTCATCATTAACTCCACTTAAAAATTTAATTACCCATGTACAGGACGGGTAACATAAACCTCACGAAGAAAAGCTGAGTCATGGAGCAGCTGCGATGTTTCCTGTCGCCTCTGCGCCAGCCGCACCTCTGTTCCTCTTCTCTGGATCGCGCCACAGCAGCGATCTCCCCTCTATCAGCCGCACGGCTCCCCCCCGTTTTGTATCTTTTTTCTTTTTTTTTTATTAGTAGCCCTAACCCATTCCAAGTCAACCACGCCACATGCATAGTGGCAGCCGCACATGGCCCAGCCCATCGCGCGCTTCAACGTTTCCAAACCAGCGCTTGAAGTATGCCTCTGGGCCCACGCACATGGCGCCTTGCTCCCCAAACCGCTGGACCATTCCTCTCTCACGCGCGGGCCCCATCAAGCCAAACGCCCCACTCGCAACACCAAACTGCCCAAGCCAAGCAACCTTTTTGTACTTTTCTTTTCTTTTCTTTTTTCTCTCTTTCTTTATTTGCTTTTGTTTCTTCCCAGCCGTACCACATCAGCCCCTTTGACTTTTCTTTGTTATTTTTTTCTTTTCCTGCAGCCGCACAAGCCCACAGCAGTAATATTCAAGCCCATTTTGTTATTGGATAATGACTGAATCTTGACTCGCGTTCTTCATGAAAGTTGTAGCCCCAAATGAGTAGATAATTTTAGGCTTAAAAAACACCTGATTTGGACTTTGGAAGCTCAAGTTATGGCCCCTTCAAGTTGGCTGAACGGACAGAATTTAGAGCAGCTTTTCAGACCTGATTTCGAAATAATGTTTGGAGGCCCAAACGAACTCCGATTTTTTCAAACCAAACCTTTCTGAAAAGCCCAAGACGTCCTCTAAAAATTTCATGAAGACCAGTTTTCTGATTCTGAAACTTTAACAGTCATCTAAATCTCAATTGAAACTCAATGGTCGAATCTGCCAAAAAGCCAAAAATAGTTCCAAAAATATTAAGTGAAAAGCGCAATTACGAACTATCTCTCGCCAACAAATAATGCAATATTTGAGATATAAAATCTTATAAATACCGTTCTAACCAATCTCAGTGTGAATAAAAATTAAATAAAATAATATCAATCATAACCCAACATTTTATTCACTTTCTAGCAATTTAATCCAATAATCGGGTATTTAGAGTGCACTTTTGCGCACTCATCAGTGATGCGAAAGACGGCTTACCCTGAATGAAACGTTGTCTTAACAGGATGATAAAGTGTGATGCGATGGACGACTTACCTAAAAGGAATGCTATCCTAACAAGATGATGATGCGATAGACAATTTACCTGAAAGGAACCCTATCCTAGCAGCATGATGAAATTTGATTGTCCTTAATGAATAGATTGTCAAAATAGATTACATCCTCAGACGATTTTATCCGAGATGGATTACATCCTTAGTCTATGTTTTTGGTGGATGGATTACGTCCTCAGATAGTTTTTTGGTGGAGAATAAAGATTCCATTGGAAATGCCAGAATGTATTTTGTTGGAGAGATGAATTTCTCTGAGAAAATGATGATGGCTGAAACTTCACTAGGGAATGAACCGAGTTGACTCAGTGATCTTGATTTGTTTAAGAAATAAGCAGTTGTGTCTCACTCGAAAAATGTGGCCCGGATCTTGTGGGACCACTAAATGAATGCTACACGTATGATCTTTTGAAAGAAATCGTGAGTTACTTGTTAGCAGTTTCAGATTTGTGGGCCTACGACACTCAATGACAAGTTTATCAACATTGACTAGATTTGGAAAATTATCAATTTGCCTTTTGATGTACGGTGTTGAATCATGAAGGATTTTTAGACACATTTTGACAAGAAATTGGTTGAAATGGGCCAAAATGGGCCAAGATTTGTGCAAAATGGGCCAAAGCTCAATAAGTTCTCTACTTAGCCCCTATGTGCCGATGGGCACAAAGAATTGGGGGGGGGGGGTTTCCACCCTCTATTTGTTGATTGGCTACCCGTGAGTGTCTGTAATACCCCGACCTGAATTAGGGACTATTAAGCTGTTGTGTTAAAATTGGAAATCGACGCCTTTAGTAACGAGGTTGGTGTCAACCCCGACGCGCGAACTTTTAAGTAAATGTCCTGAAAAGTCAGGACGACTGTACATCACTTTCGTTGCAATCACCAACATGTCGATTCTGTGATAATTATATTTTCACGTCAACTACCGATTGTTGATACGAGTATGAGAACTTGACACATATTACGAGGATACGAAGATTAGTACCAAGATGATACATTTAAGAAAATAATTAATTTTTAAAGTAATTAATTATTTTAAATATTATTATAACAACTAATATATATAATTAAATGCAAAAATATATATATACTGTATAAATGATTATAACCTTAAATATATATATATATATATATGAGTATGTGTATGCATACATGCATGTATGTTAAAATATGAAATGTATGTATGTGATAAGAGGGCATGCTATTGTCCAAAGTGTACAAAGGTGAGTGTGTGTCAAAGAGAGGTGTGTGTATTACCCAAAGTGTATTAGGTTTAAACCATGTATATAGACATATATATATGTAAGTCAAACACCACACACACACACAACCGGCCACTCATGGCCTACCCAACAGTGGCAATTCAGACCCACTCATGAAGAAGCCTGAAATTGGCTAACCCAAATGGAGGGGCAATCAGATTTGCCATGATTCACTCTCCTTATACAAAATGTATGGTGCTTGTACACACACACACACACGGCCATAGAGAAAGAGAGAAAGAGTTCTGGGCATTCAGAAGGATAGAAGGGAGGTCTCGGAGGAAGAAGGAAAGAGAGAGAAAGCCACTGTTAGAGGTAAAACACAAAAACTATAATTTTCTCTCTCTAGAAAATTTTGCTATGCATGAACTGTTTTAGCTTCTAGATTTTATATATATGATGTTTAAGGTAGATAAACGTGATTAAGCATGAAATCTAAGCTTGAAAACACTTAGAAAACACCAAACCTATGAAAACTGCCATTGATGGACCTTGCTAAAAGCAGGTCTGAAATCATGTGAACAAAACTTTGTTTGGATTATTGGAACCTCAACTAGACTCTAAGAGAGTGTTAAAAACACTTAACCGCGATCAAGAAACCCAAGAACAACCCTCCAAAAATGGAGTCACAGTTTTGGGTTTCCAAAACAAACCCCACAAACTCGCGACTAAACCCACTATTATGAATGGGAACGGGATCCCCATGACGATAGGATCACAACAGAACAAACCCCATCGAGTTTGGCTCAAAAATGGGCATATACGACCGAGGCACAGTTTGGATTATCCAGTCTAAAACCGAACATATGAAGGGGTTTTAAAGTCCAAAATGAATGCCAAACTGGTCTTTTATACCTTAGAATCGATTTGGGACCAAAACAGGTAGGAATCGTTGAGCCAAAATCCACGAAATAGAAAGAATTGGAAACCTGCAACTAGGGCAACACGGGGGGAAGAAATGAGGAAGAAGACAGTGAGTTGGCTCGGTCTGTTGAAATCTCCGTGTCGACTCGGACGAGTGGTAGCCTCTGGGCTTGCCACCGAATTAATGGGGCGACGTCGTTTAGGCCTTAGGTATATATATATATATATATATATATATATATATATATATATATATATATATATATATATATATATATATATACGGTTAAGTTTTAAAAAGAAAAGAGAAGGATTGCGGTCAGTGGGGTTCGAACCCCTGACCTCACGCGCCCACGCGCATTCTTTCCACTCGGCCACGCACTTGCGTGTGCCATATATGCGAACGAAATATATATATTATACATATAATGAAAAAAAAAAATTAAAAAAGGTGCATTTGCACCTTATAGGATTCGAACGTGGGACGTATGGGGAGGGAGGTGACACGCTGGCCAGCGTGCCACCCTATTCAACCTGTTACTCATATGCAACTTAAATATATATATATATATATATATACTATACTTTATAATTTAATTTAATTAAGTGAAATTAATTAAATTAAATACTCTGAAATGGCCCGTTGTCCAAAAATTACAAGTTATATATGTAACCTTACTATCTTGGACCCTCTGAGCCCATTGGTGAGGTCCTCGACATGAGATGAGGTCCCGAAAAATTAAAGACCCCTAAAATGTCAAAATGACCAAAATACCCCTGCCTCATAAATAAGTCAAATGAGGTCCAAATAAAATAATTAAACAGTGGATTCTAACTATTTCAAACATTCTGAATCTAATAGTAGGGTCTGTTTCACGAGACGGGACTCTAAAAAATTTAGACCCGTTAAGGTATAAATTACCAAACTACCCCTAACATGTCCTAAGCCGAATTAAATTTTACGAAGGCCTAAACTGACTTTCTTCGATGCTCCGGACTCAATGGTAGAGTCTATTTGACCAAAAAAAATGTCTAAAATAAAAATACATAAAATTTGATGAATAGCATCTGTCAAATGACTATAAAGTAAAGTAACGCCAAAGTACTAATCTACGGCATATACGAGGACATGATAACACATCAACCTTAGAATAAAAATTTCTAACTCATAAATTGATCTTAGGTGAATTATGGAAGAACAACGACCCAAGTACACGATCATGACCAAGGCCCAAAGGGCCAAGGACCCAAAGCAATAGGCCTTCATGCAAGCACTGTTGCATCGTCAGAGAGTGATCGATAGGTTCGTCCGGATAGCCAAGGCGACAGAAGTCAGTCTCGGTGAGCCCCTTCATTTTCAAATCACCCACCAAGGCCATGGTGGCAGAGGCCAAGAGAAAGAAGGAGGAAAAAAAGAAAATAGAAGAGGAAAGAGAGAACACGGAAACCTTAGCCGAATGACGTTGCAGGTAATATTATTATTATTAAGTACATAAGTTGCTAGATCTATAATACAGCTATAAGCCGGACCAGTATAAGAATTTAGGCTTCTCATAGTCTACACTTAGTGAGTTATGAAGTTGATTTAGCACATATGAAATTTATGGAATCTTCATAAATCTTGATAGGCTAAGGAAAGAGAAAGGTAAAGGGAAGGCGCCTCTGTAGAGCTAAACCTAAAGGACCAAGGTGAGTAACCCTGTACTTGAACTGGAGATTTAACTCCATATATTTGAAGAAGTTTTAAGTTCAAGTAATTGCAGCTTTGAATATCAAATTCAGTCTTTATATGATTCCGTTCTTTTAAAATATTCTGTTACGGCATGCTTGATGGACTTTTATATTCAACTTGTTCTTTAAAATAATCAGCATGTCTAAATCAAATGCAAATCTCTTTAATATTCTGAATTTGATTATCACGTGTATTTGAAGCTTTATTGTAGAAGTTATACATTTCATGTTTTAAATGTTCATGAAAAATATCTATTGAAGAAGTCATGTGACAAATGTTTTATAAGATAAACGGTACTAAGTACCACCCCCTATAATGGTTGAAATCCTTCAGGATTCAATAGTACATGCCCGGTAGAAGGATCTAATCCCCCAGGCAAATGAGATATCTCCATCGACAGTATTGGTAGTAAAATGGGAGTCTGGTTCGAAACAGATTCCGCCTAATAAAAGAGAAAAGATGACAAGTGATTTTGAAAATAGAAGTAGGTATTATCCCTATTCTATTTCACGTGTTTATATGCTTTTAAATTGCATATGTTCTATTTGAAGAAAATGTGTATTTAGCTTGAATACTTTAATTGTTTCAAAGCTATTGTTTTAGGAATGCATATATTCTGTGTTCTAAAATGTACGAGCAATTGGTAGTGAGTATTTCATAAACCCTCATGTGCTAAAACCACTACCAGTTGAAAACCCCATGACGAATACAGGAATTACTCACAAGCTTTGATTAGCTTACCCGGATTTTATCCGCCCCCCTTTCAGGTGACTAAGGGCAGATCGATTTTTGAAGACTATAAGGAGGAACCTAGCTTTGGGAAGATTTTCTTGAGGAGTTCTTTTGGGGAAAAATCACATGAACTCTGATTAATATGTTTTGTATTAGCTGATATTTTAAGGACGTGTATTAAGCCCCACGGGGCAGTTGAATTAAGATTTTAATTATGAAGTCTTTTAAGTTTTAGTTATGCTCTGATTTTATATGAATGTGTGAACATGTGTACCATTGTGAATAGCGGCAGTATCGGACGGATGTGCAAATTTTAAATAAGAAAGAAAAGAAAAAGTTTTTCACGCTTCCGCAACCACATGAAGCACATCTATTCGATACCGCTGCCTATGCGAGCCTTGTCTCGAGGCCTTCGGGTCTTCAGGCGGCGGTCGCGATCCGGTAATCCGCGTAGGGTGGGTTTCGGGTCGTGACAGTGTCGATCGTTTCTCAGGTGCCTGGGCAACATGCTTTAAAATGTGTTGCGACTTTTGATTTTCCATTGCATTCTTGATTTCTCTCATACCCCTCTTACGACCAATTTTTACAAAGTTGTGAAAAAAGTTAGATTAAATTATTTGTCACTTTTTTGAACCTCTCGAAAGATCAAACAACTTAATTTCCAACCACAAATTCAAAAATCGCAAGAGAAAATGTCAAGCGATGGCCATAATGACTTGGACCGAATGTTCGATATTGATTAGGATTTAGGGATGTTTGAACTGGTGCATGACACAATCTTCTGATATAAACCAGCCTCGGGCTTTCGAAACAACACGAGCTTTCTCTAAGTGTGGATTTTCTTGAGTTTTCTTCCCCTTGTTTTGAGATTTTTGAATTTAATTCTTGATGCATTTGGTTTGTCTTTCACCCTTTGAAAGTGTTTTGCATGAAATTTTGGTTGCATGCATGCATGGGAATATCACCCATGTGCCTTTTGGAAGGTGCACACCACGCGCTTATGAAAATGCTCGAATGGGCAATTTTTGATTTGTCTTGGTTTTTTGCATTTGGTTCATGCTTTTTTGGCATGCTTATGGCATTTGAAAGGCTTTTCTAACAAATTGGTTTTGATTCCATGCAACCGAACTCAGAAATTTGAGCTCAGGGCTCGATAGTGGACATAACGGAGTGATGGGCTGATTTGCCCCTCTAATGTCAATGGTAGGTGAGAGCGGCCAATTTTGGGCCGTTTATAGACCGGATAGTCCATGTTGACCATGATAAGAAGATTCTCTATGCCCTAGTGAAGATGGTGGGACACCATCAACACTTTCCACCTTTGGTTCGAAGAGGTAACATTGACTTCTTTTGACTTCTTAATGATCACGGGCCTTCGGGTCAGCAGTGATCGAGTGTCATGGGACAATGAAATGCATAATCGGGGTTATGAGATTTTTTGGTTTCTATGATGGCGACCAACGTTAGCCTTCGGTGGTACGATGTGGGTTAGGTATATATTGGAAAACGTCTGCTTCCGAGAATGCCATAACACTTTTAAGGAAGACCAGTTTACCAGAGCCTTAATGCTTTTTGTCTTTGGTCGGGCCCTCCTAGCTAACGTTGGTGACACCATACATTTTTTGTGCCTCCTTACTTTGGAGAATGTGATGAATGGGCACTTCAACTGGGGAGATGCTGCGATGGCTGTTTTGTACCATTGGATGTGTGTGCTATCTTCGGCGGTCACCAAGGGACTTGGTGATTTTAACATTTTTTGAGAGGTATGAATTTTTGAATTCCCTCATTTCTTCTTTTAAGAAAATGTCATGTTGATTGACTTTCCTACTTAGACAGATCTGAGACTATAAGATATTTCAATTGTTACCCTACCCGTTGGTGGAGGTAGAAGATAACATGTTTCCTCATATGTGGTAGTGGCAGAAGGCAAACATGCGGACTTGCTGGGGGGTGAACGTGGTGCAGAAATTCTGGGAAGCCTTAGACATACTCCAAGTTGACACGGTTAGTTCTTCTATTTGGAATTTTCTTTTGTTGATATGTGATGTGAGAAACTCATGCTTTTCATTTATGATAGATTCGATGAAATCCTTAGAGAGTGGTACCGGCCTCAGTGGAGCGGAGTATTGGCATAGCGCGCCGACGCTTAATTTTGGAAGGCCCTTTTGAGATGGGTTTATTACTTGGGTAAGAGAGTGATCCACCAAGTAGATATGGTTACGCAACTTTTTTCGCCTATATCACTCCCAGCCAACATGAAAGACTTGGACTCATTTGACTTCGACCTTGACTTCTTGAAGCTTTAAGAGAAAGTGGATATGCAACGGTTCTTCAATTAGTTTGACCATATGATGAGCTACTTAGAGGAGTTGATGCCTCCTTTGACTGGGGGTCCGCCTCCTTCACCTAGGGCTAGAAGGCGAAGCACGAGTGATAGGTCATCTCAGGAGGCTGCCACTACAATGACTGACGCATGACTACTGGCAGCTATTTTGGCTTTCAATGTATTGGTGATGACCGATGATGGAAATTTCAATCTAGAAGAGTTATCCTGGCTAATTGGGGTTATTGAAGGATTACTGGTTCCTGACCATTTGATTGGGGTAAGAGCTTTCTTTTTGTCTAAGATTTTTCATGATTTTTTGCTCCTTAAATTGAAACAAGCTTTTGTTGGAAATTCAGGTGGCCCAGACCATTAAAGAGGAGGCCTGTGTCTACATCATGTCCTTGAAACATAAGTTTGCCTAAGTTACTGTGGATTTATGGCAGAAATCCACTTACCGAACCGACTCTAACATTTTAAGGACATGATTCCCCATTTTGATTGTTCATGCATTGAATGCATTTTGACATTGCATTGATTTTGACTTGAAACTCGTGATCTTTCCAGCTGCTAGAGTCTCTCGCCTTTAGGACAAGATCATCCTGCAGGAAGGATTCCTAGCGGGAGACGAGAAGGAGAGCCAGATAAAAAAGGCAGGAGTCAACTGAGTAGCTTCCATACTCAACTAGCTAGGCCCAACAGGACGTCAAACCAAGTGGTGGAGAGCGAGAGTGAGGACTCTGAGAAAGAGGAGGCTCCTCCTCATCAGTTTCGATGACAAAAGGGAGGATGACGAGGGCACCGTTAGATGAAACTTTTCTTTTTTTATGAACACTTTGTTCGATGAACAACTTGTCCTTTTTCAATAGTCTTCATTTTTTTTGTTTTGAATAATGAATGATCAATGCATGTACTTTTATTTATGAATGTGTCTAATGTCAGCAAAAAATGAACAGGAATTGGTATCTGATATGTTTCGGATTGACAAAATAGGAGGAAAACAACAAAAACATGCGAAATTGGACAAAATGACCTGAAATTTCTCTATGTACCGATCGACATACAGAGAGGGGAGGTTTCTTCCACCTATGTGCCAATCGACACTCAGGGTGTGCCGATCAACAATGAGCTTTGTCATGGGGAATTTCATAGCCTGTTACGTATTTTTTTTGCGTGTTTTCCAAAAATCAGTCTCCTAAATCAACTTGGAAACGAACTTGATAATTTTTTAGGATATATTGCAAACCCTAAACCTCCCTACTTTTCATATTCAGCCTCTTGACAACTCTATTGCTGTATTTTCTGCCTCTCTGCTTGAATAGCTTCTAGAATCATGGATGTGGCTTTTTTTATGAACAAATCCATACATGGCTGTATTGCCTCTCAGGCTCGAAAAAGATTAACTTGGAGGCATTGAGACTGAATGTTATTTTCTCTCTTGCCCAAGCTACCATAGACGGGCATCTGTTACAGGCTTGTGCTCGCTTTTGGGATCCCGTTGATCACTGCTTTGACTTTCATCTAGAAGAAATAAGTCCCACTTTTGAAGAGTTTTGTTCTCTTTTTTATGTCATGGTTCAAAGTAAACTGATCGTCCCTTTTGTATAGCGTGGTTATTCTTTTTCTCTGTCTTCTTTGCTTGACTTGGATGCTGAGAAAGCAAAGGAATTAGTTCAAGATGAAGCTTTTTCCCTACTTTCTATATTGGAAATTTTCATGAATCAAGAGGCTAGCTGCACCAAGTTGTGTGCCTTTGCTCTGTGCTTTTTCTCGAGGTTCTTGATTATCCAAGAGCCTGATTTGGTTAATGTTCACCTAATTGATGTCGTGATCGAACTAAATAAGGCAAAAATATAATGGGCATCGTTATTGCCGAGACTTTGAATGGCTTGGACTTGGTTCATAATGGATCAAATGTTTTTTAGAGGTAGCCCCTTGCTGCTGACAATGTGGTTACGTGATAAATTGAAGCTCTTGGCACCTTCAGTTACCATCCCTTATATGTCAAAATAGTATTGTTCAAGGGCCTTATTGATGACCAAAGATAATGAGAGAGATTGGTATGAGTTCCTTGCTCAACTTTCACCTGATGATATTGATTGGTCCACTGTTCATTGGAAAAGCAAAGCCCCTCGCTTGCACTTTCCTGATTATTCTTGTGTTATCTTGGCAGGCTTGAGAGATACCTCTTTTTATTATCCCATCTGGATATTGCGTCAATTTTGGTGTATGCAGGTTGCTCTATGGACTTGAGGTCCTCACTTTATTGTGGAAAGATTGACTCCGTTTAAAGACACAGATATCCAATTGTTGGGAATGTGCTCATTTTCCAGACTTGGATAATACAGATTATTTCAACAAAGTGTTTATGATGGGAGAACATTTATGGTGGCTCCAAGACCTAATCAGTGAAAATGAAGAATTTAGGGATTCTATCTTCTTTGAAGAGATTGGAATAGACACTAACGTGGATATAACTTTAAAGTTGGAAACGATCAAAGAAGGTTACAAAGACTTTGAAGAAAGAGGAATAGAAAAGTTGGATTGGGAAGCAATGAGCCAATCACGAGGTGTGACGGAAACAAAGACAGCAACCCCTTTAAGCTTGCAAAGGAAATGAGAAGGACCTAAGAAGGTACCGGAATTCAAATATAACAATGATGAGCTAGACTTTGGGCATTTTTCTATGCACGTAGACTCGACAAGGAATTACCTGAGTTTCAATGAGAAAGAGACGGGTCACCGCTTTGAGTTGAAGGGTAGGTTAGTGGAGAAGAAAGCATTAGGAAAAGAAAGGATATGAGTATCCTTTAGTAATAAAGATTTAAAATTTTTTCTTTTTTTCTTTTCTTTTTAGAGGAGGTCAGTTCCATTTTAGACTTAGACAAAGTTGATAGGGCTTTTACCTGTTATTGAATAAAAGATGATCTTTGACTTTTCAATTTGAAAGAATGAAACTTTTATTACAATTTTTTAGACCACACTTACAGTAACATCGTGAGCTACATACGTACCCCTGTATTGCATGTATAGGAAAAATATGAAGTGGGGGGATCAGGTCGTCGTAGTTTAGTACAATGGGCAACTAGCCGCTAAACAAAATATTTCTTGAGTTGGTCGAGGCTGGTAGGTGATAAAAACTCATATCCATCCGTATTGGTGAGCCACACTGCTCTTCTAGTGGCTATAGGTTTGATAATGAATGGGCCATTCTATTTGGGCCTGAATTTCCTTCTCACGTCAAGTACTGGTGCACGGTTTTCCTTTAAAACCAAATCTCCTACTATCACGACCCGAAACCCACCTTATGCAGATCTCGTGTCGCGGGGCTGACCCTAAGGCCGTCCCTACTTTTTCCATTCCTGTATCATAGTACTAATATGCAATGTACTAAAAATTTAAAATAATAATCAGCGGAAGTCTTATAAATACAATAATCAGCGAAAGTCTGTAATATATATCATATGGTTCTACAATGTCAAACCAAAACTAAACATAACTAGCACCCGTGGGTGGTGAATACATGGGAGAACTAAAACATAGACTGTTACATGGTATACCACAATGTGACACACCAATCACCACTTGACACGTGTAGCTACGGGTCAGCTTATGCTTGGCCATCCAACTCAAGCTCGGACATTTAGTTTAGGCTCGGTAGAGCAAAACCCATAAAGGCCGAGCATGTATCTTTAGAGCAGACCTACTTCTCTGAAGCTTACAGGTCCGAACACAGGTCTTCAGTGCAACGCATCGATAATCAGAGCTCATCACCGCCTCAAGATACACCGAGCAGAGAATAAGGAAACAATCTTTTACAAGGAAGCCACCACTCGTGGTTATCTCTATTTGATACAATATCCTACAAGGTAACTGCTATCTCTGATGATCAAATCCCTATTTTCATGGCTCTGAATCCTAATCAACTTAGGAAGGCCACTGCCTATAAATCAAGCCCTAGAGGTACGCTCTATTCTCATGCTCATTATTTGGCTTTCATTACAGTCTTTCAATTCAGTTTATTGACTTAAGCATCGGAGCGGCTACCGTAGGAGCCAACCCAGTGGTCCTCTGATCTTCTTTTGAGTGTTCCACAAGGAGCCGAGCTTGGAGCATACGTGGGCCAAAAAGTGCAGCATCAGTTTAGTGCCATCTGTGGGAAGACGACAATCACCAAGTGCTCTACTAATTCAAAACTCATCCTCCTTTCTCTAAAGGATTATGACTCCCAATCTCCGACCCAGGAAGAATACTCAAAATCCTCAAAACCCTCAGCCTCAACCGCCTGTCGGACGTGGAAGAGGACAAGTGAGTGATCCCGTGCAACAAGAGCTTGCCGAAACTAGGCGGCAGAACCAGTTGTTGCAAGAACAACTCTTGACCATGTCCAGAACTCTGGCAATGCTTACCCAGAATCATGAAACTAATCCTCAGAATCCACCCGTCAACACAAGCACTCAGGAGGCACAGCCTCCTACTACTGTCCACATTCATGGAGATCCTCAGCCATCAACAGTCGCCGGTAGAGGGATACTAGCTTTTATCCCAGAAGTCCATTACCGTAGCACCACTAGGGTTCCTGTCCCTAGGGCTTCGGGAGTGAACCATGTACCACAAGAGTCTCAACCCAAGCAGCCTCTGCACCACCAGCCCAGGAGAATCAGAACAACCCCCCAATAATGGGCCGGGATCATCCTACCCATGTAGGCCCTGAAGTTGCAAGGCCTGACTCGCATCATCCTATCTTGCCAAGGGGATCGGTAAGAGCTGAGGAAGTTGCTGAATCAATGGACCGCACTGTTGTTATGAGGGGTGCTCAAAATCCCCCAGAACAAGACAAATTGGCCAGGCTGCTCAACAGGTTTGCCACCCCATTCACCAATGCTATCATGGTTAAGGAGAGACCCAAGAAATTCGTCGTCCCAAAATTCACCCCTTATGATGGGACAGGGGATCCAGGGGACCATTTCTCCCACTACCCACACACCATGGCCCTACATGGCACTTCTGACACCTTTTTTATGCCGAACATTGGTGACTAGCCTCAACGGCACTGCTCTGAAGTGGTTCTACCACCTCCCGCTGAACTCAGTTACTAGTTTCTATGAGCTCGGTAGAAGATTTCTGGATAGGTTCATGACCAGTAGGAGGTTGAGAAAGGGTCCCGAATTCTTGTTGAAAATAAAGCAAACAAAGGAAGAGTCCCTCAGAGGGTATATTGCACGTTTCAACGCCGAACTCACTGAGTTTACAAACTATAGCCCCAGTTTCCTTATGGCCGCTTTGGCTTCCGGCCTTGCACAAGAAGGCTTTAGAGACTCCTTGACCAAAAATCGCCCTGCAAACATGGCAGCACTCATGGACCGAGCAAGGAAATACATTAACTTGGAGGAAGCCAAAGACACTTCCAGAAAGATCAAGGAACAAGCTCAGAAAAATGACCAGAAGAAAGACGGTCAAAGGAAGGACCTAGCTCGGCTAGGAAGAGAGCCAGAAGCCCAGAGAAAAAAGGGGTACCCAGAACTTCCTATAACTCTGGGCTAAGAGAGTTCAATAACTTTACTCATCTAAATACCTCTCCATACAACATATTGAAGCAAGTAAGATCTCGAGAGAACCTGAGATGGCCAGAGCCTTTGAAAGGTGACCCTAGCTACCGAGATCAAACCAAGTATTGTGATTTTCACAAAGACCGCGAGCACACAACTAACACCTGTAAGGCTCTCAAACATAAGATTGAGCAGCTAATTAGGAAAAGACGACTACAGGAGTTCATCAAGCAGGACGGAGGGCAGAACCCCCGTGATAAGCGACCCCAATAAAGGAAGCCCGACCAGAGGCAGGAACAAAGGGAAGGACGGAACGAGCCTCTACGGCAGAACAACCAAGTAATCTTTGTCCTACACGCAGATTCCCCTACAACTGGGACTTCTAACAGATCGAGGAAGCGTTATGCTCGGGAGGCCAGGTCTACTCCCAACATCATACAGATCTCTAGCGTGGAGAAAAGATTAAGGCCTGTACCAGAAATCTAATTTATGGATCAAGACCTTACAGGGGTACATTGTCCTCATAGTGACGCCCTGGTCATCTCCCTCAAGATCACCAACTTTGAAATCCGAAGAGTCCTTGTAGACACTGGGAGCTCGACTAGCGTTCTGTTCTATGACCCCTTCAAGCAGATGAAGCTCAACCCGAGTGACATTAAGCCCACTGGTATAATCATGGCAGGTTTTGATGGGAACCTCAACACTCTATTGGGAAGGATTGATCTGGCCACCACCGCAGGAGAAGGGGAAGAACAAAAGACCATAGTAACTGAGTATATGGTTTTGAATGCCAAATCTCCCTACAATGTCATAATTGGGAGGCCTTAGCTACATGAGATGGGGGCAGTCACATCAACCCTCTACCAATGCTTAAAGTACATCCACAATCAGATTGTCTACTCTATCAGAGGATGCCAACCAACCTTTCGAGAGTGCCATGCTCTCGCACTCAAGGCCAAGGCCCCCAAATAGCAATTACTGCATGCCCGTGAGTGTGGGGATCTAATCCATTCCTGCTATCACGAGGCAGAAGACTGTCCCTCCAGAATTGACGAGCCATTAAGCCCTAAAGGAAGGGACAGCAGGGCCAAACCCATAGGGGGTCCCATTAAGATCCTGGTCAGCTCAGAAGACTAGGGGCACTACCTACAGATAGGTCCAGACCTGACACTTGTCGAGCAGGATGAGTTGATCAAATTCCTGAAGAAAAACCTCTCCGTGTTTGCCTGGGAAACGAGGGATATGGAAGGAATAGATCCAGAACTCATCACTCACAAACTGATGGTGGATCCAGACCATCCACCAGTAAGATAGAAGAGAAGGCCACTCGCTCTAGAGCGGCATCAGATCATTAACGATGAAGTCCAAAGGCTGCTCGATGCCAACATGATACGAGAGGTATTTTATCCTGACTGGCTAGCTAACATTGTTCTGGTCAAAAAGAAGAATGGCAAGTGGAGAATCTGCGTCGACTATACAGACCTCAACAAGGCATGCCCCAAAGATAGCTTTCCTCTTCCGAGGATAGATCAGTTAGTCGATGCTACTGTAGGACACGAGCTTATAAGCTTCATGGATGCCTATTTCGGATATAATCAAATACAGATGCATCCTCCTGAACAGGAAAAAACATCATTCATAATTGAACGAGGTCTCTATTGCTATAGAGTGATGCCGTTCAGACTAAAAAATGTTGGGGCCACATATCAGCGTCTGGTTAATAAGATGTTCAGCCCCTTAGTCGGCAGTACTATGGAGGTCTACATTGATGATATACTGGTCAAAAGCCTGCGGAAGAGTAGTCATCTCTAGTGCCTGGCTCAAACGTTTGATATCCTAAGGCAGTACAAGATGAAGCTCAATCCCTCGAAATGCACCTTTGGTGTAACAAAGGGAGAATTCTTGGGGTACATAGTCTCTCAGAGAGGTATAAAGGCGAACCCCACCAAATTGGGGCCCTGATCGGACTGGAGTCTCCAAGGACCAAGAAAGACATTCAGGCTCTGAATGGTAGAATAGCAGCTCTGAGTAGATTTATTTCCAAATCCACTAATTGTTGTCTACAATTCTTCAAAGCTCTGAAAGGTAACAAAGCTCTACAATGGACTGATGAATGTGAAAAATCCTTTCAGGAACTAAAGAAGTACTTAGCCTCACCTGAGCTCTTGTCAAAGCCAATCCAAGGGGAAAAGCTACTTCTCTACCTTGCAGTCTCTGAGAACGATGTCAGTTCTATACTAGTCAGGCAGGACAAGGGCGTGCAGAGGCCCATCTTTTATGTCAGCAGAGCACTGTTAGACATAGAGAAGAGGTACCCCGAGATTGAGAAACTGGCCCTTGCACTTATAGTATCTGCACAGAAGCTCAGACCCTACTTTCAAGCTCATCCCATAGAAATTCCAACTGTTTATCCCTTGAAGTCAGTACTGAGGAAGCCAGAGTTATCGGGACGATAGTCAAATGGTCAGTAGAACTAGGGGAGTTCAATATATCCTATGTTCCACGGATCTCAATAAAAGGGCAGGCCTTGGTAGTCTTCGTTGCCGAATTCACCCCAACACTACTGGACAGAGCATAACTTTATGAAAATTTGGGGGCTTGGCAGATATACACTGACAGGTCGTCTACCGACCGAGGTGCTGGTGTTGAACTGGTATTACAGTCCCCTGATGGGCTTATAACCGAAAGGGCAATTAGCCCAGGGTTCAGAGCCTCCAACAACAAAGCAGAGTATAAGGCCCTTATTCTAGGGATGAAGCTAGCACAAGAATGCGAGGCTCAGAGCCTTGAAGTATTCTGTGACTCCCAATTAGTGGTCAGCCAAGTTCAAGGAGAGTATGCTATCAAAGATGAAAGAATGCTTCGGTATTCAGAACTGGTCAACTTGTTGAAACGCACCTTCTGAGCATTCTCAATCCAAAAAATAGAAAGGGGTTAGAACTGCAGAGTTGATGCCTTGGCGAACATGGCATCCCATATGAAGTCAAAAATGGACTCAACACTAAAAATCTCCCACCAACCAAGGCCCAGCATTGAAGAAGTCCAGGTCGCCCAAATTACAGAACAGCCTCAGAACTGGATGACTCATATCCTCCAATACTTAGAAGAAGGGCTCCTCCCAGAGGACAAGAATAAAGAAAAAAGAATCCGCATCAGAGCAGCTCGGTACCTTGTCATGAACGGAAGGCTCTACCGAAGGTCTTATTCTCAGCCATTGTTAAAATGCCTGGCTCCAGAAGAATCTCAGTACGTCCTGGCAGAAATTTATGAAGGAATATGTGAAAATCATAACGGAGGCAGAATCATAGCACACCGAGCTCTAACACAAGGCTACTACTGGCCTGCAATGCTAAGGGAAGCAAAAGAATATGCTCGCCAAAGGTTTGCCCCCTACCAACATCAACCCCGTCATGAACTCATCCCGATCACAAGCCCATGGCCTTTTGCACAATGGGGAATGGACATCATAGGCCCATTGCCTAAAGCCACGTCGAACAAGAGATATCTATTGGTAGCTATCGACTACTTCTCAAAATGGGCAGAAGCAGAGCCACTAACACGCATTACAGAGAAGGAAGTCAAAAGCTTTAGTTGGAAAAATATAGTCTGCATGTTCGACATACCTCGCGTGATCGTCTCAGACAATGGCACGCAATTTGCTAGTAAAACATTCAAAAAGTTCTGCCAAGACCTGGATATCAATCATCACTTCTCCTCACCTGGTCATCCTCAAGCCAATGGGCAAGCAGAGGTCACTAACCGAACGATCCTTGATGCTCTTAAAAAGAGGCTAGAAGGAGCTAAGGGAAAGTGGGTTGAAGAACTCCCTAGAGCACTCTGGGCCTACAGAACAACTAGGAGAACTCCAACATCAGAAACTCCCTTTTCACTCACCTACGGCACCGAAGCAGTGATCCCTGTTGAGATCGGCATGCCTACCCTAAGGATTGAAGCTTTCAACGAAGAGACCAATAACCAACAACTCGCAGAAAACTTGGACTTGCTCGAAGAGAGAAGAGAGCAAGTCGTGGTCAGAATGGAAGCATATTAGCACAGGATGGTTAGCTGCTCAAAGCTTGGCCTTAAGCCTGCCAGCTTCCAAGTTGGAGACCTTGTCTTAAGAAGGGTGTTCCAGAACACTAAGGATCCCACCATGGGAAAGTTATCACCCAACTGGGAGGGCCCCTATAGAATCACCAAAACAGTAAGACCGACCACTTATTGGTTAGAGAACATGGATGGGAAACATGTTCCCAGACCTTGGAATATAGAACACTTACGGAAGTATTATTAATAAAGAAGCTTTTTTTCATTTCAAATATTCCATGAAGTGTTCTTATCTTAATGTACAAACCTTATATCTGGTCTATCTTAATGTACAGACCTCGTGTCTGGTCCATCTTAATGTACAGACCTCGTATCTGGTCCATCTTAATGTACAGACCTCGTGTCTGGTCTATCTTAATGTACAAACCTCGTGTCTGGTCCATCTTAATATACAGACCTACGAATCTGGTCCAAAAACAAGAAGTCTGATTTACTCATACATTCTCAAATCTAACTATTGGCACAAGTCTTTGGCTCGGCAAGCAAAATTGCTACTGCAATCATTGAAAGCTATTTTACTCAAAGGATTGCTCTACAGAGTTAATCTGAATAGAGCACGAACAACTCAGACTTCGTCAAGGACAATCTCGTGTACTACCGTGCAGCAATAACTCAATATATCACCAAGACAGTTTAGCTCATAGAACTCACAAAGTATTTCAAATTGGAGAAGGCGCTGATACTATGAAAATCCATCTATGCAAATAGAACCAGTGACGGAAAGCAGTTGGCAACAGTGCTTAGGAAAATACGCTAGCTCGGGAAGAACATAATTTATTAAAAGAGAAAGAAACTCGGTTTTATTGATAAGTCCATAAAAAAGTTACATCAGAATGAATAGATCAACAAAGAGACAAACTACAATCCTGAAGCTACAATAATTTCGAACAAGTCGCGTTTTAGTTCCATGACATCATGGCTTTCTTCCTCCGACTCCCCTAAAGTCTAGGACAAGGGTCCAGGGTCCTAAGACACCATTACCGCTGCCACCGGCTCCCATTTGAAAGGAAGGAACCCTGAACCCCAATCTGCATCATCACCTGCCCTGGCACCAATGCAGAAGGATAATTCCGGGTCTCATGACACCTTCATTCTCCGCCTTCGTTCTCCTCAAATTCAGCATGGCACCTTGGCTGACTTGTGCAAGGGTCTCTGCCAGGGGAAGAAGGGGAGGAGGCATCTCCTCATCATCTTCAACATCAACACACCAAGCCACGGTTGAATCGAGGAGGGCCCGCCTCCATAAGAGGAAATCCCTATAGGATGCTAAGATGGACAGAGAGATCTTCTCCTTTAACCTTTCTATAGGAACCAAGGCAAAATGGTGGGCTATCCTTAGCCACAGTTTGATCACACCCAACTCAGACTGAGGGTCGTCAATCACCTCCGGATGGCAGTAACTCCTATAGCAATTCAAGTCCCTTTGATAGGGAAACATCATAAAAACAGGCAATAGGAAAAATGGATGTGGAAGCACCCCCTCTCTCCCCTATATATAGACCCTTGAAGACAAAGAGTCATCCATCTGAACCATCACGATGGTTTCGAAAAATAGTGACCTTGAATAAACCCCAAACGAAGGGTGCGTAATAAATGATATGATAAACCATCATCTTATAAGATGAAAAGACAGAATGCTTAATCTTCTTGAAGTCTATAGCCTTAATTATGCACTGAAGCTCAAACTAAGGCTTGGGGGGGAGTAACTGATATACCACAATGTGACATACCAATCACCACTTGACACGTGTAGCTCAGGTCAGCTCATGCTTGGCCATCCAGCTCAAGCACAGCCATTTAGTTCAAGCGCGGCAGAGCAAAACCCACAAAGGCTAAGCACGTATCTTCAGAGCAGACCTACTTCTCTAAAGCTTACAGGTCCGAACACAGGTCTTCAGTGTAACGCATCGATAATCAGAGCTCATCACTGCCTCAATATACGCCGAGCAGAGAATAAGGAAACAATCTTTTACAAGGAAACCACCACTCGTGGTTATCTCTATTTGATACAATATCCTACAAGGTAGCTGCTATTTCCGATGATCAAATCCCTATTTTCATGGCTCCAAATCCTAATCAACTTAGGAAGGCCACTACCTATAAATCAAGACCTAGAGGTATGCTCTATTTTCATGCTCATTATTTGGCTTTCATTATAGTCTTTCAATTCAGTTTATTGACTTAAGAATCGGAGCGGTTACCGCCGGAGCCAACCTGGTGGTCCTCTGATCTTCTTTTGAGTGTTCCACAAGGAGCCGAGCTTGGAGCATACGTGGGCCAAAAAGTGTAGCATCAATACATTTCTTCAAAATGTCCTCCTACGCTCTTAGACTCCTACTGGGGTCTTGAAGCATCATTACCTGAAAAATGACAAATAAATGGAATGAGCTACAAAAGCTCAGCAAGTAAATTCCCATCTCCGACACTGGTATCGGTAATCAATAAGAATATGAATCCATGAATAAGGATATGATAGCCAATCATATGAAATGAGATGTTGTGATAGCCAATGAGAACAATTGCCATAATGGCCAATGAACAGTGGGGTCACAATATACAATCAAGAGTAATGGATATAACATCAACATGGAACTTTCAATAACAATGTATCAACATGAATGTACTGCCACAATAAATCGATCACAATCAATTCAATAAGGAATGTTCTCTTAGTATAAGATAAGCATAGGGAATAGTGTCATTCAACAATCGTAGTCATATCAATCATATAAAAGATGCATTTATTCTGTGTTAGGGCTTGGCACACCCTCGGTCTTTTGGGGCCCGGCATAACCCCCAATGAACTCCAATGAATTTCTATATATCCGTTCACGGACTTGACTCGTAAGTCTCTAGTGAATTAGAAAGCATCGGATGAATATTGTGACTGAGCATAAATCAAGCATACATAAACATATCATGATCATAAGTGATTCCATAAGAGTATAAAAATGGAATATCATATATACAGTGAAAACATAACAGTAGGCTTTTCAAGGCATGGTTCAACATGATAACAATGATATAGCAGTCAATCAATGTCCACAAGATAGAACAATATCACATTATGAAAAATAATAATATCAGGTACGTTCAAGAGTACAAGTTCGGCAGTAAAAAGAATAAACTTGGCTTGGAAACACCATATGCAAAAGAATAGGTTTTACTTACCTCTAAATGCGGTCCTACATCAGTATCCCATGAGTTTGCCCTTTCTTTTTGAGTTCCCAATATATCAGTAAATACGTCTCAGATTTAATGCTATTCATCAAATTTTATGCCTTTCTATCATAAGTATCTCTATCACTAATTTAGACTCTACCATTGAGTTTGGAATGCCGAAGAAAGTCAGTTTAGGCTTTTGCGGAATTCCATTTGGGTTCGGGTAACAATAGGGGTATTTTGGTTATTTAGTATTTCTACAGGTCTTTATTTTTCAGAGTCTCGTCTCGCAAAACGGACCTCACCATTGGATTCAGAATGCCCGAGATATTCAAAATACACTATTTATTTATTTTAATTGGACTTTGCATTATTTTACTATTATTAATTTAATTTAATTAATTAATTTAATATAGTTTTAACATAATATATATATATATATAGTCAAATTGATTCACACGGGCTTGCCTGTCAACTTGGTCACGTGTGTCTCACCCTTACCCTCAGTTTACAGTTCGACTTGTAGGGGCTACGCCCCTGCGCATTTTTTTCCCTTTATTTTCTAAGCCAAACAATGATTAACTCCTTTAACCGTATATAGAACATCACCAATCTCTTTATCCCCAATTTCAATTTAAAACACTTGGAGCCAAACAGTCTCATTTTCTTTTAAATTAAAAATAGCTTTAACCAAAAATGATGCAGTATTAAGGTCCAAAGCCCCAACACGACACCGTTCGGCTATCACTGTTCATCACCCTCCTCGACAATCTAGTGATGCAACAGTAGGGTTCTGTCACCTTCTCCGGTGACGGCAACCCATTTCCAATCATATTTTGCCCCAAATCCAATGCAGTTTTCTTCGACTTTTCATGGGGATCATGTATCCAATCTCGGTTTATCATTTGGGTGACTCTAACCCTTCGCATAGAAAGGATAACAGCTCCGGTCGATTTTTCGGCCAAGCCTTCCCTCTCAATTTTGTGACTGTTAAGTCACTGCCCAAGCCTAGTTTTTAGTCTAAACATGATGGAGACCAATTGTTAATAGCTTTGCATTCATAAGACTAAGTTTATCACATGAAATCTTCACAACCCGAATTATCTATCACAACCTGCAACTACTATTTTCTACCCCATTTTATAACCTTTTCCTCTGATTCTTTTTCCTAAACACTCCTTATTTCATACTGATTTAGACCTTATGATTAAAACCTAGTATAATGCTTTGAATTGTAAAAACAAAAGCTTGATCACTCACCTGAATTTCTTAGTTCTGCTCACTGTAACTCTTTAGAACCTCTCAACTCCTGCTTCTGAATCCTTGGGAAAACCTCATTTTTGTCTCAGCTCTTAATCTTCTTCTTTATTTTTATTTTCCCTTAGAATCCCTTCTGTATAAAAAGGCTTAAAACTTCCCACTTGCCCCACTCTCACGCCTACCTTTTCTCTCTTCTCCCCTATTTTTTGCAGCCATTTTTGATTGCTTTTCAACCGTCCTTCTCTTTTCCATCATCCACGCACCCAATGATACATATATATATATATATATATAAAATCCTCCCTACTTACACCTTAGTGTCGGTAGCCTTGTTGTCTTCACCACACCCACACACATCACACACACATAGCCACACACAGAGCACTTCCATTCAGCCTTTCCCCTTCTCTTTTTTGCCTTTTCCATTTCCAAAGTACATATACATATACATATTATAATACCATATATATATATACATATATATACATGTATTTATACCTTAACTATACATTAACATATATCCATATATATATATATATATATACATATATACTAATTTCTATAAGCATGTACATACACTCATATTAAATAGACTACGCATCCATGCAACGTTCACGTGCATGGGAAAGCATGCGTGTACGTATTACGAGGCTTGATCCTAGGTTGTTCGGGTGTTGCCCGACACTGGCTGTACAAATAAACCGTTCACATTCCAAAATCGTTCAGTCCCATAAAATATCATGATATAGAGCTTAAACAGCTTGAGTTACAACTGGTGTTACACTACTCGACCGGGACTACCTCGATATACGTGCCATATCCAAGGTTGGGATATTACATTCTTACCCCCTTAAAAATAAGTTTGTCCCCAAACTTAGTACATACTACATTGAAAATAACTTAGGATACTTGGCGCGCATGTCGCCTTCTCGCTCCCAAGTAGCTTCTTCTATCCGATGATTCCTCCATAGAACCTTGACTAATAGAATAGTCTTGTTCCGTAGAACCTGATCTCGATGATCCAAGATCTGCACTGGGTGCTCTATGTAACTCAGATTCTCCTAGACGTCTAAGGGCTTGTGCTCAACTACCTGATCTGCACTTTGTATACATTTCCTCAGCATCGAAACATGAAACACGTTATGTACATGTGCTAACTCTGAAGGCAAGGCAAGCTGGTAGGCTACGGGCCCAACCCTTCCATGATCCTGAATGGCCCAATGTATCTCGTCTCGAGCTTTCCCCTCTTGCCAAACCTGACTAGACCCTTCATGGATGATACCTTCAAGAACACGTAATCGCCTATTGTGAATTCTAACTCTCGTCTGTGAACATTCGCATAGCTCTTTTGTCGACTCTGAGTTGCTAGTAAATGATGTCTAATCAGTTGTATCTTCCCTGTAGTCTGTTCCACTATCTCTGGCCCATAGAGCTTCCTCTCACCCACCTCTGTCCAACATAGTGGTGATCGGCACTTTCTGCTGTATAATGCCTCATATGGTGCCATACCAATACTAGCTTGATAGCTATTATTGTATGTGAACTCTACCAGTGGCAACTGATCTTCCTAACTCCCCCTCAAAGTCTATGACACAGAACCGCAGCAAGTCCTCTAGAGTTTGTATCGTCCTCTCTAACTGACTGTCAGTCTCGGGATGATACGTAGTGCTAAAACTTAGTTTCGTGCCCATAGCTTGCTGTAGACCTCTCCAAAATAGTGATACAAACCATGGATCCCTATCAGATACGATCGATACTAGAACTCCATGAAGTTTGACAATCTCTCGGATGTATAACTCAGCTAGTCGCTATAAGGTTTGTGTCGTCTTGGTTGCTAGGAAATGAGCTAGCTTGGTCAATCTATCCATAATGACCCAGATAAAATCACTCCCTCTCGATGTCTTTGGCAACCCTGACACGAAGTCCATCAGTAATGTGTTCCCACTTCAACTCGAGTATAGGTAGTGATGAGTGCGCAAAAGTGCACTCTAAATACCCTATTATCGGAGTAAATTGCTAGAAAGTGAATAGGAATATTGAGATATATTTGATATTATTTATTTAATTTCTATTTACATTGAGATATATTTTAGCGGTATTTTATAAGATTTTAAGTCTCAAATAGTGCATTATTTGTTGGCGAGTGCTAGTTTGCAATTGCGCTTTACATTTAATAGTTTTGGAATAATTTTTGGCTTTTTGGCAGATTCGACCATTGAGTTTCAATCGAGATTTGGATGACGTTAAAATTTCAGAATGAGAAAGTGATCTTCATGAAATATTTAGAGGACGTCTTGAGCTTTTCAAAAAGGTCTAGTTTGCAAAAATCGGAGTTCGTTTGGGCCTCCAAACATTATTTCAAAGACAGGCCTGGAAAGCTGCTATGAACCTCTCCGTCCAGCCAACTTGAAGAGGCCATAACTTGAGCTTCTGGAGCTCAAATCAGATGGTTATTGAGCCTAAAATTATCTACTCATCCGGGGCTACAACTTTCGTGAAGGGTCCTAGTCGATATCCAGTTGTTATCTGGTAGAAAATGGAGTGTAAAGTTGGCGATTGTTAGCTGCGCGCGAGAATAAGAAAAGCAGAGCAAAGAAAAGAAAGAAAACAAAAAAAAGGAAAGTTTGAAAATTCAAAGCAAGGCTGCACGGCTGGAGGGAGTCTCAATTCTGATTATATTTTGTATGGGCCCGGTGCTTGGAGATTTGACCAAAAGAAAAGCAAGAAATTGAACTTGAGGTGAGGGGCTGCACTGCTTTGCAACAGAAACAAGAAGTGGGCCCACGCAATTGACATTGGCTTGTTGGATGGTGCGGCTGCTGATGCTGGGCGTTTGGCGCGCAATGAGGCGGCTGTTTGGTGAGTTGGATGTGGGGCCCGGCGTTGAATAAAACTAGCAAAGAAAGAAGAAGCAAGCCAAGCTTGCGTGGGCCGTGTGTGAGGCCTGGCGCTGCGCTGATCCGGCCTGTTATGCGGCTGATATGAGACGCGGTTAGGGCTGATATAAAAGGAAAAAATATACAACTGGACGGCGTTTTGTGGAGAACAGGAAAGAAAAATACAGAGAGGGCTGCGGCGGCTGTGCACAGGGAGAAAAGAAGAGAAATACAAAGCAGTGTGCGGCGCAGGAGTTGAGCAGAGTAGAAGAAGTCGCAGCTACTCCATGGCCCGATTTTTCTCGTAAAATTTACGTTATCCATCCTGTACATGGGTAACTAAATTTTCAAGTGGAGTTAGGGATTACTTTGCACCATAAATGGTTATTTTAATTTATTTTGATTCTTGTACATGGTTTTAATTTGTTAAATCCTTCGTTGATCATTCATAAATTATTGTTAGATTTTATTGTCCGAATAATTAAAGGTTTTAGTCCGTTTATAGATTCAGTCATGCTTTTTCTATTGAGTGGATTAATGTTTTGATTATTTTTGGAACAATTAAATATTTATATTTATTCAATTCTTTGCTGCAATATTTCTCGTTCGGTATATTGTCGTCGTTGGGTTTTTTCAATGTGAATATTAATTTGAGAGATTTAAAAGTGTTGAATAATTTTTCAAAGGGTTATTTTCAGTCTAATTTTGATGCATAATTTTAAATCTTCCGATTGAGATTTTTAGAATTTAATTTCTCAATTGAGTTATCTGTGAATTAAAAATAATTGAAAATACCATATATGTGCAAGGGATTCCCGACACTCCACTATTCGTTAATTTTGAATATTTTCTTCCATTAGTCAA
This sequence comes from Nyssa sinensis, assembly GCA_008638375.1. Classification (NCBI taxonomy): domain Eukaryota; kingdom Viridiplantae; phylum Streptophyta; class Magnoliopsida; order Cornales; family Nyssaceae; genus Nyssa; species Nyssa sinensis. Next base: position 33,938,394 of record CM018043.1, on the reverse strand, counting down.
TTTGTTTAATTCTTAATTTTCATTCACAGATCATTTTTATATATTTTTATTTTCTCGTTAACCGTTTAATATTTTCTGTAGTTTCAGAAATTCTATTTATTATTCTTTTAATTTAGTCTCCCTGTGGAATCGACACCCCAAAGCTACACTACAACTACCGCGTTATTCTTTGGGCGTAATCAAATTTTGGCGCCGTTGCCGGGGAGACGGTAGAAGAATCAATAGATAGTTTTTCTTTTCAACAGTTTGTAAAGGCGGTAACTTCGTTCCCTTCTTTTTACTTACTGCATTATTATTATTATTATTATTATTATTATTATTATTATTATTATTATTATTATTATTATTTTTATTTTTATTTTTATTTTTTTATTTTATTTTATTTCTAGTTATTTATTTATTCATTTTATTTTATTTCTTTTTTTTTATTATTTATTTTATTATTGTCATCTTGCATGCATAATAGGTATAGGGACGCATTAGGCCGCTTCGCTTGTAGGCCTGTGTTAGAGTCAGATTTAGAGTCTAATTTTTCTTGTTTTTGTAATTCTTTGTTTGATAATACTTCCAATTCTGAAAATATGAGTGAATATGAGGATCAACCCACTAGGACTCTTCAGGATTACCTTCACCCTACACGCACAGCTACACCATCATGCATCATGTTTCCATCCAATGCCCGTCCAATTGATGTTAAAACGGGGGTGATACAGTTACTCCCTACATTTCATGGTTTGGAAAATGAGAATCCATATGTGCATATTAGGGAGTTTGAAGAGGTAGTTGCCACTTTTCATAGTCAGAATGCAACACAAGACATTGTGAGACTTAAGTTCTTTCCTTTCTCTTTGAAGGATCGAGCTAAGAGTTGGTTATACTCACTGAGACCACGGTCAATTGGATCGTGGAATGAGATGACCCAGATTTTCTTCACTAAATACTTTTCCCAACACAAGACCAATGCTTTAAAAAGACAGATTTCTACCTTTGCACAAAAGGATAGTGAGACTTTATATCAGTCTCGGGAGAGGTTTAAGGAGTTGTTGGGTATATGCCCTCACCATGGGTATGAGAGTTGGCGTGTAGTGAGTTATTTCTATGAGGAACTTACACCTAGAGAGCGCCAATTTGTAGAGATGATGTGCAATGGTGAGTTCTTACAGAAAGATCCTGATGAGGCCATAGAGTACCTAAATGAGCTTGCTGAAAAAGCTCACACATGGACAGGACCTAGTGCTACTGAGAGCACAAATAGGTCACGACCTATAGGGAACCAACAGAATGGGGGAATTTACCATCTTAGGGAGGAGGATAACTTGAAAGTTAAGGTTGAGACACTCACTAGGGAGTTAGAGATGCTAAAGGCTAGAAACGTACAGCTAACACACTTGGCTAATCATATAGAGCCTTTTAGACCATGTTCAGTGTGTGGCGGGGTAGATCACCTTGCCCAAGAGTGTCCCACATCAGCTGAGATGAGAGGGATGTATGAGGACCAATGTAACACCTTAGGTATGTACAAGAAGCCTTTCATACCCTACTCTGAGACTTACAATCCAGGGTGGCGCAATCACCCCAATTTTAGCTGGAAGTCTGACAACCAGCCACATGCACCACCACCTACACAGCCTCCTAGATCATATCCTGCACCATATCATGCACCAGATCATGCATCTTCATCTTCTAGGAATTCTTTAGAAGACACTTTGCATGCATTTATTGAAGCACAGGGTAAGACTAACCAAAAATTTGAATCTTTGATCATGTAGGTTGTTGAAGAAAATAAGGAGATAAAGAGCCAAGTGTCGAAATTGATAAGCTCTTTGAGTGTAAATGAGCGAGGCAGATTCCCTTCCCAAGCTCAATCCACACCCCAAGGTTAACACATGGCGCATAAAAATCTGAAGGATGTGAACGCCATTGTGACTCGTAGTGGTAAGTCCTTACATATCCCAACCATTGACAAATCAGAGGATGTGGAAAAGGAACAAGATAGTAGCAATGCTGAGCTGCCCAAGGAACCAGAGGTGACGAAGAGCTATGTTAAGGTACCATTCCCTCAGGCTTTAAAATCAACCAAGCACACTTTGGATCCTAACAATGAAATTTTAGAGAATCTCAGGCAGGTAAAAATCAATCTTCCTCTTTTGCATGTGATTAAACAAATTCCTACTTATGCAAAAGTTCTTAAAGATTTATGTACAGTTAAGAGGAAGCACCATGTGAAGAAGACAGCATTCCTGATAGAGCAAGTTAGTGCTCTAATTGAGCAGAGGATCCCCCCCAAGTACAAGGATCCTGGTTGTCCAACCATTGCATGCAGTATTGGAAATCATGAGTTTGGACAAGCTTTACTTGATTTAGAAGCAAGTGTGAATTTAAGGCCTTATTCTATTTGCTTGCAGTTGGGGTTAGGAGAGATCAAACCAACTTCTATGGTATTGCAATTGGCTGACCGTTCAGTCAGAGCACCAAGGGGTGTGGTAGAGGATGTTCTAATTCAAGTTGATAAATTTTATTATCCTGTTGATTTCATAATCCTTGACACCAGCTCTGTTGTTGATTCTACTTCAAAGATTCCTTAGATTTTAGGTAGGCCGTTCCTTACCACTGCTAATGCTCTTATCAATTGCAGGAATGGGCTCATGAAGCTGTCTTTTGGGAACATGACCCTTGAGGTGAATATATTTCATGTTGCAAAACAGCCAGAAGAGGAGGATGAAAGCTGTCAGACGTACATGGTTGACTCGCTTATGGATAAGGGAATTCCTGCAACTCATGATTCTGATCCCCCTAAGCATTTTCTTGTTAATTCTGAGTTTGAATATATTTCTGATCCATCTGATGTGATTGATGTTTGTGCTATTTTCGACAGAACTCAGGATTATGGAGCACGAGGATGGAAACCGAAGTTTCAGGAATTACCTAACACAAGTAAAGAACAGATTCCTTCAAGTGTGAAAAAGCCAAAAGTTGAATTGAAACCTTTGCCTAAGGGTTCCAAACATGCCTTCCTTGATCCAGGTGATACTTTTCCTATTATTATGTCATCTGAATTGTCTAAGTCTCAAGGTGAGAAATTACCTCAGACCCTAAGTAAGCCTAGGTCAGCCCTAGGTTGGAGCATTGCTGATCAAGTTAAAATGACAGCGTTGCATGATAATAATATTTTGAGGAAAACGTTTAAACCTAATGATCGAGTTTTCTTATATGATTCTAGACTCCATAAGCACCCAAGAAAACTTAGGTCTAGGTGGACAGGCCCCTTTATAGTAAAGAATATTTTTGAAAATGGGGTAGTAGAAATAGAGGATCCCAAGGATGGTAGGGTTTTTAAAGTCAATGCCCAGCGCCTTAAAGTTTTAATTGATAGGAAAGTTCTGGAAGTGGAAGACATTCCACTTATGGACCCGGACTATCCACCTTGATCACGCCATGTAGGTATGCTTGTTTTTTTTTTTATTATTATTATTTTCTTTATTTTATTTGTTTTATTGTGTTTTTGTTCTCTTTTATTTTCGTTCTTTTTCTTTTTGTTTGCTGCTGTTTTCTTTGTTTTTATTTTGTAGGTTAATTTCATTTCGTTAGTTCAGATTGCCATCTTTGGTGCTTAGCAAGTTGCCCATGTCCCGTCACATCAGGTGTATTCTCTCCTTTTTAGTACCCTCCATTCCATTTTGATTGTTAAACATTGAGGACAATGTTTCATTTAAGTTGGGGGGTGAGTGATTGCAAATTCATATTTTCATGTGTCAAAATTTCAAAATTTTTAAAAAAACTTGCATCACACGTGCATCTTTTCACACGAGTACTCATTTTCATTCATAGCTATTTTTGTGAATTCACCGAATCCACTATAATCATTCTACTGAGGCATTCACAAAATTTTTAGTGCACTTATCCAAACTCTGTGGTAAGATGGTGGTTGACACATATAGCTAGAGAACTCTTTTGCTTAAGTATTCATGTGTGTTTTAGAGAGAATTGAGAGCTTTCAAATGTAGGAAATTGTGATAAGCATTTATTGATCTGTTGAATTGGGCACTTCTTTTGAGAATATCATTACATGGTTGGTGGTTTGACAGTGGATATACTTGGGATATGACGAACGTCAATCTAGGATTAACGTTTGAGCCTTTCAAGCTAACCCTTCTCATCATAGACCCTTAGTAGCCACTTTGAGCCAACAAACACATATAGTTTTTTTCATATGCCCACATCATCCATACCTCTCCATATTGGAGCATAGCCTATACACTATTTATCCTACCCTTGTTGCTTCCAAGTGTGTACTAGGTGTGGAATTTACATTTCTTATTTTTTGTGTTGGATTGAAAAAAGCAGAAAAAGAAAAAAAGGAAGAAATTGCAAAAGTGTTTAGTTGGGTGAGCATTAAAGTCAATGAGCATCAAAGTCTATTCTATTGAAAAAAAAAAAGAAGGAAAAAAAAAAGTTGAAAAAAAATTGAAAAAGGTGAAGAAAAAGAAAGAGAAAGAAGGAAAATGAGACGTTTTGTTATTCAGAGATTTGAGAAGTTGAAGAGTACATCGAGAGAAGTTTGGTTTGCTGTGATCTTTAATAAAATTCTTTTAGTATGTACTTGGAAGTTTTTGAATCCTTTTTATCCTTTTCTTCATATAGCCCTAACCCGTGCCATGTTACAATCTTTTTATGTTGATCGTTCTGGTCCCAAGTAAGCCTGTGAAAAGAGTGGTGGAAATCTCATTTGTTAGTGCGCCTATCATAAGATCAATGTTTGCTTGTTGCTTGTTCATAGTTGCCTAATTCTTCATTGAGCGTGTACACCCCTTGTCAACTCTATAGAGAGAACCCCCACATGAAACACTTTTATACCCGTGAGATATGGAGTTGAACCTTTTGCTTAAGATGTTCTTGATGTTGCATGTGTCATGGTTTGTGGTTAGATGGATATGATTTGGAGCACACACACACACACTCTGTGAATTGCTATAAGCGGCTTGATTGTTACAGGGTTTTTGAATTCCTTAAATTGCCTTGATTTGCGAGTTTGAAAAATGTGATTAAATGTTTGCTGTGTGTGATTTTTCGTGGTCTCTTTTGCCAAATACATGGGAATTGCTAGGGACTAGCAATGAGTAAGTTGGGGGGTGTGATGTGTGCGCAAAAGTGCACTCTAAATACCCTATTATCAGAGTAAATTGCTAGAAAGTGAATAGGAATATTGAGATATATTTGATATTATTTATTTAATTTCTATTTACATTGAGATATATTTTAGCGGTATTTTATAAGATTTTAAGTCTCAAATAGTGCATTATTTGCTGGCGAGTGCTAGTTTGCAATTGCGCTTTACATTTAATAGTTTTGGAATAATTTTTGGCTTTTTGGCAGATTCGACCATTGAGTTTCAATCGAGATTTGGATGACGTTAAAGTTTCCGAATGAGAAAGTGATCTTCATGAAATATTTAGAGGACGTCTTGAGCTTTTCAAAAAGGTCTGGTTTGCAAAAATCGGAGTTCGTTTGGGCCTCCAAACATTATTTCAAAGACAGGCCTGGAAAGCTGCTATGAACCTCTCCGTCCAGCCAACTTGAAGAGGCCATAACTTGAGCTTCTGAAGCTCAAATCAGATGGTTATTGAGCCTAAAATTATCTACTCATCCGGGGCTACAACTTTCGTGAAGGGTCCTAGTCGAGATTCAGTTGTTATCTGGTAGAAAATGGAGTGTAAAGTTGGCGATTGTTAGCTGCGCGCGAGAATAAGAAAAGCAGAGCAAAGAAAAGAAAGAAAACAAAAAAAAGGAAAGTTTGAAAATTCAAAGCAAGGCTGCACGGCTGGAGGGAGTCTCAATTCTGATTATATTTTGTGTGGGCCCGGTGCTTGGAGATTTGACCAAAAGAAAAGCAAGAAATTGAACTTGAGGTGAGGGGCTGCACTGCTTTGCAACAGAAACAAGAAGTGGGCCCACGCAATTGACGTTGGCTTGTTGGATGGTGCGGCTGCTGATGCTGGGCGTTTGGCGCGCAATGAGGCGGCTGTTTGGTGAGTTGGATGTGGGGCCCGGCGTTGAATAAAACTAGCAAAGAAAGAAGAAGCAAGCCAAGCTTGCGTGGGCCGTGTGTGAGGCCTGGCGCTGCGCTGATCCGGCCTGTTATGCGGCTGATATGAGACGCGGTTAGGGCTGATATAAAAGGAAAAAATATACAACTGGACGGCGTTTTGTGGAGAACAGGAAAGAAAAATATAGAGAGGGCTGCGGCGGCTGTGCACAGGGAGAAAAGAAGAGAAATACAAAGCAGTGTGCGGCGCAGGAGTTGAGCAGAGTAGAAGAAGTCGCAGCTACTCCATGGCTCGATTTTTCTCCGTAAATTTACGTTATCCATCCTGTACATGAGTAACTAAATTTTCAAGTGGAGTTAGGGATTACTTTGCACCATAAATGGTTATTTTAATTTATTTTGATTCTTGTACATGGTTTTAATTTGTTAAATCCTTCGTTGATCATTCATAAATTATTGTTAGATTTTATTGTCCGAATAATTAAAGGTTTTAGTCCGTTTATAGATTCAGTCATGCTTTTTCTATTGAGTGGATTAATGTTTTGATTATTTTTGGAACAATTAAATATTTATATTTATTCAATTCTTTGCTGCAATATTGCTCGTTCGGTATATTGTCGTCGTTGGGTTTTTTCAATGTGAATATTAATTTGAGAGATTTAAAAGTGTTGAATGATTTTTCAAAGGGTTATTTTCAGTCTAATTTTGATGCATAATTTTAAATCTTCCGATTGAGATTTTTAGAATTTAATTTCTTAATTGAGTTATCTGTGAATTAAAAATAATTAAAATACCATATATGTGCAAGGGATTCCCGACACTCCACTGTTCGTTAATTTTGAATATTTTCTTCCATTAGTCAATTTGTTTAATTCTTAATTTTCATTCACAGATCATTTTTATATATTTTTATTTTCTCGTTAACCGTTTAATACTTTCTGTAGTTTCAGAAATTCTATTTATTATTCTTTTAATTTAGTCTCCCTGTGGAATCGACACCCCAAAGCTACACTACAACTACCGCGTTATTCTTTGGGTGTAATCAGGTAGTGACTGCAAAAGTCCTTCAGGCTTTTGATGCTCTACTTCGACCTGCTGGCACTTGGCACATCGTGCTATGTACTCAGCTATATCACGCTTCATCCCGGACCACCAATCAGTGCTTCTGACGTTGTGATACATCTTGGTGCTCTCTGGATGCAAGGTAAATCTCGAACTGTGTGCCTCATTAAGAATCTCTCTCCTGAGCTCTGGCACATTGGGTACGCAGATTCTGCCCTAATAGCATAACATCCCCTCTCGTACTGAAAACTCAGAGTTTATACATGTGTCAGCCTCCTAACGAAGCTTGGTCAACTTCTCATCATGAGTCTCCTGCTCTCTAATCCTGTCCACAATCGATAAATTTACTCTGACGTTAGCACACATTGCCTCAGAGATGGGCAGAACTATTTCTATCTCCATATCCTCTAAGTCTCTCAGTATCTCTGTCTGTACCGTCAACAAGCAAGCTAAACTCCCTGATGACTTCCTACTGAGAGCGTCAGCTACCACGTTTGCCTTTCCTTGGTGGTACTGTATGCTTAGCTCATAGTGTCACGACCCGAAACCCACCCTTTGCGGATTACCGGATCGCGACCGCCACCCTCAGGCCCGAGGACCCTTGGGCGAAGGCTTACATAGGCAGCGGTATCGAATAGATGTGTGACATGTGGTTGCGGAAGCGTGAAAACTTTTTTCTTTTCTTTTCATATTTTAAATTTACGCACATCCGTTCAGTACTGCCGCTCCATACATAGCATACATGGTTACACATTCAGAGTATAACTAAAAGTTAAAACTTGATAAATATAATACATGATCAGTTGCCCCGTTGGGCTTATACATAACAGTGCGTCGATCTTCTAATACAAAATATACTAATAATGTTCACAAGTTTCCTAAAGAAACTACTTAACATATCTTCCCAAAATGGCAGATTCTTCGTCATCGTCTTCTAGTCAAAACTGCCTTTAATACCTGAAAGGGGGATCCGAACAAAGTTCGGGTAAGCTAATCTAAGCTTGTGAGTAATTCCTGTATTCGTTATGGGGTTTTCAACTGGTAGTGGTTTAACAAATGAGAGTTCATAAAATATTCACTACCAATTGCTCGTACGCTTTAGAATACAGAGTATATGCATTCTTAAAACAGATGGCTTGAAACATTTAAAGTATTCAAGCTATACTCATACTTATGAACTTCAAAACATATGACATAACTTGCATTTCTTAAATAGAGTATGTAAACTCAAGCATATGCATTTCGTAAAACAGATATCTTGAAACATTTAAAGTATTCAAGCTAAACTCGTACTTCATCAGATAAAGTATATAAACTTTAAAACACATAAATACGTATTGTGAAAATAAGGGTAAAACCTGCTTTCATTTCCAAAATCACTTTGTCATTTTTTCTCTTTAATTAGGTGGAATCTGTTTCGAACCAGACTCCCATTTTACTGCCAATACTGTCGATCTCATTTGCCTGGGAGATTAGATCCTGCTACCAGGCATTTACTGTTGAATCCCGAAGGATTTCAACCATCATAGGGGGTGCTTTAAACACCATTTATCTTGTAAAAGATTTATCACATAGCTTCTTCAATAGATACTTTCATGAGTATTTAAATCATGAAATGTATAATTTCTACAATAGAACTTCAAATACTTGTAACAATTAAATTCAGAATATTTAACAAGATTTGTATTTTAACTTAGACATGTTGAAAACGCATTTTCAAGAAAATTGTAAAGGAAACATTTACTGAGCATGTCACAATAGGGTTTATAAAGACAGAACAATTTAAAACTAAAATCATGTAAATACTGAATTTGAAATTCAAACACTTCATATCTTTGAACTTAAAATCTTTTCAAATCCATGGAGTTAAATCTCCACTTCAAATACAGGGTTACTCACCTTGGTCCTTTAGGGTTAGTGCTAATAATGCGCTTTCCCACTTTTCTTGTAGTTCCTAAGAACAATTCATAAACATCACATCAACTTCACATTCATTGTAATATCATCTTGATATTCTTTAACTTATGCTTAAATCGTATTAGATCCTAAAATGATCTCATAATTCATATATATTTAACTTAACTTGTACTCTTAACCTATGACACAATTTAATGTGTTAGGAACTTAATTCATTTCAATTTATACTCTTCTGGTAGCTCCATTAACTTTAAATTAAAGTTAGTTATTTCATATGTTTACGTGTCGTGTCTTTTCATAATTCATTTCCTCGTATAAGCCTTAGATTAGTACTTTGGCATTACTTTAATTTATAGTCATCTGACAAATACTATTCAACAAATTTTATGTCTTTTTATTTTAGACATTTCTTTTGGTCGAATAGACTCTACCATTGAGTCCGGAGCGTCGAAGAAAGTCAGTTTAGACTTTCCTAGAATTTAATTCGGACTTTTGTATGTAAAAGGGAAAAATGGTCATTTTTCATTTTACGTGTCGTATTTTTCCGTACTTCGTTTGGTAATTTGGACCTCACCATTGGACTCAGAAGGTCCGAGATAGTAAGAATACACTAATAATTTATTTATTTTGGACAAGTGGTATTTTGGTCATTTACTCTTTTACGTGTATTTATTTTTCGGGCCCTGTCTCATAAAACGGACCTTACCATTAGTCTCAGAATATCCAAAATAGTAAGGATACACTATTCAAATGTTAAATTTGGACTTCATTTGCTTCATATATGACTCAGGGGTAAAATAGTCATTTTACTTTATTTATTAAATAATTAATTTAATTATTTAATTATTTTTCCAGGGGCTTAATTGCATAAAATTCTCATCAGTTGGGCCACAGTAGGATTTCTTAAAACAGTTGGGGGTCAAAGTATAAATATCTAAAGTTTCGGTCTGAACCAGTTGGTTCAGTTCAATTTCAAATGAACCGGTCCGGTCTTAACTGAACCAACCGGTTCAGTCGGTTTAGTTACATAAAGCTGACGTCATGATGACATCAGCCCTAATGGCTTATAACTTTAAAACATAACACCAAAATGACACCGTCCAACTTAACCGTTTATGTGATGGGTCGGGTTCCGACCCAAACCCGATTTGACCCGTTTTGACCCGAACCATCACTGTTCATCATCTTCCCCGATTCTTCCCCAGTGTTGCCCTTGTTGCAGGTTTTCATGTTTTTCATTTTCGTGATGTTTTACAACTTCGTTTCTTCTGCTTTCTTTCTAAAATGTTTATAACACTTTATGGCACACTCTTACGTTGAGTTGGAGATTCGAATGTAGCTCATCAGCTCGGTTTAAGCCACGATAACCGAACCTGTAACCCATCGGTTTATGCTTGTTTCTTCATCATTTTTCACGAGGTTGGGCTTATTTTGATCCCCTCCTCATGAGGATCCCGTTCATATTCATAATAGTGGATTTAACCAAGAGTTTAAAGGTTTGGGTTGTAAACCCGTAACCTGCAAGTCAATGTTTGGAGGCCATTTCTTATGATTTTTGGTCACGAATTTATATTTTTGGGATGTTTATAATGTCTACTTGAAGTCCCTATACACCAAACACAGTTTGGTGATGATGAAATCAGACCTGCTTCAAACAAGGTCTTCAATGGCGGTTTCGTGGGTTACCCATTTTTTTTGGTCATTTCAAAGCTAAATCTCATGCTTAACCATCTTATAAACATACACCTAGCATCATATAATTATATATAACTTAAAAACAACTCATATTCAGGCTTAAATCTTATAGAGAGAAAATGATAAACTTTCAAATTTCTCACCTTTTGTTGTGGTTTAAACCCCTTTCAGTCTCTGATTTCCTTCACTTCCCGTTCCTTAAGCTTCTTGGCTCCTTTCTGGTTCTCTTCTTTTAGAAGCAAGCATGCTTTGGTTTTTAAAAGAAGAGAAACCGACCCTTCTCTCTCTTCTCTCTCTCTTTTTCCACCCGTAGCCCTACTTCTAGCCTGCATTTTTTTGCTTTCTTTCCCATCTCATAACTTCCCTTTTTCTCTTTTCTACTTTGCATTAAATTTGCAAGATATTTGTATATATGTATTTTATATATATATATATATCACACACACCCACACATATAGAGACACATACCAGCCGACACACACACACACACACACACACTGCTTTCACACACTCACCCACTGATATTTTGTGTTAATATAACCTTATTTTTATAATTACATTTCAATTATTTTATATATATACTCATACATATACATGTGCATGTATATATACATATACATATCTATGCACATACTTAGCCCATATACGCTTACATATAAATATTTATACACTAAATATATTTTATCTTAGGTACATGTATTTATAGTTATACATATACTCACTTTTATACACTTTATAACATACACACACAATACACCATAAAGTGTGTGTTTGTGTGTTCAAATTTATTTAATTATAATTAGAATTAATGATTTCATATAAATAAATAAATAATTATTTATTTAATTAATTATTTCCTTTGGTGTAAATATTTTTACACTAATTTTCTTTAATCTCGAAATACGTGCCATATGACCCGGTATCCCGGGTCGGGATATTACACATAGTCCTTCAACAACTCTAACCAACGACACTGTCTCATGTTGAGCTCCTTCTGTGTAAACAGATACTTGAGGCTCTTATGGTCAGTGAAGATCTCGCACGTGGTTCCGTATAAGTAATGCCTTCATATCCTCAAGGCCAAGACAATTAGTGCTAACTCGAGCTCGTGTGTCGGGTAGTTCTCCTCATGTGGTCTCAACTATCGTGAAGCATATGCTACCACCCTTCCATTCTGCATCAACACACACCCCAAGCCCTTGAGTGAGGCATCACTATAAATCACAAATCCCTCAGTCCCATCTAGCACTGTCAATACCAGAGTTGTGACTAATCAATCCTTCAACTCTTGGAAGCTCCTCTCCTACTCCTCTGTCCAAACAAAAGGAACACCATTCCTAGTCAGTTGGGTAATAGGCGTAGCTATCTTGGAAAAGTCCTTGACAAATCTCCTATAGTAGCCTGCTAAACCCATGAAACTCCGCATTTTCGTGACACTAATAGGTTGAGGCCAATTCATGATTGCCTTGATCTTCTAAGAATCGAAAGAGATTCCCTTCGTACTAATCACGTGTCCCAGAAATGCTATACTAGGGAGCCTGTCACATCCCCGAACCCCACCCTACACGGATGTCGAGGACGTGATACCAATCAATCGCCACGTGACCGACCGAAAGCAAATTCTGAATTTTTCGGTGAATTGCACTCCGACTGTAGGGTCAGATGTAGTGGAATTTAAAACTTTTTTTTTTTGTCAAGGGAATACAACTCATGTATCCACCATAAGGGTATGTACCACAGAGCAAGTCTAAATCCAAAACAGCTAATAGTTCTAAGTTCAGAGCATATCTATAAGCAGGCATATAACAACAGAGCAAATCTAATATCTCTAGAGTACCATTCATTCCCATGAGCCATGTCTATATATCCAATGCATATAAATCAAGTCAGCTATATCATATCACTCACCTGAATAAACAGATTCAATCCACAATAATCCAGTCACCATAGATTTGTGCCATCAGATCCTCTACTTGAAGCAGTCACTCGGCCTATTATGTCATATCATAGGGCCTTCTCATCCACTAGAGATAATTCTTGAAAAATGTTAGGGAATAGGGTGAGCTTCGAAAAGCCCAATGAGTAACACAGGTTCCCTGTCATGGGTTTCAAACCCGTTCTTGTTTATAAATCACAAGGATAGTTCAATCACTTTAGAATAGCAGTTTTGTAAATCTACTTTGAATGCAGTTGAAGTAGAGTAAAACGGGACTGAACTAAACGGAAATAACAATTCAGGACAGATGAAACAATACATGACGCCAATGTATCAACAAGAGTATAGGCAATTAAATCAAATGATAGAACAGATCAGTACTGAGCGGAACATAACAGAGCACATCAACAAGATGTCAATTAAGCACATAATCAAGCCCACTTATGCCAGACCGCTCATAACAGGAATGGTACCAAGAGTCAGACACAACATAGCAGAACAAAACCAAACAGACCATATAACGGAACAAGACAGATCCGAACAAAACAATAGAGTAGGACGGGACAAATCATGCCACAGTGTAATGCAGTATAAAAGTTGCATTTAAAAACATGCATTCAGACATTATAACATTCAAAACTGTACAGCGCATCAAAATACAATATCTAGACAGTAATTTATACACCAGGTCAGAAGTTCCAAGTTACTCACATGGTATAACATACAAAACTGTGCAATGCATTAAAAAACAGTAGCTAGACAATATAACTTATACACCAAGTTAAGAATCCGGACAAATCATAACGGAATCGAATAGAACAAAACATTAGTCAAAGCAAGACATATCATCAACGGACAGATCATAACAGAATTGGACCATTTATCAATCAAGACAGACAGATCATTAACGAATGGAACATAACAGAATCGGACGAAACAAAACATCAGTCAAAGCAAGACATATCATCAACGGACAGATCATAACAGAACTGGACCATATATCAATCAAGACAGACAGATCATTAACGGACGGAACATAACTGGAATCGGACGGAACAAAACATCAGTCAAAGCAAGACATATCATCAACGGATAGATCATAACGGGACTAGACCATATATCAATCAAGACAGACGGATCATTAACGGACGGAACATAACGGAATCGAACGGAACAAAACATCAATCAAAACAAGGCATATCATTAACGGACAGATCATAACGGAACTGGACCATATATCAATCAAGGCAGACACTTTATCAACAGATGGAACATAACGGAATCAAACGAAACAAAACGCCAGTCAAAGGCACAGACATACGATCAAGGAAAGAGCCATAACATTAGCGGGCAGAATACAACGGTACTAAGCGGAAACCCTATATCCATTGATTTAAGGATGAATTCATATCATGTTTGGTGTGGTACAAAAGGGTATACATTAAGTATATGCTTTTAAACAGTATAACGTACAAAGCAGTACAGTGCATCAAAATACGGTATCTAGACAGTAACTTATACACCAAGTCAGGAGTCTAGGTTACTCACAAACTTTATGCTTATCTCCTTGCATAGATAATCTGATGACCTCCAGGTAAGTCAGGCATCTCCATGTATATCCTGAACAGTAATCATCAATCATAGACAGATCAGAATTCATCCATTCAGGTCTTATTCGTAATCTTAGGTGTCTATCAGATTACCTAAGATAGCCTACTAGCCTATCGCCCTTTCACTGGGTCTCACCCGAGGCTATTTCATTCTTAATTAGGCTTAGCAGTTATCAAGATTATAATTTAAGTCACTTAGACTTCAATCGTTATCAGTTAAGCACTTATTGACCTTAGGGGCAAAATGATAATTTTGCCATTCTTGTCCCGGACTTCTGTCATGGTCCTTAGAATAGTCTACATATCTTATGTGTGAAGTTCTAAGTCTCTTAGACTTAAATCGGTATCAGTTAGGTACGTATTTAATCCTAGGGGCAAAATGATAATTTTGCCATTGTCAAGACCAGAAACCCACCCTGTGCAGATCTCGTATCGCGACCGCCACCCTCAGCCCCGAGGACCCTTGGGCGAAGGCTCACATAAGCAGCGGTATCGGATAGATGTGCGACACGTGTTTGCGGAAGCGTGAAAAACTTTTTCTTTTCTTTTCTTATTTAAATTTACGCACATCCGTCCAATACTGTCGCTCTTTACATAGCATACATGGTTACACATTCAGAGTATAACTAAAATATTACAGACTTATATCATACAACCATCAACGTTAGTTACCTCGTAGGGTTTATACATATTGTCATATTGTATCTTAACCATAAGTGCTATTAAACATTACATAACTCCAAAAAGGAACCATCTAATCACATCTCCATAAGCCGGCAGATACACCGTCTTCAACTGTTGTCAGTCACTTGAAAGGGGGATCCGAACAAAGTCCGGGTAAGCTAATCTAAGCTTATGAGCAATTCCAACATTCGTCATGGGGTTTTCAATTAACAGTGGTTTTAGTTCATAAAAGTTTATAAATCAATCACTATCAATTTTTCGTATCTTTTGAACACAGAATATATGCATTCATAAAACTCATAGCTTTGAAACATTTAAAACATTCAAGCTAACATATGCTTTTCCATATAAAACTCGTAACTCTGAATACAAAATATATGCATTCCATAAAACTCATAACTCTGAAACATGTAAAGTGTTCAAGCTAAAAATGTGTTCTTCTTTAAATAGAGTATATGTGAACTCAAACATGTAAATATGAAAATGAGGGTTAAAATCTGCTTTCATTTTCAAATATCTTTTCTTCTCACTTTTGCTCTTGGAATCTGTTTCGAACCAGACTCCCTTTTTACTCTTGTCGAGATATCTCTTTGCCTGTGGGATTAGATCCTGTTACCAGGCATTTGACAATCAATTGGATTTCGTAGAACCCAAAAGCTTGTCGGCTCCACAGGATAATGGAGTCCCTTTGCGAACCCCAGTACCCTGTCTCGTGCTTATGCACAGTTATCTTATATTTCAAGAAACTACTTTTATCTCATGACTTCTCAGAAATACTATTTAAGAGTATTCACACATAAAGTATATGACTTCATAATAGAACTTTCAATTCTCAGAATATACGAATTCAGAATATATCTCAGAGAGTTTGCAATTTAAAACTAAAACATACTAAGGCATATTTAAAGGAAACTGTAAGTAAATCTGATATCTGAACAGAATAATTTAAAACAGAAGGCATATGAAAACTGAATTCGATATTCAAATACTTTTCATGACTTAAGCTCAAAACTTCTTTGAAATTCATGGAGTTAAATCTCCACTTCGAATGTAGGGTTACTCACCTCATATACAGCAGAACCTACTGAGGCATCTTGCCCCTATCTGCTCTTATCCTAAAACAATTTAGAAAAAGACTCGTAAATTTCACAATGAAATTAATCAACTAAAACTTAACTTTTTCCTTTACTACACAAGTCAACTACAACTTATCTTATAGTGGTATCGTATATAATGAGTAAGAAACACGCATTACCTTTTGACCCACTCATTTAAAGTTTCGGTGTTTTCTTTTTCTTCCTCTTTCCTTTTCCTTTCTTCCTCTTTCTTTTTCTTAGCCTCGGCCACTATTGCCTTAATGGGTGACTTATGAATGAATGGTCTCACCGAGATGACCTCCGTCGCCTTGGCTATCCTGATGAACCTGACAATCACTCTCTACTACCGTAACAGTTCTTGCATAAAGGCTTGTTGTTTCGGATCCTTAGCCCTCTGGGCCTTGTTCATAATTGTGAACTTCTGTGGTTGTGCTTCCATAATTATCACCTAAGATCAATTTATGAGTTAGAAATTTTATTCTAAGGTTGATGTGTCGTCGTGTCTTCATGTCCTCGTATACGTCGTAGATTAGTACTTTGGCATTACTTTAATTTATAGGCATCTCATAGATGCTATTCAACAAATTTTATGTCTTTTTATTTTAGACATTTCTTTTGGTCGAATAGACTCTACCATTGAGTCCAGAGCGTCGAAGAAAGTCAGTTTAGGCTTTCATAAAATTTAATTTGGACTTTTGCATGTAAAAGGGCAAAATAGACATTTATCATTTTACGTGTCATATTTTTCCGTACTTCGTTTTGTAATTTGGACTCCATTATTGAGTCCGGGATGTCAAAGAAAGTCAATTTAGACCTTCCTTAGTTTTAATTTGGCTTTTGGGCACTAGGGGATAATTTGGTCATTTTACCCCCTTACGTGTCTTTATGTTCGAGACCTCATTTCATGTCGTGGACCTCACCATTGGACTCAGAAGGTCCGAGGTAGTAAGAATACACTAATAACTTGTTAATTTTGGACAAGGGATATTTTGGTCATTTACTCCTTTACGTATCTTTATTTTTCGGGCCCCGTCTCGTAAAACGGACCCTACCATTAGTCTCAGAATATTCAAAATAGTTAAAATTCACTATTCATATGTTCAATTTGGATTTCATTTGCTCTATTTATGACCTAGGGGTAATTTAGTAATTTTACTTATTTAATAAAATAATTTAATAAATTATTTTATTATTTTTTCAGGGGCATATTTGCATAATTTTTTCAAAAATTGGGCCACAGTGTAAATCCGTAGAACAGTTGGGGGTCAAAGTATAAATATCCAAAGATCCGGTCTGAACTAGTTGGTTCAGTTCAATTTCAAGTGAACCAGTCCAGTCTTAACTGAACCAACCGGTTCGGTCGGTTTAATTACGTAAGGCTGATGTCATGATGATGTCAGCCCTAATGGCTTATAATTTTAAAACATAACACCAAAACGACACCGTTCAATTTAACCGTTTATGCGATGGGTCGGGTTCCGACCCGAGCCCGATTTGACCCGTTTTGACCCGAACCGTCACTATTCATCATCTCCCCCGTTTCTTCCCCAGTGTTGCCCTAGTTGCAGGTTTTCATGTTTTTCATTTTCGTGATGTTTTACAATTCCGTTTCTTCTGATTTCTTTTCTAAAATGTCCCTAATACTTTATGTCACACTTTTACATTGAGTTAGAGCTTCGAATATAGCTCAGAGGCTCGGTTTAAGCCACGATAACCAGACCTGTAAACCGTCGGTTTATGCTTGTTTCTTCATCATTCTTCGCGAAGTCGGGCTTATTTTGATTCCCCTTTTCATGAGGATTCTGTTCCCGTTCATAAGAATGGATTTAATCGCGAGTTTAAAGGTTTGGGTTGTAAACCCGTAACCTGCAAGTCAATGTTTGGAGGCCATTTCTTGAGATTTTTGGTCGCGGATTTATATTTTTGGGATGCTTATAATTTCTACTTGAAGTCCCTATACACCAAACACAGTTTGGTGATAATGGAATCAGACCTGCTTCAAGCAAGGTTTTCCATGGCCTTAGCTTCTGGGTCTTATGTTTTTAAGCGTTTTCAAGCTTAGATTTCATGTTTAATCATGTTTATTTACTTTAAACATCATATATACAAAAACCAGAAGCTAAAACAGTTCATGCATAGGAAAATTTTCTAGAGAGAGAAAGTGATGGTTTTTGTGTTTTACCTCTAACAGTGACTCTCTCTCTTCTTCCTTCTTCCTCCGAGACCTCCTTTTTCTCTTCAGAACTCTCTCTCTCTCTCTTTCTCTTTTTTTGTGTGTTTCCATGAAGTGTGTATATGATTGTGTATATAAGTGTATAAGAGTTTAATGGCCATCACTTCACTCCCTTATTCTATCAAATCAGCCCTACTTACCTTCTAATTTTGGGCCATCCCTTCTCCTATTCCTCTTCACCTAATAGTATATAAAATATACATATGTGGTACATAGCTACCTTACCTCTCTCAAATCCATGTCTCCTCTTATATATTTATATATATGTATATATAATATTTAATATACATATTACACAACACACTCACACACACGGCTGATCTATATATATATATATATTTAATTAATTTCCTATGTTTAATTTATTAATAAATTAGTTATTCAATTAAATATTTTATAAATTAATCATTATATTTTATATTAATTATAACTAATACTTAATTTCTCATATTAATAAATTAATTTTATTAAATTAATTTATCATATTCTTAAGGGAAAAATATTTACTCTCATTTTTCATAACCTCGTAATTCGTGTCACATTACCCGACATTCTCGAGTCGGGGTATTACAGCCATTCTTGTCCTAGACCCTGTCGTGGTCTTCAGAATAGTCTTTATATCTTAAATATAAAGTTCTAAGTCCTTTGGACTCCAATTGTTATCAGTTAGGTTCTTTATTAACTCTAGGGGCAAAATGGTAATTTTGTCATTCTTATTCCGAACCCTATCGTGGTCCTCAGAATATCCCATATATCGTATATATAAGGTTTTAAGTCTTTTGGACTTCATTTGGTATCTGCTTTAACTCATCGGAACACATCAGTCATTTTCTATTTTACATGTTGACAGTTCCGGAGTCTTATTCAGTCATTCAATGTTCATAATTATGCTTACGATAATTTATCAGATCAGATTGACCTTTATTCAACCTTTACTTTGCACTTAAAGTGCTCAAGGGTATTTTGGTCATTTTACATTTCGTAAGATTCTGACTCTGATTCGTCATTTAATTGGGTATACAGTCTCACCAGTATCTGGGCTCCTACCGGTATCAGTTTCGTCTCAATCGGACTTCATTTAGGTCTCATATAGCATTAGGGGCATTTTGGTAATTTCACACTTTGTGAGATTCTGACCCTGATTCATCATCTAGTCAAGTATACAGTTTCACAAGTGTTCGGGTTTCTATCGGTATCAGTTTCGTCTTAATCGGATGTCATTTAGGCTTCGTACGATATTAGGGGTAATTTGATAATTTCATGCGTTATATTTTTCGGCACTTCAGTTCATGAAATGGACCTCACCATTGGGTCCAGAGTGTCCGACATAGTTAAATTGGACTGTCTGTTATGTTTAATTGGCCCTGGGTATCATCAAGGCCAATTCGATCATTTATAATTTATGTGTCTGTATTTTTCGGGACTTCGGTTCATTAAACGGACCTCACCGTTGAGTCCAGATTGCCCAACATAGTCAAAATAGACTGTCTTTTATTCTTATTTGGGTCTGGGTACCATCAAGGGCAGTACAGTCATTTGTTACTTACAAGTCTGTATTTTCGGGACTTAATTTCCCAAATCGGACTCTACCATTGAGTCCGGAATGCTTGAAATAGTGAAAATACAATATTTATTTAATCTATTTTAACTCCGTTTGACATATTTAATGTCCAGGGGTAAAATTGTAATTTTACCTATTTAATAAAATAATTAAAATAATTATTTTATTATTTAATTAATTTTTTAGGGGCTTAAATGAACAGTTTCTCAAAAATCTAGGCCACTGTACAATATTCCAAAACAGTTGGGTTTAGGCCGTAATATCAGAAAACATTTGGGGATCAAAACAGAATTTTATAAATTAAGGGTTCAGACCAAAGGGTTCTAGGGTTCAAGAATTGAACCGGTCCAAAATTCTAACAAACCAACCGATTCACTGACCCTTGGAAAACTGGAATAGCATATTCCAATTAACCCCAATTTGGCCCCTATCCGTATTCAGGTTAACCAATTTCCTTATTTTAATTTTTTATACCCGTATCCAAACAGGCCAAATTCAGTTTTTAAATTAAAACATCCCAACATCAAAACGGTGCAGTTCTACTAAAGCCCGTTTGTGCGACGGGTCGGGTCCCGACCTGAACCCGAAACTGACCCGAACCATTACCGGTACTGTTCATCTTCTTCCTCACGACGATGAACAGTAACCCTAGTTTCTAGTTTTCTTTTCTTCCATTTTCGTAGAGTTCCCAACACCGATTCTCTTTGCCATCCATCCCAAAACATTTCTGGGAATCAAGCCAACAATTTGGCATTCGTTTTGAGCTTCAAATTAAGCTTAAATGCTTGGTTCAGGTGGGAATAGCCGAACTTGTAACTGGCTAGTAAACCCTTAATTTACCATCAAATCTTGCGTGGTTTGGCCCAAACTGATCCTCGTGACATGGAGATTTAATCCCCATTCTAAAAATCCAGTTTGATCGAGGTTTAGGTGTGGTTGGGTTTTAAACCTGAACCTGCAACTTCGGTTTTGAGGGTCTTAACTTGAGCGTTGGGGTCGTGGTCTAGGGTTTTTAAAACCCTCTTGAGGTCTAGATCATGTCTTGACCAACCAAACTTGGTTTGGTCGAGGTTGTTTCAGAACTGTATCTATGGAGGTCATCCATGGCGGTCTGTGTGTGGTTCACAGTTTTGGGGCCTATTCTGATGGTCCAAAATGTTCACATTTAACCCAGATTTTCATTCCAAACATCATGCATGCAAACAATGGGACTAATCCAACCAAAACAGCTTCAAGACTAAAAATGAAAAATTTGTAGTTTGGAGGTTCTTACCCTGGTACAGTGTTCTCCTCTTGGGTTTGGCTCAGATGAGACCTCAGTGGTGGTCTTGCCCCAGTCGTGCTCCTCAGGTCAGTGTTTTCTCCTCCTTGATCCTTCAATGGTCACACCAATGCACACTCTTTGTATATGTCTTCTCACTCTAAGGTTCTCTCTCTCTCTAATCCTCTCTTTCTCTATGTCAGTTTACAGTATTATTGTAGGTCTGATTTCCCTCCAAATGGAGACTTGTAAACATCAGATTTCTTGTTCAATACGTCTCCCAAGCCTATAATTGATTTGTGTGAATTTTGGTTTGGAGAAGATGAAATCATGGGGTGAGAGAGGCATGATGGTCTATGGGGCATAGGGGTGACGCATGCTGATGTGTTGCATGCTTGGTGATTGGTCACTTGGGAGGTGGCCAAATCAGATTTGTACTCTTATATATATATATATATATATATATATATATCTTTGTACATTTGTATACAAAGATGCCCCTAGCCTAGTTGGTAACTTTTTGAGTAAATTTCTTTCCCTCCATAGGTCAAGGGTTCAATTCCCCTTGGCCTCATAAGTGAGTATTTTCCACCATTTAGGCTAAGGCCTTGTTTGGTTAGCGCATTAATTCAGTTTCACTGTTTCCCCTGAAATTTCTTTTTCTGTTGCTCCTTTTTCGATGCGGTTTCTTCCGAGAGTTTTGTATTTCAGTTAGCTTCAATGTCACAGGCCCCGTGTCGGTTCTTATTTACTTGAGATTTTCGTAGTTAGCTAATTCGAGTTTTGTCAATGTTAAAACGATATCATTTCACCTAATTAACTGATAATTAGGTTCGAGTGTTACACCCTCCTTTCTGACATGTTCAATTACTTTATCGGTCTATCGTGACCGTAAAGAAATAACGATTAATTTTCTTAATCATTCTTTAAGTCGGTGCTAATTAATAATTAGCAACTAATTATTAATTAAGCAAGGTCGGTGTGTTACAGAGCCAGAACTCACATTTCTTTAGCTTGGCATTTAGCTTCTGCTCCCCTAACTTCTGTAGAATTGTCTTTAGATGTACCTTGTGTTCCTCCTAGTTCTTGGAGTAAACCAAGATATTGTCTATGAATACAATCATGAAGTCATCCAAGTACGGCTTGAACACATAGTTCATCATGTCCATAAATGCGGCTGGGGCATTAGTCACCCCAAATGGCATAATAAGAAACTCATAGTGTCCATACCATGTCCTAAACGCCGTCTTCTGAATGTCAGCGGTTCTGACCTTCAGCTGATGATAACTGAACCTCAAGTCGATCTGCGAGAATACTTGAGCTCCTTTCAACTGGTCGAACAGATCATCTACTCTAGGTAGTGGATATCTGTTCCTGATGGTAACCTTGTTCAACTCACGGTAGTCAATACACAGCCTCATGGTTCCATCATTCTTCTTAACGAACAATACAGGTGCACCCCATAGTGACGAGCTGGGTCGTATGAAACCCTTTGTCCAACAATTCCTGTAACTAAAACTTCAGCTCTTTCTGTTCTGCTGGTGCCATCCTATAAGGTGTCTTGGATATCGGTGTAGTGCCTAGCAGTATGTCGATGCAAAACTCAATCTCCTTGTCTATGGGCATGCCTAGAAGATCATCCAAAAATACCTTAGAGAATTCCCTAGCAATGGGAATCTTTTCTAACTCAGGCTGTTGAAAGTCAGTGTCTTGGACACTGCATAAGAAACCGTGGCATCCTTTGTGAAGCAAATGCCTAGCTTGGATAGAGGAAATGAAGTAGGGTGGGAAAGCTACTCGTGTCCCCTCAAAATCAATTGTCAAAAATTTAGGGTTCTGTATGAGAACTCGCTTGGCCATACGGTCTATCGTAGCATGATTGGCGGCCAACCAATCCATTCCAAGGATAACATCGAACCCACAAATTCCCAATGGTATAAGGTCAGCAAATAAATGTGTATCCCCAATTTGTATCCCATGATTCCTATACATGGTATCCCCCAACAATGATTTCCCCGATGGTATAGAAACGCTCAGTAAATATCCTAAGGGTTCTGTCACTATGTTCAATCTAGTAGCATATGTAAGGGATATAAATGAATGTATAGATCCAGTGTCAAATAAAACATGAGCGGGCTGTGAGCAGACTAAAAGAGTACCTGCGACTACAGAAGTTGTAGCCTTCATGTCTCCTGGTAAGATGGAGAAAACCCATCCTGCCTGTTGCTAGACGTTCCCCTGTCCATTCCTATGGGTCTGGGGTCTAAATGCTGCTGTTCCGGGTACTAGCGCTTTAACCGAAGCAGTGCTCGTTGTGGCCTGACCCTTCTGAGGGCACTCCTTTGCAAAATGTCCCTCCTGGCCACAGTAGTAGCAAGTGTGGCTATCCTTGAGGCACTGGCCTCTGTCAATCTTCTCGCAGCAGGGGCATTTGGTTGCACCCTCTCTAGTGTTATTCTACCTCCTCTAACCAGACCCTATCGCTTGTGATACCACTCCAGGTCTAGTAAATGTGGACCTCTATCCAGAAGAAGAAAGTCCTTGCCTCCTATTCTAGTTACCTTCTTGTCTCTGGTTCCCTCGCCTCTTGGCGAACTCCTCGCCACTTCTCTCTATAATCTGTGCAGTCTCCACTATGTCATCGTAAGTAGTCAACCGTTGGGGTTTAAGTCTATCTTTAATAGACCACCGCAGCCTTTCCTCGAACTTCTAAGCTTTCAAATCCTCACTGTTGATGACGTACGAAGCAAATCTGGCCAACTCAATAAATGTGGCCTCATATTGCTCTACCATCATCCATCCCTGTTGTAGGACTACAAACTCGGCAACCCTCCGATTCTGTACTTCTTAAAGGAAGTACTTCTTGTTGAAGACCGTAATGAATCGTTGCTAGTCCATGCCTGGCTCCTTGGCATTCTCTATCATCCACCACTTATGTGCCATCCCTTTGAGCATACATATGGCGTATGCCACCTTTTGAACCTCAGTACATATCAGGATATTGTAAATCCTATTCATCTCTAATAACCACTCCTCAGCTACAGTGGCTCCTCTAGTACCGTCGAATGTCGGGGGTTTTATTTTTTGAAAGCACTCATATAGGAATGTAGAGTCTCTTTCGTTCCCCTGACGGGCCACCTACGTTGCCGCCTATGTTGACAGGCTACTCCTCTCGTACTGGCCTGAATCCGTGGCAGAGACTCGATGACGCTTTGCATCAATCTCTCAAACTGATCTAAACGATCTATAGGCAACGAATTGTTCCTCGTGTTAACCATGTCTATAAGATAGCCAACGTGAAGATAACCAACGAGATGACCAGTCAATGTATAAAAGAATAGTCAATGATTGCATAAAATAAAACGTCAGTCTTATCTATTGATTCTAGTCCTAGTCCTATCTCTCATGACTCACAATCGAACCTATAGCTCTGATACCAAGTTGTCATGACCCGAAACTTACCTTATGTGGATCTCGTGTCGCAGGGCCGACCCTAAGGCCATCCTTACTTTTTCCATTCATGTATCATAGTACTAATATGCAATGTACTAAAAATTTAAAACAATAATCAGCAGAAGTCTTATCAATACAATAATCAACGGAAGTCTGTAATATATATCATATGGTTCTACAATGTCAAATCAAAACTAAACATAACCAACACTCGTGGGTGGTGAATACATGGGAGAACTAAAACATAGACTGGTACATTTCTTCAAAATGTCCTCCTATGCTCTCAGACTCTTACTGAGGTCTTATAGCGTCACTACCTGAAAAATGGTAAGTAAATGGAATGAGCTACAAAAGCTCAGCAAGTAAATTCTCATCTCTGACACTAGTGTCAGTGATTAATAAGAATATGAATCCATGAATAAAGATATGATAGCCAATCATATGAAATGAGATGTTGTGATAGCCAATGAGAACAATTTCCATAATGGCCAATGAACAATAGGGTCACAATATACAATCATGAGTAATTGATACAACATCAACATGAAACTTTCAATAACAATGTATCAACATGAATGTACTACCACAATAAATCGATCACAATCAATTCAATAAGGAATGTTCTCTCAGTATAAGATAAGCATAAGGAATAGTGTCATTCAACAATCGTAGTCATATCAATCATATAAGAGATGCATTTATTCTGTGTCAGGGCTTAGCACACCCTCGGTCTTTTGGGGCCTGACATAACCCCCAATGAAGTCCAATGAATTGCCTATATGTCTGTTCACGGACTTGACCCGTAGGTCTCCAGTGAATCAAAAAGCATCAGATGGATATTGTGACTGAGCACAAATCTAGGCATACATAAACATATCATGATCATAAGTGATTCCATAAGAGTATAAAAATGGAATATCATATATACAGTGAAAATATAACGGTAGGCTTTTCAAGGCATGGTTCAACATGATAACAACGATATAGCAGTCAATCAATGTCTACAAGATAGAACAATATCATATTGTAGAAAACAATAATATTAGGTACGTTCAAGAGTACAAGTTCGGCAGTAAAGAGAATAAACTTGGCTTGGAAACACCATATGGAAGAGAATAGGTTTTACTTACCTCTAAATGCGGTCCTAGATCAGTATCTCGTGAGTTTTCCCTTTCCTCTCGACATCTCTATATATCAGTAAATGCGTCTCAGATTTAATGCTATTCATCAAATTTTATGCCTTGCTATCATAAGTATCTCTATCACTAATTTAGACTCTACCATTGAGTCCGGAATGCCGAAGAAAGTCGGTTTAGGCTTTCGCGGAATTCCATTTGGGTTCAAGGTAGCAATAGGGGTATTTTGGTCATTTGGAATTTCTACGGGTCTTTATTTTTTGGAGTCCCGTCTCGCAAAACGGACCTCACTAGTGGATTCAGAATACCCGAGATAGTCAAAATACACTATTTATTTATTTTAATTGGAATTCACATTATTTCACTATTATTAAATTAATTTAATTAATTTGATATAGTTTTAACATTATATATATATATATATATTCACATTGATTCACACGGGCTTGCCTGTCAACTTGGTCACGCGTGTTTCACCCTAACCCTAGGTTCATGGTTCGACTCGCAGGGGCTACGCCTCTGCGCATTTTTTTCCTTTATTTTCTAAGCCAAACAGTGATTAACTCCCTTAACCGTATATAGAATATCCGCAATCCCCTTATCCCCAATTTCAATTTAAAACATCTGGAATCAAACAGTCTCATTTCCATTTAAATTAAAAATAGCCTTAACCCAAAACGACGCAGTATCAAGGTCCAAAGCCCCAACACGACACCGTTCGGCTATCATTGTTCATCACCCTCCTCGACAATCCAGTGATGCAACAGTAGGGTTCCGTCACCTTCTCCGGCGACGGCAACCCATTTTCGATCATATTTTACCCCAAATCCAACGCAGTTTTCTTCAGCTTTTCATGGGGATCATGTATCCAATCTCGATTTATCATTTGGGTCACTCTAACCCTTCGCATAGATAGGATAACAGCACCGGTCGATTTTTCGGCCAAGCCTTCCCTCTCAATTTCGTGATTGTTAAGTCACTACCCAAGCCTAATTTTTATTTTAAACATGATGGAGATCAATTTTTAACAATTTTACATTCATAAGACTAAGTTTATCACATGAAATCTTCACAACCCGAATTATCTATCACAACCTGCAACTACTATTTTCTACCCCATTTCAGAACCTTCTCATCTGATTCTTTTTCCTAAACACTCCTTATTTCATGCTGATTTAGACCCTCTGATTAAAACCTAGTATCATACTTTGAATTGTAAAAACAAAAGCTTGATCACTCACCTGAATTTCTCAGTTCTGCTCACTGTAACTCTTCAGAACCTCTCAAATCGTGCTTTTGAATCCTTGGCAAAACCTTCTATCGGTCTCAGCTCTTAATCTCCTTCTTTGTTTTTCTATTTTCCCTCGGAATCCTTTATGTATTTATAGGCTTAAAACTTCCCACTTGCCCCACTATCACGCCCACCTTTTCTCTCTCTTCCCCCATTTCTTGCAGCCATTTTGGACTGCTCTTCAGTCGTCCTTCTTTTCTCCAGCATCCACGCACCCAATGATACACAAACACACACACACACACACACACATATATATATATATATATATATAAAATCCTCCCCACTTGCACTTTAGTGTCGGCAGCCTAGTTACCTTCACGACACCCACACACATCACACACACACAACACTGCCATGCAACCTCTCCCCTTCTCCTTTTTGCCTTTTCCATTTCCAAAATACATACACATATACATATTATAATACCATATATATATATACATGTATTTATACCTTAAACTATACATTAACATTTATCCATATATATACATATATACTCATTTCTATAAGAATGTACATACATTTATATTAAATAGACTACGCATCCATGCAACGTTCATGTGCACAGGAGTGCGTGCGTGCACGCATTACGAGGCTCGGTCCTGGGTTGCACGGGTGTCGCCCAGCACTGGCTGTACAAATAAACCATTCACATTCTAAAATCGTTCAGTCCCATAAAATATAATGATATAGAGCTTAAACAGCTCGGGTTACAACTGGTGTTACACTACTCGACCGAGTTTATCTCGGTATACGTGCCATATCTTGGGTCAAGATATTAGACCTACTTTCAGGCCTCTCTTTTTCACCTTATTGTTAAAGGTCTGGGCTACCCTTCTATGATGCGCCTATGTCTAATATAAAGTTTTAATCCGTCTTTTATCTAGGAAGGCTAACTCTTTGTATCTACATGGTAACTAATCAGTTTCAGCAATTTGATTCTCAAAAAGTACCCTAGGTGAGGGTATTTCTAGCTCAATAGGTAGCTACCGCCTCCATCCCGTATATTAGGGAATATGGGGCTTGTCTGGTAGGCATTCTGATAGTTATACGATACCTCCTGATTACGCCCAAAGAATAACGCAGTAGTTGTAGTGTAGCTTTGAGGTGTCGATTCCACAAGGAGACAAGATTAAAAGAATAATAAACAGAATTTTTGAAACTATAGAAAGTATTAAACGATTCACGAGGAAATAAAACTATAAAAAAAATGATTTTAAATGCAAATTAAAATTAAACAAACTGATTGATAGAAGAAAATACTCAAATTAACGAACAGTGGAGTGTCAGGAATCCCTTGCACATAGCTGGTATTTTAATTATTTTTAATTCACTGTTAACTCAATTGAGAATTTAAATTCCAAATATCTCAATCGGAAGATATAAGAATTATGAACCAAAATTAAACTGAAAATAACCCTTTGAAAAATTATTAAACACTTTTAAATCCCACAAATTAATATTCACATTGAGAAAATCCAACGACGACAATATACCGAACGAGCAATATTGCAGAAAAGAATTAAATCAATATAAATAATTAATTATTCCAAAAATAATCAAAACATTAATCCATTCGATAGAAAAAGCATGACTGAATCTATAAACAGACTAAACCCTTTAATTATTCGGAGAATAAAATTCAACAATTAATTATGAATGATCATCAAAGAATTTAACAAATTAAAACCATGTACAGGAATCAAAATAAATTAAAATAGCCATCTATAGTGCAAGTTCATCCTGAACTCTACTTGAAAATTTAGTTACCCATGTACAGGATAGATAACGTAAATTTACGAAGAAATAATCTACCATAACGTGACTGCAACTGTCTTTCTCTTTCTGTCTCGCGCCGCACAGCCGCAGCTCTCACACTGCCGCCACAGGACCTCATTTGTAATCTGTATATTTTTCTTTTTATATCCTCTGCCACAGGAACCTCTCCTTGATAACTCAAGCCCATTTGGCCTTCTGAGCCCTGCCTGGCGCGCCTCTTCAGCCCAACTCCAGCCGCCTCTTATTTGTCAAGAACAGCCGCGCCACTGCTTCATTCATGCCTTGCTTCAGCAGCCCCAACGTCAAGCCCTCACTGCCTTGGGCTCAAGTCAGCCGTTCCACTTCGGCCCACCTTGGCCCACACGCAGCAGCCGCAATCTCCACTAAGCCATGACCCATTCTATTTTGAAGCCACATGCCCTGCATCCAAGCCGCATCAGCTGCTTTGTTATATTGTAATTTTTTTCTCCTTTGTTTTTCAACGCAACAGCACAAGATCATGATTCAGCCGTCTCACCACACCTCTCTAATTCATTTTAACTGCACATGGGCCACCATACATACATCAGCCCAGCGAACGTTGCCCCTTTGTTGACTTTGCAATTAGACGTGCCTCATTTGATCAGCCGCACTAAACAATTAAGCCCAACAGCTGCATAACAGGCCATATAACAGCAAACAGCCCAGGCCCACAAGCCTCACCTTGATTCAAGCCAAGCCAAGCCAAGCGCCTGACTTTGCTTTTTCCTTTGACTTTCTTTTCATGCCAAGTCCAAAACAGCAGTTATTTCTTTCTTATTTTTTCTTCAACTGTTCTGTCCTACAAACCAATCAATAACAATTTAATTTTACCTCGTGACTGAAACATAAGATGAGTTTTACAACTGTTCACGAATAAAATTTTCAAGGACTACTTAATGCATTTGTTTTGAGATTTAAAATATTAAATAATGCTCAAAATACATCTCACTGTGAATAAAAATTAAATCAAATAATACCAATTAAAGTCTAACATTTCTATTCATATTCTAGCAATTTAATCCAATAATAGGGTATTTAAAGTGCACTTTTGCGCACTCATCACCTCCATAAAGCAAAAGGGAGTTTCTTATGCTAGTTTCCATCATTTTCCTCAAAACGTTCTTTAGAGTTTTGTTTGTCGCCTCTACCATCCCATTTGTTTGAGGTCAGTAAGGTGAGGAATAATAATGGGTGATTCTGAACTCTTTGATCAAATCAGTGACTTCCTCTTTAAAGTGCAAGCCATTGTTTGAAATTACTTCTTGGGGTATTCCATATCGATAAATGATGTCAGCCTTAATGAATTGAGCCACTTTCTTTGCATTGAGGACAACATAGGAAGCAACCTCTACCTATTTTGTGAAATAATCGATGGCTACCAAACTGAACTCATGGCCATTGGAGGCTTTAGGTGTGATTTTTCCAACAATATCTATGCCCCAAGTTGCAAAAGGCCAAAAGGATGTTAAGTTATACAACTCCCTAGGAGGGAGATGTTGAAGATTTGCGCGTATCTGGCATTTGTGGCACTTCCTGACGAATGCAATATAATATTCATCCTTGGTATTCTAGTAGTAACCTTATCGGACTATCTTTTTGGCTAACATATGTCCATTCATGTGAGGTCCACGGACTCCTTCACGGATTTCTCTCATGACATGTTCAGCTTCATGTTTATGCAAGCACAATAGGTGTATTTCATTGAAAGATCTTTTGTAAAGTTTTCCCCCACAAATGATGAATTGGGTGGCTCATCATCTCAGGGTTGCTCTTTCCTCCTTGGTATATTCTTTAGGGTATTTTGAGTGTCTAATGAATGACCAAACCTCATTGTACCAAGGTAGAGATGTCGAGTCCTCTGTGACTTCATTGATGTTGCAGCAGTGTATCAGAATTTCTCGAGTTTGTACCAAGAGTGGCTTGACTGTGAACTCTTCCGAGATGTCCACCATTAAGGCAATGGTGGCTAGGGCATCCGCGAAACTGTTTTGAGCCCTAGGTATGTAGTAGAAATGTACATCTTTGAACTTAGTTATTACTGTCTCTAGGTACTGGTGGTAAGGTAAGATTTTTTCCTTTTTGATTTTTGACATTTTCTGGACTTGGCCAATAACGAGGGCTAAATCCCCGTATACATCTAAGAATTCGACATTCAGTTCTCAAGCCGCTTGTAGACCCACTATACAGGCTTCATATTCTATGGTATTGTTGGTAGAAAGGTATTGCAACTTCATGGTTGGAGGCGCATATGACCCGTCTGGGGCTACTAGAAGCAATGTAAATGCCATATCCCTTTTTGTTGGCAACGCCGCCAAAGAAAAGACACCGCATATCCTCATGAACTTGCATGATTTCTTCATCTAGGAACTCGACTTCCTTAATAACCTCACCCTCAACTGGGCAATCTGCTAGGTAGTCGGCCATGGCCTTTCCTTAGACAGATTTATGAGTTATGTGCACTATGCCAAATTCGGAAAGCAATAGTAGCCACCGAAGTAGTGCATTTTGATAGAGTTGGTTTTTCAATGAGATACTTTACAGGGTCCATACGAGAAACCAAGTATATTGTATAAGCCATTATGTAATGGCGGAGTTTTTAGGTAACCCAAACAAGAGTAGAGCACGTCTTTTCGAGGGCATTATAGTTTTGCTTATAGGAGATCAATTTCTGACTTACATAGTAAACGACCTTTTCTTTTCTTTCTTATGTTTGATTTTGAGACAACATGGTTCCAACAGCTGTATCAGTTATTGTGAGGTATAATAATAATGGAAAGCCGGGTTATGAGAAAACCAGAACTAACGGGTTGTGTCGCGACCCGCAACCCACCTTATGCGGATTAGGGGCCGTGACCGACACTGCCACTCGGACAGGTCGTACAGAATCAAATGAATTGCACAAGAGTGATATAAAAAAATTCTTTTATTAAATGCGAAAGTTACACATATGCAACTCATCTCATGACAAATCAAACTCTAACAACCATCAATCAGAATATCTCCAAGTATAATTTTGATCATCATGAATCACCATTTAAGTCTAACATCATTATTAATGTTACAACATCACAATACCTAATATTATGATCAGCCTTACAGAATATATGTTCAAATTATGACTTGGAGTTTTACATCATCAATATTGCTCACAAGCACATCACTAACTCCACTAGTTTCCATCATTGCATTTCCTCCCATATGGTGTTACCTGAAAAATGGTTATAAATCTAGAGTGAGCTAACTTAGCTCAATAAGTAAATTCCCTCACTCTGCCATGGGATAAGGTTAGTTTAAATGGAAGAATGCAAACAAATGGCAAGCAAAGAATATAACAAATAATCAGTTACAAGAAAAGTGAATCACTAAGAATGACTTGTGGGTCCAAAAAGGCACATCCCAAGGTAGCTTGAAAAAGGCGATGTAAGCAATTTAACAAGTCAACAATAGGGATTTGGCACATACAATAATTAGCTGCAAAAAATCACAAGATATCAAATCGAATCCAATGATAGGCTTGAAAAGCATATCCATAATCAAAGAGTGCATCATCAGATTATGATAAAAAAAATAAGATATATGATACTAACAAATGAGTCTAATAGATGTTATCAACAAATAGGGTCTGGCTACCCCCAAGCAACACTCATTCAGGTTTACCTCTCATCTGGGTTCCTAACTAGCACCAAAAGCTCTTATCAAATATCATGTCCTCTATAGAGTATGTCACGACCCGAAACCCACCCTATGCGGATCTCGTGTCGCGGGGCCGGCCTAATGGCCGTCTCTACTTTTTCCATTCTTTTACCAATGATAACAGTAAATAATATAAACATGACATTAAAGTGCGGAAGCTTTATTACAATTATTGTTCAAAGAACAAACTTAAACTAACAATAAACTGATCATGAACCACTCTTAGGTGGTGAGTACATGGGAGAGACTTCGTTCACTACTATCACGCTTCTCAACTGTCTTTCTATGCTTCTGAACTCCTACTATGGTTCTGTAACATTTTCACCTGAAAAAATTTAGTAAGGGGTGAGCTACAAACTCAGTAAGTAAACGCCTATATCAAATACGGGGTTAGAGTAATCATGGAACATATAGGATTATGGATGATAGCCAGTCATGGAAACAATTTCAGTCAACCATAAGGTGCCACAATGACCAATGAACAGTAAGGCCTGATAACCTAATAAGAACAGTGATATAACATGAATACGAGAACATTCAACATTCACAATCGACGTAAATGTACTGCCACAATGGAATGATCTCAATCGAGTCAAATGAATAAAGGTACTGTCAACATGGAACTATTCGTAGTGAAGTGAAACATCACGTGAATCAAATAAACATCACATAACAGTCAACATGAACGATGCATTTACTCTGTTCAGGATTTGGCAGACCCTCGGTCTTTTGGGGCCCGGCATACCCCCTTTAACATGAAGGCATATAAAATGCCATTAAAAATCACTGCGTAAAAACGTCATCATTGCCACATGTCCATTTGACCCGTAGGTCCCATAAATTGACCCGTAGGTCCAATCAATCAGATAGCATCAGAAGGGTAATGTGTCTGAGCACAAGACCCGGCATTTAACATAAATTAGGATTATATCGTATTCCATATGAGGTGTGCAAAACATGGAACATCATAACATAAGCATACAGTGAATAACATCAACACAATGAATCAAGCCATGAACCATCAACCAATAGACATCCACCAGGTAGAACAATATCCATGGTGGGAACAATAACAGTGGGTATAAATACATGAGTACAAAATTGGCAGTGTAGAAAGATTGTGGCTTGGAAAACCACGTATAAAAGATAGAAATCCACTTACCTTATCAATGTCTTAATATCCCGTGACTTTCTCCTTTCCTTTTGACTTGCCTATAAATCAATAAACACGTTTCAGCTTTCATATCATTTATCGAATTTATGCCTCGTTACTCTAAATACCTCCCTTACTAATTTATGCTTTACGATTTTCATTTTAAACTTAATTTACCCAAGGGAAAAATGGTCATTTACGTGTCTCTACTTTTTGGGTTCTGTTTTCATAATTTGGATTTCACCATTGAGTCCAGTAGGTTTGAATTAATAAAAATTCACTATTTACTTAACTAAATCGGAGTCCGTTTGACTCACCGTCGACGTAGGAGCATTTTGGTCATTTTGGCATTCACGGTTATTTTATTTTTTTCAGAACTCCGTCTCGTAAAACGGACCTCACTATTAAATTCAGAGAGTCCAAAATAGTAAGTTTTCATTATTCGTTCTACTAATTTAGGCGTTGAAATTAAATTTAAAATTTATTAATTTAAATTACTTATTTAAATTAATTAATCTAGCTAATACATATAGTATTTGAGCCCAAACAGACCACATGTGCCTTGGTGGCACAGTGGCTAAGCTTCTCACCCTTCCTCCTTTGGTCACAGGTTCGATTCACTGCCCATACCAATTTTTCCTTCTCGTTATTGTTTTATTTTTTCATTTCCTGTTCAAGTTTAACCCAACCATCCATTGGATAGCTCTCCTTTCAAACCAAAAACAATCTAAACTCAAATTTAAAAATTTACCCATGAAGTGCAAGTGTTGGGCAATCATCCAAATGGGTGGGTCGGGTCAGACCCGACCCGGTTTGGCCAAAATAAAATCACGAAATAGCAGCCGCGCAGCAGCCTTTTCCGGCGTACAGGTTGTCTTCTTCGTCAACGGCAACTCGCCGGGGATGGGTTTCTTGCATTTTTCAACGGGGTTCATACCTACAGATCATGGACAACTCAAATCTACCGTCGGATTTCAAATCGGAGTGCCGGAGCACTCCCAAAATAGCCGGAATAGTAGTGCACCAAGGGCTGTGCGATTTTTCGGCAGCCCCTTTCCCTTCCGTTTTTTCTCGTTTTCTCCTACGATTTCAATCCCGTTTTGATTCTAAAATTTCCCTACACCTAAGAGAATCAATTACCCATGATCTAGCCCAATTAATTGCAACAAAATCACCCCACCCGATCTATTTTTCTCCTCTGTTTTTCACCGTTTCCCCACGTTCAGTTCTATTCGTTTTTTTTTTTCCTTGATTCAATTCCAACACCAACCAATTTCCATGCTTCATTCAAATCTAAAATCAAATCTATACTTCGTGCTTCGAATTTAAAAGAAAAAAAAATTAGATACCCTGTTGTGCGCTGTTGAGGCTTTGACGTCTCAGATCCGAACGGTGTTGGTGGTCTGTTGCAGAGGCACTGATGCAGAGACTGTTGAGGTTCGTTGATGGTGCACGGTGCGGTGGGGTGGAGTTTTGATGGCGGTGGTGGCTATTGATTTCGTCGTTGCGGTTGTTCTGATGCAAGGGATAGTGAGGCGATTGGGTCGCCAATCTAATCGGAACAACGGTAGTTTGGTTGGGCATTCAGTCATTGATCTGGCAACTTGATGATGCGGTTGAGGCTTATAGTCTCAGATTTGGACCGGTGGTGATGTTTACGGTGTAGGACTGATGGTGGTTTGATGATGGTGTAGCATGGTTACGTTGATGGCGGCGATGGGCAGAACTTGTTGGTGGTGCAATGGGCAGAACTGTTGGGGTTTGTTGATAATGAGTATGGAGTGAATCAGAGAAAATGTTATGACATGGAAAATTTTTTTTTTATTATTAATGGTCATTGAATTTTTTTTATTATTATTATTATGATTATCATTATTATTATTATTATTATTATTATTATTATTATTATTATTATTATTGTTATTAAAATGGAATATGTGACATATGTGATGTGTATAATGTATGCATGGATATAGGTATGTATATATATATATATGCATTATTTAATTTTTGGGTGCATGTACATGGGTGTATGTATATGGGTGACATGTATGGATTATGTATATGTGTGTGGCATATGTATATGTATGGATGGATATACATATATAAGTATATATATGGGTGTGTATGGGGATAAAACAGTGCATGTGTGCACTGTGTGTGGGTGCAACCGAGGGAGTGTGTGTGTGTGTGAGAAGTGTCGGCTAAGTGTGTGTGTGTCTAGTGTGTGTGCCTAGTGGGTGATGAGTATTATATATATATATATATAGGTTTATATAGGCAGCTTTGCATTTAATGCAAAGCTGCATTTTGGGAGAAAGAAAGTGGCTGATACAGGGTGATAGAGGTCAGAGAGAGAGAGAGAGACGTGTGAGGGTGGGTTTGTGATGTATAAGGTGGGTCTCGGGTGGGAAGAAAAGAAAAAGAAAGAAAGGGAGACTGAGAGCAAGGGAAAGAGAGTTCTGAAGAAGCAGAAGTGACCAAGAGGAACAGAAGGAGAGAGGAAGCAAACCAAAAGGAGAAAATCAGAAATTTTAGGTGAGTGGGTGCTTCTGTTTTAAATTTCAAAAGCATGATTCGTTTGGTTTAGATTATAGGGTTTTATAAAGCATGATTTTAGCTTTCAAATGCAAAAAGAATGATAGAAAACGGTTAAGGGAATAGGGAGAAAATCCAAGTTACAGGTCTCGGCCATAGAGGTTGGACCTTGTTATTTTATGTGTAGAACTCTATTCAAATGGTCCTAAAATAATCCTATGAAGTGCAGAAAAAGAATGGAAAAAGAAAGAAGGAAAAACAATAGGAAAATGAGCATGAAATGGAAAAATTTCAGTTGGCCGGAGATTCGGCCATGGGCCTTTGAGCTCTATTTCGAGAAGATGTGGAAGGTTTTGAAGGAAATGGAGGTCGGGGATGGGATCTACATGAAAAGGGGAAGAGAATCACATTTTTAAAAGTTGAAAAACTCGCCGGAGATCGGTCGCCGGCGCCGGAGAAGGCGCCGGAACCCTACTGCTGCTTCGCCGGAAAGTCGGGGAAGAAGGTCGGGTGACCGGGTCGGGTCGGGTCCGGTTCGGGCGGGTGTGGACCGCCCCTGCCACGTGTCGCGTGGGTGATTTAAATTAAAAAGAAATTGGGGCTGTTTGGTTCCTAGGATAAAAATTAAGAAATTGAAATTAAATTGAAACAGGGATATCCTATCCCTGTTCTCGGATTGGCCCCTGTTTGGTTAACCTGATTGAGGATAAGGAAATTTCAAATTTCAATTTGAACCTTAAACTTTTGTAAATTGAACCTTGACCCCAGAACCTTAAGAAATCTGATTTTGAACCCCAGAACTTTGATTAATTATGTTTGACCCCCCATGAATAAAATATTAATAAATTATTAATTAAATTAATTAATTTAATTAATTAAATATTCAAAAATATCCCGGAGTCCAAAAGGGACAAGTCATTAGTGTATTTTGACTATCTCGACCATTCTGAGACCAATGGTGGGGTCCGTTTTATGAGACGGGTCCCGAAAAATAAAAGACCCGTAGAAACCTTTAAAATTACCAAAATGCCCCTGAATTAAAGTACAGTCAAACGAACTCCGAATTAGGTAAAAAAATAGTGAAAATTTATTATCTCGGACATTCTGGACTCAACCATAGAGTCCGATTTGTGAAAAGAGGTCACGAAATGTAAGGACACGTGTAAAGTGCAAAATGACTGTTTTGCCCTTTTTAACCCCAGTGTCCGAATTGAGTTATACGAGAACCTAAACTTATTTTCTTCAACACCCTAGAACCAATGGTAGAGTTTAATTTAGCAGAATAGAAACCTATGAATTTAAAGACATAAAATTTGATGAATAGCATAAATTCAAATGAAAATAGACTGAGTTGGAATTTATATTTTTAGGGACACTTACAGGACAGGAGAGGGAGATCTGATCTCTTGCATCTTCATTGATCAGTTCAGTTACATATCGTGCACGTTCTTTTTGGGTTGTGACTGACCCATCAGGTATGGTGTTTTGCTAATGTTAGAAATGAAGTTAAGTTAGGAATATTTGTGAATGACT
This sequence comes from Nyssa sinensis, assembly GCA_008638375.1. Taxonomy (NCBI): domain Eukaryota; kingdom Viridiplantae; phylum Streptophyta; class Magnoliopsida; order Cornales; family Nyssaceae; genus Nyssa; species Nyssa sinensis. The sequence continues at coordinate 33,900,695 of CM018043.1, read as the reverse complement.
GGAATGCTGTATGTGTTTATTTGTAATGTGTTTACCTGATTATTTGGAATTGGTTGTTCACATGTTATGTGTTACTTGCAAGTTTAATAAAGTGAAGAATACGAATTATGATGTATGAACACATGAGATATGCATGTATATGAAACTGACTGGCGATTTATTTATTGTTGTCAGAGCACGTTATATTATTGAGATCCATGTTCATTGAGATTGCATTGGCATATTGGCATATGATGAATTCTTTGAGAACATGGCGTGGGTAAGCACGTGGTGCTTTGCATTATGAGGGTGTGGATCCTGTGGTGAAAAACCCAAAATTGGCCATTGCATTGGTACTCCGTAGCCATCGGGGAGTACCCGTAAACGAGACATGGGTGTGGCATAGAGTTGTGCATGGGTGTGTCACGCATACTATTCATATATATTACTGCGATGCTTGAATGTCATTTAGAAATAAATGTACACTTCGCACATGCCACGCCTTAGCTTTATTTCTGGCATTAGCATTTCATCATACCAGCAGTTGTGCTGACCCATTCGTGGGCAACATTTTCAGATGAGGATCCTCCAGCCACGTGAGACTCAGTGATGCCCTGATAGGGCGAAGTACGTGATATATTTGTGATCCATGAGACTTGTATTTTGTTATGTAAGGGCTTAAACCCGAATGACCGATGAACGATGTATTGTATATTATTTTATGTATTGATGAGAATGGACGCATGTTTAGTGAATTTGATTACTTTTGTCCTTTTATTTATTTCATTTCTGTCTCGTCAGTCGCGCCTCGGGTTTGCAGAAATTCGGGGCGTGACAGAAAATTCTCTCTTTCTCCCCGTTACTCTCTCTTTAGCTGTTCACTCCTCCTCTCTCTTTCTTTTCTTTCCTTTTCTTCTCCTCTCACTTTTACCGTAACCACTGCCCCTTCATTTGCTGCACCGTAACCCCCCCCATCCGTTTTCTTCTCTATCTCTTTTTTTTTTTTCTTTCAGTTACATGTTGTAACTCATGCACATTTACCCTCGCATTTATATATATATATATATATATATTTATATATCTATTGTTCACATATTACATTCTCATTTTTATTTCTTTCCAATTCTCTTTTTTTTTTCATTTAACTTTTATTTTATTTTTCTTATTTAAAATTTCTTTTTTTTTCTTTTTTATTTTTCGGTATCCATTTGTAGTTCGCTCGTGCACCGCCCGGAAACTATTCGTATTTCAAAAGCCATTGAATTTCTAACCGTTCTATTTTATTCAATATTAAATAAGAAGCTTTATCGACTCGGTTTACATAACCCCTTCGGTCACATCTGGGTCAGGGTGTTACATTCTACCCCCCTTAAATTGAGTTTTGTCCCCAAAACTCGAATGTTCGTAATCCATGAAACTCTGTCACTTCATCATGCCAGTTTCATCAACATAATTTTCTTTTTAACCTGTCTCTTGAACTTATCTTTATTCTTCAGATACTATATGCTTAGGCAGGAAGATTTCTTTCTATAGGATTCATAGTTCTTTTGTATTCCTCTTTATTTTCTTTCAATAGGGAATTTAAAAGTTAAGGGTTTGACCCTTTTACTTCCTCGGGACTTTCACTCATTGTCTCCAAATTTTAATATTAACATTCTCATGCATATTTCTTTAGTTCCCAAATCTGGGGCTAGGGATCTATTACTTTCATTACTCACCTTGAGTCATCTTTTCAGTTACTTGACTATTTCTCCTTGCTACTAGTCTCCTGACTAGTTTTGCCGCTAGTTGTTATATTCATCTCATTTGGTATTAAGTCGTAATTGTTTTATTGTTCAGGGTCTCCCACCTTCCATTGACATGTGCCAAGTAAAGATATCTAGCACCTCGATCCCCTTTTTTTTTCTATCCGTTTCTTTGGTAGTGGTCCTAGGAAGTTAACGGTGTAATGAGCCTACACCATCTCTATGGTTAGAGTGTCTTCGGTTTGTCATTCAAGTACGTTAAGTTTTACTAAGGACAGAGTATCTTGTTTCCCTTCATTTCCATGAGCATCTTTTGGTTCGTATTAGGACGATTTACTTGTATTCTCTTTGCATTACAATATTTATCCCCTGCTCGGGTGTTCTCAAATTTATTCGAACTTTTTATTTGTGATTTCTTAATCAATTGTCCATTTCTTGAAGATTTATCAATCTTCTTTTCATTTCATTTGTATTGTTCATTGGCATTACTGTCTTTGTTTTCAAATTCATGCTTATCATTTTATGATTTAGATAGATTAAGGAGATCAATTCCTTTATTTTTTTTTTTTCCACATTATAGGCAGTTGCTTTTTACCATTTCTCTTTTCATAAGTTTTGATTCCTCATCCCTTCATAGATTAAGGTATGGTACATATACTTATAAAATTTTAGGGTAGTCTTTTATCCCAGTCACTGATTCTTCATGTGATATTCTACTTCGAAAGCATCCTTAATGGTGTTATCATATTTGGTTTACCTAGGATTTTCCACATCATTTGATTAGTTCAAGTCTCAAAGTCTTATGACTTGTTAGTTTATAACCATTCTTTTGGTTTCACTTACCTTTGCTCATAATGGTTGTTCAACTGTCTCATTTCTTATCCTCGTCATTATATTCGGTTTTCCATCATATGTTACATTTCTCTTCTCGGTCGTTATTCACTTTTTTTTCATTTCATTCTTTCAAGAACTTATTCAACCGTAGAGGGAGTCCCTTGTACATTTTGTGACTTCATATCATATTTTAGGATTATTCACATCATTTAATCGTCTAATCATTTTATCGTTACATTTGACATTCAAAGTTTATCACAACGATATCAATTTTTTTTTTTTCCATCATGGAAATTCCCTACTTCCTTGGTGTCACAATTCAGTTATTCCTACTTTCTACCTCGATCTTGATTGTTCTCGTAACCCAATTAATTGGGTATCACTTTAGCACAGTCATTGTCCTCACTAGTTTTTATATGCATTATGTATGCCACAATTTTTGTCTCTTTAATTGCTAGGTCACGTAAATCCTCAAAATCATTCAATGTCATCAATCATTTATCTTTTGAGTTAGATTCAGCTAGCTCAATAGAGTATAACCCACAATTAGGTCCTATTGTTACCTAGGTTAATAAGATCCATTGAATTTTCCCAACTATCATTTATCACGTGTCAATCTCCTTTTAGGACCATCACAGTTCATAAATGTTCACTTGATAATCTCATTTAATCAGTCTCTGTCTACCAATAATGCATTTGTCTTTACTCTATATGACTCACTCAAGAATCCTCCTAATTCTGACATATCGTCAGTTCATCTAGAGTCTTAACGCCTCATGTTACCATTCAGTAAGTCTTCCTCAGACCATCTCTTACATAGACTTCTTGTTAAATTCCTCGACTTTTCAAGATTTCACAATCCCAACTCTATGTCACCTTATATCTTTTAAAAGAGCATTTGCTGCTGCCCTTGTTAACATGCTAGTTTCCCCCAATTCATAGATCAATTCCAATGTAATGACTTAAGAGTCATCCACCTCAACACTGGTATTATTCTTTCTAAGAATCCTTAACCTTTGTCCTCACGCATACTACTTCCTCCCAAAAGTTACTATTCATTTAATCATCTCAATCGTCCAAGAAACATCAAGTCAGTCATAGCATAGTCTTTCCCAAAAACTAGTAACCTTAGTATTTAATCAAGCTATCATTTTCCAAAAGTCACCAATCATTTAACTATTTAAATCCTCAAATTCTTAGTTCCTCCAAAGATATCCAATCGGTTAATAACCGTGTACTTATGATCTGTATCTCATATGCCTTATATATATATCATTCAATAATGTTTTCCTCGTAGTGCCTCAGAATCATATATCATGTTAAATTCACGATTCCTCTAAATGATTTACTACCAGTTCAGTCTTTACGATCATTTAGATCACATTGATCTCTAACAGTTACTCAAAATCATTTATCATTTACTTCATCTAACTCGATAGAGTATTGACTAAATCAATCACACCTCATCTTAGATTACAAGATTCATGGATCTCTCCCTAATATTCATTCATCATGTGTCAGCCTCTTTCCAAAATCATCACATTTCATAAGATCAATTCTAGCAATCTCGCTCATTTAGGAATTGTCTTCAAAACTTTACTCATTTCTACTCTATCAGGGTCCACTTATGACTTACTTAAGAATTTATATTTTTAGTCCTTCTGTGATTATCCATTCAATTTCTATCTCTCATTCAAACATTGTATTTATCCATAACATTTATCGAAATCTCCTCAAATATTTTCAGTGTCATTCCTCGAAAATCCTCATCGTTTATTTTCAAACATATTACTATTCCCTACAGGTAACTATTTACTGAATCATCTCAATTTTTCAAGAATCACCAGTTTTCATCATAACATATAGTATCTTCCTCCAATATATAATATTCATCAATGATAAACCCCTCGATGGTATTGAAACAGTTAACTTGTAGCCTAGAGGTTCTGTTTCTAAGTTCAACTTAGCAGCAAATGTGGAACTATAAATCAATTCTCCAGACAATATATGAACAGGTTGTAAGTAACTGAAAAATACCTACGGATACTGGTACAGTAGCCCAATCATCATCTGGTGTTAACCTTTCCTGTAAAGGATAATCAGTCAATGTATACATAAAATAACTATCAGCGTTCGCATAAAAGTCTAGCCTAGTAATGTCAGTATTATCCATCGACTAACTCTTAGACTTTAGCAATTCTAGTACTCTAATCCTGTCTCCCATGACTCACTAGAACCTAAGACTTTGCTCTGATACCAAGTTGTCACGACCCGAAACCCACCCTATGCGGATCTCGTGTCGCGGGCGCCAGCCTAATGGCTTGTCCCTACTTTTTCCATTCTTTTACCAATGATAATAGTAAATAATATAAACATGACATTAAAGTGCGGAAGCTTTATTACAATTATTGTTCAAAGACCAAACTTAAACTAACAATAAACTGATCATGAACCACTCTTAGGTGGTGAGTACATGGGAGAGACTTCGTTCACTACTATCACGCTTCTCAACTGTCTTTCTACGCTTCTGAACTCCTACTGTGGTTCTGTAAAATTTTCACCAGAAAAAATTTAGTAAGGGGTGAGTTACAAACTCAATAAGTAAACGCCTATCTCAAATACGGGGCTTAGAGTAATCATGGAACATATAGGATCATGGATGATAGCCAGTCATGGAAACAATTTCAGTCAACCATAAGGTGCCACTAATGACCAATAAACAGTAAGGCCTGATAACCCAATAAGAACAGTGATATAACATGAATACGGGAACATTCAACATTCACAATCGACGTAAATGTACTGCCACAATGGAATGATCTCAATCGAGTCAAATGAATAAAGGTACTGTCAACATGAAACTATTCGTAGTGAAGTGAAACATCACGTGAATCAACTAAACATCACATAACAGTCAACATGAACGATGCATTTACTCTGTTCAGGGTTTGGCAAACCCTCAGTCTTTCGGGGCCCGGCATACCCCCTTTAACATGAAGGCATATAAAATGCCATTAAAACTCACTGCGTAAAAACGCCATCATTGCCACATGTCCGTTTGACCCGTAGGTCCCATAAATTGACCCGTAGGTCCAGTCAATCAGATAGCATCAGAAGGGTAATGTGTCTGAGCACAAGACCAGGCATTTAACATAAATTAGGATTATATCGTATTCCATATGAGGTGTGCAAAACATGGAACATCATAACATAAGCATACAGTGAATAACATCAACACAATGAATCAAGCCATGAACCATCAACCAATAGACATCCACCAGGTAGAACAATATCCATGGTGGGAACAATAACAGTGGGTATAAATACATGAGGACAAAATTGGCAGTGTAGAAAGATCGTGGCTTGTAAAACCACGTATAAAAGATAGAAATCCACTTACCTTATCAATGTCTTAATATCCCGTGACTTTCTCCTTTCCTTTTGACTTGCCTATAAATCAATAAACACATTTCAGCTTTCATATCATTTATCGAATTTATGCCTCGTTACTCTAAATACCTCCCTTACTAATTTATGCTTTACGATTTTCATTTTAAACTTAATTTACCCAAGGGCAAAATGGTCATTTACGTGTCTCTACTTTTTGGGTTCTGTTTTCATAATTTGGACTTCATCGTTGAGTCCAGTAGGTTTGAATTAATAAAAATTCGCTATTTACTTAACTAAATCGGAGTCCGTTTGACTCACCTTCGACGTAGGGGCATTTTGGTCATTTTGGCATTCTACGGTTATTTTATTTTTTTCGGGACTCCGTCTCGTAAAACGGACCTCACTATTAAATTCAGAGAGTCCAAAATAGTAAGTTTTCATTATTCGTTCTACTAATTTAGGCGTCAAAATTAAATTTAAAATTTATTAATTTAAATCACTTATTTAAATTAATTAATCTAGCTAATACATATAGTATTTGAGCCCAAATAGACCACATGTGCCTTGGTGGCACAGTGGCTAAGCTTCTCACCCTTCCTCCTTTGGTCACAGGTTCGATTCACTGCCCATACCAATTTTTCTTTCTCGTTATTGTTTTATTTTTTCATTTCCTGTTCAAGTTTAACCCAACCATCCATTGGATAGCTCTCCTTTCAAACCAAACACAATCTAAACTCAAATTTAAAAATTTACCCATGAAGTACAAGTGTTGGGCAGTCATCTGAATGGGTGGGTCGGGTCAGACCCGACCCGGTTTGGCCAAAAGAAAATCACGAAATAGCAGCCGCTCAGCAGCCTTTTCCGGCGTACAGGTTGTCTTCTTCGTCAACGGTGACTCGCCAGTGATGGGTTTCTTGCGTTTTTCAGCGGGGTTCATACCTACAGATCATGGACAACTCAAATCTACCGTCGGATTTCAAATCGGAGTGCCGGAGCACTCCCAAAATAGCCGGAACAGTAGCGCACTAGGGGCTGTGCGATTTTCCGGCAGGCCCTTTTCCCTTCCGTTTTTTCTCGTTTTCTCCTACGGTTTCAATCCCGTTTTGATTCTAAAATTTCCCTACACCCAAGGGAATCAATTACCCATGATCTAGCCCAATTAATCGCAACAAAATCACCCCACCCGATCTATTTTTCTCCTCTGTTTTTCACCGTTTCCCCACGTTCAGTTCTGTTCGTTTTTTTTTTTTTTTCCTTGATTCAATTCCAACACCAACCAATTTCCATGCTTCATTAAATCTAAAATCAAATCTATACTTCGTGCTTCGAATTTAAAAGAAAAAAAAATTAGATACCCTATTGTGTGCTGTTGAGGCTTTGACGTCTCAGATCCGAACAGTGTTGGTGGTCTGTTGCAGAGGCACTGGTGCAGAGACTGTTGGGGTTCGTTGATGGTGCACGGTGCGGTGGGGTGGAGTTTTGATGGTGGTGGTGGCTATTGATTTCGTCGTTGCGGTTGTTCTGATGCAAGGGATAGTGAGGCGATTGGGTCGCCGATCTGATCGGAACAACGGTAGTTTGGTTGGGCATTCAGTCATTGATCTGGCAACTCGATGATGCGGTTGAGGCTTATAGTCTCAGATCTGGACCGGTGGTGATGTTTACGGTGTAGGACTGATAGCGGTTTGATGATGGTGTAGCATGGTTACATTGATGGCGACGATGGCAGAACTTGTTGGTGGTGCAATGGGCAGAACTGTTGGGGTTTGTTGATAATGAGTATGGAGTGAATCAGAGAAAATTCTCTCTTTCTCCCCGTTACTCTCTCTTTAATCTCCCTCTCTCTTTGGTTGTTCACTCCTCTCTCTTTCTTTTCTTTCCTTTTCTTCTCCTCTCACTCTTACCGTAACCACCGCCCCTTCATTTGCGGCGCCGTAACCCCCCCATCCGTTTTCTTCTCTATCTCTTTTTTTTTTTCTTTCAGTTACATGTTTTAACTCATGCACATTTACCCTCACATTTATATATATATATATATATATATATATATATTGTTCATATATTATATTCTCATTTTTATTTCTTTTCAATTCTCATTTTTTTTTTTGCATTTAACTTTTATTTTATTTTTCATTTATTTTATTTTCCTTATTTAAAATTTCTTTTTTTTTCTTTTTTATTTTTCGGTGTCCATTTGTAGTTCGCTCGTGCACCGCCCGGAAACTATTCGTATTTCAAAAGCCATTGAATTTCTAACCGTTCCATTTTATTCAATATTAAATAAGAAGCTTTATCGACTCGGTTTACATAGCCCCTTCGGTCACATCTGGGTCAGGGTGTTACAGAGTAAGTGTTGGGTATCATTCTCAATCACCGACCCGTAGGTCCAAATCAAGCATTTAAAGAATCAAGATGGGCATTGTGACAAGACACAACTCTCGGCACTCATAATAATGTCATAATTAGAGGAATTCCACAAGAAATATACATATACGTGGAATATCAAATTCTCAGCAGTGAGAAACACATTAGTTTTTCCAATATCCAAATCAAGGGTTATCGAAATGTACAAGCAATCACATCAAGATATTAGCAAATGGAATCTCAACATATTCACAAAGAAGTACAAGTATCAAATTGTGGAATCAAATAATTGTCAGGTGTGTATAAGAGTACAAATTGGCAGCATCGAGAAAAATATAATTGTGACATGGCTAAAAAATACCACATATTAGAGTTTGGGTTTACTTACATTGGGTTCTTAGCATCGCATTCCCATGCGGGTACCATAATAGCTATCTCATAACTTTCTTTCAATTTTTCATCATTTGGGTGATCCTATAATCATGGATCAAAAATACATTGTATAATGAATTAGTATTCATTCTAATTCCAAACATTGTTATTTAGTGTTTTAATCTCTTTTGAACTTAGTCTATTCGATTAAGGGTCTTCGAATTCCCAATTTAGGGTTCCCTTGATGTTTTATAGCTTATTTGGCCCTCCAAGGGCATTATGATAATTTATACTTTTAATGTCTCATATTTTTTCGTACACAATTTTTGTATTCAGACTCCATTTGGATTCTATTCAGTCCTTATAACATTTATGTGGACTTATAAATTTTTTTTTTCTACTTCTCGTGACTTCATTAAGTCTTAAGGACGTATTCATTATTTTTTAATTTGTTACCGAATCTTATTTTCTTCAAAGGGACGTCATCGTCAATCTAGAATATCAAATATAATTAATTTAGGCTTTTTCGGATCTTAATTTGCATTTATGTGACTTACATTAAGCCTAGGGACATTTTTATAATTTTACACTTTCGTGTGTCATATTTTTCGATACTTTGTTTGCTAAAATGAACTTCATCGTTGAGTCTAGAGTATCAAATAAAGTCAGAATATGTCACCTTTCACATTTAACTGGCTTTTGGATTACTAAGGGTAAAATGGTAATTTTGACATTTCATGTGTCTATATTTTCGGGACTTCGTTTCATAAAATAGATCTCAACATTGGGTTCGGAATGTCCCAAAATGTTAAAGTATGTATTTTCATAGTCATTGGAATTCGATTAGTCACTTAATTAATTATTAGGACATATTTAGAATTATTTCAGTTTGCCTGTTCATATTTTTCAGGATTTAATTTCACAAATCGGACTCCGCCGTTGAGTCTAGAATGCCCAAAATATTGGGTTGCACTATTGGCCTTCATTTGGCCTATTTTTTGCCTAAGGGCATTTTGGTAATTTTTTTTATAATTAAAAGGATTTAAAATTAATATTTAATTCATTTCTGGGCCCATCTGTAATTAATCAAAACTATTAGGGTTATTTTATAATTAACAGAAGGTTCTAGGGATTCAATTAAAGTTTCAGAAACTATTTAAATAAACTCATTGGTTTAGTTAGGTTACAAGTGAACCAGTCCCAAACAATAAAGAACCAACCGGTTCGTCTAGTTCGTTGCATCATGCTGACGTCATCCTAACGTCAACCCTACTTAGGACGAATGCTAATAAAGTTTAATGTGTGTTGATCCATCACTTAGGATCACTAGTAAGGAAAATGAGACAAAATGACTATAGAGGCAAGAAATTGCTAAGTAACTATGGACTACAAGTAAGTAACTCTGTACCTTGAACTGGTTCCTTTCTATCAAGCATGTTTTTGTAACTATTTTCTATCTTAAAGGAAAATGTGTTTTGATGATGAGACATGAACCTTGATTTGAATATAGAATGCTTTTTAATTTCATCATAAATGTTTTACAAGCCAGGGAAGTTAAAGTATTTGCAAACATATTTTAATACCATGACATGTCATCATGACACCTTAAACATTATCAGGGATTTCATACTAGTTGGTCCTAAGCAAGCCGAACCAAGGATCTTACCGGGGGTTTCGAGCCAGCAAGCTTTGAGCAAGCCTCACTAATAACCTTATTGGGGGTTTCATGCCGGTAGGCTTCTAATAAGCCATTACAAAGACATTTATAGGGATTTCAAGTCAGATGGCTTCAAGCAAGTCAAGAGATCTCTAAAGCCAAGCTCAATAGCTCATTCATGAAAACAAGAAATCATTTAATCCATGATCATTCAGAAAATCATGAAGAATGTTTTGATTGCGAGATTTGTTAGCATGAACTCTGCATAATTTATCATATCTTTACAAGAACTCAAGTTTACATGCATGTTTAAGAATGCATGTAGCTTTATTAAATGCTTTTATATGCTGTCTTTGTAAAAGTTCTTTATGTTTTCCTAAAACCCATGACAAGGCACCCAAGTTACTCATAAACTTTTCATGAAGCTCGTAGGATTTTTATCCCACATTTCAAAGAATGTCAAGAAGCATGTTAGACCTAGATATTAGTAAGCGAAGTTGTCACGACCCGAAATCCGCCTCGCGCGGAACCCGTGTCGCAACCGCCGCCCCAAGGCCCGAGGGCCTCGGGACAAGGCTCGCATCTGCAGCGGTATCGAATAGATGTGCTTCATGTGGTTGCGGAAGCGTGAAAAACTTTTTTTTTTCTCATTTTAAAATTTGCACATCCGTCCGATACTGCTGCTATTCACAATGGTACACATGATCATACATTCAAAGTATAACTAAAACTTAAAAGACTTCATAATTACAATCTTAATTCAGCTGCCCCGGGGGGCTTAATACATATCCCTAAATTGTCTGCCAATACAAAACGTACTAATTAGAGTTCATGTGATTTCCCAAAAGAACTACATAAGCAAGTCTTCCCAAAAAGCTAGACTCATCCTCATCGTCTTCAAAAATCAATCTGCCATTAGTCACCTAAAAGAGGGCGAATAAAAATCCGGGTAAGCTAATCTAATCTTGGGAGTAATTCCTACATTCGTTATGGGGTTTTCAACTGGTAGTGGTTTAGCACATGAGAGTTTATAAAATACTCACTACCAATTGCTCGTACATTTTAGAACACAGAGTATATGCATTCTTAAAACAGATATCTTTGAAACATTTAAAGTATTCAAACTAAATACACATTTCTTCAAATAGAGCATATGCAATTTAAAAGCATACAAACACGTATAATAAAATGGGGGTAAAAACCTACTTCTATTTCCAAAAGCGTTACTTCAAAACATATAAACATGTATAGGAAAATGGGGGTAAAACCTGCTTCCATTTCCAAAAACATTTGTCATCTTTTCTCTTTAATTAGGTGGAATTTGTTTCGAACCAGACTCCCATTTTACTGCCAATACTATCGATCTCATTTGCCTGGGGGATTAGATCCTGCTACCGGGCATTTACTGTTGAATCCCCAAGGATTTCAACCATTATAGGGGGTGCTTTAAACACCATTTATCTTGTAAAACATTTATCACATGGTTTCTTCAATAGATATTTTTCATGAATATTTAAAACATGAAATATATATAACTTCTGCAATAGAACTTCAATATTTGGAATAATCAAATTCAGAACATTTATGAAAATTTAGCATTTTAAACCCAGACATGCTGAAACATAAATAAAAAGGAGAACTGTGATTCAGACCAATCACCCAGCATGTCACAATACAGTTTATGAAAGTAGAAAACATTTTAAAACAGGAATCATATGATACTGAATTTGATATTCGAGGCTTCAAATAAATTGAGCTTAAAACTTCTTCAAATTCATGGAGTTAAATCTCCACTTCAAAGGCAGGGTTACTCACCTCAGTCCTTAGGGTCAATGCTAAAAAGACGCTTTCCCGCTTCCTCTGTAGTTCCTAAGAACAATTCATATATAGTCTCATTAACTTCACATCATTGCAATATCACCTATTGATGCTTCTTAACTTATGCTTAGATCGTATTAATCCTAAAACGATTTCATAATTTCCTATGTACTTAATTTAACTCGTACTTTTTAACCTATGACACAATTTAATGTGTTAGGAATTTAATTTATTTTAAATTTTAAAGCTACACTCTCCTGGTAGCTCCATTAACTTTAATTTAATTTTAATTACTTCACATATCGACGTGTCGTGTCTTTTCGTATTTCATTTCGACGTACGCGCCTTAGTTTAGTACTTCGGCAGTGTTTCAAATTTATAGTCACCTTACTGATGCTATTCATCAAATTTTATGTCTTTTTATTTTTGACACTTCTTTCGGGTGAATAGACTCTACTATTGAGTTCGGAACGTCGAAGAAATTCAAATTAGGCTTCCTTAGAATTTAATTTGGCTTAGGACATGTTAGGGGCATTTTGGTAATTTATACCTTAACGTGTCTAAATTATTCGGAGTCCCGTCTCATGAAACGGACCCCACCATTAGACTCAGAATGTTTAAGATAGTCAAAATCCACTATTCATTTATTTAAGTCGGACCTCGTTTGACTCAATTTTGGTGCAGGGGCAATTTGGTCATTTTGACATTTTTACGGGTCTTAAATTTTTTGGGGCCTCATGTAATGTCACAGACCTCACCAATGGACTCAGAAGGTCTGAGACAGTAGGAATACATATATAACTCATCTCATTTGGACACCAGACTAATTTGGAGTATTTAATTTAATTAAATAGATTTAATTAAATTAAATTTATAAAGTCTGATATATATATATATATATATATATTTAGTGTGTACTTAATTAACGGTCGAATAGGGTGGCACCCTGGCCAGCGTGCCTGTCACATCCCAAAACCCACCTTATGAGGATTAGGGTATGCGACCGGCCAGTTAGGCACCCATCGTATTTTGTCTTTATCAAAATACCGATAGTAATCCTAACCTCAGGCCATTCACTTGTAATCTCCAAGTTGATGCATTCATTATATAAAAATTTCAACAACGGAAACCAAAAATAGGGAATGCAAATTAACTTGGTAGAGCATCAACTATAATCTTATTTACATACATAGGTTAACAAAAGGTAAATCATTGTACTTGACTACAAACATCCAAAAATCGTATAGGATACAAAAATGGGTTAGTCGTCATCTAAACCGCCTAACTAACTTCTTGGTCCCTCCTATTCCTTGCCACCGTCGCCTTTACTTGAAAAATGTTAAATAAATGGAATGAGCTTAAACAAGCTCAGTGAGTAACATAGGTTCCTGCCATGGGTTTCAAAACCAGTTCATATATATATATATATGCATGCTCAAATGTAACTCAGATAGAACAATGCAACTCAAGTAGAACAGATACAGCTCAAATAGAACGGATATAGCTCAAAGTGCCTGAACCTTCCCCAGTAATGTGGGATGCCGCACAAGATAATCCGTCAGTCACCCACCCCACACATGGAGGCCCATGTCCCCACAGCACACTACCGAGTCGGTATCAAGCGGAACAGACAGGATTGAGCGGATGCTGAGTTCTGGGCGTCCCACAGAGCCAGCTATCCATCTAGTGATATACTCAATCCCGAGGGGCCCAAGACTCAACATGACAAGATAAACATGAATCAAACTCCAATAGCGTAGACAAGTTAGAACAATAGACTCCAATAAAATCAGAACAGGAGATATCAAGAAGCAGGATAGAATCATGCCAAATGTAGTACAATACGAGGAATATGCATGAAAGCAAGTGCACTAAAACAATGCAGTGTATAAAACAGTTCAGCATATAAAGCAGTTTAGTATACAGAAAATATACACCAAGTCAGGAGTCCGAGTTACTCACAGTTCGTTGCAACTAGTTCGGCTTCCCTTCCAGTTGATTCTAGATTCGGAAGTCCTAGAATAGTAATCACAGACGTCAGTTATTAATGATAGTGTTTCTACCTATTTTACCAATTTCTTGCGGCCACTAAATGGTAGACTCGATGCTTAAACTAATGGGAATTATATCGCTCTAAGAGTGATGTGCATGCATTAAATGTTATATATATATATAATAAACTCTAAAATCAGATTATGAGTTTGGGGTCAACCCAACTGCCTCAACACAGCCCTGACATAAGGTATCAGAGGAAAAAATCATCAAAACGTGTCTGCTAGAGTTGGAGTCTCCTGAGGAATGTTCCAAAATTATTTAGAGTACAATGCAACAAATCAACTCTTTGTAGCTCACATCTGGTTAATAATTTGCTAAAAATTTATGATGATTTTTATTTGGTAGCTAAATAGCATAAACTCCAACCAAAACAAATTTAAAAATATGACAGCAGTTAATTGTTGAAGTAGTTAGTTCAGGACAGCTTGGAACAGTAGTCGGTTGCTGTTAAAGGTGACCAATTCATGGCAGTTGCGTGTGGGGGAACAAATTAATAGTCAAAGACATTTTTAGTTGCAGCACATGAAACAAATAGAAGTGGATTGATCGTGTGGGTTATGAATAATTGAGGCTGCTCTATGGGCTGGACTAGTCTACAAAATAGCATCACATAAAACACTTGAGCACAGATTGTGGCTGCTCCAAATGAAACTAATTACAAGGTTCCTTACAATCAAGATAATATAATATATATATATATAATATTCTTCTACAATCAAATTCTTTATAACCAATACATATCAACAAAATTATATTAGCTCATAAGGATTTTCTAGACCATTATTTCATTTTATTTCCACTTGTAGATATATTCTTTTGGTGGAGTTTTATTAAGGTTGAGAATCAGCCCCTATTAGGGGCGTGTTCTTATCAGAACTGCTGTACAGGTTCACTTTTTATGTAATTCCACCCAATAGCTAACAAGTATGAGTTATATTATACTTTGGGTAATTATTTAGGAGTAGTATACTGCTGGAACGTGGCCAGGGAACCTCCACAACAGGATCGGTTCAGATCAGCTCACCATTTGAGCGTGATCTAATTTTGGACTTCTGTACAGCACAACAAATCCACACATCTCCATACATAATTTCACTTAAATCTCAAGCTACCTAAAGAATCAATTTTGCACTAATTAACAAGGTGATTCTCAGCCGACATCTAACTTCGAAAATAAATCAGTTTTAGAACTCACTTTCCCAATAGGTTGCGGCTGAATGGGTTTCCGTTATTGTGGCAAAATCAAATAATCACACCTATTTCTAATTTTCCAAGTGGCTGATCACTGTTATGACTTAAATAAAATTTCTATTAGAGATTATAAATTCAGAAGAATCAGATTTATGCCTGCTTCAGATTGGTAGATCGTTAGAGAGGAAGAAAATCAAGAAATCTTGAGCTGCAGTCGTTCAACCGCTACTCTGCTCCACACGTCAACAACTTGGAGCTGTTTCTTGCACCCAAAAATCTGATTATACAGCTGGGTAATTTACTGGTTTATAATACTTGTCTCAACCAGCTTGACCAGCCCTCAAATGAGTATCCAGAGATCCAGCTAAATCGATATTGTTGATACAGAACAGGGAAAGAAATGTAGGAAATTAGATAGCAGGTGAGGATCAGGAGTGTAGATCACATCATGGAGGTTTGGTTCCAAAAATCCTTTCCTGAACACTGTTCAGTAGAAATATATACACGATGAAATGGTCTAGAAAAGTGGAGGGTTTTCTCCCTTGTTGGTTGTCTCCAGTTACCTCTAGAATATTCTATCCCACTCCAGATTATTCCTCACGTGTTATCTGGATAATATATATACATATACATATATTATGGCTGTATCTCTCTTATGCACATATATAAATATATTTTTGATATATTTTGTTGCACTTAATATTTTTTTTATTTCTTAAAATATTACTTTACGAAATAGTAGTACATTTGGCATAAGACTAAGACTCGGTACCATAATTATTTATTTTGCCAATATCGGGTCTCGTTCGTGTCCCACATTACTTTCATATTAATTTTTATAATTAATGATTCGTTTCAATCCCATTAATTTATCCTGGCACTCGGTTAACGGGGTTGTCTATTTCCCGAGTCTATATTATTTTTTTTTTTATTGTCCTAGATTAATTTTATATTTTCTAATAATTAATCCAATCATGGCTTACTATATTTTTGAACTATTTAAATCATTAATGTCACATAATATATTTTTCTTAGGTTAAGGTGGAATCCGAGTCTTATCGAATTTTTGGGGTATTACAGTGCCACCTCCCTCTCCAAAAGATACCACGTTCGAATCCCAATAGGTGCAATCGCACCTTTTTATTTTCTGATTTTTATTTAATATAATATATATATATATATATATATATTTTGGTCCTATATATGGCACACGCGAGTGCGTGGCCGAGTGGAAAGAAGGGGCGCGTGGGCACGTGAGGTCAGGGGTTCGAACCCCACTGACCGCAAATTTCCCTTTCTTCTTTTTTAAAACTTACACAGTTCTTATATATACACATCAGGCCCCCAAACGACGTCATTCTAATTATTCGGTGGCAAGCCTAGATGCTGCCACGTGTCCGTGTCGACTCAACCTGTTTTAAAACCTAGTTGACTCACTGTCACCTTCTTCATTCAACCCCTACTGTTGCCCTAATTTCTGAATCTCTTTTCTTCCATTTTCGTGGAGTTTGGTTCAGGGAAACTCTAC
This sequence comes from Nyssa sinensis, assembly GCA_008638375.1. Classification (NCBI taxonomy): domain Eukaryota; kingdom Viridiplantae; phylum Streptophyta; class Magnoliopsida; order Cornales; family Nyssaceae; genus Nyssa; species Nyssa sinensis. The sequence goes on along the minus strand of CM018043.1, from coordinate 33,883,762 downwards.
TGTTTTTAATCCAAACCATTCCCAAGTCGTTAAGGACTGGTTTGGCATTCATTTGAGAGTTCAAAACTGTCATGTGTTTGGTTTTGGGTTTGATAATCCAAACCTGTGTCTCGGTCGTATATGCCCATTTTTTAGCCAAACTCGATGGGGTCTGTTCTGATATGCTCCATTTTTCATAAGGTTGAAATCCCTAATCACAAAAGTGGTTTTAACAGTGTGTTTAAAGGTTTGGGTTTCAAACCGGTAACCTGCAACTCGATTGTTGGGGGTTGTTTTTTAAGATTTTCAGTCGCGGACATGTGTTTTGGGGATGATCTTGGGGTCTACTTTCAGTATCTATAAACCAAATTTGGTTTGGTTTCCATTGGATCAGACCTGCTATAAGCAAGGTCTCCAATGGCTGCCTTGTGTACGGCTGATGTTTCTGAGATGTTTTAGGTTGAAATTTTCATGCTTATCATTGTTTAAACATTCTTTAAACATCATATACACTAATTCAAAGCTTAAAATAGTTCATACGTAAAGAAATTCTAGAGAGAGAAAATGTGAGATTTTTGTGGGTTTACCTTAAACAGGACCTTTCTCTCTCCTTCTCCTTCTCAGAACTCCCCTCTCTCTCTCTCTCTCTCTCTCTCTCTCTTAGTGACTAACTTTCGTGTGACATGTGTGTATACAATATGTATGTTTGTATATATGTATTTTTTTAACCATGCACCATCATTGTACTTCCTGATTTTTGCCCCACCAATTGGTTTTCCTCTTGCTTGTTGCAGTATCCAAAAAGGGTGTCCTCCTACTGTTTGGGGCAGGCTATGATGGCCGGGTATGTGTGTTTTGTCTTTGCCTATATATATATATATATATATATATATATATATACATGGTTCATATCCTAATACACCTTGGGTATATACACACACCTCTCACTGACACACACATTTTTCTACACTTTAGACAATAGCATGTCCTCTTATTCCATACGTATTATACATACATTTCACATGCACACATATTTTAACATACATGCATGCATGCACATGCATACATACTCATATATATATATATATATATATATATTCATGTATAATTTTACATATATAGTTAAAGTTATAATTATTTATGTAGTGTATATATATATATATATATATTTGTACTTAATTATATATATATATGTGTGTGTATTACAATTTATTCCTTATATTAAAATAATTAATTACTTTAAAAATTAATTATTTTCTTAAATGTATCATCTTTGTACTAATCTTTCGTATCCTCGTAAAGCGTGCCATATGACCCGGTATCCTTGGGTCAGGGCATTACAGAAGTGAAGTAAAGACTCTAAGCAGCGAGGGAACATAAGATATCCTAGTCATGGTGGTACCCAACTCAAGGGTGAGATATGCTAGGATTTGATGTGGCAGCTTAAAGTGAATTACATCAAGGATGACTAGCAGATTTATAATTAGTCATTTATAGTTATGTAATCAGCTCACAAGAATGTAACTATGATTATCCACGTACAATGTATAAGTTCTAAAATAGTAAAGTTCTACCAAGTGTATTTGTATTAAAAAAAAAAATTATCATGAAATTCCACTACAAACTAAGGTTTAAAAGAGTACATTTAACTTGGAACCAAATTGAAGGCCTTACAGCCGGTTACATTTTGCAATCTACATAGGGTGGGTTTCAAGATGTGACACAACTACACCATTTTCTTGAGGAGTTTTTAGTGTAGAAATATTGTGTCCTACTCCATTTTCATAACAATATTTTTTAATATCTTTATTATCAAATCTCTACATCTATCACTTCTTACATTGTTGAGGAGTTCAAAGTTTTGTAAAGGCTGCATATGCCTCGTCTTTGTGAGAGAGAAATAATACCCAAGTATATCTTAAGGAATCATCAATAATTACAATGACATAGTCTTTTTCTCCAAAACTTGCTACTCTAGTAGGTCCAAATAAATTCAAATGTAAGAGTTGAAATGGCGTATTTGTTGAGATATTCTTCTTGTTTTTTAAGGAGGATTTAACTTAATTTCCTAGTTGGAAAGCACCACAAGCACCATTTTTTACAAATTTGGTTTTGGATAAGCCTCTAACTAGTTCATGCCTAGACAAGTTTGAGATCAAGTCCATACTTGCATGACATAGTCTCCTATACCATAGCCACTATTTTCATTTATGACCGCAAAGCATTTAACATTTTGAGATGTTGTTTCATCAAAGTTTATGCAATAAATATTGTTGTCCCTATATGCAACAAATAACACATTTTCATTATTATATGCATATTTAATTAACATTTATTTGATTTAAATATGACTACATAACATTTATCACATAGTTAACTAATACTAAGAAAATTATGTTTTAAACCATCAACAAGTAGAACACTTTCAATAGAAAGGGAGGAATTTTTATATATGCATCCAATGCCAACTATTTTAGCCTTAGAGTTGTCTTCGAAGCTCACGTATCCTTTATCCTTTGGTGTGAGATATGTGAACTTGTTCTTATCTCCGATCATGTGTCTTAAGCAGCCATTATCAAGGAATCACTTGTCCTTACTTGAGGAGGACTTGAAGCAAACCTACCAAAAGTCACTTAGGTGACTCCTTTTCGTACCAAAACCTTTTTGGGTCCTTTTCTGTTAGCCTTGGGAAGAGTATTTCCTTTTGGAACACAAATTATTTTGAATTTTCACTTCAAATGTTTATTTAAAGCATTTGAAGAATAAATTTGATTTGGTACATTTGAGTTTGAGACCTTAACAAAGAGGTTTTGTTACGAATTTTGTTTGTTATAGGTATTACACCCCAAACCGGCCTAGCGAAATACACATCTTTATTGTGAAATAATTTTGTATAAAATTTAACTTCCTTTTGTAAATTTCTTTAAAGTGAAGTTTGAATTTTCTCCATTCTTTTTTAGAGAGACAATTTCTATCTCAATGTTTTTTTTCAAACAAAGTTGATCATTTTCTTTGTTTAAGATTTCATTTTGATTATTTGAAACTTTTACTTCATTTCAGAGAGAAGAAATTTTCCTTTTAAATTCTTTATTTTTGAAATTAATTTTCTCAAGATCTTCATGTAATTCTTCAAAAGCATCTTGCAATTCTTTATAAAAATGAGAGAAGTTAAGGTTAGACATTATCTCACTTTTATTAGTGATGAGGCAGAATTTTGCAACGGCTTGGTTACTTGACTCTTCTTCTGGTTCATCCTAAGTTACTTTCATTGTCGTCTTTATGTTTTTCTTTACGTCTCTCTTGAGTTCGGGACAATCAGCCTTTATGTGACCTCACTTTTGATATTCAAAGAAAACGGAAATATCTTATTGAATGCCTCCCTTTCTCTCGATTCTCCTTTTTGTTACATTCTTCCAAGTTACTTCTTTCTTAAATAATTTTTGAATTTTCTTGTGATCAAGGCAACATCTTCATCATCATCATTTTCTTGATTATCGTCGCTTCATTTCACAATCATGACATGATAAATTAAGAGTAATGTTCTTCTTTAACTTGCTATCTTGTTCATAATTCTTCATGGTAAGTTCATGGGTAATGAGAGATCTGAGAAACACATTGAGATCCTTGGCTTCTTGAATGACTATTACCTTGGATTCCTAATTTCTAGGTAGTGACTTGAGAATCTGTCTTACTATTTTAACATTAGTATAGCTCTAAACAAGAGTTTTAGGGAGTTAATAATATTTGTAAGTCTAGTAAACATTAAAGGAATAGATTCATCAATATTCATTTTAAATAGTTCATAATTATGAACTAGGATGTAACACCCCAACCTCATCGTGAGGTGATTAGGGTCACTAATTTAATATTAAATCAAATTATTATATAAAATATATTAAAGCAATAGTTAGGAATAAATAAGTCCCTAACTAGAATGAAATGATAAAGAGTATTAAAAAATGATGAAAGCACAATTTCACCCACTAGTGGAATTAGTACTTATGATTGAAATATTGTTATATAATTTGTAAACAAAAAATTAACTAACAACTAAGAAAGCCTAGTGCATAATAAATAAAAATAAAAAGGAAAAAGAGGTCAAAATAGGTAGCCCAAGGAGTTGAACCCAACATCTTGTAAAGTGTAGGAACTTTCACTCAAAAAGACTAACCACTAGGCTAGCCTATTAATGTCCAAATATACACAGAATATGTATATATATATATATATATATATCCATGATAAGCTTGTATGAAAATTGCATACAAAAGTGAGGTGTCATCACAAGGGCGAGTCAAAGATGAATGACCATGTTTGATTGGATACCAAGAGAGGCAGTAGACATATGTAACTCTCTTTCCTTACTAACATGTATATATCTTGCCCTATAAAGAACAAGTTGCATTCCCCAAATATAGCAATCAGGTAGAGAGAGAGAGAGCGAAAGAGAGAAAAAGAAGAAGAAAGAGGAAAAGAGCTCTCTAGCTATATGCATGGTGGTCTAAAGAAAGAAGAAAGGACCTACAAGCTGAACCCAAAGAGAGGAAACAAAAGAAAGGGAACATAAAGAGAAAAAGAGAGAAGCTATTAGAGAGAGAAGTAACAAATGAACAAATAAAAATAGGTAAAAGCTTAACCCATATACTCTTTAGATTTTTGTAATTAATTTTAAAAGTCTAGGGTTGGAAATGGGATCAAAAAGACCCCAGAAAATTATACCAGATGTAGACACCTCATTTTGAAACCCTTGATTGAATAAAGTTAGTTTTTTCATTTTTGGTAAGTTGCTACAATATGTCCTATCTAGGGTTCACCATTTTTGGTAAGTTGATAACATATCTCTAGGGGTATTTTAGTAATTTCTTATTTTGCCCATAAAGGGCATTCCCATCATTTTGCCCATAGAAGGCATTTTAGTCATTTTTCCTATAGAGGAAATTTTTGAAATTTCAATCATTTTGCCCATAGAGGGCACTTTCACCATTTTGCTCATATAAGGCATTTTGCTCATTTCGCCCATAAAGGGCATTATCATCATTTTGTCCATAGAGGATAGTTTTGACATTTTGGCCATTTTGTTCATAGAAATCACCTTTTGGTCATTTCACTCATAGAGGGCATTTTGGTCATTTTGCTCGTAGAGGGCATTTTCGATATTTTGTCTATAGGGGGCATTTTCGACATTTCATTCATTTTGCCGACTAAAGGCATTTTAAACATTTTGGTTATTATGCCCACTAAGGGCATTTTGGTTATTTGACACATTAAAACCCTTGAGGTATTCTAGTCATAATACACACTAAGGTATTTTGGTAATTTCTAGTGTTTCCTAACCCATTAGGGGTATTTTGGTAAATATTAGAAGTTTCCCACCTTTTAGGAGTATTTATGTAATATTGATGTTGTTTTGCCCTTTGGAGGGTATTTTGGTAATTATAGTATATTCCTATCTCATATATGTTATTTTGGTCATTTATGGGCGTATATATAATTTTCCATATCATTTTACCCATATAAGGTTAATTTGGTAATTTGGCCCTTAGGGACAATTTAGACTTTTTTATGCCTTAGTGGCATTTTTGTAATTTTCTTGTCCCTAAATTTTTCATTGAATTAAGGGCAATATAGTAAATATAGGTTTGTCCACCAAATACTTGTCAAGTTCCCTTCCTTCCTTATTCTAAAAGATTTATCCTAGATTTGAGCACAAAATAATTTCTTTATCTAGTTGCTTGCACATTAAGCATAATCTTGACCATTCATCTATAGGATTCATTGTGAGCCCTTGAATCAAATCTCCTTACTTTTTTCCTTACAAATAAGACCCATTGGCCACCATAATTCGAGGGTTCCACATCATGCTCATTAAGAAGCCATATGTTGCAACAATAATCCTTATCTCTCTTCCATATTTTTTCTTCCATATTTCTCAAGACCTTATTCCACACAAGCAATAGTTCTAATCCATTGAAGGAGAAGTCCATACCATTGAAGTTTCAATCCAAGGAGTTCAAGCTCAAAGACTTTTCTGATTCAACCCAAACAATCAAGTATGCTCCCTAAAACCCTACTATTCTCTCTTTTCCTGATTTAATTTATCCTATCACTCTTGATTGAATATTGAATAATTGAATTAGAGAACTACGTTGGCTCTAATTTCATTATCTAAATAGATACGTTGGACTGCATCATTGGCCCGAGTCTACTATTTTCCTTTAAGGTATTTATTTAGGTCTTTTTCTTATTTTATTCATGTCAATCTCTCTCTCTCTCTACTCTTTCTCTTGGCTTATTTACTTTATTTATTTTGTCTATTTTATTCATTTATGTCATTATTATCATTATCTCTGTATACTTACTCGTCATCTTGTTTATGTCATGAAATATTAAGCCTTGTGGATAAACACTTAAGGTCAGTTTATTCAAACTAGGTGGGATGGGTGCCTAACCCCTTCCCATCTTGTACCTTAGCTCCCGGATTCAGAATTCTTTGGTTCATAGTAGATTAGTTTTGCTTTAATTTATTTTAACCTATGTCAAGGAGTTTGAATGTTAATAGGATCAAAGCAATGTAATTTTAATTTTGTTTGCTATTCTTTTTACATGTATTCTTCATTGGTTGTATCAAGTTTGCTTGTTATTTAACCTAAGACAAGCTGACAACTCCTTGCGTATTCATATACACCCCAATCCAAAAAGAGGGCGTGTTCCTCTCCCACTTTAAGGGAGCAGACTTTAAAAGTCGTGAGGAGGGTTTGTTTGGCACTCATTTTTCTCTAGATTTTTCTAACACCTACGCTCACACCAGACTTAGGCTCCCATTGATGGAACTTGGAATTGAGCTAAGCTTCCAAATCGAAACCAAACTTATTTTTCTGAATAGGGTCCCAATATAGATGGAAAATGGTGTATAAAACTGAAAGAACCAAACAATTTGGCTCTAAATCGAGCATTTTACCAAAACTTGTAGGTTTAAAAGATAAATGGAAAACCTAGAAAAACTAAGATTAAACTAGTTTTTGAAGCCCTAAACTTGTAGATATTCTAACAAGGATCACAACGGTCCAAAAATGATCCAAAATGGTGATCAGAAGAAAGAGAAATCATGAAATTTTTAGTGTTCACCAGGAAAAGCGGGCTGGGGGAAAATCGACCATTTCACCAAGAAACCTTGGAGCAAAATGGTCATAAATCAATCCTAAGAAATGGTCCTAAATCATCGATTTAGAATAAAAAATAAACTTAAAAGCCACGAGAAAATAAGTTTTAAAATTGGAAATTTTCCAATTTTCGATCACCATCGCTGGAAACAATGATCGGTGATTTGCCGGAAAAGACAACCACCCAGGTTATGTTGGTCAACGGGTCAACCCGATCAATGTTGACTCAGGTCTAGTCAACAGGTCCTCGGGTTGGGTCAAACCCTGCTCAGTGTAAAACGGCACCGTTTAGTAATTGTTTGAACAAGTTTTAAAATGAGATCAAGACTGTTTGGTTACACGATTGATAAATTGGATTGGATGGTATGGGACACCCTATTCTGGTTTATTCACTGTTTGGATAGCTTGTACGCCATTTTCTTCCCTTATCCGCTATTTGTTTTCAGAAAACCTTGAAAAATAATGGGTGCCATAACGCCCAATGTTTGAACCCTCAACCAAAGCCTTTAAGGCCAAGACTTAACCCACTCAACCATTTCCTTCCATATGAAAACTCACATAATTATATATATATATATATAATGGAGTTAATAATCAGAGAAAAATGGAAAACTTGCTACCACAGGGATTTGAACCTAGAACCTCAAGCATAACAACTCAATACCAAACTAGTTGGCCACTGATGTGGCTTTGTATATATTTTGCGAATATATATATATATATATATATATATATATATATAATACAGTATAATGTAATTAATCATATAAATGACTTAACTACTCACTAAAACCAAATAAAATAAAAGGGGGCCCATCTTGACTTTTTTATACTCTGGACCCAATGGTGTGGTCCATTTACCAAACAAGGTTCCAAAAAAGTAGACACATAAAATGTAATAATTACGATAATGCCTTTAGTGACACCTAAAGCTAATTGAATGTCAGATAGGGTTTATTCTGACTTTCTTTAACATTCCGGACTCAATAATGGAGTCTATAATGCTAAATTAAGTGCCAAAAAATAGTGCACATGAAAATATAAAATTACTAAAATACCCTTAATGGTAAAATTAGTTACAAACAGAACCTGAGTGAAGGTATGGGACCTACCTTAGGATTTTTGGGGTCATTAAGCCCAAAAATGCACTCCAAACCAACTAAGAACATTAGTTATGAATGTGATTGCTAAATAAACATTAAGTGACTTGTATTTCTAGGGAGCCCAAAAATGCACTCCAAACCAACTAAGAACATTAGCTAGGAAGTGATTCGAGCTAAAAAATATTAAGTGACTTGTATTTCTCAAGGCAACAAAGGAAAAGGAAAAACCAACCAATAGCAAGAACCCTGAGACCCTAGGTGAGTAATCCAAACCTTTGAATTGGTGCATTTATACTCTTGAATTATAAAATTGCTTTGAATAAATATCCAATATTTTGTGAAATGCTTTACAAATTCCTGATTTAAAGCATGTCTATTGATCTTGAGTAAATGATGATTTTATCTGCTTCCAAAAGCATGATTATTTGTAATGTTTGATAAAATATTTCTTAACTTACTGTAAAGAATGATTTACCAAAAGGATATGAAACACGTGTATTGAAAATAAAATATTTTTAAAGGTCAATGCTCGTAAATGAACTATGGTAGAGCCGATAATAATAATCAATCTGTTTCAGGAAACTTTTATAATACAAGATCTCATCACGCTACTAAGGCTACCCTTGAATGTAGCCAAAGTATGAGTAGGGCCAGGCGATTGTAACAATTGAGATTCTTAGTGAAACTCTTCACCAACAAAAATCATGAACACACATCAATCCTTACACACATGTATCAAAACAGATATACATATAAACATATTTAAACATACTCTTATACATGAATTGATAACAATCAGTCTGTATAAAAATCATAGTCGCATTGTTATAATGGGCACTAAACTAGCATGCATATATAAAATCAACAAGCAATATTCAATAGCTAATACGTAGCCTACAATATCAACATCCAAATATAAGATCCATCCCAAGAATATACATATACATAAATAAGCATACAACCTGCTATATGGGTAACTAGGTATACATCCAATCCTATCAATATCCAGGCTTATAGCCTATCTCATTGACAACAAACACATAATCTATCTCTTAATTTCACTTGGTCTACTGTATAGATATAAGCATCTAGTCCTAGTTTATCAATAACCAAGCATACCACACATTGTACAAATTTCACACACTAAAGCAACAAGTACTCACCTAATCACGTAATCCCAACCAGTCCAATTAAGTCGAGGTCTAACCTCTCCTAATTCATACCAAAGTCCACCCTAGAAGGATCTACGAACACCTCACTACCTGATATAACATGGCCTAGAAACTGTACCTCCTAGAGCCAAAACTCATACTTTGAAGACTTAGTAAACAAACGATGCTCCCTCAACTCAATAGGAGCCATACGGTAATGTGGAATGGAAATAGGCATAGTGCCTGGGATAATCTTTATTGTCAACTCTATCTCTCGTCTCGGCGGTAGACTAATCAAGTCATCCGAAAAGACATCTGGGAACTCATCCACTACTGGCGGCAATACACTCTCTATAATTTCACTCCTACCTGTTATCAAACTAGCCAACAAATAGCTATGGCCTCCCTAACTCCTCGAGTCATACAAGAATGAAACTAAGAATTCTCCGCGATCCCCTGTGAAATAAAAACTATCTCCCTCAGGAGTACACACCGTCACTCTCCTCCTGTAGTAGTCTATACTCGCCCAAAATGTAAACTACCAATCCATCCCCAATATAATACCAAAACTAGACATGTCAAGTAGAATGAAGTCAAAAGAAATGATGCAATCAGCTATCTCTATCGAGCAATCTCTACAGATCCTCGTTAGTATCTCACTACCCCAACTGATGAACCATACGATGGCAGAACAAGGCAATCATCACAAGCCCCCGATTAAAAAAAAAAAAATCTCCCAAGTGTAATATTTATTATCTAGATCCAGATAACACAATCATTTATAACTTTATCCAAACCCATTAGACTCGTTCATAACTTTTACCCACGTATTTCTAAACGACAAGTGAAAACTACCATTCACTTATAAGTTGTATAACAATCCAAGCTCTTAAGTGTTAGTGCCTCAACCATAATATTTTCACTCCAAGTACATTACATTCACACAATTTGCATCTTAAACACAAGATTCATATTCAAGAAATTCATATCATCCAACTCTTAACCTGATATACAATTTCCTCCAAAGCAATAATCAATGCTTACCTTTTATTCAATCATAATTTTGGAATCAATCTTGTAAACTAAGCTAGAACTAGGTTCATAATTCACACCTCAATTTGACCCAATTCATGCAACTCATTATTTTCACAAGACTTATATTCATAAGTTCATTAAATCAACCCACTATTCTTATCACATCTAGTATCGATCATCTTATAGAACTAGGTAAGACAATAGCATTCATCACTAGGTTACCTTCACAGTCCACCACAAATAACTGACTCCAATTCAATAAAGAAATCATCACAACCTCTAACTTTCATATTCGCCTTCGCATTCCAATTCGATATTCATCCTAAACACGAAATCAAAATCCAATTATATCATAATCTGGATTAATCCACAACAATGTCTTTTTTTTTTTCAAACTATTCATGTTTATACCATTTTCCTTAGACAAAAGATCATCAATCATCGCCTGAGAACCTAACACATCTTATAGACATACTTGCTTAATCAACACTTATATAACTCACGTCAACCATTCCCACCCGTTGATTACACTAAACAATTAACACCGAGTTCTAACACAACATTTCGCAAGGAAGGAATTCATTTAAAAAATACAATATACTCATACTCAAGTCATAATAGTATCCAACTAGCCTACCAATACTCAACCCTAAGTGAATGCTATCCAAAAATAATACATCTCTCCACAAAAGAGTTTAACACAAGGATATCCTTAAAATTTTAGGCACAAACACTCTGTGCATCCACCATCCAGTCAATACACAAAATTCTCCACAAGTTTAAATTCTCATTTTAGCATTCCAAGGTCTTATGTGTCTTTTTATTTATGGTTTTCTACCTCATTAGCATTTGTTCATTTTAAGGTTTTATAATCCTTTCATTATTTCTTACTTTTATAGCTAGGTAATAACCCTTCATAGATCATAACTCCTTTTGTTATTGGTTGATGGGGCGCCATCCATTAACTGTAATGCAAGACTTGAGACTAATCCAGTCTATATAAATACCATAGTCATAGTACTATAATCTATGAATATTGGGCACTAACCTAGCATACATACATATATATGAGAACACAACTAACTAGGTAGATGACTAGGTCCACAGCCTATCCCATAAATAACTAGGCATATGACCTAGCGTATAGATAACTAAGTGCACAATCTATATCTCAAATAACTAGGCATGCGGCCTATCCCATTAAAATATACGGTCTATCACATAGACATGAGTTTCTAATCTTAGTCAGCCATTATATCAAACAATCACACATTCTTAGTCAATCGGGAAATCAAGTCTAGTGCATACCCGCACACACCAATGCAACACGTGCACATAAAACATACCACCCAAACTAGCCTCAAATAACTTAGGGTCTAAACTTCTCCCACTATCCCTAGGTATTCGAACCTATGCTCTGATACCACGTTGTCACACCCCAAATTTTCACAAACCCGGGGTATGAGCAAAAACGAAATAAGAAAAGAAAATAAAAGACAATTTAATAGATTCAATTAAATATACATTCATTCTCTTCAACATATATACACGAAAGGCACATTCAATAAATATATCTTACATGTCATTTGGGCTTAAGCCCTTACATCACAAAATATGCCCCAAGGGCCAAATATACTTCCAAGTTCTTTTCCCCTCCTTCCTTCAAGACTTTATCAAGTCTCAAGTACTAGGAGCGTCATCTGTAATATAATATCCCACGAATAGGTCAGCGCAACTGCTGGTATGACACAATGCTAATGCAAGGAACAAAATTAAGGCGTGACATGTGCAAGTGTACATTTATGGTCTACATGCCTTCCAATTCATCAACACAATGCATTAACAATAAGCGTGACACACCCATGCAAACTCTATGCCACACCTATGTCTCACTTTATAGTCCTTCCCCGTTGGCATAAGTACCAATCGTATGTCTCACTTTACGGTACGTCCCCGTTGGCATGAGTACCAATGGCCAATTTTGGGTTTTTCACCACAAGATCTATACCCTCATAATGCACAACACCAAGTGCTTAACCCACACTATGTTTTCAAGGAATCACGCAATGCCAATATGCTTTGATGCCATAATGCAATCTCAATGAAGCATTTTACCAACACATGAAGCATGCTTTAAATAATGCATTATACTTAAAACAACAATGGCATTTGAATCACATGACTCCTTCCACATGTATGCATGCTATACACAATCAATTTAAATACATTCTTAAGTTATATATTCACAATCTTAACAATTCTCAAAGAACATAAATCACATATTGTACTAACACATGGAATATACACATAGTCATGGTTCACGTTTCGCTTTACTAAACTCCCAAAGAGTAACAAGGAACACATAAGCACATAAACAATCAACTCTAGGTTTTTCAAAGCAATCATATCCTATGTGAATTTCAAACATTAAATAAACATATGAATCATTCAATCAACATGGAAATTACTCCTAAACTTAATCCTATTCCTTACTTAGCAAAATATCATACCTAGATGGCTTTTCCTTAACCCTGAGGAGTTGTGTCCACTGTGCAGTCGAACCAATCAATGAACAACGCAGCCCCTTTTTCTATCTACAACCGAAAGGTCTAGATTGTCTTTTTCTTGCCTTTCGGTGTTCCTAAAATCATGCAACACAACTCAGTCTATTTCTACTTGAATTATGCTATTCATCAAATTTTATTCTTTTACATCATGAGTTTCTATTTTACTAAAATAAACTCTACCATTGAGTCTGGAATGTCAAACAAAGTCGGTTTAGGCTTTTGCGGAATTCAATTTGGACATTTGCACCAAAAAGGGCAAAACGGTCATTTTGTACTTTTATGGGCTTTTTTATTTTTTTGGGACCTCTTTTCATAAATCAGACTCCATGGTTGAGTCCGGAATACTCGAAATAATAAAAATTCACTATTCTTTTACTTTAATCGGAGTCCGTTTGACTACTTTTCAACTAAGGGACATTTTGGTAATTTCCCCCTTTCAAATTATTTAACTTAATATTATTTTATCACTTGAGTCAATTCACAATTAACCATAATTTATGGGCATAATTATAATTCCATAAAGTTCTATTCTAATTTGAAATAAATAACAATAATTAAGTCTAACATTTGTCTGGTTGCAGTTAATATTCCACCGGCATCGAAATCGTCATTTGGAAACCCCACAAACACTAATAGACCCTCAGTTGGTCTATTAACCACTTCCCATAAGTCTTTTTTGCTCAATCAAAAGAAATAATGACCTACAAATAACTGGATCCTTCATCGAAACTAGTTGTCCGATGCATAGCTCCATTAGTATATTCACTTGAAGCATTTAAGGAAATACTACAAAGAAAGCCCTAAATCTTTCTCCAAGAATCAATCTTCCAGCCTCAAGTGTTGCTCAAAACAATTTCTGCAAGTAGAACCATCAACCTATCTGCAAGCCTATCACAGAGCTTCTATTTCCTTCAATTCGCAACATGGAATTCACCTATTGTTATTGAGGCCTGCTGCACCAGCTCTCTTTACCCTCTCAATTTTTCCCTATTGCATGTCATCCTACCCCAACTCCAGTGGCAGCCATACTATCAACCTCTCCTCCAACTCCCCTCTATAGTTTGCCCCGAAATCAATGCCCCACAACTACTAAATTCCTTTTTCTGTAACTGCTTCTAAAAACTTCCTCTGATCATCTTTGCTACTAAAACGGTTCCAATCCATAATTGCCATATCAAGTTTTGCTACAACAGCTCCAACTTGCTGTAGTTTCAATGCCCATGGCCCCCAAAGATCCTTCACCATTTCTACTGCGCAACCCTGTATGCGCAGCACTGCCTTACGCACACATATATTATATACTAACCTACTGTTTCATGCTACTCCAATCAACATCACCAACTCTCTTCACTCTCTCCCAATTTCATCACTCATCAGGCCCTCCAAATACATCCTGTTTGCCGCATGCTGTCACTTTCTTTTCCCCATTTTTTTTCTCTCTTTTCTCACTTTTCTCTTTTCTCCTCCTGTACGCTATCTCTCTGTTCCACCGCCACAAACACACACATATATATAATATATATTTTTCCCACTTGTTGCACCGACCTGCTGCTACTGCCACTTACACCCCTTTTATTGACTTTCTTTCACTTCTTCTCTTGCTACGCGCTTCCTGCATTGCGCCTCACACACGTAATATATATACACATCTACCTGCCACACCGCCCCTCCTTTTGACTTTTCATTCCTCTTCTTTTTCTCTTTTCTTTAATTCTTATCTTGCTTCTTTGTTTTTTTTTTTTCTTTCTTTAAACACACACCACATACCTCACATGCTGCCGACACCCTTATTTTTCTTTTCTATTCTTTTTCATTCTTTTTCTTTTTCACTTCTTTGCCTTTGCATGCTTTTATATATATATATATATATATATATAATAAATTACATTATATATATACACACATCTATACCAATACATATATTCAATATATATATATACACATACCTAACCATATATATATATATATATATATGAGATAATATATATAAAAAATAAATAAATAAATAAATATACATCAAGGTATGTACTGGCTTACGTACACGAATCTCTGTACCACTCAGGTTTAATCGTACGGTACTCCTGGGTACTCGGGATTACTTAAAATTCACTTCTCGTATTTTTAAATATCGTAACTGCTCTATTGGTGACTCACTGTTCATCTCGAACTACGTGCCCATTACTATATATTACTCATTGCGATGCTTCGGGTATATTTTGGGATATACTATTCTTGGTCTGTTTTTTTTTTTTGTCTTGATTTATTTTTTGAAACTATGTTCATTGCTTGGTCAAAGCTCGGTATTATTATTTGACTCTTTTAAGATATAAATGAATTCATTCTATTTTATTCAGAACTCATGTTCAGTTACAATTGGTATTACACTACTCGTCCCAACCTATCTCGATTTACACGCTAACCCAGGTCAGGGTATTACAATGTGCATGAATAGTATTCTATCGGCAAAACGAAAAATTTACTCTTATTTTTCAGGTCTTTACAATCAAAGCTGGTTTGAGCTCAAAATTGTTAGCATTAATGGTCTGACATCTTATACCTGAGTAGTTGTCATTCACAACTGGTCGTACATAATCCTTCAAGGTGCATGGATGTGCATCCTACTGTTGTACGTCAGCTTTCAATTTCCGGATCAAAAGGAAAAATGTCACGAGTTCTAGCACGGCACATCCAAAGTTAAAAACACACCTGTAAAACAAAAAATAAAATAATAAAAATAATAAAATAATAAAAATAAAAATAAAGTTCTAAATTAAAACCAAGATTGCTTTGTATCAATATTGACAAAAATAAGAAAAAATCAATCCCCGGCAACGGTGCCAAAAACTTGATTGGTGCAAAACTGCAAGTGCACAGTATCGTAGTTTTATAGTAAAGTGATGAGAAGAGTATTGTCATCAAGGATTGGTAACTTACTTTTGTCAAATACCAAAATTTTGCTAATCTCAACATTATCTAGAAAAGTCATTAAGATTTTTGTAACTGCAATTTAAAATAAAATCAATTCAAACAAATACTCAAAGGAAAAGAAAGATGTTATTCGAAAATCAAATTAATGGGAGAGAAAAATTCTAGAAAATCAATTTCACCTAATCTCTCACTATGCTTTACTCTTCTAACTAATTGAATTTAATTCTCTATGTTGTTAGCAAATCTCCAAATCATCCAAAAGCCTCTTTTGACAGTCAATTGGAAACTATTCTTGTTCATCATTTTACACAAGAGTCTGCAAATTAATAAAGCAAGAATTCAATAAAACCAATGATTTTTCCTTCCTTTCCCCAAGCCACAACAGCTTCTAAGCCGTAGCCTCCACGTCCTTGTTTTTTTCTTCCCTTGCTTTTTGCTTTTTCTTTTGTTCTGCCGCAGGCTCCTGCTTCTTTTCTTTATCTTTTTCCTACATCGCTTCTAGGTTCTACTTTCTGCTTTGTGTCGCTTCTTCTTCTAAGCCGCACCTCTCTTTCTCCTTTTTTTTCTTTTTTTTTTTTTCTCCGTCTCTACCGTCTTTTAAACACATCTGCAGCCTTCAAGCCCTACACTCTAGGGCTAGCATTTTTTTAGGCGATTTTTATTTTTTTTATTTTTTTATTTACTTTGGCTGGACGACTGGTACTTTTTTGAGATCGGCAAAAGTGGTGAGGAGCTCACGGGCCTAATTATCAAATTGTCCGGTCCAAATAGTCATGGGTTGCTTCAATTTATTTAAATCTAAAATGTAATTTAAATGATAACAATGAAGCCTAAAATCAACCAGAAAATAAATAAAATTATACTAAAGTTTAAAGTTAAGACGTGATAAAATATTATAAATTATGCAAGTCATCAGTCGCAAATCCCTTAATCCGCACGGGGTGGGTTTTGGGGATCGTGACAATATACAATATGATCATTTAATGAATACAACAAACATCAATAGCAAGTTCTAACAGAACAAATGCGTAAACAAAATGAGGCTTGGCGTACCCCCAAAACGCACATTCAGGTTCACCTCTCACTCTCGGGCTTACTGAATAACGTAAGAGCTCTTTCATCTCAAATCCCAGAGGACACAAATGGCCACACGGGTCTAGAACTCCATCTGTGGATAGGTGGGCCATTGTGACTAAGCACAACCCCAAGCACTTACAAAATATCATGATCATCAAAATCCCACACGGAATATACAATCATGTGGAAATCAAGATTTCAATCATCGAGACATAAAGTGTGTGAAATAACAAGATCTCCAACGATATGATATATCATAAAGTTATGACATGGCACATATGATAGTACAATCAAGCTCAAGTAACGGCAATCAAGTTCTCAAAATGATATAGGCAAACAAGTCGAATCCAAAATATAGGCATAACAATTCATCACAAGTTGATTGCCATCAATTCAAAGAAATCAAGTTCATTAGGTAGGTAATATAGTACAATTTTGGCAGCATTTGAAAATAATGTGACTTGGCTAGGGAAAACCCATATTAAAGCGTAGGAGTTACTTACCTCAAAATAGTTTCCAGTAGTTTCACTAATCTCAAGTTTCCTTCTCCTTCCCTTTGGAGGTTCCTATAAATCAAAAATTTAATCATTAATGACTCATTTTAATTGTCTAAGTCGATGCTAATGTTCGTGATTTATTTAACTCTCTCGGGTATCATTTAGTATATTTTTTTAGAGTCATTTAATTTATACATCGGTCTTCAGAATATTTTATTTCGGTAAACGGACTCCACTGTTGAGTCCAGGACGTCTAACAAAATAAATCTAGGCTTTCACAGCCTTCCATTTGGCTTCGTGTACCCCCAAAGGCACAATGGTAATTTCACATTTTATATGACTTAATTTTTTTGAACCTCGTTTCGTATAACAAACCCCGTTGTTGGGTCCAGAACATTCGAAATAGTCAAAATACACTATTTATTCATTTAATTTGGACATCGTATTATTTTACCATTATTATATTAATTAAATTATTTTAATTTAATTAATTATATAATATATATTATTTCGGTTGAAAATATTCAACACCAACAGTGGTGGCTCAGTGGAAATTGTGTGAGGGTTTAAAACTTGGCTTCACGCGCGTCAGGGGTTCGAATCCCTCTGACCGCAACTTCTCCCCTTTCCCCTTTTTTTTTGTAAGTGAAACCAAATGGTAGATAACAGGCTAAATCGGGATAAGATATCTCAGGTCTGGACAGGGCTTCAATTCAATTTTTTATGGCTGTAACCAAACAATACCGAATCTACTTTAAAACATAACACTCAAACGGTGTCGTCCCACTTATCCCCATATACGCGATGGGTCGGGTCCCGACCCTAACCCGAAACCGACCCAAACCTGATCTAGCCACTGTTTATTTTCTTCCCCCCTTCCCCCACTGTGTTGCCCTAGTTTCAGCTTTTCATGTTTTTCAATTTCGTGCAATTGGGGTTTGTTTTCTTTTCTATTTTTGGGTGGTGTGGGTTACTGGATGTCTGAGCCATGTTTTGGCATTCGTTTGAGAGCTCGAATTGAACTCTAAGGGCTACGGTGAGTTGGATAGTCTCGGACTGCAACTGGTTCATACATGCTCATTTTTTACCCAAATTCCATGAGATTTCTTCTGTTAGGATCTGTTCATCATGGGTTTAAGCCCCCATTCTTAAAATTAGGTTTTAGGGCGGTTTGTGAGGTTGGGCTTCAAAACCTAAGACTTGCAACCTCCAATTCTTGGGACTTTCTCTGTGTTTTGGGGTCACGGAATAAGGTTTTTAAAACCCTCATAAGGTCTGTTTTGAGTCCAAAGTGAAGAAACTAAAGTTTTCTTTGGTCGGTTCAAGTCTGCTGCATGGAAGGTCTATCAATGGTTGTCGTTCAAGGCTTAGGGTTTTTCAAGCCCTTAACAATCTCTTTATGTTAAGTAACTCATGCATGCAGTGTAAGGCTCCTAAAAACCACTCAAATAGTGCCAAAAAATTTAAGAAAGGAAAAATTTATAATTGGTATTTTACCTTCTTGTCAATAGCAACCTCCTTCTCTTAGCTCAAAGTTGGAATCCTAGTGCAGTTCCAAACTCACAGGTACAATTTAGCCTCATCCCTTCCTCTTTGTACACTTCCAAGTGAACACACATACAAGCAGACACGTATTCTTTCACTCACACACAATCTCTCACACACATGGATCCTCACTCACAAGTCACTCACGTACACACACATTGTTTGGTCTCTCACACACTTAGAATATGCAACACACAAGACTTAAGCATTCTCACAAGCTGATTTTTAAAACCTTGGGCCTATATATATGTCCATATATAAATATACACATGTAGATATACATAATAGGGCTGATGTGTGGCTGATATAGAGGCTGAGGTGGAGGGGCTGAGTGGAGTGTGAGGTGGTGCATGAATGGCCATTGGCCATTTTGGGAAGTGGTGGTTAATTTGGGCTTATATATAATTTAGTTGTATATTTAAGCACAAAGGTGCTGGCAGCCCACTTGGTAACTTTTTGGGTGTCAATATGCTTGCCTCACTTGGTCAAGGGTTCAAAACCCCTTGGCCTCACTTTTGACAATTTTTTTCCCTATTTTGTGTTTATGCCTCGTTTGGTTGGCGCAGTTTTCCGTTTTAGCTGTTTCCTTAATATTTTCTTTTCTTTTGCTCTTTTTACGAAATGGTTTCTTCTGGTTGTTTCCTATTTAAGTTAGCTTCGATGTTCAAAGCCTTACGTCAGTTATTATTTCTTTGTGGTTGTTGTAGTTTGCTAATTCGAGTTTTTATAGTGTTAAAATGGGGCTAAAACAGCTAAATCAATACATTGGATTCCAAAAAGGCTTCATTACATTGATTAATTAATAAAAATAGGTTCGGGGTATTACATATCCACTCGAAGTGATGTCCTCGAGCCAACGGTTATGGTATGCTCCAAGGTTGCAACATGCTTTAACCTTGTGTTTGTGGTGATCCTCTAGGTCGAGATACATCAAAACCATGGGATGCGGTGTTTGCGCGCCACACCTCGGCCCGCGGTTATGGTTTTGCTCACATGTGTAACCCTGTTATGGCCCGCAGTGCAGTTTGGATCGAACTGTGATACACTGGGTTGTAGCCCACCTCGGGAACAAGGTTTCTAATGGATAAGAAACTAGTGAAAGGGGCTTGGTATTGACTGAGTCAGAATATTTCCCTTAGGTACCTAAGCCATTGAGATAAGGACGAATGTCATGGCAAACATGAAATGTAAGAACCCTACTATCGTACTACTAGAACGCCTATAAATATCACCTTTACCCTAAAGGGAAGGGGACTTAGAACCATCCTCTAAAAGGTTCCCTAACAATTTCCTCTTGTCTCCATCGACGACCGCCACTACAACACCCCAACCTGATTAATTAATAATTAGTTTGCAAATTATTAATTAGCATCGACATGAAGAATAATTAAGAAACTTAATCGGGAATCTCTCGACGGTCACGATAGACCAATAAAATAATTAAGCACGTCAGAAATGAGGGTGTAATACCCAAACCTAATTACCAATTAATTAGGTCAAATGATGTCATTTTTACATTGTGAAAACTCGAATTAGCGAGTTATGACGGCCACAAATGAATAATAACTGACATAAGGCCTTTGACATCGAAGCTAACTGAAATAAAAAGCGACCAGAAGAAACTGCTTCGTAAAAAGAACAATAGAAAAGAAATTACGAAGGAAATAGCTAAAACAGAATTTTGCGCCAACCAAACAACGCATAAGCCCAAAATGTGGAAAAATGCCTAAAAGTAAAGCCAAGGGGATTTGAACCCTTGACCAAGTGAGGGAAACTTATGGCACCCAAAAATAAGTCAAGTGGGCTGCCAATAATTTTATGCCTAAATATACAACCAAAATGTATATAAGCTTAAGTCAACCAAGGCCACCTCCCAAATTGGCCAATAGCCATACATGCAAACCCCTCATCATGAGCTCACATCATCCCACCTCAGCCGTATGATCCCACCTGAAATTCTAATATGCATGCATCTCTATATATATAGATGTATATGTATAGGTATGCAATATTATATATAAGAACTATACACCTTGGGACCCTCCAAAATAGGTGTGCTGCATTCAGACTGTGAGTGAGTGATTTTCTGTATGTGTGTGTGTTCATGAAGGCTGAAGAAGAGGCAGAGTTAAAGAGATAGAGTTTAAAGAGAGAAAGTGGAATTCTTGTGTGAAGAAGTATGTGTGTGTATGTGTGCATGGCTATTCGAAGGAGCACAAGAAGAAGGCAGAAAGAAAATGATGCTGTAGCAGTACAAGGCTATTATGAATGAAGGAGCAGTGGTCGACCAAGGTATCAACACCAAAAACTCATATTTTTCCTTTTAGTTTTTGGTTACTGTTTCAGTCTTTTGAGCCCTATTAACTGCATGCATGACATTCAGAATGTGTGATCTTGATCAAGGCATGAAATGAGACCCTGAAACAGCCCTAAAACACCAAGCCGTGCCCAAATCGCCATTAACAAACCTTAACAAAGCAGGTCTGATTCGACTGGGGTTAAACCTCGATTGAGGGATAAGGACTTCAACTAGATGCCATAGGGTTTGCACTGCAACGAAAACCAGACCAAATGGCTAAAAAACGAGCCATAAAACCTGAGTTGCAGGTTTGGGTTTTGAAACCTAACCTCACGAATCTTGCTGTAAACCTGATTTTGGGAATGGGGACTTAAATCCCATGATGCATAAATCACAACTAAAGAAACCTCACAAGATTTGGGGCAAAAACAGGGGTTTACAAGCCAGTTGCAGGTTCGGTTATCCAACTTTGGACCGAACGTTTGAGCTTACATTTAGGCATAAAATGAATGCCAAGATATTGGCCTGACCTCCAGAAACGATTTGGGATGGAAAGCAGAGGAGATCAGTGTTTGAAAACCCACGAAATTGAAAAAGTAAAATTTTTGCAACTAGGGCTACAGTGACCCTAGCGTTGGGGAAGATGAACAGTGGAGGGTCGAGTCATGGACCGGGTCTCGGGTCGGGCCCCGACCCAACTACAAAGCGGTTTAAGTAAAACTACGCCGTTTCACTGAGGATATGTTTTAATTTAAAACCTATTTCGAGGCTGTTTGGGTGCATGGATAAGAAATCAAAATTTAAGAAAGGAACTGACCTAAACACGGATAAGGGGCCAAATTGGAATAACAGGGATATGTTATTCCGTTTCAGTGAGGATGAACTGAACCGGCTGGTTCACACTGCATCTGGTCCTATTTAGGGTTTTAACCCAGAAACCCTCTAGTTCAGTAATTTAAGTAAAATAAATAAAACCAGAACTATCCTAAATTACGGATTGACCCCAATAGTTTAAAGAATTCTGTTCTGGCCCAAGATATGGAAATTTATGCATATAAGCCCCTGAAAAATAAATAATTAATAAAATAATTATTTTAATTATTTATTAATTAGGTAAAATTAATATTTTATCCTTGGACACTAAATGACTCAAACGAAGCCCAGATACTCGTGAAACTGTACACAAGATTAAATAATGATTCGGGGTCAAGATTCCACAAAATGTGAAATGACCAAAATACCCCTGAGCACGGTAAGTGCAAAGTAGAGGCCGAATGAAGGCTAATCTGATCTAATAAATTGTCATAAGCATAATTATGGAAATTGAAGGGCTAAATAAAACTCCGGAACAATCAACGTGTAAAATCTGAAATGACCGATGTGTCTCAATGATCTAAAATAGAAACCAAATGAAGTCCAAAAGACTTAAAAATTTATATATACGATATGTGGACTGTTCTGAGGACCATGATAGGGTCCAGGGTAAGAATGACAAAATTACCATTTTGCCCCTAAGGTTAAATAAGTACTTAACTGATAACGATTTGATTCCAAAAGACTTAGAACTTTATATTTAAGATATGTGGACTATTCTGAGGACCAAGATAGGGTCCGGGGCAAGAATGAAAAAATTATCATTTTGCCCCTAAGGTTAAATAAGCACTTAACTGATAACGATTTGAGTCCAAAAGACTTAGAACCTTATATTTAAGATATGTGGACTATTCTGAGGACCACGACAGGGTCCGAGACAAGAATGGTAAAATTATCATTTTGCCCTCAGGTTAAGTAAGTACTTACTGATAACGATTGAAGTCTAAATGACTTAGATTATAATCCTGATAGCTACTAAACCTAATTAAAGAATGTAATAGCCTCAGATAAAACCCAATGAAAGGGCAATAGGCTATTAGGCTATCTTAGGTAATCTGATAGACGCCTAAGATGATGAATAAGTCATGAATGGTTAAATTCTGATCTGTTTATGATTGATGATGATTATTCAGGATATGCATGGAGATGCCTAACGTATCTGGAGGTTATCAAATTATCTGTACAAGGAGATAAGGGTAACAGTTTGTGAGTAACTTGGAACTTCTGACTTGGTGTATAAGTTACACTGTTTAGATATTGTATTTTGATGCACTGTACCGTTTCGTATACTGTACTGTTTAAATGCATATATTTAAAGGCATACTTTTTGTACTGCATTATACGTGGTATGATTTTGTTTTGTCCTGCTCTTTTGTCTGATTGGGTCTATTCTATTCTGGTATTTGGTCTCTTCCGATTTTGTTTGGTTATGTTGTGTCTTACTCATCTTGTTTTGTTATGTTCTGTCTGGTTCTCTGGCTCTTCCGTTTTGTTCTGTTATATATGTAGTTGTTCCGATTACGTCCCGTTATGTTGTGAGTAACTTGGAACTTCTAACTTGGTTTATAAGTTGCACTACCTAGATATTGTATCTTTGTACACTATACCGTTTTATATGTTATACTGTTTAAATGCGTATACTTAAATGCATACCCTTTTGTACTGCATTACACGTGGCATGATTTTGTTCTGTCCCGCCTAATTAGCGTCTTGTCCTGTTTTGTTTCGTCCTGTTCCGCTCAATACTGACCTATTCTATTCGTTAATGATATGCCTATGTCCCTAATTGATATACTCAATTCTGTTATGTTCTGTTCCGCTGATGATATGCCTGTGTCTTTGATTGATATATTATTTCTGCTCAATTTTATTATGTTCCGTTCCGTTAATGATATGCTTGTGTCTTTGATTGATATATTGCTTCCACTCAATTCCGTTATGTTCCGTTCCGTTGATGATATGCCTGTGACTCTGATTGATATATTGTTTCCGCTCAATTCCGTTATGTTCCGTTCCGTTGATGATATGCCTGTGTCTCTGATTGATATATTGTTTCCGCTCAATTCCGTTATGTTCCGTTCCGTTGATGATATGCTTGTGTCTCTGATTGATATATTAACATTGTTTACTGTTTTGATCTGATTTGTTATGTTCTGTTCTGTTCTGTTCTGATCTATTTGTACTATTTGGTTCGGTTCTGTTTTATTCTACTTAACTGCATTAAGTGGATTTATTAAACTGCTATTTCTGAAATAACTAAACCCTCCATGTGCTTTGTAAGCAAGAATTGATTTTTGAAACCCATGACAGAGAACCTGTGTTACTCACTGGGCTTATTTAAGCTCACCCCATTATCCTAACATTTTTCAAGATTTATCTCCATTGGATTAGAAGGCACTATGATGTGACATGGATAGGCCGAGTGGCATTCCAAGTACAGGATCTGATCGCACTGATTTGTGGAGACTTGTATTCTTATGGACTGAATCTGGTTATTCAGGTGAGTGTTATGATATGATTAAATTTACTGATATACTGAGACATGGCTCATGGTAATGGTACTCTAGAGATGTTAGATGTGCTCTGTGTTATATGTCTGATTATAGACGTGCTCTGTGGTTAGAGTTATTAGCTATCTGGTTTTAGACTTGCTCTATGGTACATACCTCTATGGTATTTATAAATGAGTTGCATTCCCGAGATGAAAAAGGTTTTAAATTCCACTGCTCTAACCCTACAATTGGAATGCAATTCGTCGTTAAGTTCAGAAGTTTTCCTTTGGTTGGTCGCATTGTCGGTCGGCAAATCGGCAAACCGGCAAGGCCGCTAACTGGCATCACGTCCACGACATCCGTGTAGAGTGGGGTCCAGGATGTGACAACCACCTTGGTTTTCTTTGTCTTGACCCCTTACCCATCATTTTATTCACCGATCATGTATTCCCTACTGTTACATGACCCTCTAATTCCATTATAGGAGGAAGCCTCTCAGGAACCTTTATTTTCACTTACAGATACATCTTCACATTGGGTGATAATAGCAAACACAAACTAATAAAAATAGTTGAAAAGTTGAGAGAGATCACAAGTTATTTAAAGTAGATATATTGAAAGGTTCATAGCATGATAGCTATTACATACCAAGGCATAAGTTAAAATAAAATACCAAAAATTGAAATTCACAAAGACAAAAACATTTTCAAAATGATATAATAACAACTTGAATAGGTTCATTAGTTAGTCATATTATCCATTACTATGGTGAGGGAGTAGGTGGAGATGTAACTTTTTCTACTTCATTCCCTTTTACCTTGCCAACAACCCAACGTTCTTATAGCATTTGAAATGCAGTAGTCAGAACCACTACAAAAGAAAGTTGATCTGTCACAATATTAGAGTATGCTTCGTTAACAAGTGTGTAACTCGGGTATAACTGAAAGTAGCATCCATAATATCCATGCACTTGGGCACTACATGCAACTGAGTTTGTGTATATTCTTGGGTTCCTTCTAGCGAAGACCACATACCACTTTTGTTTTTGTGTGATTATTCTGTACTTGAGTAAGACACTTTACAACACCCCGACCAAATTAGGTAAAGCAATTAACAATAATGACAATTATCATAAGTTAATTTTCTTAATAACCATGGGTGATGCTAGATATGACTAATGACTCGAAATACGAAAGCAAAGGCATAAATGATGAAAAATAATTAATTATTAATTAGAAACGACTGATGTGAGAATGCAATGTGTCACAACCTAGAACCTACCCGAATCACAACTCGCCACCCTTCGGCCCAGGGCCGTTGGGTGGGCTTCATGTGAGCAACGGCGCCAGACGGCGGTGCAGTAGGGCCAGGATTGGCAATTGCGGAAGTGTGAAAAACTTCTTTTTTTTTCGCACACCCGTCCAGTACCGTCGCTTCTTCTTCTTCTTCGAAGCGGTAATCAAATAACATACATTCAGAGCGTACTAAAATTTAAAGGTATACATATTACATATTTGTTTGCCCTTAGGGGCTTAAGTACATCATGGTCTAAAATTTCTACAACAAAATTGACCAACTATCAGTCCTAATACTTCCAAATCCCTTGAACAAAAAGGAGCTGCCAATCACCAATCCTCAAATTGGGCAAGGCTCCCATCCATCATCATCACCTGAAAAATGTTAGGGGAATGGGGTGAGCTTCAACAAGCCTAGTGAGTAATTCCAGTACTTTGTCATGGGTTTTCAACTGATAGTGGGTTAGTTATAAGAAAAAGTTCATATAAATATACACTACCAATTGTATATATACTTCAGATATAGAATACAGAATTCTTCAAAAAGATAGCGTGAAGCATACAAGGCATTCAAGCTAGGCACGTATTTCAATAATCGTAGGATACAGAAATCTTCAAATCACGTGTCATGATGCATTTTAAAGCATTCAATAAAGAATTTAATATGCAACAGAGTTTATAAACATGTGCAAGACGGCCATTTTAAAGCCAAGAAAATAATTGAAATCCTTTTTTATGAAAACAGGAGGATGCAAATTTCTTCTTCTTCAAAACTTCAAAACTTCAAAACTTAGGGTTATATAAAAACCCATTTCAGGTAAATGGGGGTTTAAAACCAGCTACCACTTCTGAAAACATTTCATTTTTTCACTTTGATTATATAGAAATCTGTTTCGAACCAGATTTCAATCTTACTTCGCGTGGAGATATCTCATACCAAGGGGATCAGATCCTGCTACTAGGCATTCTTCGTATCAATTGAGTTCTGAAGGAATCCCAATAACATACTTGGTGCTTATGCACTATTATCTTGCAAAACTTTTGATTCTTCAATGATGCTTTTTAAAAGCGTTAAAAATCTGGTTTCTTCAAATATGTGTTTTTCACAAGCATTAAAGACTTGACTTTTTAAGAAAAGCTTTTAATGAACATATGGAAGTATGGCTTCAATAAAAAGATAATTTTCATGTGCATTTAAAACACGGACAATTTAACAGAGTTTTTAAATATTTAGGAGGACAATACTTGAAACATTTAACATAAGAGCTTCAGAAATTTAAATCACAATGCACAGGAATTTATTAAAGCATAGATGGAATAGAAGCATTTATTCCAAGAGGCATTTAATAAAATTGACAATTACATGGACATGCAGAAAATAAACATATCATTTGTCAGAAATATCAAGAAATAAATTTGCGTGCCATGTTAGAATTTATAAATAATACGACAGTACATTTGAAATATAAAGCATATAATATAAGAATTTAAATTTAGAAATACGGCAGATATTTTAACATGAAAACACTTCAGAATAATTGAACTTCAAAATTACTTCAGAACATTTTGGACTTAAACTTCTTCAGAATCTATGGAAATTAAAACCTCCACTTCAAAGTACGGGATTACTCACCTTGTTCCCCCGGGTTAGCGCTACTGGTGGGCCTTCCCTTTTTCCCTTGTAGCTCCTAAAAATCAAATTTACCAAGACTTAAATTAATTTCACATTTACTTCAAATCATTCCTAAATGGATGTTGTCCATTTAATTTTAGATCCGTTGTACCCTAATTTCCTAGGATTGGTCTCATTGGTCTACTCGTGGTAATTTAAAAAAATTTATTTTTTATGTGACTTATTTTTTCGTACCTATTTTGGTATTATGGACCTCACCATTGGGTCCGAAACGTCGAAGAAAGTCAATTTAAACCCTCTCGGCTTTTTATTTGACTTCAGGCATATTTGGAGTAATTTGGTAATTTGCATTTTTACGTGTCCTAATTTTTTGGAGTCCGTCTCGCAAAATGGACCCCGTCATCGGATCCAGAATGCCAAAATAGTCAAAATACACTATTCATTTATTTAATTTAGACTTTATATTAATTTTTATTATTAAATTATTTTTAATTAATTATAATATATATATATATATTCGATCGAATATCTCACAAGGAGCATGGGTGGCTCAGTGGTAAAATGGGGAGGTTTTAGGGCCAGAGGTCGTGGGATCGAATCGGCAGAACAGCAATTGATCCTTTTTTAAAAAAAAGGATTCCTAGTACAAACAGCGGACACAGGGCAAATCAAGAATACGTTATTCCTGTTCGGTATGTGGCTATCAGATTGAATTTATTAACTCCGTAACCTAACAGATCGAATCAGTTTAATTTTGAAACACCGTCACTCTAAAACGACACCGTTCCATTTATGCGATGGCTAACCTGCAAGCCTACACGTGTCCGAGCCAACACGCCTGGTTCAAACGGGTTGGGCGAGTCTACTCAGTCGACTCGTCGTCTTCCTCATCACCTAGGGTTACTGTTGCCCTAATTTTAGAAATTCTAAACCTTCAATTTCGTGAATTCTGAGTCACCAAATCTCTCTGTTATTGACCCCAAACCGTTTCTGGAACACAAAGGTAGGGTTTGGCATTCATCTTGTCCCTCAATTCGAGCTCAAACGTTCGGTCCAAGGTTGGATAACCGAACCTAAAACTCATCCATACATGCTTGTTTTTGGACCAACGCTCATTGGATTTCTTCTATTGTGACCTATTCATCATGGGGTTCAAGCCCCTATTCTCAAATTTAGGTCTTACAGCAAGTTTTGAAGGTTCCATCATAAAACTAAAACTTGCATGCCACGGTTTAAAGGTCTTCTCCTAGGCCTCTGAGTAGCTGGATAGGGTTTTTGAAATCCTCATAACTTCTATTTTGGGCCCTAAGTGAAAAATTATGTTTCCTTTCGATCGATTCAGATTTGTTCCAATGAAGGTCTTTCAATAATGGCCTATGTACGACTTAGGGCTCTAAGGCTGTTTTAGGGTCCTATTTTTCATGCCTTATTCAAGTTTACACACTCTAATATCATGCATGCAATGTAGGCCTCAAAAAAACTAAAACAACTTAAAAATTATCAAGGAGAAAATTCAAAGAAATTCTTGGTGTTTTGTGTTTTATACCTTCAACAGTGGTGTCTCCCCTTTTTGGTGGTTTGGATACTGATCCTCTGGGGTTCTTTAGGCAGTCACGCATGCAGCCCTTTCTTTCTTCCTCCTTTCTCTCTCTACTCCCCCTCTCTCTCTAACTCATTCTACTCTCTCTCTCTCTCTCTCTACTTCCCCTCTCTACATTAGACCTCACTTACTCCAATCTGATTTTCCTCTGAATTCATACCACACACGCAACACATAATATATATCTTATTTACTTTTAATTTTAAAATAATTATTTTGGTTGCATGATAGATGATTGAGCAATTTGGGAGGTGGGGCTTTGTTATTTGATACATATATTCATATAATTTGCATTTTTAAGCACAAAAGTGCTGGTAGCCCACTTGGTTACTTTTTGGGCTTAAGTGCCTTGCCTACTTTGGGTCAAGGGTTCAAAACTCCTTGGCTTCACTTTTGGTCCATTTTTCCCAATCCCCCACCCCCTTATGCTTTGTTTGCACTTAATTTATTTATTTTGAATTTTTGCATTATTTTTCCTTTTTGTGAATTTGATTTAATATTCACTGATTCATGTACCAATTTATAAATCGTAGTCGTAGATTATTTTCTCCGGAGTCGACCTCGCTATTTTAAGGTCTCAAAATTTTTGGAATCGTCATTTGTATCCCGATTAAATTTCTTAATTATTCTATTGAGGGTCACTAATTAATAATTAGTGACTTACTCATTATTTAATCGAGACAATGTGTTAGACTTGTATTCTTATTCATGTTGATTTAACAAACCGAATACTTATAATTTTGTTTATGTTTTTTCACGTATCGACTTTGTTAGTTGAAGCCTTGTTGTTTTAAATTTCCTTCACGTACCATTCTTGTTTATTTTATTTTAGCCTTCGTCGTCTTAATCAAATTTTTTTAAGTCCCTAATATTTAATTAGTGACTAAATGTTTATTAACCGGGTTGGGGTGTTACACTCTCCCCTTCTTAAAAAGAGTTTTTTCCTCAAAACTCAACTACTCTCATAACTTAAGAGTGTTTACTCGTATCGCTCCTTGCTTCTAAATCACTAACGTACAATTTCTAATTTATTATGTCACCTATCAGATTCATGTCTTGCAACGATTTAAGGATTTCCTTGACATGGTTGGATAGGGTAGCACTGCGTGTTTCTCAGTTCCCTTAGTTACATGATAAGGCGGTCGTTCTTTACCCATAACAGAGGTCCTGATAGCACACTAGTAGCTGCCAGAATCCTCTTTTTCTCTTTTATCCTTTTACAATTATAGTTATCCACTTTCATAGTCTTTGTTTACTTCTAATCTTTAGACTCTATTTCTTTCACTCTACTACGGGTCCCATACCCTGCCTTCTTATCAGATCATGTACTTCAGAACATTTACTTCAACTACCGCGGGTCGCATACCCTGCCTTCCTATCAGATCATGTACTTACGAACATTTACTTCACCTACCGCGGGTCCCATACCCCGCCTTTCTATCAGATCATATACTTCATAACATTTACTTCACCTACTGTGGGTCCCATACCCCGCCTTCCTATCACGTACTTCAATCATTTACTTCATGTTAATGTAGGTCACATACCCCGCCCTCCTATTAGATCAATGTACTTCAAAACATTTACTTCACCTATCGCGGGTCCCCTACCCCGCCTTCCTATCGTACTTCAGAATACTTCATGTTAATGTGGGTCTCATACCCCACCTTCAGATCACGTACTTCAGAACACTTACTTCATGTTAATGCGGGTCCCATACCCTGCCTTCCTATCAAATCATGTACTTTGCTTAGGTTTCTCTTAATAGCTCATTTGCTAACCTTCAATATCTTAGGTAGCCTAGGACCTACCTAAACTTATAGTTCTATTGCTAGTCCTTCTAGTGTCGCTTAAGTCTTTTAAGTCAACCTAGAGCTCTGATACCACTCTATCACGACTCGGAACCTACCCGAATCGCGACTCGCCCACCCTTCAGCCCGAGGGCCATCGGGTGAGGCTTCACGTGAGCAATAGTGCCGGATAGCAGTGTGGTGCGGCCAGGATTGGCAATTGTAGAAGCGTGAAAAAAATTTTCTTTTCTTTTCTTTTACATTCCACACACCCTTCCGGTACCGTCGCTTCTTTTTTTTCTTCAGAACGGTAATCAAATAACATACATTCAGAGTGTACTAAAATTTAAAGTTATTCATATTACATATCTGTTTGCCCCTCGGGGCTTAAGTACATAATGGTCTAAAATTTCTATAACAAAATTTGACCAACTATTGGTCCTAATACTTCCTAAATCCCTAATCGTATGGAGCTACCAAACACCAATCCTCACATTGGGTAAAGCTCCCATCCATCATCATCACCTAAAAAATGTTAAGGGAATGGGGTGAGCTTCAAAAAGCCCAATGAGTAATTCCAGTACCTTGTCATGGGTTTTCAACTAGTAGTGGGTTAGTTTAAGAGAGACTTTATATAAACATATACTACCAATTATACATATACTTCAGATACAGAATATAAGAAGCTTCAAAACACATAACTCGAAGCATTTAAAGCATTCGAGTAAAATAGATATTTCACATATGCAAGTACAAGGAACTTAAAAGAACACTTAACACGAAGCATTTAAAAGCATTCCAATGAGGCATTAAATATGTAGTTGAAGCTTGTAATAGATATAGGGTGACCATTTAGTGGCCATGAATGTTTGAAACATTTAGTTGTAAACAGAATGCATGAAATCCTTTCCATGAAAATAGGAGGATGCAAACTTCTTTTTCTTTAAACCATGGGGTTATATAAAAACTCAATTCAGATAAATGGGGGTTTAAAAACCTACTACCATTTCTGAAAATATTTCATCTTTTCACTTTGATTAGGTGAAAATCTATTTTGAACCAAATTCCAAACCGTTTCTAGAACACAAAGGTAGGGTTTGGCATTCGTTTTGTGCCTCAATTCGAGCTCAAACGTTCGGTCCAAGGTTGGATAACCGAACTTGCAACTCATCCATACATGCTTGTTTTTGGCCCAACGCTCATGGGATTTCTTCTGTTGTGACCTATTCATCATAGGGTTCAAGCCCTCATTCTCAAATTTAGGTCTTACAGCAAGTTTTGAAGGTTCCATCTTAGAACCGAAATTTGCATGCCATGGTTTAAAGGTCTTCTCCTAGGCCTCTGAGTCGCGGGACAGTGTTTTTGAAATCCTCATAACATTTATTTTGGGCCCCAAGTGAAGAAACCATGTTTCTTTTCGATCGATTCAGATCTGCTCCATTGAATGTCCTTCAATGGTGGCCTGTGTACGGCTTAAGGTTCTAGGGCTGTTTTAGGGTCCTATTTTTTGTGCCTTATTCAAGTTTACACACTCTAATATCATTCGTGCAATGTAGGCCTCAAAGAAACTGAAACAACTTAAAAATATTCAAGGAGAAAATTCAAAGAAATTCTTGGTGTTTTGTGTTTTATACCTTCAATAGTGGTGTCTCCCCTTTTTGGTGATTTGGATACTGATCCTCTAGGGTTCTTTATGTCACATCCCGAACCCCACCCTACGCGGATGTCGAGGACGTGACTGCCAGTCGGTCGCGACGCGACCAACCAAAGGCAAATTCTGAACTTTCCAACGAATTGCACTCCAACTGTAGGGTCAGATGCAGCGGAATTTAAAACTTTTTCTTTGTGTCACGGGAATGCAACTCACTTATCCATCATAAGAATATGTATCACAGAGCAAGACTAAATCCAGTCAGTCAACAATTCTAATCTCAGAGCATATCTAAAATCAAGCATATAACAACATAGTAGATCTAATATCTCTAGAGTACCATTTAGTTCCATGAGCCATGTTCCAATATCTAGTGCATGTCAATCAAGTCAGTCGTATCATATCACTTACCTGGATATACAGATTCGATTCACAAGAATGTAAGTCTCTACAAATCAGTGCCATCTGATCCTTATTTGCAATGCCACTTGGCCTATTCACGTCATGTCATAGTACCTTCTAATCCAATGGAGGTAATTCCTGAAAAATGTCAGAATAATGGGGTGAGCTTAAATAAGCCCAGTGAGTAACACAGATTCCCTATCATGGGTTTCAAAACCAGTCCTTGCTTCCAAGACACGTGGATAATTTAATCATTTCAAAATAACAATTTTCTAAATCCATTTCATAAGCAGTCTAGTACAATGGAACAAGATTGCACAAACAGTACAAACGAATCGGAACATAACATAACCAATTGAACAAAAACAATAACCATTGCCAATATATCGTTCAAGACACAGACACTTCATTAACGGAACGAATCACAGCTGAGACTGAGTGGGAACAATAAGTCAATCAAGACAGAGACATATCATCGACGGCTAAAACATAGCGGATCTGAACTAGGCATCAATCAAGACGAAGGCATACCTTCAATAGCTAGAACATAACGGAACTGAACAAAAACAATATACTAATCAAGACACAAGCACATCATGAACGGAACGAAACATAACGGAGCTGAGTAGAAACGATATAACAATCAAGTC
Organism: Nyssa sinensis; assembly: GCA_008638375.1. NCBI lineage: Eukaryota > Viridiplantae > Streptophyta > Magnoliopsida > Cornales > Nyssaceae > Nyssa > Nyssa sinensis. The sequence continues at coordinate 33,850,035 of CM018043.1, read as the reverse complement.
GGAGACATATCACTAGCGGAACGAATCATGACCGAACTGAACAACGTTTTAATCAAGACAGGGGCATGTCATCACGGGTAGAACATAACGGAACTGAACAATACATCAATCCAAACAGACCTATTATCGACCGGCGGTACACAACGGAATCGAACGTATCAATCAGGGACATAGACATAGCATTAACGGATAACACATAACCGAACTGAACGGAGTTCCTAATTCAAAGGACACAATCACATCGTGTGAAATGTAGTGCAAAGGGCCTACATTAAGTACGTACATTTAAATAATATAGTATTTAGACAGTATACTATACAAGTAGTACGGTACGACAAAATATCGTTCTTTGCCTATATCACATGGTTAGTTTAATCATTCCGGGAATAATGGTTCAATACATCCATTTATCTCAACAGTTCAAAACAGGCAAAACAGTACGGGATGCTAGCACAGGGATCAGGAATATAGTCAATTATTTAAAAAGACTAAAACCATGTCATAAGTGATATAGTACGAAAAGGCATGCATTTAAATAATTGCACTTAAATAATTGCATTCAAAACAGATCAATAAATCAAGGGACAGAATCAAAATAGTGTCAGAAGTTACTCACAAAGGACAGACAGTGAATCAAAATACAGTACAGTGTCAGGAGTTACTCACAAACTTTTAGGTTTATCTCCTTGCGCAAATAATCTGACAACCTCCAAACATTGTTTCAGGCACATCCTTGTACATCCTGAATAATCATCATTAATCATAGATAGATCAGAATTCATCCATTCAGGTCTTATTCGTCATCTTAGGTGTCTATCGAATTACCTAAGATAGCCTAGTAGCCTATCGCCCTTCCATTGGGTCTCACCCGAGGCTATTTCATTCTTTAATTAGGCTTAGCAATTATTAGGATTATATCCTAAGTCATTTAGACTTCAATTGTTATTAGTCAGGCACTCATTCAACCTTAGGGGCAAAATGGTAATTTTATCATTCTTGTCCCGGACCCTGTCGTGGTCTTCGGAATAGTCTTTATATCTTAACTACAAAGTTCTACGTCCTTTGGACTCTAATCGGTATCAGTTAGGTTCTCATTTTAACCATAGGGGCAAAATGGTAATTTTGTCATTCTTATCCCGGACCCTATCATGGTCCTCAGAATGTCCCATATATCTCATGTATAAATTTGTAAGTCCCTTGGACTTCATTTGGTATCTGCTTTAGATCGTCGGGACACATCGATCATTTCTCGTTTTATGTGTTGACTGTCTCGGAGTCTTATTTAGCCCTTCAATGTTCATAATTATCCCTATGATAATTTATCAGATTAGTTTGACCTTTATTCGACCTCTACTTTGCACTTACAGTGCTCAGGGGTATTTTGGTCATTTTACGTTTTGTGTAATTCTGACCCCGATTCGTCATCTAATCTAGTATACAGTCTCACCAGTGTCTGGGCTCCTACCGGTATCAGTTTCGTCCCAATCGGACTTTGTTTAGGTCTCGTACGGTATCAGGGGTAATTTGGTAATTTCGCGTGGCGTATTTTTCGGCACGTCAGTTCATAAAATGGACCTCGCCATTGGGTCCAGAGCGTCTAACATAGTGAAATTGGACTGTCTGTTATGTTTAATCGGCCCTGGGTATCATTAAGGGCAACTCAGTCATTTACACCTACGTGTCTGTATTTTTCGGGACCTCAGTTCATTAAACGGACCTCACCGTTGAGTCCAGAATGCCCGAGATAGTCAAAATAGGCTATCTGATATTTTTATTTGGGTCTGGGTACCATCAGGGGTAGTTCGGTCATTTAACACTTACGGGTCTGTATTTTTCGGGACTGTATTTCCAAAATCGGACTGTACTATTGAGTCCGGAATGCTTGAAATAGTGAAAATACACTATTTATTTAATTTATTTGGACTCCGTTTGACATATTTAATGTCTAGGGGTAAAATTGTAATTTTACCTATTTAATAAAATAATTAAATAATTATTTTATTATTTTATTAATTTATTCAGGGCTTCAATGTATAAATTTTCAAAAGTCTGGGCCACTATGCAATTCTGTCAAACAGTAGGGGTAAATCTGTAATTTTAGGAACTTTAGGGGTCAAAAATGGAATTTCATTAAATTAGGGTTCAAACCAAACGGTTCTAGTGTTCAGGCAGTGAACCGGTTCACAATTCTTAAAAACCAACCGGTTCTGTGACCTTCAGAAAACCGGAATTAGATATCCTGGTTAACCCCAAATTTGGCCCTTAATCCTCGGATAGCCTATCCCAATTTCCCAATTTTTATTTCTAAGGCCCGTAACCAAACAGGATGAAATCAGATTTTAATTTAAAACAATTAGCCTCAAAACGGTGCCGTCCAACTAAAGCCCGTTTGCGGAATGGGTCGGGTCCCGACCCGAACCCAAAATCGACCCGAACCGTGTCCGGTACTGTTCATCGTCTTCCTCACGACGATGAACAGTAACCCTAGTTTCCAGTTTTCTTTTCCTTCATTTTCGTAGAGTTTTAAACACGGCCTTCGGCCTGTTTTGGTTTCAAACATTTTCTGGATGTCATGCCAACGCTTTGGCATCGATTTGGTGCTTCGAATCAAGCACAATGGCTCGGTTCAACAGGGGATAACCGAACCTGCAAGTCAACAATACATGCTCATTTCTCAACCGTTTTCAACACGGTTTGTTGCTACATGATCCCTATGACATGTAGGTTCATCCCCCGTTCAATAAAATCGGTTTAAGACCTTTTAATCAAAAATGACATTTGGTGACCGAACCTGCAACTAGCTTTTTGAGGGTGTTGCATGAGGCTTTAGGGTCGCGGGTTAGGGTTTCTAGGGTCCTTAGGAGGTCTAGTTTAGGTCCCTAACCATATAATCGATCGAGGTTTACATGCATTCAGGTCTGTACATGCATTCTCTCTCTAAAATTGTTTGGATTTCTTTTATCAGTTTTGCATGTTTCACTCTCTAATTTCTCATGCAATTAAACAACCTATATAATCTATATGCTGTATACATGGTTGCATGCTAGAATTGAAACAAGAATAGGATGGATTTTGCAAACCCATACCTCTACAATTTTTTTTTGGCCGAGACTGTTTTCTCCTTCTCTCCCTTGCTTCCCTTCAGTTCCTTCTCTATGGCTCGGTCTCTCTCTCTCTCTCTCTCTCTTTTAAATATCAGTATACAGAATTATTTTGGGTCTGATTTCCCTCCCAAAGTGTGCATAATTCCTATGCCCAATATATATCAAGGGTATTTTATTTAATCAATTTGGTTGCATGTGAGCTGATTGGGAGAGTGGTGCTCAAGTATGCTAAGAGTAGGGTGATGGTGGGGCTAGGGTTCATAGGGGTGATGTGTTGCATGCTTGGCCATTGGCCAATTTGGGAGGCAACTTAGGGCAATGCAGTGTTATATACAAATCTTGGTGTATATACACACAAAGTGGTCTGCAGCCTAGTTGGTAAGTTTTTTGAGAAAATCTCCTTCCACCAGAGGTCAAGGGTTCAATTCCCCTTGACCACCAATTTGGCCATTTTTCACCATTTTGGGCTAAGGCTCTGTTTGGCTGCGCATTAATTCGATTTCAATGTTTCCTTCATAACTTTCATTCCGTAACTCCTTTTTCGATGCAGTTTCTTCCGGTCAGTTCCTATTTCAGTTATCTTCAGTGTCAGAGGTTCAGTGTCATTTATTAGTCATTCGAGATTTCTGGGGTTAACTAATTCGAGTTCCGTTAGTATTAAAACGGCGTTATCTCACCTAATTAAATGATAATTAGGTTCGGGTATTGTACCCTATTCTCGGATATGTTTTAATTATTTTATCGGTCTATCATGACCGTCGGAAGATTAGGGTTAATTCCCTTGATTATTCTCTAAGCCGGTACTAATTAATAATTGATTATTAATTGCACAAGATCGGGGTGTTACACTTTAGGCAGTCACGCATGCAGCCCTTTCTTCCTTCCTCCTCTTCTTCCTCCTTTCTCTCTCTACTCCCTCCCTCTCTAACTCACTCTACTCTCTCTCTACTTCCTCTTTCTACATCAGACCTCACTTACACCAATCTGATTTTCTTCTAAATCCATACCACACACGCAACATACAATATATATCTTATTTACTTTTAATTTTAAAATAATTGTTTTGGTTACATGAAAGGTGATTGGGCAATTTGGGAGGTGGGGCTTTGTTATTTGATACATATATACGTATAATTTGCATTTTTAAGCACAAAAGTGCTGGCAGCCCACTTGGTTACTTTTTGTGCTTAAGTGTTTTGGTTACTTTGGGTCAAGGGTTCAAAACCCATTGGCCTCACTTTTGGTCCATTTTTCCCAATCCCCCCCCCTTATGCCTTGTTTGGCACTTAATTTATTTATTTTGACTTTTTGCATTATTTTTCCTTTTTATGAATTTAATTTAATATTCACTCCTTCATGTACCAATTTATAAATTGTAGCCATAGATTATTTTCTCCAGAGTCGACCTCGCTATTTTAAGGTCTTAGAATTTTTGGAATCGTCATTTGTATCCCGATTAAATTTCTTAAGTATTCTATTAAGGGTCACTAATTAATAATTAGTAACTTACTCACTATTTAATCGGGACAACGTGTTACACTTGTATTCTTATTCGTGTCTATTTAATAAACCGAAGACTTATAATTTTGTTTATGTTTTTTTCACGTATCGACTTCGTTAGTTAAAGCATTGTTGTTTTAAATTTCCTTCACGTATCGTTCTTGTTTATTTTATTTTAATCTTCGTCATCTTAATCAAATTTTCTTAAGTCTCTCATATTTAATTAGTGACTAAATGTTTATTAATCGGGTTAAGGTGTTACACAATGTAATGCCAAGGGTCATGATCTAATAGAAGTTACGACAAGTGTTAATCGACGATTAACACACAAGTGAATGTGGGAAATTAGTACACGAAGTGCACTTAAGCAATATTAGCATGACGCGCGACGGGAGTGCGTTTAATCAGAATTATTTCAATAATTATGATGGACTATTAGAATAATTAAAATACATTTAAATACATCAAGGTGAGACAATGAAGGCTATGGAAGCTTAATGAGATCTCGACTTGTTGATCGATACATGAAGAGAATAAATAAGTGATACGAGTGAATTGAAAATTTTTCAATAAAAATAATATATTTTTGCCATAAACTAAACACGATGGGACGTGTTAAAAATAAAATTAATGACATGAAGAAGAAGCATCCAAGAATCAAAAACATTGCGAGAATGCCAAGAGATTTTACAGCAATTGAAACGCAATTTCAAAAATTTAAGAAACACACCAAAAATGCCAAACAAGGCATACAGAGAGAAAATAAGGGAAAATAAGGGCAAAAGTGTTGGCCAAGGGACTTGAACCCAAGACCAAAAATGAAAGAGAATTCGATAACAAAAAGAATAGCCAACCTGGCTGCAACCCTGTTGTGTTATATGTCTCACAAGATATATATATATATATATATATATATATATAAGCTATATAAAATGTCAAGTTTGCATTCTCTAAGGCTGAGGTGTCAACCCCTCATTGGGCCCACACATGGGCCAATCATATTACATGCAAAATTAAAAAAATATATAAAATATATATATATGTATATATGTGTTGTGTATATATAGATATATATTATGTGTATATTATATAAAAGAAAACAAATAAAATCAGAAAAACAAATCAGTGTGTGCAAATGTGTGTATTGTGTGTGGGTAGAGAGAGAGAAAAAAAAAACTAGAGATGAGAAGAAGAAGAAGAAGAAGAAGAAGAAGAAGGAGAGAGACTTGCATGCCTGGATGCAAGAAGGCTGCAGTTAGAATCAGAAGGGAGAAAATTGAGAAAGAGAAGAGGGTTGTGACAGAGTGAGAAAACTGAAGAGAGAGAGGTAAAATTTTCTCCCTCTAAAAAAATTTCATTTACAAGCTTGTTATGGCCTAAATTATGCAGGCATGTGTTTTATATTGCTGAGGGATAAAAATAAAAGAAAAATGGTGAGTTTTGAAGCTTGAAAATCCTAAGAACTATAAGACCCGAATATGTCAAAAATTAAGTTTTTGATCAAACTTGATTAAAGCTTCAAACAAACTACATAGCTCAAAAGAGCATTAAAGTTGGAACATGCAACAACTTAAATCACTAAAAATGGTTAAGAAACCATTGAGAAAATAGTGGTAATAGTTGGGGGAAGAAAATTTTAAAACTTGTAATTTTGGCTCGTTTTGTTGTGTTTCAGGAACGGGAATATGTTCCACATGGTTTCAGAAATCGAATGGAGAAAAAAATGGAGTGAAAACACCCACTGTAGCTCAACGAAATAGGAACACAAGAGGTCGTGGGAAAATCGGGCTCTCGCTGGAGCCGACTGTAAATTTTGACATTCGACGGGCTAAGGTGAATTAAATCAAACTTTGATTTTAGAAATGAAATCCTCATTGAATTTAGGTTAGAACCCCATTGAGTTTGCACCGAAATTCAACTAGCGATGGTCGCCATCGCCGGCGCCGGAGAAGGCCACCGAAACCCTCGCCGAAGTAAATGGGGAAGAAGAACAGTGGCGAATCTGGTCTCGGGTCAAATTCAGGTCGGGCCCTAACCAAATTATAAAATGGTTTTAAATCACTTATCAAAACTACGTCTTTTTAGTTAAATAGATTTAATAATAATAATTAAAAAAAGGTAGGGCTGACGTCAGCATGACGCATCGAACCAGATAGACTGGTTGGTTTAGAACTGTTTGGGGCCGGTTTACATAAAATCCAATTGAACCAATTGGTTTTATTTAAATAGTATTCAAAAATTATGTTTTGGCCCCTACTAGTTTCTGAAATTATAATTGGACCCCTAGAACCTTCTGTTAATTAAAAAATGACCCCAACAGTTGTGATTAATTATGAATTGGCTCAAAAATTAATTAAATATTAATTTTAAATCCTTTTAATTATATAAAAAATTATCAAAATGCCCTTAGGCCAAAAATAAACCAAATGAATGTCGATTAAAATAAAAGAATAGTGCAACCCAATATTTTTGGACATTCCAGACTCGACGGCGGAGTCCGATTTGTGAAATTAAATCCCAAAAAATACAACGGGCAAAGTGGAGTAATTCTAAATACATCCTAATGATTAGTTAAGTGATCAATTGGACTCCGATTACTGTAAAAAATACGTACCTTAACATCTTGGGACATTCCGGATCCAATGGCGGGATCCGTTTTGTGAAACAAAGTTCCAAAAATATACACGTGAAATGTTAAATTATCATTATACCCTTAGTAATCCAAAAGCTAGTTAAATGTCAAAGTTGACATATTCTAACTTTATTGGGCATTCTAGACTCAACTGTGGAATCTGTCTTAGCAAACAAAGTACTAAAAAATGTGACGCGTGAAAATATAAAATTACAAAAAATGCCTATAGGCTTAATGTAAGTCACATAAATGAAAATTAAGATTCGAAAAAGCCTAAATTAATTATATTCAATATTCCGGACAGGATGGTAACGTCCCTTTAAGGAAAATAAGACTCGGCAAACAAACTAAAAAATGACGAATATGTCTTTAGGACTTAATGAAGTTACTAGAAGTATAAAAATGAAATTAATAAGTCCACATAAACGATATAAAGACCGAATAGACTCAAAATGGAGCATGAATACGTAAATTTATATGCAAAAAATAAGGGACATTAAAAGTGTAAATTACCGTAATGCCCTTAAAGGGCCAAATAAGTTATAAGGCATTACGGAACCAATGGGAATTTAAAGACCCTTAGTAAAATAGACTAAGTTCAAAAGAACTTAAAACACTGAATAACGAAGTTTGGGATTATAATGAATACTAATTCATTATGTAATGTATTTTTGATCCGTGATTATACGATCACCCAAACAATGGAAAATGGAAAAAAAGTTACGGGATAGCTCTTATGGTAACCATATGGGAATGCGATGCTAAGAACCCAAAGTCAGTAAACCCGAACTCTAACATGTGGTAATTCTTAGCCATGTCACAATTTTATTTCCTCGACACTTCCAATTTGTATTCTATACATACCTAACATTATTGATTTCCACAATTTGATGCATGTTCTACCTTGTGGATATGATGAGAAATCGATTGCCAATATTCTGATGTGATTGCTTGTTCATTTCTATACCTTTCTTTGGATATTGAAAAATTGCTATGTTTCTCACTATTGAGAATTTTATATTCCACATATATGTACATCCCTTGTGGAATTCTGTTGATCATGATATTATTATGAGTGCCAAGAGTTGTGTCTGTCACAACATCCATCTGATTCTATAGATGCTTTTGGACCTACGGGTCGGTGATTGGGAATGATACCCAACACTTGGTGTAACACTCCGACCCAATTAAGCAAAGCAATTAATGATAATGGCGATTATTATAAGTTAATTTGCTTAATGACCATGGGCAATGCTAGATATAACTAGTGACTCGTAAATATGAAAGCAAAAATATAAATGACAAAAATAATTAAGTTTAAATTAGAGACGACCGATGTGAAAATGCAATGTAATGCCGAGAATAATGATTTGATAGGAAATTATGACAAGATGTTAATTGAAGATTTATACACACAGGTAAATGTGAAAAATTAGTGCACGAAGTGCAATTGAGCAAAATCAGCATAACGTACAACTGGAGCGCGTTCAATCAGAATTATTCTGATAATTATGATGGACTATTAGAATAATTAAAATACATTTAAATACATCGAGGCGAGACAATGAAGGCAATGTAGGCTTAATGAGATCTCGAAGGGTGAATTCGACACATAAAGATAATAAATAAGTGATACAAGTAAATCAAAAAAAAATTTGACAAAAATAATATCATGAAAAGGAAGCACACAAAAATGAAAAACACGACGAGAATGTCCAAGAGATTTTGTGACAATTGGAATGTAAATTCAAAAATTCAAGAAACGTACCCAAAATGCCAAACAAGGCATAAGTAAGGAAAATAGGAAAAATGAGGTAAAAAGGGAGGCCAAAGGGTTTCAAATTATGAAAATGCCCCTAGGCTTAAAATAAACTATAAGCATGCAAATTAAGATCCAAAAAAGTCTAGATTAATTATATTCAATATTTCGGACTGAATGGTAACGTTCCTTTGAAGAAAATAAGACTCGGTGACAAATTAGAAAATGACGAATACGTCCTTAGGACTTAATGAAGTTACCAAAAGTATAAAAATGAAATTAATAAGTCCACATAAATGTTATAAGGACAAATAGACTCAAAATGGAGTCCGAACACGTAAATTGTATACGGAGAAATATGGAATATTAAAAAGGATAAATTACCATAATGCCCTTGAATGGCCAAATAAGTTATACGGCATCAAGGAACCCTAAATGGGAAATTGAAGATTCTTAATTGAATAAACTAAGTTCAAAATAACTTAAAACACTGAATAACAAATTTTGAGACTAGAATGAATACTAATTCATTATGCAATGTATTGTGGACTCATGATTATAGGATCACTCAAACGATGGATAATGGAAAGAAAGTTATAAGATGGCTATTATGGTACCTGCATGGGAATGCGATGCTAAGAACCCAATGTAAGTAAACCCAAACTCTAATATGTGGTAATTCTTAGCCATGTCACAATGTTGTTTCTTCGATGCTGCCAATTTGCACTTTTATACATGCCTGATACTTATTGATATCCACAATTTGATGCTTGTTCTATATTGTGGGTTTGTTGATAAATTGATTGCCAATATCCCATATGATTAGTTGTTCATTTCTATACTTGTCTGGATATTGAAAAATTGTTATGCCTCTCACTGCTAAGAATTTGCTATTCCACAAATAAGTACATTGCCTGTGAAATTATGATGATCATGATATTATTTGAGTGTCTGGAGTTGTGATTTGTCACAACGTCCATCTGATTCACGGATGCTTGAGGACCTACGAGTCAGTGTTTGGGAGTGAGCCCAACACCTAGTCCTTGGAGGACATGATATATATACAGAGCTCTAGTGCTATCCAATGGTTCGAAGGGGGAGTGGACATGGATGAGCACTTTTAAGGGTATGTCGGCCCTATATGTGTCAGCATCTGTTATGTTAGTATCTCATATCGTTTATTAATATTCTGATGTTGCACTCACGAATTATTGATATACTTGCAAGCCTATGTTTATGATGTACTCTTGATCCCTAGATACGCCACGTTGAGATGATTCGTGGTTTATCTATTGATATACTCTTGATCCTAGATACGCCACATTGAGATACTCCGTAGTTTATCTGTGGACAAATTATCTAATTGTTGATATACTTGCCTTCTTATCTTTGGATTTGGATTGTTATCCTGTTATTGTGGCAGATATTTATTGTGCAAGTCGATCCCTATTATTGATTTGTTATTCTACTATGGGATGTGCCTTTAGGACCTACGGGTCATATTATTGTTTCACATTCTTGGTGACTGGCTACTATGACATTTTATATTTCACATGCTATTAAGATATTATTCTTTGTTTGCTATTGTCCATTACCTTTCTTTTGGACTAACCTTGACCCATGACAGGGCGAGGGAATTTACTTACTGAGCTAAGTTAGCTCACTCCATATTATAACAATTTTTCAAGTAGTACTATATGGGAGGAAATGCCATAAGGCAACTAGTGGAGCTAGTGATGTGGTAGTGAGCAATATTGATGATGTAAAACTCCAAGTCATGATTTGAACATGCACTATGTAAGGCTGACCTTAACATTAGGTATTGTAATTTTGTATTATTAGTGATGATGTTAGACTTGAATGGTGATTCATGATGATTAAAATTATACTTGGAAACATTCTGATTTATGGTTATTGGAGTTCGGTTTATGATCAGATGAATTGTATTGGTGTAGCTTCCGCATTTAATGATTCAATGATATATGATTTATTATATAAAGAATATGAAAAAAAAAAATATCACTCTTGTGCAATTCATTTGATTTTGCACGGCTTGTCCTAGTGGCAATGTCGGTCGTTGCTCTTAATCCGCACAAGGTGGGTTTTCGGTCACGACAAAGTGGTATCAGAGCTAAGGTTAATGATTTTTGGGGAAGACCAAGTCGTGATTGAAGTTGATGATCTTGAGAATTCAAGGACTGTATCAGAGTTTTAGGTTAATGATTCTTTGGGAAAGATCATAACAATATTGGATTTGAGGATTGGATGATTTAGACGATTGAATGATCAGTGACTTTTGTAGGACGACACGCGCTGTAGATACTAAGGTTAATGGTCTTTGGGAAAGACTATGCTATGGACTGAATTTGATGATTCTTGGACGATTAAGATGATCAAATGAATAGTGACTTTTGGGAGATAGTAGTATGCTTCAGGGCAAAGGTTAAGGATTATTGGGAAGAATCGTACCACTGTCGAGGTTGATAACTCTTAGGTCATTAAACTGTGAATTGATTAGTGAATTAGGGGAAACTATCATTTGAACAAGGGCAACGATTAATGCTTTTTTGGAAGATATAGGGTGACATAGAGTTGGGCTTGTGAAATCTTGGGAAGTCGGTGGATTTGACAACAAATCTATATGAGAGATAGTTTGGGGAAGACTTAATCAATAGTAACATGAGGAGTTTGAGACTCCAGATGGATTGATGACATATCAGAAATATGAGGATTCTTGAGTGAGTCATAGATAGACCCTGATAGAGTAAAGACAAATAGATCTTTGGGAGGCAAATACTGATTGAATGAGACTGTCAAAGTGAATATTATGAAATGTAATGATTCCAAAAGGAGGCTGATGTATGATAAAAGATCATTGGAGAAAATTTAATGGATCTCATCGATCTAGGTGACGTTATAACGCAATTGTGGGCGGTACTTTATTGAGTTAGCTGAATCTATTTCAAAAGGTAAATAATTGATAACTCTGAATGACTTTTGAGGATCAATGTAATCTAACAATTAAAGAGACGAAAATTGTGGCATAATATCTAGAAAAATTGGTGAGGACAACGACTATGATAAAATGATACACAATTCTTTGAGATACTACGAGAATAATCGTGATTAAAGTAGAAAGTAAGAATAACTAAACCTGTGATACTAAGGAAGTTGAGAACTTCCATGGTGGGAAAAACTTGGCATAATCTTGATAAACTTTGAATGTCAAATGTAACGATAAAATGATGGGATAACTAATTGATTTAAACAATCCTGAAATATGATATGAAGTCCAGAATGGACGAGATTGTCAATAGCAGTACTTGCAAATGAATAAGTGCTAGTATGCTATTAAATCTTTGGTTACAAATGAGACTAATCACCTCACTGTGTGGCTTTGAAGTCATAAAATGTACAAGGAACTCCCTATACGGTTGAATAAGTTCTCTAAGAGAACAAATGTGTTAAAATTGAATAACGATTGAGAAAAAATGTAACATATGATGAAAAAATGAATATGATGACGAGCATAAGAAATGAGACATTTGAACAACCTTTCTGAGCAAAGGTAAGGGAAACCAAAATAATGGTTATAAATTAAAAATTCATAAGACTTTGAGATTTGAATTGATCAAATGATGTGGAAGGTTCAAGGTGAACCAAATTTGATATCATAGTTAAGAACACTTTCGAAGTAGACTGTCATATGAAGAATTGGTGACTGGGGTAAAAGACTACCCTAAAAAATTTTAATTAGTCTATCAAGACCTAAAGAAGAAATGAACCTTCCATGAGAAATCAAAATCTGTGAAAAGCTCAATCGTGAGCAAGAAATAAAAGGCCTTCGTATCAATCCATAATTTGAGAGAAATGGAGGAACTAGATTTCCTCAACCTATCTAATTCATAAAAAGATGAATGCACACAAATTCAAAAATGAAGGCAGGTATGCCAATAAGTTAGTACAAAAAAATAATGTATACAATGAGACAAAAGAGGATTGGTGAATCTTCAACTTGAGTGACCCTTAGAAATGGGCGCATGACTAAGGATCAGAAATAAGTATTACAAATAAAACTAAAAGTTACCCTTGCATGGGAAATATTTTGAGACACAATAAGCACACGAGTAAACCATCCTGGCACGGGCCAAAGGATGTTCATGAACACAAAAAAAAAAAAAAAAAAAAAAATGGGAGGAGAAATTAGAGGGACAACTGTGTATAAGTTTCGAACAGATGAAAATCTAAATATTTTCTTCCAGATTATTATTCTAAGCCTCCATATGAATTCAAATGGAATAATGTGAATCCATCAAGGACTCTGTCCTTAGCAAAACCTAAAGTACTTGAATGAGAAGTCCAATACACTTTAAACAATGGATGGAAGTGGTGTAGTCTAGCTACACCATTGACTTCCTATGACCACTACTAAAACAATCAATAGAAAAGAACCGATCAAGATACTAAATACCTTTACCTGACACATGATGCGTCATACGACACCAACAGAGGTTGGGAGACCATGAACAGTAATGTAATCACAACTTAGTACCAAATGAAATTAATATAACGACTAAATGTGGGACTAATCAAGATATTAGCAATAGGAGGAAATAGTCAAGTAACTAAAAAGATGACTCAGAGTGAGTAATGAAAGTAATAGACCCCTAGCCATAGATCTCAGAACTAAAGAAATACGCACTGAAATGTTAATACTAAAATTTGGAGACTTAAAGTTTAAAGTCTCGAGAAAGTTAAAAGATAAACCTTTGACTTTCAAGATCACTATTGAATTAAAACAAAGAAGAGTACGAAAGAATTGTGAACCTTATATGAAAGATCTTCTTGTTTGAAGATATAGTATCTATAATGCCAGTGATAAGTCCAAGAGGCAAATTAAAAGGGGAACTATAATGATGAAATTAGCATGAAGGGGAATAAAGTTTCCTAGGTATGAACGTTCGAGTTTTGAGAACAAAACTCATTTTAAGAGGGGTTAGGATATAACACCCCGACCCAATTAAATAAAGCAATTAACGATAATGGTGATTGTCATAAGTTAATTTGCTTAATGACCATGGGCAATGCTTGATATAACTAGTGATTCGTAAATACGAAAGCAAAAATATAAATGACGAAAATAATTAAGTCTAAATTAGAGACGACCGATGTGAAAATGCAATGTAATGCCGAGAGCAATGATTTGATAGGAAATTACGACAAGTGTTAATTGAAGATTTATACACACAGGTAAATGTAGAAAATTAGTGCACAAAGTGCACTTGGGAAAAATTAGCATAACGCACGACGGGAGTGCTTTTAATCGAAATTATTCTAATAATTATGATGAACTATTATACATTTAAATACATCAAGGCGAGATAATGAAGGCAATGTAGGTTTAATGAGATCTCGACGAGTGAATTCGACACATGAAGAGAATAAATAAGTGATACAAGTGAATCAAAAATTTCTCGATAAATATAATATCATGAAAAGGATGCACGCAAAAGTCAAAAACACAGTGAGAATGTCAAGAGATTTTGCGACAATAGGAACGCAAATTCAAAATTCAAGAAACGTACCCAAAATGCCAAACAAGGCATAAGTAAGGAAAATGAGGAAAAATGAGGCAAAAATGGAGGCCAAAGGGTTTGAACCCTAAACCAAATGAGGGAAAAACTTAAATCCCAAAAAGAATGCCAATTGGGCTACAAGCACTTTTATGTTATATGTCTCACAAAATATATACATATGCCTTATTAGACTCCTAAATTAGAATACTCAAAATTGAGGTGGTAGCACCCTATTGGACCACCTCCCCCACGAATCCAATTGCATGCAGAATATATATACATATATATAGGTATACTATGAGTGCATTTTAGGAGGTTACGTGTGGGGCTGAAAGCAATAGAGCGTTGTGTATATGGAGGTGTGCATGCATGCTGTGATAGAACAGTGAGGGTGAGAGAGGTAGAGAAAGAGGGACTTGTAAAGTGAGACAGTGAAGAAGGAAGAGAAGAAGAGGAAGAAGAAGAAGAAGCAGGAAGAAGGAGGAGGAAGCTAAAAGCTGGAATAGAACCATTAAAAGAAGAGGGTGATCACCATTTTGAAGGGAAACCCTCAAAGCCAAAAATTTTCTCTCTTTAAAAGTTTATGGCATAGCTCACTATTTGATAAGTGTAGGCTGCATGCATGTGTTAGAGGTTTAAAATAGAAGAGATTAGAGGAAAAATAGAGTGTTAGGGAGGTGAGAAACCCTAGGAAACCATAGGACCCAATTTTATGAGAAACTAGGTTTTTGTTTAAACTCTTGTAAACTTGAAACCACTTACATGGCTAAAAAATATATAAAATGTAAAGTATTTTGCAAGTTGAATCATTGAAAATGGTCAAGAGACCATGGAGATATGGCTAGTTGCAGGTGCGGTTGGAAATTGATGGGTGATCTGATTTTTGCCATTTTATGAGGCTTAAGCAACGAGAAACTGTTCCATGTAGTTTCAAAATCACGTAGGTAAAATTTGGGGCAAAAATAGTGGCTAAAAAGCCACAAAATAGAGGAATAGTGAGGTTGCTGGAGAATTAGGGAGTCGCCGGAGCCGACTGTAACCGCCAGATTCGAACCCTTAGACATATAATCTTGAAAAACCAAGCCTAGATATGAAATCCCCCTAACAAATGGAATCGAACCCCATTGAAAATGTGGCCTAAAAGTCATCAGAGACAGTCACCGGCGCCAGAACCCTAGCCGGGGAGTTAGGGACGAAGACCTTGTACAGGTCGGGTCATAGGCCAGATCTCGGGTCGGGCCCTGACCCAATTATAAAATGGTTTTAAACCATTTATTGAAATTACGTCGTTTTGGATTTAAAAGATTAAAAATAATAATAAAAGGGCTAGGGCTGGCGTCATTATGATGTCAGCATTGCGTACTGGACTGGCTGAACCAGTTGGTTTAGCAAAGTTTGGGGCCGGTTCACTTAAAAACCAAATAAACCAAATGGTTTTATTTAAAAGGTTTTCAAAAATTATGTTTTGACTCCCACTAGATTCTGGAATTATGATTGGACCCCACAACCTTTGGTTATTTGTAAAATAACCCCCAACAGTTTTGAAAAATTATGAAATGGCCTACAGATTAATTTAATATTTATTTTACATCCCTTTAATTAAATAAAAAATTACTAAAATGCCCTTAGGCCAAAAATAGACCAAATGAAGCCAATTAAAATAAAAGAATAGTGCAACCCAATATTTTTGAGCATTCCAGACTCAACGGAAGAGTCTAATTTGTGAAATTAAAAATATGAATGAGCAAATTAAAATAATTCCAAATACGTCCTAATGATTGGTTAAGTAATCAATTGGACTCCGATGATTGTAAAAAAATACGTGCCTTAACATTTTAGGACATTCCAGATTCAATGACGGGATCCGTTTTATAAAACGAAAATTCGAAAAAATAGACACATAAAATGTCAAAATGACCATTATACCCTTAGTAATCCCAAAGCTAGTTAAATGTCAAATGCGACATATTTTGACTTTATTAGGCATTCTGAACTCAACGATAGAGTCCATTTTAGCAAACAAAGTATCGAAAAATGTGACGCGTGAATATATAAAAATCTGAAAATGCCCCTAGGCTTAAAATAAATTATAAGCACACAAATTAAGATCCGAAAAAGTCTAGATTAATTATATTCAATATTTCAGACTGAATGGTAACGTTCCTTTGAAGAAAATAAGACTTGGTAACAAATTAGAAAATGACGAATACATCCTTAGGACTTTAATGAAGTTACCAGAAGTATAAAAATGAAATTAATAAGTCCACATAAATGATATAAGGATCAAATAGACTCAAAATGGAGTCCGAATACGTAAACCATATACGAAGAAATATGGAATATTAAAAATGATAAATTACCATAATGCTCTTGAATGGCCAAATAAGTTATACAGCATCAAGGGAACCCAAAATGGGAAATTGAAGAGCCTTAATTGAATAGACTAAGTTCAAAAGAACTTAAAACACTGAATAACAAAGTTTGAGACTAGAATGAATACTAATTCATTATGAAATGTATTGTAGACCCATGATTATAGGATCACCCAAACGATGGATAATGGAACGAAAGCTATGAGATGGTTATTATGGTACCTGCATGGGAATACGATGCTAAAAACCCAATGTAAGTAAACTCGAACTCTAATATGTGGTCATTCTTAGCCATGTCACAATGTTGTTTCTTTGATGCTGCCAATTTGTACTTTTATACATGCTTGATACTTATTGATCTCCACAATTTGATGATTGTTCTATATTGTGGATTTGTTGAGAAATTGATTGCCAATATTCCATATGATTATTTATTCATTTCTATACTTGCTTGGATATTGAAGAATTGTTATGCCTCTCACTGCTAAGAATTTGTTATTCCACAAATATGTACATCGCTTATAGAATTATGATGATTATGATATTATTTGAGTGCCTGAAGTTGTGATCTGTTACAATGTCCATCTGATTCACGAATGCTTGAGGACCTACGGGTCGATGTTTAGGAGTGAGCCCAACATTTAGTCTTTGGAGGACATAATATATGTGTAGAGCTCTAGTGCTATCCAGTGGTTCGAAGTGGGAGTGCACCTGGATGAGCACTCTTGAGGGTATATCGGGCCCTATATGTGTCAGTATCTGTTCTGTTAGTATCTCATATCGTTTATTGATATTCTGATGTTGCACTCACGAATTATTGATATGCTTGCAAGCCTACGTTTATGATGTATTCTTGATCCCAGATACGCCACGTTGAGATGATCTGTAGTTTATCTACTAATATACTCCTGATCCTAGATACGCCACGTTGAGATGGTCCGTGGTTTATTTGTGGACATATTATCTAATTGTTGATATGCTTGCCTGCTTATCTTTTGATTTGGATTATTTTCCTGTTATTATGGCAGCTATTTATTGTGCAGGCCAATCCCAACTGTTGATTTATTATTCTACTATAGGATATGCCTTTGGGACCTACAAGTTGTATTATTGATTCACATTCTTGGTGATCGGCTACTGTGACATTTTATCCTTCACATGCTATTGAGATATTATTCTTTGTTTGATATTGTCCATTACCTTTCTTTTGGACTAACCTTGACCCATGACAGAGCGAGAGAATTTATTTACTGAGCTAAGTTAGCTCATTCCATAGTTATAACAATTTTTCAGGTAGCACTATATGGGAGGAAATGCCATAAGGACAACTAGTGGAGCTAGCGATGTGGTAGTGAGCAATATTAATGATGTAAAACTCCAAGTCATGATTTGAACATGCATTGTGTAAAGCTGACCTTAACATTAGGTATTGTAATTTTGTATTATTAATGATGATGTTAGACTTGAATGGTGATTCATAATGATTAAAATTGTACTTGGAGACATTCTGATTGATGGTTATCGGAGTTCGGTTTGTGATCAGATGAATTGTATTGGTGTAGCTTCCTGTATTAATGATTCAGTAATATATGATTTATTGTATAAAGAATATGAAAAAAAATATCACTCTTGTGCAATTTATTTGATTCTGTACGGCCTGTCCGAGTGGCAGTGTCGGTCGTTGCCCTTAATTCATCGTAGGGTAGGTTTCGGGTCACGACACTTGGTCCATGGAGGACATGATATATTGATACGAGCTCTAGTGCTATTCAGAAAATTGAAAGTGGGTAAACCTGAAAGAGTGCTTTTGGGGGTAGCCGGGCCCTATTTGTTGATAGCATCTATTCTGTTAGTAGCTCATATCTTTTATTGAATTCATAATATGATGATACATTTTTTAGTTATTGATACGCTTTGCAAGCCTATCATTGGATTCGATTTGGCAATTTGTGATATCTTGGGATATTTGATAGCTGATTGTTGTACAGGCTAAATCCCTATTATTGATTTGTTAAATCGTTTACATTACCTGTATCAAACTGTTTTGGGATATGCCTTTTGGACCCACAAGTCATCTTGGTTTATTTATTTTTCTTTGTGACTGGCTATTGTTATCTATCATTTCACTTGCCATTTGGTTGTATCCTGTTACCCAAACTAACTATGTCCCATGGTAGAGCGAGAGAATTTACTTACTGAGCTAAGTTAGCTCACTCCATATATATAACAATTTTTCAGGTACTCTATGTGGGAGGAAACACAATAAGGCAACCAGTAGAGCTAGTGATGTACTTGTGAGCAATATTGATGATATGAACTCCAAGTCATAATTTAAATATGTACTCTATAAGGCTAATCTTAATATTAGGTATTGTAATATTGTATCATTAGTAATGATGTTAGACTTGAATGGTGAATCCTGATGATCAAAATTGTACTTGGAGATATTTGATTGATGGTTGTTAGAGTTCGGTTTGTGATCAGATGAATTACATTGATGTAACTTCCGCATTAAATGATTCAATGATTTATGATTTATTAAAAGAAAGAATTTTTTTTATCATTCTTGTGCAATTCATTTGAATCCGTACGGCTTGTTCGAGTGCCAGTGTCGGTCGTTGCCTCTAATCTGCGTAAGATGGGTTTCGGGTCGCGACACACTTAGTTAAAAATTTAACATATGTAAATTAAAAAAATTTCAAGTGTTGTATATAATGTGCGTTTGCATGTATGTGTGTGTATATATATATTTTTTATTCGAGATCTAGATCTTTTTCAAGTGCAATCAAACCTTCTCACTTGAATTGAGACATGTAATCAAACCTTCAAACTTAATTTTGTACCTGAGCAAAATAAAAGGGACTTTTGAGTTTCCTTTCCCCTCATTTGTGAAAATAACTCAATTGCTTCCAACTGAGTTGGGCCATGTAAGGGATGCACTAGTTTCAAATTATTTTCTAAAATAGGTGCAAGTGTCATAATGTTGGGTGCAATTTTTACAACGTAAGGTGCAACTCATGTAATACTGAATTATTAACTTACACAAGAAAAAAACAAAACATGCACACATGCTGAGTAATAGTATTTTAAAAATTGAATAAAATTAAATTATATCTAGTGTGTATGTGTAAACATGCAACATGTATACACAACGCACGCACATGCACATGCACACGTACACGTACACACACACGCACACACACATATATATATATATACACGATATATACACACATTACACACATACAATATATACACTGGACACACACAAACACACACACATATATATATATATATATATATATACACACACAACATGTATATGCACACATGCCAAATTTTTTTATATATGTGTGGATATGTTGAATTTATATAGTATTTGAATGAAGAAGAGATGAGAATAAGGAGAAAACTATTAGAATGATAAGAGAAACTCTATCTAATCCTTGTAGCTTACTTACTATCATCGATGAACCATTTATTTTTGAAGGAAAGATATGACAGAGATGAAGGCTTTGCTTGGATAGTTTTTAGAGTTAGAGTTTTAAGAAATTTTTTTTGAGAAGTGTTTTTAAGTAATTTTTTAGAATTTGAAACATTGTTTGGATTGATTAATTTGAAAAAAGATAAAAAAGTAAGTTATGTTTGGTTATGTTCTTAAAATAAGATTTTTAATTTCAAATTACAAGATATGTGTTTTGAAATTAATTTTTTTTTTTTAAATTTAGATTATCATATTGAAATACATTTTTATAATTTTTAAAAAATTAATTACAAAATTTTTTAAAATATTTTTAAAATTTTTTTATCTAAATTACTATCAGGTAAACATCCAACATTGATCCATTGACTAGCCAAGCTAACGGATATATTTGTCGTTTCCTGCCGCGTGCTTAGTCCATTAGTCCATTCAAATTTTTTTTTATTTTTTTAAAATTATTATTATATACTGGTAAGCCTTGATTATTATTATTTTTTTTATAAGAAACGGTCATCCAATAAAAGGCATGGCTTATATGATCTTTATTACATGATCTTTATTTTCATAATTTTTAATATTCTTAAAAATGTGATCGGAATTTAATACATTTATTTAAATATGATATAAAAAATTTAATTTTATTCAAATTTAATAATTAATTTAATAAAAATAACAAGATTTAACAAATTCGATTCATTAATATAACATATATTAATTATTAAATTATATAATATTTTTTAAAATTAAAGATATATATAATAAGTTTGGCATATTTTAAAATAATATTTTATATGTATAATATATATTATAATATAATATTTTATAAATATAATATATATTAATATCATTGTCAAATCAAAAATTTTAAAAAGTTACTTGTTTCAAAAAGTTGCTTGTTTTAAAAAGTTGGAAAAGATAGAATGGGTTTCAAAATTGTTTTAACCAAACAAGTTTTTGAAAAAAAAAAAATTTAAAATTGGTTTGGAGTTGGTAACCAAACAGGACCGAAAAGTTTGAGATTTTAGGATTATGCAATGATGGGTAAAATAGTGATTTTTTAAACTCATTAAAGGGCAATTTTGGAACCAAAAATTTGAAACTAGTAAAAGTTGATTTTTTAAAATTTTTTCACTAAGATGACATTCTTTTAATTTTTAATCTACCCATGACTGATTTGGAATTATGGCAAAAATAAGTGATTGAATTAGGCTTGTAAACGGATCGGATTCGGATCGAATCAGGAGTGATCTGAATCCTATTTGTTAAGAAAATTGTTAGATCGAATTTTTCGACGGATCTATAAATTTTTAATTCATATTCAGATTTGTTGACTATCGGATCGGATCAGATTTGATCTGATTCGATCCTAATATATATTATGTATATAAAATATTATGTTATAATATGTAAAATTTAAAATATATAAATTCAAGTCAATTTAACTTAATAAATTCTTATATGATTTCATATTTAACATATTATAAAAAATATAAAACTATATATCTTAATTAATAATATATAAAATTAATATATATTATATTTAATCAGATCGGATAATTAACAGATTAGATTTGCTTAATTCATATTCGATTCATTTAACTAAATAAATTATTAAATTCAAATTAGTTCAGATCATCGTATCAAATTCTTCGTACCATATTTGAACAAATGAATTAAATTCATATCAAATCTCATCCATTGACAGCCCTAGATGAATCTTAATTGACCCTAAAATTTCATAACCGAAGAAAAAAAAAGGGTAGAAAAAAGAAAAGGAAAATGAGGAAACGGATAAAAAGAAAAATGGGTGATTCCGGAAATCTAATCCCAGATGCAAGGTTAACCGGCAATAGAGAAATAAAAAAATAGCTCCGCCTCTCTCCCAGTATTCCGTAGCCTTTTGGGACACAAAGGAAGAATAATCAGTAGAAAATAGGAGAATGGATTTGGAGTCGGTGAAGCGGTACCTGGAAAAAGGAGTAGACGAAAATGCATCCAAAATCGATGCAATACCCAATAGATTCATCGAACCCTTCGTTGTTCAAGGCCTGCATGTTGATCTCATCGAACCCGGTCGGGTCGTCTGCTCCATGAAAGTGCCCCAACGTTTACTGGTATACACACCCCCTAACCATCTCTCTCTCTCTCTCTCTCAAACTAACAATTGGCTATTGTTTGTGCTCCTGTTTACACATCCATCTATAAAACTCTCTTTCTACAACTGACAATTGGTATTCTTGAATCTTGCTCCTGTTTTTTCAACTGAAGAACACTGGGAATTTCTTGCATGGTGGGGCCACGGCGACTCTGGTTGACATAGTGGGTTCGGCTGTTATATGCACCCTCGGAGCTCCGTTCACTGGAGTTTCTGTCGAGATCAACGTCTCCTACTTGGATGCTGCTTATGCTGGTGTATGCATCTCTTCTGCTTCTATTTATATTTGCCTTATTATTTTTCTCTCTCTCTCTCTCTCTCTCTCTCTCTCTCTCTCTTTTCAACAATGAAGTTTAATTTCTCAATTCATATTTTTTATATCTTACCTGAGGAAAACCAACTGGGTTGATAGGGTTAGGGTTAGGGTTAGGGTTAGCCGTATATTATTGTGTAATGTTAGTATGATTAGGATTAGGATTTTACAGTTTGTTTCCTTTATTTCTACTTTCCACTTTCCATTTACAACCTAATGACTCTTCTGTATAAGGAGGTTACCGGTATAATTTCTATCAAGTAAATCTGATATAATGTAGTCTTATTGGTTTTCCCCTTCTCTCTTTGTTCTTCTCTTTTATTTTATTAGGTCAAATCTAACATGGTATTAGAGCCCAATCGATCATTCATCCGTGTTCATGAATCACAAGACCTTTATCGTGGTCATTCAATTTTCACCAGTCGATCAACTATGTGCCCACCATCCATGTTCGTGAATCACAACACCTTTTTTGTGGTCATTCAACCTTCACCAGTCGATCAACTATGTGCCCACCATCTCTGCAGTGTCACTCACTCTCTCAATACATGTTTCGCTCAAATTTTAATTGTGATCAGTCAATCGTCGCGTTCTCAGCATTGCCAGCATTGCCGACCTCATTGATTGCTTCTTTTATTTCCTGCTTATGTCATCATGTAATCATCATCACTCATTCTTTAACTGGTGAGAAGCACAATTTATATCTTAATTCTTTGGAAGCATTCTTTGCTAACCAGTTGCACCATTCGATGGGTTCAGTGATCCTTTCAGTTTCTTGATAAAATAGACATCTACAATGGGTGGCAGGACTAGTCTCAATTATCTTCAGTCTCACGTGCTCTCAGGCACCAAGAGTCAATGATCTGTTCTCACCATCGCTGCAGTCTTTGTTCAGTGCTTACAACTTGTTATTGTCTTCTCTTGTGCAGCTAGCCAAAGGGTTACAAACCCTAGAGTTCTCCTAAAGTGTTCTTGGTTTTTTATTTGTGAAGCTTCTTTTGATTTTATTGGGCTTATTCCAACACATCTCATTCACGGCGTGTTTCATCACGATAGCCTTATTCACGCGTCTTTTTATTCAGGGCAATTTGCAACACAAGCCTATTTGCTACATGTTATGCCACGTGTTATGTCACGTGTCCAATATCTTCACCTACGTGTTACGCCACATAAGCCAACACATAAGCCCTCACACGTGTTACACCACGTGTTCATTATCTTCGGTTACGTATTATGCCATGTAAGATCTCGCACCTGTTACACTACGTCTCCAGCTCCGACAGTTCCGAAACGTGTTATACCACGTTTTTGGCTCTATCAGTTACGTGTTCCGCCATGTAAGCCCTCACGTGTGTCCAATATCTACAACTACGTGTTTTGTCACGTAAATACAACTACGTGTTCTGTCACGTAAACCGTCACACGTGTTCCATCACGTGGTCATTTCAATCCGAATCGGCTACATGCTTTCTATGCACCGCCATTAGTTCCAGCTCTCCGCTTCCATGCGCCATCGTTGACTCTATTGAGAGTCCAACTCCACAGCCATGTCAGCTTGGGTAATATTTATATTTCAACCACAATGTCAACAAGTCAACTGTCCACTTGCAGATGTTGTTTGCAAACTCAAGTTGGTCTACCTCCCACATTGTGTTTGAGGGAGTGTTAGAAGTATAATAGGGTTACCTATATATTATTGTGATAGGGTTAGGGTTAGGGTTAGCTGCCACATATATGTTATTTTGTAATGCTAGTAGAATTAGGATTTTACAGTTTATTTCCTTTATTTCTACTTTTCATGTACAACCTAATGACTCTCCTATATAAGGAGGTTACCGGTATTGATATTGCACTTTTTGATCAGTGGAGCTTCCAGTCTTCATACTGTCAAGAACTCAAAAAAAGGATTAGAGGGTCACCGGGTTGGCTCCGATGGTAGTTGCTCCGATGATAAAGTTAGTAAAAATAAAAAAAAGGCTATAATTGAAAAGAATTGATTGACTGTAATTGAAAAATGCACCTTACGGTTTTATTTATAAGCTGTAGACTTCCTAAGTTGATTAGCATTCGGAGTCGTAAAAGTAGGGATTTGAAAATATCCAAGAATAACAATTTTCATGTTGAACTCTGTTTCCTTATTCTGAAAGGTCGGTAGGGCATGTAAGGCGGTGATCAGCTTGGGATCTGTCTAGATACGTACTCCGAACTTCCTGCTCTAGAGGAAGGGCCTACGCCATTTCGATCAAGGAACGTCTGGATCCTCGTAGTTGTCAAGATCTGAATAGCTTCATGTTATTTCTTGACCTGCACATGAAAGAGCTCATATACACGTGTCAAGCTTGGGTTAGGCTGTCACTTTATGGTACTTCAGGTATAATTTCTATCAAGTCAATCTCATATAATATAATCTTATATATTTTCTCCTTCTCTCTTTCTTCTTCTCTTTTATTTTATTTCGTCAAATCTAACATCGTTGAATCACAAATTAAACTCTATATATGTATATGCGTATGTATCCCACTATTCCACATGTACATATTGTGTACATGTAGAGATACTGGTTATGAACTTATGACTACTATACATGGGCCACCAAATGTTTACTAAATTGAAGGGCTTAGAAGGATTGCTACCTTGTTTTAATAAAAGACAAGAATTTCTCGTCGAATTTTATAAAATTAATCCTGGAAGCATCAGTTTTCTAAAGATAATACAGAGCCAAGCATGTTCATTAAAATTGTGGGGCTTGTTAGGGTATGTTATTAAGCTAAACTTAGTATCTCTTCTAATCAGCTCAATATCTGATATGGGGTGCCACTAACCCAAGTGTGATTAAAGAATGTTGATCATCAAGTTTAGGAGAGATGAGTCAAAGAGTGTTTGTATCAAATAGCAAGAGGACCTCGTGGTGAAGTGGTAGGAAGAAAGTAATAACAATCTAGGTATGAATATTTTTTGAGATTCCTTAGAGGAAAGTTGGTGGAAGCACAATAGCCAAAAACACTCTCCAATGATTGAAAATTATTGTTTATGGTGACGTTTGGGAAATCGGACCAGCTATTTATAGTAGTGGTGACATGTGCCAACCGTTAGCCTTAGTGTCATGTGCGGTGAGATTGTCAAATGTCCACAAAAGTCTAAAATAATAGGTAGTTATAGAATGTTGTGGAATTTCGTTGTTTCTAGAAGGTCCAAAGAGTACCGCTCATAAGGTGGTGATGGGAGGCATATATTGGAGAACCAATACTTTAGCCACCATGTTGCAAGACCCTAAATATCTCGCGAGAAGGACTGGACGCCATAGTCATGCATCAGGCTCCAGGAGATTCCAAATACTTGTCCCCAAGCCTTATCAACAACTGTTAGCTTGATTGGTATCTCCTACTACTCCCAAGGGAAGAGGTGCATGGTTTAAGTCCTGGTTGAGATGTGTGTTTATTACCTATTAAAAAAGATCTGTCCTTAAGCCTTAGGCAACCATGAGATGGAAGGGTGAGAGAAGGAGCTCATGAAAGGTTGACAGTTCCTCGCCGGGAACTTGTTGGAGGAGAGTACCATGCTACATTAGGAAACCAATATATTGGATTGACCAACACCACGCCATGTCTAGGTAGCCAGAGAGTGGCTCGACCAAGTCTAGTGTGAAGGGAGTGGGCTGGCCTAATGAAAGGACCTCACTTTATGTATGTTGCTGGGCTAATGTCTGGGAGTCTAGTTGCTGGGCTAAAGCTGGACTGGAGTGCTTGAGAAGCTAAATATAATGGAGAGTTTTGGGGTAGAAACCATAGAATTGATCTATTGTAGGATTCCCATGACCCTAAGGAGGGAGGTAACCCTGGGAGTGTCGCAACTGTGGTGCGCGAGACATGTCATTCTGAGATTTGGACATTGTGTGAGACATTGAGTTGATGACATGGCTTCTAGGTTGTATGAAATGTGTAGCTATCACTCTGACGAGGATTTCCATGTGGACGAGGAACTCATGGTAAACCAAGTACCCAGATTTTGCCCCTTATGCGAGTGTCTAGGAAGTCTCACGACTAGAGACATGTGAGGATATAGCTGCTAGTGTGTAGATCTTGTCATTTCAAGCTCAAATGTATTTTAGAGATGTCTTCTCAAAATGTCATTCAATCTCTTTTGTGTCCTCCTCGTGATTATTTTGGCAAACAAATTTTACAATTTTGATGGCAAGTTTTGAACTTTTGCTTTGACGAGGTGATCCTTCATTGCTTGAATTCAAAAGGCCACACAGTAATTCGAAGAGTCGTGCTGTAATACGGCTGTGAATAATCATTGTGGTCTTTACCCTGCATATAAACAGTAACTTCTGCTGTTGGATTATTACTTTGCTGTTGTTAGCCTATTAAGACTACCAGGGATTTCTGCAGAAAACTGATAAGAGATTTAGCGAGTTTTCGTTTGACATTCATAGGGTTTCAACAGCATCTTGAGGAAGACTTATAATAATTTTTATTCTCAAGACGGCAAGAGAATTCCATCTGATTCCGTTCTTCGCCTTAGCATAGAACGTGGCGATTATCCTCATTCATTTGTAATCTTCCCATCTTTTTCTGCGCCGATGAGTGATTGGGAAGAGTGGGCTAGTGAGATCCTGAGCTGCAAAGAGTTTAGAGATAATGTGAAGAAAACAAAAATTCTTGACAGTATAAGAATCTACCGTGAGCTGGATTGCCATCTGGACTATGGTAGTTTCAACAACATGATTTTACAGTGGGGAACAAGTTCTCACACATTCATTGCTGCGTGGGGAGAATTTACCCCCACATTAGAAGATGTGGTTGTGCTCTTGAGGCTGCCTATCTTTGGTGGGAGCAGCACGACTTCTTTGGAACTCGATGATACTGAAACAGCCATTTTTTACTTTCTTCAAGGCTGTTTAACCAAATATGCCAATTACCAGTGTGTTTATCACGGAAGATTCAGAGGGAGGCAGAAGGCAAGCTTTACTGCCTGATTAAGATATTTTTACAAAGAGCTGGAGCCATTGAAGGCAGTGAAGTCCAGTGCAGAGCGCGGAGAAATAGATGGTCCAGAATGTCAGAGTCGTCATCGTTTGGCAGCAGCATATCTGGCCTCCTGGCTGTTGCAGTATATCTTTCCGATGCCACCTGAGGATAGCCTGAGAGTGCAAAGGTTCTTCCATACACTGAAATTAGCGTGAGGACATGCCTTTCCTCTCACCCCATTCTCTCTTGGCTCTTTCTATCATCGGTTTGGCATGATTCAAAAGGATTCTCAGCGATCAGTTGGTTGCAATATGGTGTGACAATCTTCCTCGGGTTGTTCCTTTTTGAAAGATTTGCATGGGTCCTGTGCGAAGCCTTGATGCCTTCAAATCTGTATTTTGACTCCCATAAGAGGGGTTTGTGAGGTTCCAAATGTTGACAGTTGGGCACTCAGGTGGGAAGGAAAAGGAACCATGAAGAAACTCTCGCAACTTATAGAAGTTGAGGATAATTTTTGATTCAGGCCTTGCACTGTTATAGTGAAGGGCGAGGCAAATCTAGGTCTGTATCCTGATGTGTGTCTTTGAGCTAGCAGGATTCTCCTGCCCTCAGCTTAGTTTACATATAATAACTGCCCGTTGTCTTCCTTTATTCAACGAAATTCTGAATGGCAGTGTCACGTGTAACCCCCAAAGGGTGGCATGCTAATTTGGTTTTGATCGGTGTGTGCCAATGACTGGGGCAGCACTTGAGAGAGTATACTTGCCGGCTAAAACCCAAAGTTTTTCACTCACCCTCCCTCCCTTGGGAGTCTGTTTACTCTGCATGTCATGTAGGATTCGGTTTGCATTCTATACAATCTTTTTCTCTGAACAAAGTGGCCTTTTGCTGATGAACAGGCAAGCCATGGTGGCTATAAAATAAGCTGAATAGGTCCTTGTACTGGTTGTCTAAACAACATATGAAATTTTTGACAGAATGCACTAATTTTCTTCTTTGTTTTTGTTTAAGCCAATGTTGTTTTGTTGTCTCAGTTCTTCTTGATAGCTGAAGTACCCATAGCAGTATTTCGATCATTACCAAGTTGGTTTCAGATTACTACAGTAGATTTGCCCATATTTGCGCATTATGGTTTTTCCTTTCTAGGGGCATCCACTGCACAGGTAGGTTAAAAGGTCCTATAATTGTTAACGGTGTGGTATTTTTCAGATTTGAATTTAAATATCTTACCATTTATTGAATCTTTCTCTTGATATTGCTGCAGAATCATCAATAAAGAGCCAGAATCTCCCTAACAACATGTGATAGAAAGACCTGACCTTAAAAAGTCCTCTAGAAGTGACCGCTCTCTTCATCTCACTTTCCTCTTAGACCCCCAAACTCACTCTATACCCCCTCCCACTCTTGCTATCAGCCCCTTACGATCCTCCTCTGCCTTCATAATTTACCTCAGATATGAGGTTCCTAAACTCCCTTTCCCCTTTCCAACTGCTGCCCCTCCTCCCTCTGCTCCAATGTTCTCTGTCTTTAGTTTTCCTAGTAAGCTCAATAGCTTAAAATGAGTTGAGAATTATTGTTTTTCCTTTTCATTCACGATTTTATGTTATAAATCCCTCGTCGATTCTTCCTCTCTCTCTTCTTTTATCTTGGGCTTCTTACTTGGAATGCAAAGCAGTTATTTTCGAACTTGTTCTAAGATACATTGAACACAAACCCAATATCGACAAAAAAGAAAACTACAAGCAACTATATCAACAACCTCTATTCTTGATGTGAGCAGCCACTTTTTAGAACTAAATTTTGGGGGACTGAGTGTAAAAACTATATAAACGAATATTACAAGTGTGCAATACACAGCATCAATCAACGGAAAACTGTAGTCACAGCCTGTGCTATAATGCATCCCCAAAAGCCTCCACTTCACCTTAGGTCAACAACCCGTGGGAATATTGAAAAAGGAAAGGCAAAACTCAAACTAAAGCAGACCAGCAGCTGGAAAATAGAAGCATATACAGAATGGTTGAAGAAAAGATCCTTTTGTCCACTGGCAAAAGCATTACACAATATTATGTTTTGACTCACCAGATCATTTGCATTGTTGACTACCACAGATCATCAATAGGACAGTACCGCCCACACACAACACGCGTTATTTAAGTTGATATAAATCAATTTAGGTAGGTCTAAAAGACGCACCACTTTGAGGAAGGAATGAAACACCAATCAACTTGAATTCATGACAACTATTCGAAAATAGTTATTTTTTGAAGTCTCGGTCTGATAGATAGTGTGGAGACAAAGGAGTGAAACTTCATACCATCAAAATAACAGATGCCTGCTGCGTAGTGCTTCCCTACTTTGGCTAGATTGCCAGTCTTTTTCCAGCCTCTCTTGGCCAATCTGTATGATGCATCACATTTTAGTTTCCCAAGTCAGATTCTCCTCTCTCTTTCTATGACTACTCTAGAATGTTAGAGAATATAATAATAAAGTTACACCCTCTCTAATAGCTTAAGCTTTTAGATGAGTTGGTAATTTAACATGGTATCAGAGCAGACAAAATGTTGTGTGTTCAAACCTCACCGTTACCCTTATAATATGAATTGACATGTGTAGGCTCAGAATATAATAATAAAGTTACACCCTCTCTAATAGCTTAAGCTTTTAGATGAGTTGGTAATTTAACATGGAAAAGAAAGTTTCACTACTCATCCCGTTTTCAATCTTATTTCCCCCTTATAGATATTGAATAGGAGGAGCTCGCTTCACGATCTCGTGACATACCAAGTAAGGGATTGTTAGAAGAAAGCTACTATAGAGGATAGCTATAGTCTCTTGTATTGGTTGGACGCTTGTTTAAGGCCACAAAGTGCTCGCTTGAGGAGGCAAACATACTCAGGATGATGATTGCTGACAAAGCATGGAGGTTGCTCCATGAAAGTTCTCCTCAAGATGACTATACAAAATATCATTTTTGACATTGTGCCGTCTTACAAACCGCTTGTAACAACGAACACTAAGAACAAGGCAGATAGTAGTAGGCTTAATAACTGGACTAAAGGCTTACTTTGAAATCAAGACCTTCTAGTTGGTTGTAGCTGTTTGCAACTAGGTCTTTCCTTAAACTGTTCAACTGACCCATCCTTTAGCTGGGTTTTGAACACCCACTTCGAACCAACAACATTCATCTCTGGTTTTCCAGGAACAAGATCCCTTGTATCATTGCAATGAAGTGCACTAAGTTCTTTCATGGCTGCATACCAATGAGGACTATTTGAAGCGGAATGAACTGAACGAGGCTTGGAAAAATCAGAGTGAAGAAGACCAAATTTTTGACCCCATGCATGTCTTTTCAACTCTCATAAACCTGACCCGCGCTGTTTAAACTTATTTCTCGAACCCATGCACTTTTTAAAATCACATCTTCAACATGCGATTTTGAAGCCAATTTTTCAACAGAATCTCATCGTCAAGATCCAATTTTAAACTCGCATCTTCAAGATGCAGTTATGTGTCAAACACTTCTGCATAATTAAGTGATTAAATTATGAACATCAACATAAATTCTAGTTTAAATTTTATCTTCAAGATTCGATTTATATACAGATAGGGAGAAAAGAGAAAGAAACGAAAGGCTGTCATGGAGAGTAGGAAGAGAGAGAGAGAGAGAGAGGGAGGAGAAAGAGAGAGAAAAAAAGTGAAATAGGGTCTGCCGTGCAGGAGGGGAGAGAGAGTGAGTGGGAAGAGAGAGAGGGAGAGAGAAGGAAAAAATTGAAAAGGTGTTAGAGAGAGAGTAAGAAAGATAGGGAGAAGAGAAAGTCAGAAAGAGAGAAGAAAAAAAAAAGTGAGGCCCACACTACTAGTGTAAGGTCCTATGCTCATAAAGTGGGACCAGGAATGTATCACCATAATGTGTGTGTGTGTATCAGATGTCTCTCTCCTGCTGCTTATAACGTGGGAATGTTTTCAATTTACCTCATCAATATTTTAATTTATTTTATACAATAAAATGAGTAGTCTAAAACCCATATATATATATATATTAATCCAACAATATCTAAATCTAACAACATCTTGAAGCCAAAAATAACATTTTCATTTTCTATAGGTTCTCGTGTCAAACAATTCTTTACATGAACCAGATAGAGAATAGTGCTCTCTTTGTTGACATAGTACAAAGTGATAGATAAGGTGTATTTGGCATTAAAGTAAAGAAATTTAAAAACTGTTAGATTAGAATTCGAACTTCATCTCTGTCATGTATCTGAGTGCATTAAGGTGAGCAGCCATGACTTTGTTCATGGGAGGTGGGCCACATCTCAATATCTGCAAATTAATGGAACTTTCTCCAGTGAGTTGTCAAGAATGAGTCACTAAAATCATTACAAAAAATGCATTCACTTTTTGCTGTGTCAGAGAGAGCAAGAGGAGAGATAGGAAGAAGAGAAAGGGAGAGAGAAAAAAAAAGAAATAAAGTCAAAGAGGAGGTCTGCTGTGCAGAGGACAGAGGATGAGAGAGAGAGGGAGAAGAGAGAAAAGGAAAAAAAAAAAAAAGAGGAAAAAAATCACGTGGGGACTTGTGCCGTGTCAGAGAGAAGGAAGAGAGAGAAAGTGGAGAAGAGAGCGAGAGAGAGAAAATAAAGAAAGAAAATTAAAAGAGGGGACCACCCACCCTTGCTAGTGTGCCAGGAAAAGAGGGGGGGGGGGGGGAGAGAGAAATAAAGGAAGGAAAAAATGCTAAACTTTAAAGTCATACCTTCAAGATGCGATTCTAAAATTGCATTTTGAAGATGCGTTTTTATGCTAAACCACATCAACTTAATTACGGAGCACAACCTTAATCATAATCGCATCTTGAAGATGTGATTTTAAAAGCGCATAGGTCCGGAAAATAAGTTTAAAACGGTGCGGGTTGGGTTTATAAGATTTGAAAAGACATGCATGTGGTCAAAAAGTCGAAGAAGACCGTAATGTAGATCCCTGAAACTTCGAGGCTTGATGGTTCCATCTTGAATCCGGGTTATCATATGATGTGTGGATGTCGAGTCAGCAGAAAGACCTAGTACATTTGGTGCATCAGAAGTACTATTTGATTAATCAGAGACGATAGATGAATCATCATGGTCCCTAGACTGTGACGTTCCCATGGAAGCGACAGAAGGACCTAGTACAGTTGGTGCATCAGAAGTACTATTTGATTTATCAGAGACGATAGATGAATCATCATGGTCCCTAGACTGTGATGTTCCCATGGAAGAGATAGCGGGCTCTACTGCTGAGGATGGTTAAGTAATATCAGCAATAGGAAGAACAGAAGAATTAACAGCAGAAAGAAAGATCATCAGCTACTTGTGATATGTCGTCTGGTAGGTCAGAAGAAACATGCTGAGCAGAAGACCTGATGAAGGAAAGATCTCCTGTTATAGGCAGTGAACAGAGATACAATGGTTTTGAACATGAATTATTGGTACCTTGAACAGCACTATCGGAACTGTGCTCCAAAATTAATTTAAAGTAAACTGGTCGGATGTATCAGAAAAGGTAATGACCTCCCCCTGAAAAGTATCTCGACCATAAAGAGCAAAAAACGGAGATTGCATGTTGATAACAGAAGATGGCAATGAATGCTTCAACCCATAGATTCTTTGGTACTCCACTATTTATCATCAAAGTAAAACCCATTTCAACTATATGTCATTTTTTAGTGCGCTCCAATTATTTAGTTCAGGCTTCTCAGGATGAGAGATCTGTCATTCCAGTGATGCCACTAACTGATTGAGAAAATCAGTGTGAGCAAACTCTCCCCTTCCATCACATTGATTTTTTTTTTGTCAAACAGATTTTCTACCATTCTTTGAAAGCTTTAAAAGCATTTGGCAAAATCTGATTTTCACCACTCCAGATAAATCCAGGTAAAACGAGTACAGTCATCCACAGAAATCACATAGTACATAAACCTTTGATTAGAAGCAACTGGGTCAAGCCTCCAAAGAATGAACTTTAAATGGCAGTGTATCAGATTTCTTATACTAACAGATCAAGGTCAACGACAGCTATGGCCCATCTGACAACTAGCACAAACAGAGGGCTTTTTTGTTTTACTACGTCAATAACATTCTTAGAATTCAAATACTTAAAAAAGTCTTTGGTGCCAAGCTTCTTGTAGTGCCTTTCCGAACTTCAATGTAACTAATGTTTGTTCACCTTTGTCCAGGGCATACAAACTAGGGGTACAACTTGGTGGGCCGGGTTCGGATTGAGTCGTGTCCAATTCCAGCCCAAGCTTTAAAAAGCCAACCCGTGCCTAATTATTAAATAGTAATTCTTGTAAGGAATTCCTACTAATTTAATGGTGGATAACTAAAGTATAAAAAAAACATATAATATATAAAATATTGAATTCGGGGTCGGGTTGGACTCAGGTTTCTAAAGTCTCAACCCAAGCCCACCCCACCCAACCCAAGAGTGCTTATGTCATATTGGAACTCTTCACTGGAAACAATCCTTATGGTTTTGATATCTAGTAGGAATAATAATAATCAAAGTCAGGTTGGTTGGTGAGCCTAGAGATAGGAGACTATCTAGCTTGGTTCGGAGAGCACTTGTTGGGTTAGAGATTTTATTTTATTTTATTTTTGAACAAAACATCCAATTCATTGCCAACCTTTAGAGCTTAAGAAGTACGGATACGGACACGGGACACGGATACGACACGACATAAAATGGACACGCAAACACATTATTTCACAAAAAGTATGACACAGATACATTAGGGACACGTTGAATATATATAAATTTTTTATATGACCATATAATAAAAACCTAATGTTATTTCAATTAAACTTGGCATAAAAACACAAATTTTAAAAATATTATTAAGATATTAAAATAACAAAGCCATTAAATAAAAATTAAAGAATTTATTCATTTAATCATTAACATCCATGATTCAAGTGTCCAGACACGTGTCTGGGAAGTGTTAGAGAGTGTTGGTGTCCGACAAGGACACGTGAGCCAAAATAGAGTGTCCGTGCTTCTTAGTTTAGAGCTTTAGTTGTACCACCCAGCTAGAGGTTTCTTCTTACATCTCTGGGAGTTGAACACCTCCCTACTTCTAGAGCTATCACTGCAGGAGGGTAAATTCCTCAGGCACATGAACTTCCATCTCTCCTGTATGACTCCCTAACTCCAAAACCTCATGTTCTATACTTAGAACCTCCTTGCTGTCCCTTGTGTGGATAAAAATAATGGCAGATGTGTATTGGAATTTTGACTCTTTCTTTACTGACACACCTAGATTTATTGGGGCGTCAGAAACTCGTGTGTATGATATGGTACCATAACAACCGATATTGAGGCCGTTATGGTTATGTCGACATTCTGGCCTTTAAAAGCTCATCTTGAGTCTACTTTTCTACTTTTTCACTAGATTTCCTCTCTTTCCAAAACTCTTCCAAACATTGAATCAAGTTTTCATTTTTAGATTTTAAGCTTCTACATCAATTCCTTTATTCAATTTTATGATTTGCACAATCCAACGTATCATTTTTTATTTTATTTTTGAGATGTACTAACTTTGGTTGTAGATTTGCGGAAACGGCTTCTCCATTTGCGGGGGCAAGGCTGCGTATATCTAACCCTCCCCAGACTCAGTAGTAGTAGGAGTCTCGTGCACTAGGTTAGCCCTTTTACTAACTTTGGTTATATATCTACTAGGTTTGAGTTTAAATCTACGTATTTGGAACTTACAGATTTTGGGTGTATCAGCCCTTGGGCCTCAAAAGAAGCCTTTTGCTTTCAAAATTAAAGACACCATCTTGAATCAAGCTTTCATTTTTAGATTTCAAGATTCCACATCAATTCCTTTATTCCATTTTATGATTTGGAGGAATTGGTGTTGCATTTTTTTTTTTAGATATAATTTGGTTGTAGATCTACTAGGTTTGAGTTTAGATCAATGTATTTAGAACTTAGATCTTGTAATTTGAAGTTCGGAAAGGGTTACAAAAAAATTTGGTCTATTAGCCCTTTGGCCTCAAAAAAAGCCTTTTGGCCTCAGAATTGAAGACAGCATCTCAAATAGTTTTGTCATATACGATTCATATAAGCTAATGTCATCATCTATAATGGTAATGTGGTTATTTTCAACATGGGGATTCTCTACCTCCATTTCCGAAAATTAAGGAACTTTGATGGAGAAAGTACCAATTCAAATTAAATGTATTCAAAATGATGTTACTGCATGGATCATGATTATAATTTTTCTGAAAACATTGTTAAAATACTTTTACAAGAAGATTTTATAAAAAAAGTGAGAAACATCCGGAAAATAACTTTTTTTATTTTGGTTTCAACTCTGCGACATAGAAGGAATAGAATCTTTTAAATTTAAAACGGATCAGTTGACTTGGTCTGCTAATCTATTCTACCTATCAATGAATTTATAGAATTTTAGGTGGGATGGGAATTGCAATTCTTTCTGCTTCTCGAGGCATAATGACAAACCGAGAGGCTTGATAAGAAGGAATTTGGTGGAGAAATTTTGTGTTGTATACCGTAATCCTTTTGATATCTGAATTGGATCCGAAACTCCCTATTTGTGAAGAAACAGTTTGCTGCTAATTGAAAAAAATTCACGGCAGTGGTTGTCAATTCCTGATACTTCCAATACCGTTACACTGAGATAGCAACGAATTCTGTTACCATGATTTTAAACCATGGTCCCTGGAGACTGTAAATATCCTAGAGAGGGGTGAATTAGACCTTTTGAATTCAACATAGATTTCACTTAATTTTACTTGTGCAATTGTGCCTAATTGTGCTCAACTTCGTCCTAATCCCTTTCTTCAAATTCTGTGATATGCTTGTGTGTTGGTTTACTTATGAAACAAGATGTGACTATATTAACACAAGTAAACTCAATTTTCTATTTACACACTATCATAATTATGTCAATCTTCAACAATAAATATTCATACAATTCTCATTGATATACTATTCATCTAGTTCATTCAACTAATTTAATATTCATTGATATACAATTCATACTATTAATATAACTCGAAAGTGAGGATCAAAATTTCATTTCGCGAAACGATTAAAAAAATATATGAATGTAAAGTAAAATATATTAATGTATTAAGATAAATATTATAATTAATTAAATAACTTAGGTTACACATCTATCAACACAAGAAGATACTAGGGTGAAATTGAAAAAAAAAAAATGTAAATGTAGAGTAGTCATTAATATCAAATAATTCTTTTACTAATTAAAAACTTGCATAAAAAATTTAGAGCTATTTTTTTATCCAATATGAAATTATTATACATTATATATTTTTTATAAAATATGTAAAATTATTATAATTAAATACAATACCATAACATGATAGATATATATTGTGTAATATCCACGTATTAGAAAATTTGACACAAGTTACATATTAAATAATAGGTAAAACAAATAACAATTTAAGCGTAAGTATTAAAATAAATTGTTTATCAACTTTTTATTTCTAATACTACTTTTCTTTGTCTATTGTTTTTGAAAAAAAAAAAATCTTCGTGTAATTTCGCTTCTTAATCCTTCAAAGTTCAATCTACTCCATTTGAAAAACAAATAGATATTATCTTTTACCAACTTCTAGAATTATTACTGATACAAAATAAATGTTTTCATTGTTTTAGTATGTTTCTATTAGTTTCAGTATTTTTCACAGAACAACTTTGTTTTCATGAAAACATGTGAATTTCGGTATTCTACTAGTATTTTGTTTCGGTTCATTGAGAAATGGAAATGTTTTGGTCATTTTGATGGAAAAGAAATGCAATTTTGATTCTTGCTATAAATGTATTCATTCAACAATATATGACTATAAAAGCACTTATACAATGGACACAAGATTTATAGTGGTTGGGCTAACCAAGCCCGTACCCACTCCCGGCTCCTTACCGAATTTTCACCGTCTAGAGTATATTGCTTACAAGTGGGATGTTGGACCCCTTGATACTAGGCATGTTCTCGTGGGTAAAATTGGAGAAAAAAAACCATGAGGAGCTGGTAAATGTTTCTTAAAGCGGATCATATAATGCACAGTAGTTGGAACCTGACAGATGGTAACAGAGTCGAGGACGACTCCTTTCCAAGTGCTGGAGAAGTGGATGCTGGAGATTGCAATGGATGAGTATGGCTTAGCAATGCTATAGTGAATGTAGGTGGCTTTGATCCCATATCGTGAAGGCCCATCCAAAGTAAAGTGCTTATAAAGGGGGGATGCTAGACTCTTGTGTACTAGACCTTTTCTTGTGGATAAACAAAACCGCGAGAGGCCAGTAAAGGTTTCTCGGACAATCTAATGCACTATGGTTGGGTCTTGTCCTGCGTAAGAAGAGCACCCCCCAATAATATTAGGGAAATGCGTTGTTAATAAAAATCCTAGAAACTTTGAGGAAATAATGATTTCTATGCTTGGATACCTTATTTTGCTGCGGAGTACCAACATAATTAGTTTGATGAAAAATGTTGTGGCATTTAGATACAAATTAAATGCACCATCAATGTATTCGCCTCTATCATTAGACTAAAGCACCTTACTTTTGGCATCAAATTGGGTATAAATTATTTTATGAAAATTCTTAAAACATGTGAAGACCTCGTCTTTTTCATGCAACAAGTGGACCCATGTAACACGAGAACACTCATCAATAAATGTAACAATCCATTTATAACCAAACATAGTAGTAATATATGAAGGGCCTCATACATCAGCATGAACAATCCTAAACAATACTGAAAGGTTTTGTACTTTTATTCAAACTAGGAGGAAACGAAACATGATTATGTTTTGTAAGTTCACACACTTCACAATTACACTAAGAAATACTCAATTTAGAAAATAAAGTTGGAAATAATTTTTGTAATAATGAAAAAGCGGGATGTCTTAGACGCCAATACCATCGAATTCGCTGACCAGTCCAAAAAACAACTCCACCATTTGTTGATGGAGAAGCATGTCCTCGTGCAACATAACCAGAAGCTGGAAAATCCTAGAGGTAAAGATCACTCTTCTCACTATTGAAACTTTACACCAATGGAGAAAAAAGGAGAGAAAAAGAAAGAAAATAAAAAGAACTCTTATTGCTGCAACCAATGTCATACAAAGAAGAATCATAGAACCCTTTGTAATGAGAAGGGTTAAACAAAAGAATAAAAGATTAACAAAAGACTAAACTACCGTTAATGAGATCAACTAAAATATAACAATGCTATTCTAACACCCTCCTCAAACTCATGATGTAGCAGCAAAAGCATCAAGAGTTTGTCAAGTAGAAAACATAAGCGCATAACAGTGTGTGACTTTGTAAAATAGTGAGCCAATTGCATAGTAAATGGAAGCTCATAACTGCGTGTGACTTCATAAAAAAGTGAGCCAACTACATAGTAGAAAGAAGAAAGAAAAGAGAAATTGTGTCAAGTTGAAGATGATACTACACAAAATTACTATCAATCTCAATGTATTCGGTACACTCATGGGAGATAGATTTGTGTAAAATCTGAATGACACTCTTGTCACAGTGCATAGGAAGATAGATCAACAAGTAAACATTGTAACCACACAATTTTTGCAGTAGTAGTAGCCATGGCGCGATACTCAGCCTTAACAGAAGAATGAGCGACAACCGTTTCATTGGTTTTTCAGGAAATAAGAGAATCACCAAAAAAGCTATAGAAGAATAGTAGACTTTCTATCAACAGAATCACCGGCCCATGTCAAAATAGGCTCTTAGGTCCATGGAAGAGGAGGAAGAAAACAATAAACTTTGATTCAATGTATTGCGAAGATGGCAAAAAATGCATAGAACGACCTAAAAAGCACGGACACGGACATAGGACATAGATACGACATGTCATGAACACGCCGATATAGAATTTTTCAAAAAAGTAGGACATGGATATGTCTAGAACACGCTCAATAATATATTATTTATATGGGATAATTAACATTGACCTCCTCCGACTTACCTAACAATTACTGGAACTGCCCTTGTATTTTGTGAAATTATACTGACCTCACATCTGTTATACGGACAATATATAGATTTCTTCCTTCGTACAAAATCCGTCATTGATGGGTTAGGGTTTTAACTATTTTTTTTTTATGTGACCAAAATATCATTGTATATTACATTGACCTCATCTATTTTTTTAGAGGTCACAAGGGAGGTTCCTATAATTATCAGATATCATAGGGAAGGTTAGTGTAATTATTTCTAAAGGTAAAACAGTAAATTCATACTTTTTGTTACGTTTGTCTCTCGAAAATTCTGAATAGGGGAGGTTAGTATAATATCATAAATTACATGAGAGGTTCATATAATTGTCACATGTCACAGGGTAGGCCAGTGTAATTATCTTTACTATTTTTATATATTTTTTTGATCAGTAAAGTGCAAATATTATATATAAAACTGGTTTCCTGAGAAGGGAAGCCTCAAAAGATACAAAAGATAGGAGACGATTATTATAATTATAAACGAAGTTTCCTTAAAAAATCTAAAAATGAATCTACACATGTAGGATTTAGCCTCTTTAACCCAAAAATTTTTTTTTTAAAGTATTCTTGAAACAAAAAATAGCATAATCTGATCCACAAAAATTTTGCGACAAAGAGGGGCCAACCTCCATGTTGTCCTAATATCTTTCCTTACTCCTTTGCATCACCAACTCCGCAGAACATCCCGAAAGGAAACTGGTAAAACCCAATTGTATCCGAACAAGGAAAAAACCAAAGTCTACCCCTCTCCAGCCATGTCACAATGAATTAGAAGGTTGTCCACCGTTTCCTTATTTCAAACTAATTAAGAGTAAAACATCCACAATCATAACAGTTCAACTATCAAATAATCAATTCTAATCAACAATTACTCAAAGCTTTCAACATTTCACAATTCCAACATTTCATATCAATATATCATAATGATTATTCATTCAATGCAACATTTCCACAATTCCAAAAATTAAGTGCAAGATTATTAGAGTAAAAAAATTTAAAAAACACACCATTTCAAAATTTCAGTAATGTACGCACAACATTTGCAATAGCACACATCCAACAAGAGTGTTAATAGTTTTGTTTTTTTTTTTAACAAAGACACAGTAAAAGACCAAGGAAACTCATAGTAAGAGACACACAATGACACGGTGGGGACGAACATTAGCGTACCACCACTTTTGGCAACTAATTCTTTAAGTCATCATGACAGGGACCTTTAGAAAACAAGTCATCAATCTTTACTGATATGAAGATCATCGGGCCTTCATATCGGAGAGATGACATCGACAGAGAAATCTATAAAGAAAAAAAGAAAAGAAAAAGAAGATCAAAGAGAGATGATTGGAGAAGAAAAAGAAACCAGAAAGAAAAAGAAAAAAAAGAATAAGAAGAAGAGGAAGAGGAGGCGTACCTCGGATGGCTTCAGTTAGAGAGAGATGATCGGAGGAGCTTGACGGAGGAGGTTGAACTATCAGATGACGATCGAGAGTGACGATGGTTTTTACTAGTTTTTGAACTTCAAAGTGTGGGTGATTGGCAATTGGGGCTATCAGTCGAATGTGTAAATAATAAGAATCAAATTTTAAAAATAGGCCCCATTAGTTTTTTAAAATAACACAAGTGGCCCATTTTTTTTTAAAAATTACATAATGACCCTGAACGTGTCTGAGGCATGTCTGAATTTTTTTATAATAAAAAATTTCGAACACTCTTTTTTGTGTGTCCAACACGTGTCCGGGATGTGTTCGAGTGTATATGTGTCTGACATTGATACACGAGGCAAAATAGAGTATCCGTGTTTCATAGACAACAATCGAGTGAACTATAATAGGAGAAGAAACAAATTGACAGACAATATGAACATAAAAGACTAACGAAAGATGATGGAGTGGGAGGCTATTTGGAGTCTTTTGATTTGGTTTGTTTGGTATATTATGGGTTATGCCACAATTGCCGTCCGATGTTCTATCGTCTTGGAGGAGAATGTCTCCTTATAGACGAGTTAGAAAGGCATGGCATATGACTCCTCTTTGTATTTGGTGGAGCATTTGGAGGGAGAGAAATAATAGGATTTTTGAGGGGATTGAAGCCCCTTTATGGGTTGTAAAAGTTAAGGTGTTGAGATCTCTTGTTTTTTGGTTGTTGGGCCCGGCCCGGGGGGGGGGGGGGGGCATCCGTTGCTTTGGATAGTTTTTGTGTCATTTGTACACTGTCTTGATCCTTAGAATATTGTATATGTCATTTTGTACTTGGGTGCACCCTGTTGGTTCTTTCTAATTAAAAGTTTACTTATAAAAAAAAATTATAAAATATTTATTGTTATAGGGTTTTAATGCATGCATTATTTTGCTATCTATAATACTCGCAACATTTTTACAAATATAATGAAAATTTCCATATGAAATATATGCGATATATGTGATATTCTGTAAATTTGGATTCACATATAGATATCTTGTTGCAATTCCCAAAATTGCAATCTAT
Source organism: Nyssa sinensis (assembly GCA_008638375.1). Lineage (NCBI taxonomy): Eukaryota > Viridiplantae > Streptophyta > Magnoliopsida > Cornales > Nyssaceae > Nyssa > Nyssa sinensis. The sequence goes on along the minus strand of CM018043.1, from coordinate 33,807,633 downwards.
TGATGGATATTTTGCAAATATTCTGTGATATTTTATTCCATGGATGCGTTGGTCTCCTTTCCCCAAGGGCTGGGTAGAAGTTAATGATGATGGGGCTTTCTTGAAATGGCATTCAGAGGGATCTGTGGGAGACTCTTCGGTATCATTTATGGGTGGAAATGGTAGTATAATTAGCTGCATTTACACTGTCATGGCATATAGCTTGGATGCAGTAAAGCATGTTGGGGAGCAAAGAATTTACAGCTGCAGAGGTTCTTTTTGTAGTCATGTATAGTCCTGATAAAGGCTTTCTCATCTAGTCAGATCCTTGGGAGATTAAAGCCATTGGGAAGGATGTCCTAAATTGTCTTGAAGGGTTGGAGAGGTGGTTCTGCGCTAGGTTGTCACTGTCAGACCAGGTTGTGCATTAGGTCACCTTGGAATGCAGAAGGGGATCCATCACCATGAACTGGGCAGTGGCTTGCCCCCAACCCTCTTTCTTCTGCATCTGCAAGGCCCCCTTTCTCGTTTATTGCTGCAATATCTTTATATCACACATTTCTTTTTTCTTTTTCCTGCTTCTACCTTGTAAATCTTAGTATCTGTAATCCCAGAGATTAATACATTTGAATGCTTCCACTTTGCTTGAGGAGTTGGCTGCTCCACCTTTCCCAATGATACAGTTGAAGTCTCCAACTGTGCCACTTTAGGTGCAACAAACTGTTAAGATTGTCCTCGAGCTGAGTGAGGGTGGTAGGCAATGATACACTGCTGTCAGGTTCCAGTTCTTCCCTTTTTTTCTTGTTTGTCTACTACATATATGAACTATCCTGTTAAAACCCTTTATCATTATACTGTAAACTGTACATTGGCAATGACACTGTTCGGTCTTCCTGGTTTTATAGTTGTTTTGTGGGTCTTGAAGTGTTCACTTCCAAATGATCTTTATTATATAGTTATAAAACTAATGGGTTCTTTATTACTTGGGGCTGATTGTTATCTTGCATTATTCTTTTCTTCCTTTTGGTGATTGGGTTAAGTTAATGTCTACTGAATTTGAGTGGTCTAAAATCTAAATTTTAAATGTGCATTGATTGACCTTGGTCAATTTTTTATTTTTTATTTTAAATCATGTTTACTTAGTTGAGAATTTCATTTTCTTCCTGATCCACACCCCCAACCCCCCCGGGTGGCCATGTTGTATATATTGATTGATTCACGGGTACATAGTATAATTTGGCATACAGAGTCTGCAGTAGTATTTCTCATGAATGTGAATGTAAATGTTGTGTTTGTTCAGGAGGAGATTGAGATAGAGGCGAAGGCTTTACGTGTTGGAAAGGCTATTGCTGTTATCAGTGTCGAGTTGAGGAAGAAGAAGACGGGAAAAATTATTGCTCAAGGCCGCCATACTAAATACCTTGCCGTCTCTAGTAAAATGTGAACAAATAATGTATTGTTAATTTATGCATTTCATAAATCACCAATGCAATTATGTGAAGACCTACCCACCCTGATATGGTCTGATCGATGTTAAACTTTTCTTATTAAGTTCCTTGGATGGCATGGAAAATTATGTCCAAAAGAGGGGTTTACATGCACCAAATTCGTAAATATTTTCCAACATATATATATATATATATATTTATATTTCCAAGACCAATGATAGAACTGTGACTTGTAAATTTATCTCACTTCCTCTATATATTTTACCCATTAGCAGTGGAACAATCAACATCTTGATGCTGCCATAAAAAAACGAGATGAACAGAAACACAAGTTGGGAGTTATGTATAAACAATTGGATGAATTTATATAAGGGATAAATTACACTATGACCCCAGTTATTTAATCCAATCCTTTCCTTTCCTCGTTATTTTATCCTAGTATAAATTTATTCCTGTTGTCATGTTTGTTTCATGGATTGAATAAGAATGAATTAGTTATCCTCTTTATTAATAGTGATAGGATTAATAATTTTACTCATCTCATCTTATTATTTAATTCATTCAATGGGTCATTATTTACTCCTAGTATTATTAGTAAGCCTCAATCTTTTTTTTTTAAACACCGATTTCACAAGGTCATGAGGATTAATTTATTTATCTCATTCTTAAGTCAGCAAACAAACATATTTGTCCGGTAACTGAATGAGGCCTGAGTGCCTATAACTACATCCGGCGGCAAAATTATAGCGATTGCCATGTGAATAGGATGAACGATTGGGGTTTTGGTGGTGTTTTAGACGCCGTGGAAACAATGGTGGCATGACTACTCGTGCCACTAGATGAACTCCCTTCTGCCCACAACCATCACTAAAATTTTACATTTTTGTAGTGGTTTGAAAGGAAAAAAATAGTTATGTAACTTTCAGAACAGGACTTCTTTACCATTTTTGGGTTCCCAAAATTTATTTTTAGCATATGTTAACATATGTGGATAAGGGCACAATTGGCCCTAGAAAACTTATAGAATAAATTATAAAACATATTAAATGAGGGTCAGTGTGGCCCAATAAGAAAATAAGTGACTCCTAACATGGAAATAGAGTGTTGTGCCAATGTGAACTTAGTTAAAAGGTTTGTGTGATTCCATAAATCACTTTATGCCTAATTAAGCGGTAATCAGGTTGAGTTGAGGATTTAAGATTAAAAATGAGATATACCAAATCATAGATATACTTGGAATGATAAAGATACACACTAAGGAATGATATAAATGACGGTACTTTGAGAACTGAATACATGAGTTATCCATATTTGACGATAGCAGGTGATTCTTGATACTCATATAAATTGATTGTGCATTCGATGATATTTATGATGTATCTGCTTATACGTTCTTGGTTGGTGTATTGGATTGTATATTGATGTCTATGCTCCTTTGTTATGCATAATGTATTGAGATGACTGTTGTTATTGATTGTTCTGATTGATGACATATTTGTATGACATCGGGAGTGACATGTGATTATCTATTGATTAAAGGTGGTGTTTTATGTTACCATTGCATGCTCATATTATGAACTGTCATATTATGACTTGCATTAACTTTTTTGTGTACTATGTGTTTTGGACAATGTTACTGGGTAAGAAAATGCTCACCCTTGTAACTCGTTGTGGTAGTTTACACGTAGGAATGCAGGATGACTAGTACAATTTCAGTTTATGAGGTATACTGTAGCCATCGAGTTTCATAGCAATATTACCAGTTTATGTATAAAAGGTGTCTGTACGCTTGAACATTGTAAGCATGTATGGATTTACATTGTCTATTGGATTTGGCATGGGCAGTTAGAATGGCTCTAATACAGTGATCTTATTAATATTGTGTCTAAATGGCTAATTGGGCCTAATACTAATTTAGTATTACTATGTTTAGAAAATTTTAGATGATTGAATCTAATAAAATTTTCTTTCATTAAATCTCATTACGGGATTTGAACAAAAATAAAAAGTGATGTGGAGGGATACTACTAGAATATCACTCAAGGTCCCAAAATATCACCTAGAAGGGGAGGTTGAATAGGTAGGTCCTGGAATAAAAACTTTCTCCTATATTAATTAAATTCTTGAATCACGTCTTCAATTTCCTCTTGAATCCTCAAGCTCCTCATAGCCAAAAACTTCAAACAACCGGAATCCTCGACAGTCTCAAAATCCTCTGATCAAGCCGCTCCACAATTGCAAATCCTCACAACATTGGTGTCCATCGATCGTTCAATGTCGAATCCTTAATCTTTAACTCTATCCTGTTTTGGAAGGATACCACTTGAATATCACTCAAAGTCCCAAAGTGTGAATATCACCTAAAAGGGGGGGGGAGGTTGAATAGGTAGGTCTTAGAACAAAATTTTCTCTTATTTTAATTTCAATTCTTGTTTATAGCAAAAAATGACCTAACAACCAAATCAGTCCATGTGATTAAACTAACACTTATCCCCATCCACCAATGAAATATCCAAGAATCATTCAAATACACCAACCTATTAAAATTCACCAAATTGATCAATTTAGCTTAATTTGATATTCAATTTTATCAATTCAAAGAAAAATTCAATTAAGTGATAAATTTATGATTTCATTCTATTTACTCTATCAATTGCTCAATTAAGTTTTCAATTAATTAAATTAAAGAACAATTATGAATTTAATGAAAACTCAATTTCAACATTCAATTAAAGCAATTGGTAAATTAAAAAAGATTGAAAGATTGAGAGATTTGCAAACCGATTAATGACGGAGAAACCACCAAGGACAACAATCCATGGAGTAAAACTCCTGAGCTGGGCAATGCTCAAGGAAGACTTCCACTATGATGGAAAATGAATTATAACGTATCTACGAACAAGCTTAGTACCTCAAGATCTGTTATCCTCCGATACTCAAGTACTTGAGAAGGACTAAAGACTATATGTTAATTTATTGAGATGGTGATCTCATTCCAATTGGATACACGAATTCTGACTTTATGTTAGATTATGACTTTAAAAAGTTAACTTTAGGATATGTGTTTATTCTTGGTGGCGGAGTTATCAAATGGCAAAGTGTCAAGCAATAGTGTATTGCTGACACAACCATTGAAGCAGAGTATGCAACTTCTTTAGAATTAACTAAAGAAGCATTCTGGCTCAACAAATTCCTTTTGGAATTAAGAATGGTACCATAGACACAGTTACCTATAGTCATTTTTTTATGAAAATAGTGGGGTTGTAACTTAATCCAAGGAGCCAAAGAACCATAAGGGTGGGAGACACATACAGCGCAAGTATCATCTCATTAAAGAGATAGTTCTATGCGGAGACATTATAGTCACCAAGATTGAATCTGTGGATAACCATGTTAATCCTTTTCACGTTAATGTGATATGATGGGTGTAAGGTGTAATGGGACATGAATGTGAACGCAAGTAGGAGTTTTTTAGGATGTATGCTCTCACATCCAAGACATTTTGCTATTATTTAATAAATTTGATTTATTATTATTGAGTTTCATATTATCATACATGTGGATGTTGTCATTTTATACCATGAGATGATTAGTCCTGGAATTATAATTGGAATTAGTTCATGTATATAAATGAGATTTATATATAGGAGATATGAACTTATGATCAAGCAATTCTAGAATTGTTCGCAGTCATTGCTAAGACTGGGCATCTTGTCTGTAAGACTGTAATACACTTGACCTCTATGTGATAGGGCAATTTATCCTAACCACTAGAGTAGTTGACTTTGGGTTATTGTATTAGTGTATTTGGAATACACTGAACTGGATTACTATAAGAAACACATCTATAAAGTTGTCATCTTTTACATGATTCTTATATTCACTACTCACAATAAGCTCTTAATCTCGAGAGAATAGTGGACTTAAGTTTTTAACGGTGGTGACTTTGAGTTACCAATGAGTGAGGTCTCTTAGATCAACACCTCGGTATCTTAGAAAATCATTGTTTAGACTGTGGGAACATATATTTTCAAGATAGAATCTACACTCTCTAAATTAGAGAGAAGGATATCACCAATATATTAATTCAATTGATTAATCACTGAAATCTGGATCTGGTCTTTTCAATAAATTTTTTATTGAGATGTTGACCATTTAATAGTGATTAATAATTAGTGAATTAAGTTATAAATAGGAATTAGTTTGATGGTGTATAAGCTCAAATCTTAATTATTGATATTCAAGTAAAGGGCCCCCACTGTATATGTTTAGTGATTTTGAATTTTTCTCTATTTCACCAAATTAGAGTGTAATTCTAATTATTTAGTGAAAATAATTAGAATTAATTAAGAGTTAATTAATTAAGAGTTAATTAGAAATTAACTGACTAATTGGAGCTAATTTGGTGGGACACTAGATCCCTCTTTTTGCCTTAATTTTGTAAACCCCTATAAATATGTAATATAAGGGGGATAGCTGTACACAACAACAAAAGATTATTTTCTTACGAGATAGTAAAATAGGAGCCCGCTTTCCTTTCTGGTGTACGGCTTGCATAGAGGGAAAAGATGAGAAGACCTAAAGGAGTAAGACAAGAAAGATTACATCAATATTTTCTAGAAGGCTTCTTCAACAATCAAGATTATCAAGAACAAGGTAATTTCAACTCCCCTTTTCTAGATTGTATGATTCATGTAAAAAAAAAGATCCAAATACATTTTTGAAATCGCTTCTGCTGTGGTTACGAACCTAACAGTACTAACCAATTTTTTGTTATTCTGTAAGTGGCTCATGTGATGGCCGCCATCATAAACAACCCTGCAGATTCTGAGCAAATAGACAAGCTCCAGGGCTACACACTATTGCACTCCCACCCAGGAGGACGATGTTCTTATGGGGGGAGGGGTAATGGGAAAGGGTAATGCATCCCATATCGCCAAGGGAAGGGAAGGTGAAGGATTCATAAGTAGAACTATAGTTCTCCTTGGTACAATGTGTTTTAAAGCCATGAGAGCGAAGCCCACAGTGCACAATATTATGCTACGTGGAGCGGGTCGTTACAGATGGTATCAGAGCTGGACCCTAACTGGAAGTGTGGAGATGGTTGCACGCTATTACATGCCCGCCTAAGAGGACGGTGTTCTTATGGGGAAGAAGGGGTAATGGGAAAGGGTAATGCATCCCACATCGTCTAGGAAAAGGAAATGTGAAGGATTCATAAGTAGGATCGCAATTATCCTTGGTACAACACGTTTTAAAGTCAGGAGGGCGAAGCCCAAAGTAAACAATATTATACCATATGGAGCGGGTCACTACAGATGGTATCAAAGTTAGACCTATCCAAAATTGTGGAGATGGTTGCACGTTGTTGCACGCCAACCCAGGATGACGATGTTCCTATAAGGGGGGAGGGGGTAATAGGAAAAGTTAATGCATCCTATATCATTTAGGGAAGGGAAATGTGAATGATTCATAAGTAGGACCGCAATTCTCCTTGGTACAATACGTTTTAAAGTGGTTAGGGGAAGCCCAAAGCGGACAATATTGTGCCATGTAAAACGAGTCGCTACATCCCCATTAGGCAAAGGGCCAAGGACTGGTTATGGGCACGAGTTCCTGCTGAGGTTAGTGTTGATAAGAAGTAAAATGTTAGCATTTGTTATACTTCTGAACATAGTCTTTAGCATGTTTTAGTATGCTAGGCCAGTAGTATCCCTCGAACAAAGCTCAATGGACAATGGTTCTTCCTCTGTTGTGATTGCCACAGATCCCCTCATGGATTTCTGTCAGGACGTACTGAGCCTCTTCGAGACCCAAACATAAGAGAAGTGGCTTAGAATAAGATCTTTAATGTAGCTTATTATTGAGAATAAAATACTGAGCCACCCGGATCCGAATCTTTTTGGCCTAGTTCTTGTCATCAGGAAGTAATTCTTAAGTTAGGAATTTGACTATGAGAGTCATCCGTTTGGGTGTTTGCTCTAAGGCTAGCAGAATTTATGATATCTCGATGTTGGACTTTGATTCGTAAAAAATTTTAACAATGGAATCCTTCTCTGGGTTTAGGTGAGAGGCCATGTTTGCCAATGCATCAACTCAGGAGTTCTGATTTCTGTCAACCTTTTGGATGAAGAATTCTTTGAATGATTTCTTTAGCAAGTCTACCAATTTTGAATATTTTATCATCCTATCATCTTTAGTTGTGAATTCAACCAAGACTTGGCTAATGAAAAGTTGGGAATTCAAGAAGACCTTAAGATTAGAAGCCCCCAACTCTAGGGCGAGCTTCAAACCAAGGATCAATGCTTCATATTCTACCTCGTTGTTAGATGCTCTTAAGCCCAAGCTTTCTATCGAGATTCCTTTGAGGGGTTGGGGTATCATTCCAACTCCAGAACCTTTGTCAATAGATGACCTATCAATATTAAGTATCCAAATGGACCATTAGTAGGGGCATGTTCTTGAGGTTAAGGGTGTTGAACCCCAGTAAATTTTGTATAACTGCCAATGTCTGTACCTTGATTATAGTTCGAGGTACATAAGATAACTCACCCAATTCGATTGACTATTTGACCAACTGTCTAGAATGCTCTAGTTTGTGAATGACTGTCTTCAGAAGATAAGTCGTCGAGACCACAATAGAATGGGCTTGGAAGTATGGTCTAAGCTTCCGAGCTAAGATCAATAGGGCCAAAGCTAGCTTTTCAATTTTGGAATACCTGGTCTCTACATCAAATAGAGCCTTACTTGATTAGAAAACTAGATTCGAGAAGACCTTAAGATTAAAAACCCCGAACTCTAGGGTGAGATTCAAACCAAGGATCAATGCTTCATATTCTACCTCATTGTTAGATGCTCTGAAGTCCAAGCTTTCCATCGAGATTCCTTTGGGGGATTGGCGTATCATTCCAACTCTAGAACCTTTGTCAATGGATGACCTATCAATATTAAATATCCAAATGGACCATCAGTAGGGGCATGCTCTTGAGGTTAAGGGTGCTGAACCCTAGTAAATTTTGTATAAATGCCAATGTTTGTGCCTTAATTGTAGTTCAAGGTAGATAGGATATGTCAAACTCACCCAATTCGATCGACCATTTGATCAACCGTCCAGAATTCTCTAGTTTGTGAATGATTGTCTTCAAAAGATAAGACTGTCGAGACCATAATAGAATGGGCTTGGAAGTATAGTCTAAGCTTCTGAGCTAAGATCACTAGGGCTAAAGCTAGGTTTTCAATTTTGGAATACCAGGTTTCTACATCAAATAGTGCCTTACTAATTTAGAAGACTGGATTCAAGAAGACCTTAAGATTAAAAGCCCCAAACTCTAAGGCGAGCTTCAAACCAAGGATTAATGCTTCATATTCTACCTTGTTGTTAGATGCTTTGAAGCCCAAGCTTTCCATCGAGATTCCTTTGAGGGATTAGAGTATCATTCCAACTCCAGAACCTTTGTCAATGGATAACCTATCAAATTAAGTATCTAAATGAACCATTAGTAAGGGCATGCTCTTGAGGTTAAGGGTGTTGAACCCTAGTAAATTTTGTATGAATGCCAATGCTTGTGCCTTGAATGCAGTTCGAGGTACATAAGATATGTCGAACTCACCCAATTCGATCAGCCATTTGACCAACCGTCCAGAATGCTCTAGTTTGTGAATGACTATCTTCAGAAGATAAGATGTCAAGACCACAATAGAATGGGCTTGGAAGTATAGTCTAAGCTTCTGAGCTAAGATCACTAAAGCCAAAGCTAGCTTTTCAATTTTGGAATACCTGGTCTCTACATCAAATAGTGCCTTATTGATTTAGAAGACTGGCTTCGAGAAGACCTTAAGATTAGAAGCCCCGAACTCTAGGGCGAGCTTCAAACCAAGGATCAATGCTTCATATTCTACTTTGTTGTTAGATGCTCTAAAGGCCAAGCTTTCCATTGAGATTCCTTTGGGGGATTGGAGTATCATTCCAACTCGAGAACCTTTGTCAATGGATGACCTATCAATATTAAGTATCCAAATAGATCACCAGTAGGTGCATGCTCTTGAGGTTAAAGGGTGCTGAACCCTAGTAAATTTTGTATGACTACTAATATTTATGCCTTGATTGCAGTTCGAGGTACATAGATATGTCAAACTCACCCAATTCGATCGACTATTTGACCAACCGTCCAGAATTCTCTAGTTTGTGAATAACTATCTTCAGAAGATAAGACGTCGAGACCACAATAGAATGGGTTTGGAAGTATAGTCTAAGCTTCCGAGCTAAGATCACTAAGGCCATAGCTAACTTTTCAATTTTGGAATACCTGGTCTCTACATCAAATAGTGCCTTACTGATTTAGAAGACTGGCTTCTAAATCCCTTTTTCTTCTTTGATCAAGGCAGAACTTACTACATTTTCTGACACAGCCAAGTATAGAAGTAGTTTCTCCCTTGACACTGGCTTTTAAAGGAGATCAAAAGAGGCCAAGTACTTCTTTAATTGATAAAAGGCTTCACATTTAGAGGTCCATTCTAGGGCCTTACTCCCCCCTTAAAGCCTTGAAGAACAGGATGCATCGATCTATTGATCTAGAGATAAAAATGTTCAAGGTCGCCATTCTACCGTTCAGTCATTGAATGTCTTTCTTCGTGCTAGGGGACTCCATATCAATCAAGGGCCTTGATTTGTGCCAAGTCAGCTTTAATTCCTCTTTGGGAAACTAAGAAGCCTAAGAACTTACCTTCTATAACCCCAAAAGTACACTTTGAGGGATTTAACTCCATCTTATGTTGCTTGATTATATCAAATGTCACATCCTAAAACCTACCCTATGCAGGTTAGGGATAATGACCGAGCAGTTAGGCATCTCGTCAATATACTATCCTTTTTACAGCATATTGATGACGTGTCCAACCAAAGGCCTCATAACTGGCTTAAGTAATCCATGCATTCATAATTATATATGTATAGTAGCAGAAATAAACATGGGTTCTATCATTACTTGATAGAGCATATACTAAGTTCTGATCATTACATTACATCAAGGTTTAAATATTAAAGCCTATAAAAATTTTTCTTGCCATTCTAGTACAAAACAAAGCTATAATAGTCAAAAGCTAGAGTCTTCTACAAAAATGGTTGTAAACTATGGTCCCTCTCTTTAGGTTGCGCTATCTGGGCCTTCACCTGAAAAATACATGATAAAACCCTATGAGCTTCGTGAAAAGCTCGTGAGTAACTCAAGTCCTCTGTCATGGGTTTTTGAAAACCTCTTACATTATCGTTCATGGATAACCATTAAAAAGAGCTGTAATGAAAGCTACTAACATTCGTAAACCATATACATGTAATTGCAAGATATACAATAGACTCATGTGAGTGCTTATGCTAGCTAGTTTTGCAAGATAAATCATGATAAACATAAATTTATAGTTGAATAAGTGAGTGATAAAATAATACATGCCAACATCTATAAGTTTTGTCCTTTAGGACCATAAGTTTTTACATGGCGGCCATATGTAATTTAGAGCTATGGACTTACAGAGGCCTTAATATCTTAACCCCCCAACTAGACATGACTATGTGTCATGAACTAATAACATCTGTAGGGCATGTAAAATTTCATACTAAAACATGCTTGAAAAACTTTATTAAGCTATCCATGCTATTTAAAACATTAAAAGAAATGCTACATAAAAGCATGCAATTTTAACATTTAATACAATAGTCAGAAAAATGTCATAAAGCTATAAATAACCGCATTTAATAGAAATTATCTCCATTTCAAGATTCGAGGTTACTCACCTTAACTTATTGCTTACCTAATTATTCCTTCTTCGGCTACTTCTTAAGTCCTTAGGTCCTATAGAAGTGATTGACACTCATTAAGTACTATTTTAATGGTACATTTATTAAGGAACTATACTTTAAGAGTCTCATTTAGTTAAACGGACTCCACCACTGAGTTCAGAATACTAAAAAATGCTTAAGTATGAAATTTCACATTTTTAGCTAATCATTTGGTTGCTTAACTAAAGTAGTTAAGTTGCATTAAATGTGCGTACAAATCTTTGTTTATATATTTAAAAAATTCATTTGCTAAATCGGATTCCACCATTGAGTCCAAAATATTGAAAACCCCTAAGTTAGATTTTTCCAGATCTTAATTTGGTTTTATATAACATTATTTATGTTATAAATAGTCTTTTATATTTTTCCTATGGGAAAAATAGTCATTTTTGAAGTGTTTAAGGGAAAATTCATAATTTTGGACATTTTAGAGGTTTTTTTGTAATTACCAGACATTCTAGGGGCCTTGGTGTAATTTCAATAAGTTTTTATTTTAAAATAATCATTTAATTATTTTGGGAGGCTATTTTTTATTTAATTTTTACATTATTTAGGCCTAAGTATAATTAACCTAAACTGTTAGGGGGCCAAATATAATTTCAAAAAGTTATTTTCTTAAAAATGATATTTTATTTGCATTTTTTAATTAATTTTTATTCTTGAGTGGGCCTTAGTGGCATTTCCAAAAAAGTTAGGGGTCAAATTCTAATTTCTAAAACTTCATTTCTAGCCCCTGATCTAGCCAAACTAGCGGATAAGGTTTATCCAGGTTTGGGATAATTTTGTACAAGGTTAATTGGGCTGCCAAATAGCCCTTAATCATAAAATTAATTGAGTATTCACATTAAGAATAGTGTTATCCTTAATCTAGTTCTTATTCATGTAACCAAACTGGTCTAATTAGCCTTATTCTTAAATGGGATAGCATATTCCAATTTCTGGGGTATTGGGTTCATGTCCAAATAGCGTATAAGGGTTTTAAAAATCCTAATTCAAAATAATGAAATTTAGTGGCTTTTAAGCATGAAACGATTATGTTTGGGCCTAGGGTTCCTAGGTCGGTTTTGGTTCAAAACGACTGGGGTCTTTGTTTTTTTGGCTGAAACGACACCGTCCCACTTAACCACCTTAAAAGTTTTAAAATCCTTCAAAATGGCATAACTTTAATCATTTAAAACCCTAAATAACATTGTTCCATTAAAATGTTACAACTGTCCGTGTTGGCTCAACTAACTCGCTCAAGTTGGTCGAGTCAACTCTATCTTCTTCGATTGGTCAACCCTAATACGTAAAAAACCTTAAAAATTTTAGGTCCTATTACATGAGTTCTGGGGTTGATTCAAAACTCCCTATTGATTCTAATCATCTTCTAGGGTTTTAACTTGGCTTTTTCGTTCATTTGATGCTTCAAATTAGGCTGGAAATAGGGTTTCAAAGTTTTGATATCATAACCTATAATTAGGTTTTTCTCAATGAATATTCAACCAAATGAGTACGTGCTTGTTGCTATAGAACCCTCGGGGTTAGAGATTTAAGTCCCTGTAATTAGAATTGAGCTTGGTATCCAATTCTGTGATTTATAGTTTTGACCCAAAACCTACAACTCACTGTTGTAGGCTCATTCTTGAGCTTTGTGAGCTACGAAATTCACTCATTTTCCCACTAAGTTCTGTATGTGAATTTTTTTGAAGTTTTCTTATGCTTATATTTATAGATAATTTTCCTTCACAACTAAGGAATTTAAGGTAAAAAATGAAGGCTTTGAAAGACTATGATGGGCTGTAGAGTTGCTGCAGCTTGTAGGGTTGCTAGGGGTGGCTGTGTATGTGAGATTTTCTACAGAAACTTTGCATGCATGTGATTTTATAATTTTGCTCACTTTTATACATATATATATATATACACACACCTATATATACACCAATAAGTGTGTTTTCTTCCCCTCTCGTAGAATGTGCAAGTCATATGATGAGTTAATATTATTTTATTTTATAATTGTTTAATAAATAATCCATGATAGTTTATGTATAATTCTTCCCAACTTAGGCTAGTGATGTAATTGATCCCTTAATCTCATTAACCTAGGTTAGGTTAAATTTTAACCCCACCTTAAGTTATGGTCTAACAAGGGTAATAGCCTATCCTTAGGTTAGGTTAATTTTCTAACTCTAGTTTATGATAAAATATTATATATATTGCTTAAAGAATTTTTAAAATATTTTTCATTGATATAATTTTTAATATATTATACCAAAATTACCCAATTCATTAGGTGTGGGTGTTATATTAAATGTTTGAGACAAGTGCTGAATGTGATCTGACTTTCGAACACTCTTGATGAGCATATCATCAATGTAAACTTCCATTGTGTCACCGATTTGAAGGCTGGACATCTTGTTAATAAGTCTCTAGTAGGTAGCCCTAGCATTTTTGAGACCGAACAACAACACTCTATAACAACAAAGACCTCGTTTGGATATGAAAGTAGTTTTCTCTTGGTCGAGAGGATACATATGAATTTGGTTTTATCTACAGTAGGCGTCTAGGAAGCTCATGAGCTCTTATCCTACGGTGGATGTCCACAAGTTGATTAATTCTCGGAGAGAGGAAAGTTGTCCTTGGGGCATGTTTTGTTAAGGTCGATATAGTCAACACAAACTCTCCACTTTCTGTTCTTTTTTTTTTTTTGCAAGCACTGTATTAGCGCCACTCTACGTAGAAAACTTGTAATACCCCGACCCAAATGTAACCGAGCAAAGTGTTGTAATGCCAAATGACAGGATTCGTTTTACGATGAATGAATATAGAGTTCGGTTTAAGCTTCATAAACCCGAGAGTTTGAATAATTTGAATACAGAGCGATGAATATAGATATATATATATTATATATGTATATATATATGATAATATGTATATACACGTATATACAATAGGTATATATGTATATAAGACAATATACATATATATATATATATATGTATGTATTTATATATATATATGTGTGTGTGTGTGTGCTGTAGGTGTATATATATATATATATACATATGCATGTTGGCAGTGTGTATATAATATATAAATATCATGCAAAAAGAAAAAGAAAAGAAAAAGGATCAGAAAGGGAGAGAGAGAAGAGGGAACTGCCATAGGAGAGAGAGAAGAGAGAGAGAGAGAGGTGGTGGATTTTGGGATATTTAGGTGTGAGTGTGTGTGTGTGTGTGTGTGTGTGTCTGTTGCCTATATATATGCATGCAATGCATGCTTTAAGAGGGTAGAATAATAAAGAAATAAGAAGCTAAGGAAAGAAAGGAAAGGGAGAAGTGCTGCAACTGAAATATAGAGAAAAATGTGAGTTTCTCTCTAGGATTCTTCAAATTTTTGATTCAGTTTCATAGTTTTAAAATGCATGTATATACTTTATAATTGGAAGATAATAGATGAGGAAGAGAAATGGGATCTGAAAGACCGAGAAAAATAAGAAAACCAGAAGAACTGCCATTGATGAACCTCAACCTATGGGTCTGAACCAACCACCACAAAACCCAATCTCATTGCTTAGGACTTGAGCTAGACACTGTGAGGGTTATGAAAACCCTAGGCCGCAACCAAAATTATCAATGGAAGGCCATGAAAAATCAAGTTGCAGTCATAGGTTTATAAACCCATTTCCCTAAAACGAATACCAAAGCTTGATTTTAGAACGGGGAATTACTCCCCATAGTATAAAGGTCATCACAGAACAAACCCCATCTATTTTGATGGAGAAATGAGCATGTATGAAGCAAATTTCAAAATCCACCATGAACACTCGACCAAGCTCTTGAGCTCATCTCAATGCCCCAAACTAATGCCAAAATAACCCCCGTAATCTTAGGAGTCCATAGGACTTGAAAGAAAGGTGAAATGGAGTTCTAGAACTCCACGAAATAGAGAAAGTATGAAACCTACAACTAGGGCAACAAAGGGAGGTCGGGGGAAGAAGATGATAAACAGTGGAAAGAGATGGCGTCGTTTTGAGTTGTTTTAAATGGAACTATGTCATTTTGATATGTTTGTTTTAATTTTAAAAAATCTGAATCAGACTGATTGGTTACAAGGATAAGGGGCTGATTTAATAAACCAGGTTTGAAGGGGGATATCCTATCCTAGTTTAGCCCCTTTATCCCCTGTTTGGTTATTAGAAAATCAGAAAAATAAACGGGACTGCTGCCCTTGAGGATTGAACCCAAGACCTTCACGCGTGTGGGAACTTATACCCCACACGCGGACCACTATGCCACTGAGGCACATGTGTCAACATTTTATTGAATATAATATATAATATTATATTAAGTAATTAAATTAAATAAATTAATCTAATTATTGTAATTAGTCCCGTTAACCAAATAGATTAAAATGATAGTGTATTCTTATTATTTTGGGTATTCTAAATCTAATGGTTGGGTCCATTTTACGAGACGGGGTTTCAAAAAATTAAGACACTTAAAAAGCAAAATTACCATTTCACCCCTAGTGATGCCAAAAGCCAAATTAAGATCCGTAAAAGCCTCAACCGATTTTTTTCAATGTTTCAAACTTAATAGTAGAATCCGTTTTACCAAATAAGATACTTAAAACATTGATATATGAAATTGACTATTTCTAAAAGATTAGGCTATACATAGGCATTGAACTGAGAAATGTTTCTTGAATAATAGGGACTTCGAAAGGAAAATGAAAAGCAATCTAATTTCCTATTGAAAGAAAAGGAACTGTTTAAAGGTAAGTAAAACCTAAACTCTTACATGTGGTTGTTCTTAGCCATGTCACAATGTTATTTTTTGATGCTGCCAAATTTGTACTCTTGTACATGCCTGATATGTATTGACTCCATAATTTGATATTTGTTCTATCTTGTGGATAGTTGAGAATCGATTACCAATATCCTAATATGATTATTTGCACATTTCTATACCTTGTTCGGATATTGGAAAATTGTTATGTTTCTCACTGTTGAGAATTTGTATTCCACAAATATGTACATTGCCTGTGGAATTCTGATAACCATAATATTATTGTGAGGGCCTAGAATTGTGATCTATCACAATGTCCATCCTATGCTATGGATACACGATATGTGATAGTCCATAGAGGACACGATATGTTATAGTCTATAGAGGACACGATATGTTATAGTCTATAGAGGACACGATATGTTATAGAGAGCTCTAGTGCTTTTGAGCACCTTTAAGGGTATGCCGGGCCCTGTACAGTGACAGCATCTATTCTGATAGCATCTTATATCATTTATTGATATTCTGATGATGCACTCTTGATCATCGATATGTTTTGCAAGCCTGTCTATGCATATGTTTGATAATGTATTCCTTAGATTCTGATACATGTTGTGAACCTATCCTTGGATTATCTGTTGTTACATTATTTGAGTAATGACATGCTTGTGTACCTATCTTGTAATTTATGGCAGCATATTATTGTTTAGGCCAATCCCTATTGTTGATTTGATTACTTTATCTTGGGATGTACCTTTAGACCTAAGGGTCATTTATGAGGATTCACATTTTTAATGACTAGCTATTGTGACATTGTATACCTTGATTTCTATTGTGATATCATATTCTTGTTGGTATTATTCATACCTTTCTTTTGAACTAAGTTTGACCCATGACAGAGTAAGGAAGTTTACTTACTGAGCTAAGTTAGCTCATTCCAGTTATGTTACTTTTTCCAGGACAATAAATTATAGAAGGACAATTAGACATACATATTAAGTAGACGCTCCACTTGCTACAGATTGCCTTCTTGCAAGTATGATTTGAGCTTTTTTCTATTCATGTAATAGACTGAGCATAGCATAGTCTTAATTCTCCCATGTGTCCAGGTCTTGGTTATGTTATGTATTTTGAGGATCTGTATTAAACCACTTATATTATCTTAGCATATATAGTTACACTCTGATGATGGAATTTTATATTAATGACATAGCATGCAATTTAATGTTTAAAATTATTTGGTGTTTATGATCCTATAGTAGGAGGAAACAGCTCACGAGCCACTACCCTCAGTCGCGGGCTCCAAATCTACATAGGTCGACTTTCGGGTCGTGAGAAAACTTCCTTTTTCATTCTTACATTGGGCAACCTCGGAACTTCTTGATTGATGATCTTATGTCACTTTGGGGCGAATGTCCTCCTCTTATGGTGCATTAGAAGATGGTCCGGATTGATCATCAACTTATGAGAGATGAAGTTGGGGTCAATTCCTTCCATATCTTTAGTCTCACAAGAGAATACTAGTAGGTTTTGCTTAAAAAATATCATAAGCTTCTCTTGCTCTAAAGGGGATAGGGTTGAGCCTATTTGCAAGTAGTTTCCCTTGGCTTATGAATTGACGAGCACTTTTACTACTTCTTCTTTTGGCTTTACCATACTATCCTTTCCTTTGAGACTTAATGGTTCTTCGATTCCAGGGGGGCATTCTCTTGTTTCATTCAGTTCAGAATTAGAGAATTCATCCCTTTTGAGTTTGTACTGTAATTACTATTTAGCAGTTTTTTCTTTTAGTGCAATTGCATGGCACTCCGAGCAATAGGCTTGCAACCTTTGACAGTAATCACCTTGTCTTGGTGAAAAAATTTGAGGCACTGGTGGAGAGTTGAAGTGATTGCTTCCATCTGATGGATTCAAGGTCTACCAATTATACCGGAGTTTTTTCTTATGCCTTGTTTGGAATTTTACATATTTTCTCCCATTTTTTCTTTTTTTGCATTATTTTTTTCTTTTTATGTACTTGTATTATTATTCACTTCCTTCACACATCGATAAATTGAAGCCTTATAATTTTGTTTATTTTCTTCATGTGCCCACTTCGTTAATCAAGGTCCTATTATTTTTGTAGCTTTTATTTTTTTTGGTCTAGTTTTCTTAATTTTTATTTTACTTTATAAAGTCCCTAATATTTAATTAGTTACTTAATTCCTATTAATCGGGTTAGGGTATTATAATTTTGGTAAATACTAAAGGTTTCCTACCTTCTAGGGGTATTTATGTAATATTGATGTTATTTATATCGAATTAGGGGCGATATAGTAAATATAGGTATGTGTACCAAATACTTGTCAAATTCCCTTCCTTTTTTATTTCAAGGGATTTATCTTAGATTTGTGCACAAAATAATATCTGTATCTAATTGCTTGCACATTAAGCATTCAATCTTGGCCATTCATTCATAGGATTCATTGTGAGACCTTGGATCAAACGTCTTTATTTTTTCATTATAAATAAAACCCCCTAGCCACCATAATTCAAGGGTCTAGAACATAATCATTTAGAAGCCAGATGATACAGCAATAATCCTTCTCTCTCTTCCGTATTTCTTGAAGCCTTGTTCTATGGAAGTAATAGTTCTAATCCATTGAATGAGGAGTTCCACACCCTTAAAGAATCAATCCAAGGAGTTCAAGCTCAAAGACTTCTTTGATTCAACCCAATTAATTAGGTACGCTCCCTAAAACCCTACTAATCTCTATTTTCCTAATTCAATTCATCTTATCACTCTTGATAGGATAAATTGAATTGGAGAACTACGTTGGCTTTGATTCCATTATCTGAATAGACATGTAGGACAAGTCACACCCCGGATTCCCACGAACCCGAGGAGCGACTGAACAGAAGAAAAGGAATAAATAAATGACAATGAATTAAATTTAAATTAAATCTCCATCATCATTCCTCAAGTTTCTCCCAACAATTTAAGTAAAGATTCAGCATTCAATATAACTCAAATCGTTCCTCAACATAGCTCAAGTATTCCTCTCAATTAATGCCCAAATACTTTAAATCATATTTAAAAACGGTTCTCAAAATGTTCTCAAAACCTTTCTCAAAGTGCCCTGTAATGATCGCCCAAAAAGGGCTCAAAATACCCTAAGGTATAGTCCAAGAAGTGGTCCAAATAAATGGCCAAACATGGCCTTGATTTATGCCTAAAAAGTGTCCCATAAATTGCCCCAACTTGGCTTGGTATAATGGCCTAAAATGGTCTAAAATGAACTCAAAAGTTTAAGTCAAAATTATGGTTTAATGGCCTCAAAATGCCCTTGGAAGATAGGTTACAACATGGCCAAAACAATGGCTGCCCATGGGTTGGACAGCAGGTGGCAGCATGCAAAGCAGCAGTGGGCGCGCGCATGGGCAGCAGCAGGTGCGCAGGGGGGCAGGCCACCCGCGCGCAGGGCGCACGGGCACAAGGCGCGCGGCAGGTGCGCGGCGCGCGACAGGCCGCGGCTACTGGGCTGTTTTCTGCTCTGTTTACGACACTGTAGCACAGAGAGCAGTTTCTGATATTTTTCGAGTTACTGTTCATGGCTGCAACCAATTTTTTCCTTTTTGAATTTTTTTCCAAGTCCTTTAAGCCCTCTTTTCTTCCCAGTTTTATCCCCCTTGTTCAAGGTTCCTAAACCCCCATTTTGACATTTTTTTTTCACTCCTTTTAAAAAGTCATTTACACACCTATTTCTCACTTTGATTCTACCAAAAATTCGACAAAGTCTCCTTTGTTTTTCCCAAGTATTTTCATCACCTAATAATCACAACAATATATGGGTATAATTGCATCAAAATCCATCAACTCTTAAACATGCATCTACTATTTTCTAACACTTCCATTTAATGCATATTTAACTCCCGAATATCAAGTAACCTCTAGTATACATTTAAATCAAACATCATACATTCATTGAGTTCCAACTCATACATTTTTTTAAAATGGCCCAAGGCCTAAGGTTTACAATTTACATAAGTTTAAATATAAAATACAACAAAGTGGGCTTATGCCCATACATTCAAAACATGCCCCCAAAGGTCAAATCTTCTACAAAATCCATTTCCTTCCTTTTTCTTCAACACTCAAGGAAGTCTCAAGCAGCTGGTGCCTCATCTGAAATGTATTGCCCACGAATTGGTCAGCTCAACTGCTGGTATGATAACTCACTAATACTAGCAACAAATTTAGGACGTGGCGTGTGCAAGTGTACAATTTCAAGATATAATTTTCCCTTCCCGTTGTTTAATGCAATGCAACACGCTATGCATGACTCACACATGCAAACTCTATGTCATACCCATGTCAACTCTATGCCATGTCATGCCATGCCCATGTCTCGGTTTTACGGATCGCATCCGATGGTCCATCGAGTACCACACCTGTTTCACGGGCCGCTCCCCGTCGGGTCAATCAAGCACCGATACATGTCTCGCTTCACGGTCCGGACCCCGTTGGCATGCGAGTACCAAATGGCCAATTTTGGGTTTTTCACCACAGGATCTACACCCTCATAATACATAGCACTTCGTGCTCAACTCACACCATGTGTCCAAAGAATTTCACCATGCCAACATGCCATGATTTCATCATGCAAATTCAATGTGACAATTGATCAAACACATGGTGTACATTTTCAAGTCATGCCTTTAAACCCCACATGATTCATAACTTTCAATTTCCACACCATGCTTCACATAACATAGATCATAACCACACAACTTAACATATTTTTCAAGCCACAATGTCACCATTTCACCAACCACAATGAATTTCACAAAGTCGCTAACATCACATAAAAGACTAATACATTACACAACTCATTCCCTTCCAAGATGTCAAGTAAATATCACATAAATACACATCAAATATAGCAATCAATTACAAAGACAAGATACATCATCCTCATGGCAACAAAACATCAAATAAACCAAAGAATACATAAAGCCCTAAATTTCCAACTCTAGGTATTTCAATTCAACACCACCTAGGTAGCTTCCTAGCATTAATTAAACATCTATACAGCTCAATCAACATGTATCAAAGCAAGAAAAACTAAATCTATTCCTAGCTTAGCGAGAAACCATACCTAAAATCAGTTTTTCACAAACTGTAGAAGCTGTATTTTCTGGATAGCCAAACTGTTCAGTGAGGATATATTACTCGTGGAGACGAACAACTTTCCAGAAGAAAGTTCGGCCAAAATCCAGCTCGAAATTTGTGTTTCGGCAGCTTGAATTCTTGAATTTCTAGGGCTTTTCTCACTCTCTCTCTATAAGAACGTGAATTCTGTAATTGCAGACCCAATTTATGATAAAAATGGTCTAAGGGGGCTGTATTTATAGTGGTGGACAAAGGGGCTAAGGGCAAATGACCATTTTGCCCTTAATGAGCCCGAAACCTCGTTACTCTACAACTCATTCCTAAACTCTTCAATTCAAAATTTTGTTTTAACCAATGTTCATAAAATTATTTTAAATGAAAACTCTTAGAAGAAAATATTTTCATTTGAGGTCGTTTTAGGCCCGTTCCACCAGGGCCACCCGAACGCCCTTTTTGTCCAATTTTGAAACGGTTTCCGTTTTAGCTAAAATTTGAACAGTAGCTACCTCACAATATTATAAGCATATTTCTATTCTATGACACACTCCAAATATGCCTTTAAACATGTCAAATGGTGAACTGACGCATTTAGATGCTTTACTAGCAAAACCGGGCTTGACCGACAAAACCGTGTATGCCAAATATCCTACTGGCAAAACGAAAAATTTTCCCTCATTTTTTTCAGATCTCTACAGGACACCTCATGGGCTCGAGTCTACTCTTTTTCTTTAAGCTATTTACTTTATGTCATTTTTCTTATTTCTTCCATGTCAATCTCACTGTACTATTTCTTTTGGTTAATTTACTTTATTTATTCCATTTATTGTATTCGTTCATATCATTACTATCATTATCTCTAACGAAGTATACTTTAAAAGCCGTGAGGGGGGTGGTTTGACATTCTTGCCTCCCTAATTTTTCCAGCGCCTGCACTCACAAGTTGTGTGGCCTTGCTCCTGTTGGAAATCACATTAATTATTCTTGTTTCTCATCTTTGAGTTGCTTTTCATAGGTTTTAGCCACTTCAGATTTTCACGAGGCTGAATTTATTGAGGAGTGGCAATCACATGCGTAACACCCCGACCCAAAATATAACACTAGACCTGAGGTAAACCGGGTCAACTGGTGTGAAAACTGACTTGTAAATCGAACACAGTGTAATGAGATAAATGTACAATTTTAAGAATACGGACACTATAAAATACCTGATAGTCATTTTAAGGCAATCCCGAGTACCTTGGGATCACCGTACAATGGATCGACAGTACAAAGAAACGTGTATGCAAACACATACATGCACAGATGTACGTATACAATATATTCACGTACACGTATGAGTATATATATATATATATAGGAGAATATAATAATATATATAAGTATATATATGTATATATATAATAGTATATATAGGTATATATATACGTATAAATGGTATGTATATATATATATATACGCTATAAGGTGTATATATATGTATCAATATAGTATGTATATATATATAAACTAATATCTATATATGCATGCATGTTTACATGTAAGGGGGATGAGAGAAACACTGTCGGCAGTGCAAATGAGTGCAAGTGTGTGTAAGTGAGTGCGTTGGTGTGTGTATATGTATATTATATAAAATATCTTACTACAATTAATGCTGAAAAACAAAAAAATAAAAAGGAGGCAGAAGTTCAGAAAAGAAAAGTCAAGAAAGGGAGGAGGAAGGGAGGAAGAAAGAGAAAATGAGGGCGGTTGGTTTGTGTATAAATATGAAGTAAGGTTATTGAGAAAATCAGAAACACCAAGAGAGAAACCGAAAGAGTCAAGTAACTTCTGAGATTCAGAATAAGACCAAGAATGGAATAGAAAAGAGAAAATGGGAGATACTGTGAGCTAAGGCTTAACCAAGGTAAGTCCAATTTATTTTCTATTTGTAAGTTTTAGAAGCATGAAAAATTAGTTTGAATACACGGACTTAAAGAGCATCAGATATAGAACAAAATGCAAAAAGAATCAGTTAAAATGGTCTAGAATTGAGGTAGAAAACCTCACTTGTTAGTTTTAGAGAGATAATCGGCTTCTATAATTTTATGTCCTAAATTGGAAATAAACTGTTGGGATATGATCCCTTGAGGTGCAGAAAACAAATAGATATTATAATGGGCAAAAACAATGAGAAAACATGCATGAAATTGGAAAAATTTGCCTTCACCGGAATTTTGGGTCTCGCTAGAGGCCCACTGAATTTCCAATATTTGAGAAGCTATGGTAGGTTAAATCAAAAAAATGATATTAGGAATGAAAACCTCATGGAAATTTGAAGAAAATTGCATTGATTTTGATCGAAAATAATGATCAGAAAAGGTCGCTAGCGCCGGAGACCCACCGGAGAAGAAGTACAATAACGGGTCATCGGGTCAGGGCTTGGTCCGGGTTTCGGGTCAGACCCGACCTACTCGCACACATAGGATCCTGATACTGCATTGTTTTAAATTTAATTGGGAGTGTTTGGATGCACGGATAGTAAATTAAATTGGGGCTTAATTGGGAATAAGGATAGCTTGTTCTACTTTAGTGGTTATCTACTGTTTGGCTATTCCAATTTGGAACAGCAAATTCTAAAATTCTAATCATAACCCAAATGTTTTAGAAATTGCCAATAAACCCTAAATTTATGATTAATTATGTTTTGACCCAAGAATAAATTAATTAAATATTTATTTATTTAATTAAATTTAAATAGGGAAAAATTACTAAAATGCCCTCAAGTCAAATGTGAGTCAAACGGATTCCGATATAAGTGAATGAATAGTAAATTTTTATTATTTTGGGCATTTTAGACTCAAAGGTGAAGTATGACTTGTAAAAATAGGTCCCGAGAAAAAAAGACACGTAAAAGTGCAAAATAACCATTTTACCCTTTTTAGTACAGATGTCCGAATGGAAATCCATAAAAGCTTAAACTAACTTTCTTTAATATCCCAAACTCAATAGTAGAGTCCATTTTAGTAAAAGAGAAACTTATCGTAATTATGCGTAAAATTTTATGAATAGCATAGACTATGTATATAATAAACTGAGATGTATTTCCTGAATACTAGGAACATCAAAAGGTAAAGAGAAGGATATCTGACTTTCTTGATTATACAGTAAAGGTAAGTAAAATCTGATCTCTGTATGTGGTAAAGATCTAGCCATGTCATACATTTATTTCTTATTACTGCCAAGTTTGTATTCCTATACATTTAGCTATTTCTTATTTCACAATTTGATGTTTAGTCTAGCTTATGGTTATTGTAAGTAAAATTCGATCTCTGTAAGTGGCAAAGTTCTACCCATATCATACATTCATTTCTTATTACTACCAAGTTTGTATTCCTATGCATTTAGTTATTTCTTATTTCATAATTTGATGCTTATTTTAGCTTGTGAATATTGTAAGTAAAATCTGATCTCTGTAAGTGGCAAAGTTCTAGCCATGTCATGCATATGTTTCTTGTTATTGCTGTATACCTTCAGATATTATTGATTTACATTGATGCTTATTCTAGCTTGTGAATATTGTTAGATTAAATGCTATATCTTGGCCATATAATTGATACCTGAGTGATGCAAAGTTACATTTTATACTCTGAGTGAGAATCATGATCATTTTATGCATTATTAAATACCTGAGTGGTGCATAATGACAATGCCCATTCAATATTATAATCAACTACAAAAAGGGTAAGGTCAGGTCCTACTAAACTACAATAAAGGGTAGACTAGGTATACATGAGCAAGTCAGATGAGTGGATCTGATTGCAAAAGGGTATGTTGAGTTCTGCTACAGTGAAAAGGTAGACAGGGTATGCATGAGCAAGTCATACGGGTGGATCTGATTGCAAAAAAGGTATGCCGAGTTTTGCTACAGTGAAAGTGTAGACTGGTATGCATGAGCAAGTCAGATAGGTGGATCTGATTGCAAAAGGGTATGTCGAGTTCTGCTATAGTGAAAGGGTAGACTGGGTATGCATGAGCAAGTCAGACGGGTGGATCTGATTGCAAAAGGGTATGCCAAGTTCTGCTACAGTGAAAGGGTAGGCTGGGTGTAAATGAGCGAGTCAGATAGATGGATCTGATTGCAAAAGGGTATGCCGGGTTCTATTGATATATACCAGAATATGGAAATCATTCTATATATTGTTGCATTCATTTGGATAAACATTTGTGTTCCAAATAAATGAACATGTGGTTGTATGGAGCATCCCTAATATTGAGCAGTTATCTATTTGTGGCAGTACGTTTACTGGTTAGGTTAGATATTTGTTGATTTATATACTTGATATTGTTGGATATTTATTGTTATTGTTATCATGAGATGTGCCTTAGACCCGAGGGGCCAGTTCAGTTGCTTCACATGATATGACTTACTATTGTGACATATCGTTATCTTAATTGGTTATCATATTGTTATAACCTTGTGTATTTTGTTATGAAGCCTTCTTATGCTGACTTGCCCTCTAGCAGAGCAAAGGAATTTACTTATTGAGTTTTGTTAGCTCATACAGATAATATGACTTTTTAGGAAAGGATGCCATATTTTGAAGTAGGGGATTGAAATCCCGAACAAGCGTAGAGTGGCTTGCAGATACATATACTACAAGGATATTTTGATAGTGAAGTATAGTACTTGTCCTGTGTTCTCCCATCACCCCACGTCTTGGGGGTAGTTGTATTTAGAGTTTTTAGATCTGTATATTTAAAGAACTCTAATATTATAAATGCAAAATTTTATTAAGTCCTTCGTTGTGTATTTAATTATTAATTTCTAAAAGCATGTTAATAACACTCACATATAAATGTTAAAAGGAAAAATTCAATTTGACAATTGGGTGGGGCCGGTGTCGCGATGCCAAATCTGCACATGATGGGTTTCGGGTTGTGACCACATAAGAAAGTTAAAGCTTAGAAGAAGAGTAGTGAATCCCAGTGTGTGTGTGTGTGTGTATGTATGTGAATGTCCAAGCCAACAAATTAATAAGAGAACATGTTGTCTTGTTTCATGTATATCTTTACAACACGTGACCCACTCGGATAGCTGAATGTGATCAGGACCTTCTAAATGTTTTGTGACAACCGGGGCTGCTCACTCTTATTTCTGGAGTGAAATCCCGTAATTGGGTAAAAAACAAAATTAATTATTAAAAAGTCTCTTATAAAAAATTTGTAAGAAAGATAAAACAGTTTAATTCTAAAAAGTATATTAATTTTTAAATTTTAAGACAAAGGAACAATTGATGATGTGTCCTTAATAACATAATAATAATAATAATAATAATAATAATAATAATAATAATAATAATAATAATAATAATTTTACCTCTTGTCATAAAAAATTCATGTGATTTCCATCTTGACTTATCGTTTCCCCGTGGTTTGCATATCTTTATTCTACTAGCAATTAAATACCAGTCAATTTTTTTTTAAATGACAAAACTCCCTCTTTCATGTTCTTTTTTTCAATTTTTTAAATTTTGACCTTTTTTTTTTCATTTTCCAAATAAATATTGATCAAAACTGTAAATTTATTTTTATATAAAATAAAAATAAGTTATTTACCTTAAAATTATTTTTAAATAAAATAATTCAAAAAATCTTTAAAAAAAGTTAGAAAAATTTGGTAAAAATTAAAAAAATGTAAAAAGAAATAAATAAAATGGACAGTTTTGTCCTTTTGAAGAACAAAATTGACTAGATGGGGGTATCTTAATAATCTCAGGTAAAGTAGTGGAGGTCACTATAATTTCAGAAATCTCAGGGAAGGTCAGTCTAATTGTCAGAAATCTCAAAGGAGATTACCCTAAATTATATCATTGTATTTCCAAATTTAATTGAATAATTGAATTAAAGGAACTAAAGCGATAAACTCAATCAATATATCATAATTTGATATTCTAATGTTCAAACAGTATTCAAATTCTATATATTCAAAGGTGTAAGTTCAAATGGTCTTACTTCTATGGCCGACAAATTAATCCATCGCTGACTGAGATTGATATTTAAAGAACTAGTTCAAAACATCATTATATGTAGCTCACCACCCATATACCCCACGGTTAAGGTTTAGATAAAGTCAAAATATAATCGATAAGGACTAATCATAGTAGTTTCCAGACATCTCAAATGTCTTAAAATTAAGAATGCGAAAAAATGGGTAGAAAGCAAAGAGTTTGACATATGCTATGATGAAAACAACAGGTGGATTGCGAAAGGAAGCGTGAGAAATGAAGAGTTTGAAGTGTGTGCCAGCAAAAATGGCAGCTAGAAGGCAAAAAGATAGTCTAGATTAGTGTGCACATAAATAGTCGAATAACAGCCGAGGTATATGTGAAAGGGCAAAAATGTAAGAGTAATTCTGAGGAGAGTGGTTTCGCCGAGGTCTCCAAACAAATATAGGGTACTAATAAACATAACTATCAAGGAAACCACCAAGGTTGAGGGACACTTCCACAACCACCGAGGGTTACTCCTCATCTGAATCCATCTTAAAGTCCCCAAAAAGGAGTAACGTTGAGGGAAGCTAAATAGCCCTAAGATCGGTGCTAGCTTGAGGTGGTGACTAGACGACTGTTGCGAGGTATCCACTCAAAAGTGATACCCTCGAACTAGCGGTTAGGGTACGCTCTAAGGATGCAACGTGCTCTAACCCTGTGTTTATGGTGATCCTCCAAGACGAGATACGCTACAACCTTGGGATATGGTTTTCACACGCCACACCCCATCCTGCGGTCATGGTCTTACTTCCATAAGCGACTTGGTCATGGTCACGATGTAGTTTGGTGCGAACTGTGATACACCAAGTTGCAGCCCACTTGGGGAACAAGGGTTCTATTAGATTAGAGATTGTTAAGAGGGACTCGGTATTGACTGATCAAGGAATCTCCTTATTAGGTACCCAGGCCAATGAGGGAAGGACAAACATCATGGCCATCATGAATGAAGAAACCCAAAATGTCATACAACCGAGGCGCCTATAAATAGCACCCCTACTTAAAAGGGAA
Source organism: Nyssa sinensis (assembly GCA_008638375.1). NCBI lineage: Eukaryota > Viridiplantae > Streptophyta > Magnoliopsida > Cornales > Nyssaceae > Nyssa > Nyssa sinensis. Next base: position 33,779,416 of record CM018043.1, on the reverse strand, counting down.
AGGCAAGACATTCGTCCACAGAAAAAAAGACCCTGGTCATTCTCTATTGCCATAATGAACAACTGCCAACCTGAACTTATTCCACCATGACCTCTCACTCATCCTTTTCTCCACTAACCTTGTGTTCCCATATTATTTTCATCTCCTCGTTAATCATTATAGGAGGAAGGCTCCTAGCAACCCCAATCTTTCACTTACAAATGGGAAAATTAAAAAAAATTCCCAATCAATTAACTTTTAATAATTCTAGAATGATAGCCTAATTTAAGGAAATTACATTTAACTCGACTTTTGTCGGCAGAATTACAAATTGATAGTTTTATCAATTTAAAATGCCAAAAAAGGCTATTTTAGCACTTTTGGACATTTTAGACTCAATGATGGGGTCTATTTTGGCAAATAAAATCCTGAATAATGTGAAACAACAATTGGAATAATTTCAAATACATCTTATGTCACGACCCGAAACCCACCCTGTGCGGATCTCGCATTGCGGCCGCCACCCTCAGGCCCGGGGACCTTAGGGCGAAGGCTCACATAAGCAGCGGTATCGAATAGATGTGCGACACATGATTGCGGAAGCGTGAAAAAAATTTTCTTTTCTTTTCTTATTTTTAAATTATGCACATCCGTCCAGTACTGCCACTCTTTACATAGCTTACATGATTTAACATTCAGAGTATAACTAAAGCTTAAAGACTTATAAACAATACATGTTTAGTTGCCCTGTGGGGCTTATACATAACAGGGTACCACTTTACTAATACAATATTTCATACTAATGTTCGTAGTACGAGACAAAATTACTTGAACATAACTTCCAAAAACAGCAGATTCATCATCATCGTCCCCAAATCAAGACTGCTACTAATCACCTGAAAGGAGGATCCGAACAAAGTCCGGGTAAGCTAATCTAAGCTTGTGAGCAATTCCAGTATTCGTCATGGGGTTTTCAATTAGCAGTGGTTTTTAGTACATAAGAGTTTGTAAAACATTCACCGCCAATTGCTCGTATACTTGAACATAGAACATATGCATTTCTTAAAACAGATAGCTTTGAAACATTTAAAGTATTCAAGCTAAACTCATACTTCGTCAAATAGAGTATATAACTCAAAACATATGCATTTCATAAAACAAATAGCTTTGAAACATTTAAAGTATGCAAGCTAAACTCATAGTTCGTCAAATAGAGTATATAACTCAAAACATATGCATTTCATAAAACAAATAGCTTTGAAACATTTAAAGTATTTAAGCTAAACTCGTACTTCGTCAGATAGAGTATATAACTCAGAACATATGCATTTCATAAAACAAATAGCTTTGAAACATTTAAAGTATTCAAGCTATACTTATACTTATGAACTTCAAAACATATAACATAACATGTATTTCTTAAATAGAGTATATAAAACTCAAAACATATGCACATTGAAAATGAGGGTAAAACCTGCTTCCATTTTCAAATCATTTGTCATCTTATCACTTCCATTAGTGGAATCCGTTTCGAACCGGACTCCCATATTACTTAAAAATGGAGATATCTCATGCCTGGGGGATTAGATCCTACTACCTGGCATTTTACAGGGCAATTGAGTTCCGTACAACCCAAAATCCTGCCTATTTTTACAGATTAATTGAGTTTCGTACAACCTAAAAATCTGTTATTTGAAAAGTCGACTGAGTTCCAGTACAACCCAACCAAAAACCATGGTGCTTAGGCACAGCTTTTCTTACATTCAAATAGATTTAATACATGATTTCTTCAAATAGGTGTTTCTCATAAACATTTAAAACATCATGTACATAATTTCATAACAAATCCTTTAAACGCTTGATATAAACAAATTCAGAACACTTTACATAATTTGGCATTTAAAACTTTAGACATGCTGAAATATGTTTTAAGAAAACTGTGATAGAAACCATTCCCTGAGCATGTCATAATAGAGTTTATAAAGATAGAACAATTTAAAACTGAATCTTGTAAATACTGAATTTTAAAATTCAAACACTTCATATCTTTGAACTTAAAACTTTTTCAAATCCAAGGAGTTAAATCTCCACTTCAAATATAGGGTTACTCACCTTGGTCCTTTAGGGTTAGTGCTAAAATGCACTTTCCCATTTTCCTCGTAGTTCCTAAGAACAATTCATAAACATCTCATCAACTTCACATTCATTGTAATATCATCTCGATATTCCTTAACTTATGCTTAAATCGTATTAGATCCTAAAATGATTTCATAATTTCATATGTACTTAACTTAACTCGTACTCTTAACCTATGACACAATTAATGTGTTAAGAATTTAATTCATTTCAATTTATACTCTTCTGGTAGCTCCATTAATTTTAATTTTAATTTATTTACTTCACATATTTACGTGTCGTGTCTTTTCGTAATTCATTTCCTCGTATACGCCTTAGATTAGTACTTTGGCATTACTTAAATTTATAGTCATCTGACAGATGCTATTCAACAAATTTTATGTCTTTTTATTTTAGACATTTCTTTTGGTCAAATAGACTCTACCCTTGAAGTCCGGAGCGTCGAAGAAAGTCAGTTTAGGCTTTCCTAAAGTTTAATTTGAACTTTTGTATGTAAAAGGGCAAAACGATCATTTACCTATTTACATGTCATATTTTTCCGTACTTCGTTTCATAATTTGGACTCCATTATTGAGTCTGGGATGTCAAAGAAAGTCAATTTAGACCATCCCTAGTTTTAATTTGACTTTTGAGGTACAAGGGGTAATTTGGTCATTTTACCTCCTTAAGTGTCTTTATGTTCGGGACTTTATCTTGTGTCGTGGACCTCACCATTGGACTCAGAAGGTCCGAGATAGTAAGAATAGAGTAATAACTTGTTAATTTTGGACCAGGGGTATTTTGGTCATTTACCCTTTTATGTATCTTTATTTTTCGGGCCCCGTCTCGTAAAACGGACTCTACCATTAGTCTCAGAATATCCAAAATAGTAAGGATACACTATTCATATGTTTAATTTAGACTTCATTTGCTTTATATATAACCCTAGGGGCAAAATAGTAATTTTGCTTTATATATTAAATAATTAAATTAATTATTTAATCATTTAATTATTTTTCAGGGGCTTAATTGCATAAATTTCTCATTAGTTGGGCCACAGTATAATTTCATAAAACAGTTGGGGTCAAACTGTAAATAGAGGAAATCTTGGTTTATTTAATTTTAAATAAATCAGAAAACCAATTGGTTCGGTCTAAAAATAAGTGAACCAGGTCCGGTCCGATTGTAAACCAACTGGTCTAGTGGATTCCATGCGTGTGGCTAACGTCACGATGACGTCAGCCCTAGCGGTTTTAAGATTTTATAACACATATAAAACGTCGTCGTCCCATTTAATTTGGTGGCAAGCCCAGAGGCTGCCACGTATCCGAGTTGACTCAGCCTTAATTTAAAACCGAGTTGACCCGTCTTCTTCTTCCCCACGCCGACCACGACTGAAAACCCTAATCCCGTTTCCCGTTTCTTCCATTTTCGTGCCTTCCCATTCAACCAATCCCCACTGTTTTAATTCGAAAACGTTCCTAAGGTATAACCGACCGGTTTGGCATTAATTTGGGAGTTCAAAATGAACTCTTTGTTTCGGTTTCAACCTTGATAATCCGAACTGTGGGTTAGGTCGCAAATGCTCATTTCTGAGCCAAAACCCTTCGGGTTTGATCCTTTATGATTCATTTTTCATGTATTTTTATTTTTCATTCATGAATATCATTTTAACATCGAGTTTAAAGCTTTGGGTTTCAAACCTGTAGCCTGTAACTCAATTTTTGGAGGGCTTTTCTTGAGCTTTTTGATCGCGGTTCTATGTTTTTAGAACACCCTTAGAGTCTTCTTGTATTCTCATTACACCAAATAGAGTTTGGTTGAAATCGATTCAGACCTGTCATAGGCAAGGTCTTCAATGGAGATTTTTTGTGGGTTAGGTGTTTTTCACTGTTTTCATGACCTGTTTTCATGCCTAATCATGTCTTAGACATATATTAAACATCATACGTGCATAACAAACTTAAAACAGTTCCTATCATGCTCAAAATCTTAGAGAGAGAAAAATGTAAAAATTTGAAACTTTACCTGTTTACAGTGATTTCTCTCTTGTTCTTCTTCTGACTCTTCCTCTATTCTCCATAGTTTATCTCCTTTTGGTTTCTTTCGTAAGAGAACAGACATGCTTGCATGTCTTGGTTTTAAAGAAAAAGTAGCCGACCTCTCTCTCTCCTCCATTCTCTCTTTCTCTACATGACTCACCCTAATTTCAATCCCCCATTTCGGCTGCCTATCCCATCTCATAAATTTCTCTTTTCCTCTTGTTGCTTTACATTTATTACTTGCTTGATATTTACATGTTATATATATATATATATATATATATATATATATATATATTATATTATACACATGCACTCACAGACTAACACATGAAGACACACACACACACTGCCGACACACACTCACACCCATTCACACTACTTTAACCATATATATATATATATATATATGCATAATTTTATTATTTCTTATTCATATACATGCATGCATACATACATGTTTTCATATACATACATACCATATTAATTTATAATTAATATAGTATACTATTATAATTAATTAATTATTTAATTTAATCTATAAAAATCTTCACACTTATTTTTAAAATTTCGTAATTCGATGCATGTGACCCGGTATCCCGGGTTGGGATATTACATCTTAAGTATACAATTAAGCTACAAGTAGATTGAGAGTGAATAGAAAGGGGCATACCTAACATTATTGGACGTTCAAAACTAAATGATAAGGTCTAATTGGGCATCTGGGAACCCGAATATGGTCGCACAATAATGTGCAAAATTATAAAAATTCTAATAAGTCTAAATTAAGGCACAAGAAGGCTAATTAAGATCCGAAAGAGGTTAAGTTAAGTATTTTCTAACGTTCCGGACCCAAAAAGTGATGTTCATTTGGGTAAATCAAATCCCAAAACATGGGAACATAAATTGTAAAATGACGAATATGACCCTAAGACTTAATTAAGTTACCAGGAGAGTATAGAATGTAAAGAGGGACCCATACTAATGTTTTTAGAAGCCTCTGAGTCAAAAAATGAGCTATGTTTAAGATAATTAAGTACTTGAAGACACAAGACAAGAATGGTAAAATTATCATAATATCCCAAATTAAGTAATCAAATGAACTCAAAAAGTAAAAGAGGGGACCTACCCTATGGTTAAAGAACTTCATGAACTCAAAAATGAATTTTGTTTAGGCAAATCAAATGTTGAATAATATAGGATATAATAGGGTAAAATTACCAAAATACACCTAAGGACTAAAATAAGCTATGAGATTAACTAAAAATCATTAGGAACCCTAATTAGAGAACCTAAAGGAATACTAAATAGTATGAATAAGTTCAAAAGAAACTAAGTATTAAGTAAAGAAATACTTTAAGTTATGTTGAGTGCTAATAAATTATCACTATGTTGATCCATGACTTAAGATCACTAGCAAGAAAATGGAGATGAGATGACTAGTAAGGCAAGTCAATTAGCAAGTAACTATAGACTTTGAACCACATGTGAGTAACCTTGTAAATTGGACTGGTGTCTATTTCAGTTAAAGTTCCTTTTGTAATTGTTCTAGCCTAGATAGCTAATGTCATGACCTGCGACCCAACTTATAAGGATTACGGGGACGCGACCGCTACCTTTCAGCCCAGGGGTAGACGGGTGGACCAGAAGCAACGGTGCCAGATGGCGGTGCAGGCCATGAATATAATTTGTGAAAATGTGAAAACTTTTTCTTTCTGTACATTCGTCCGGGACTGCCGCTCTTCAAAACAGTACAGATAACATACATATAGAGCTTACTAAATTCTTAAGAGTTAAACATATTACATGGTCATTGTCCTTAGGGACTTAATTACATAATTGTTCAAAACACATTGCAACAAAAGGTTGACCAACTATTGGTCCTGACATTCCCAAAAACTGCTAATTTAAGTGCGGAGCTCCCGATGCCCTTCCTTAGTACGGGCAAGGTTCCCAATCATCTTCACTATTTGAAAGAGTCATGGGTAACAAATCTATGTGAGCTTTATGAAAAGCTCGTGAGCAATTCTAGTACCTTGTCATGAGTTTTCAACTAGTAAGGGGTTAAGTACAACAGATTTATAAAATAGTCACTACCAATTGCTCGTACATTTCAGATATAGAATACAGGAATCTTTAAATAAATAGCATAAAACATTCAAGGTATTCAGGCTAGGCATTTATTTCATCAAATACAGAATACAAAAATCTTTAAAAACAAGTAACACGAAGCATTTAAAACATTCGAATAAAGCATTAAATATGCAGCAGAAAACTTGTAAATATGTACAGGAAGGCCATTTGGTGGTGAAGGAAATACTGAAATCTTTTTCTTATAATTAGGAAGATAAAATCTTTCTTTTGTAAATAGAAGGTATGATCATTTTTCATTTTAAAAGTGGGGCCATTTTAGAAACCTTTTTTCATGTAAATGGGGGTTCGAGAACCTTCTACCATTAATCATGAAAACATAAATCCTTTGATCATGAAATCAGAACATATAAATAACGTATAGAAAATAGGGGATAAACATTCTGCCATTTCTGAATGTAACATCTTTTCACTTTTTAATAGAAGAATCTGTTTCGAACTGGACCCTAAGCTTAACAGATCAGTAGAGACATCTCATGCTTGGGGGATAAACATTCTATCGGGCATTTATAGGATTTTGAGTCCCGAAGGGCCTCAATAGTTATAGTGCTTATGTACTATTATCTTGCATTACCAATTTGCAAACAAGAGGTATTTAAAAAATTTTCTTTATAGATAAATGTTATTCAAGAGCACATAAACATAACCTCCAAGTATATGCTTTTCAAGAACATTTAAAACATAACTTTTCAAATGGATGCTTTTTAAGAGCATTTAAGCATGGCTTTTCAGATAGATGTTTTTCAAGAGCATTTAACAGAACTTTCAAAATACCTAGAACATAGAATTCAAGAACATTTAAAAGATAATCCTTCAGAGTATTTAATCACATCGTTCAGGAATATTTAAAACATGGCTAGAATGAAAAACATTTATTTTTTTTAGAGAGACATTTAATAAAAAAATTTTAATTTAACACAAACATGTTGCAGTATGAACTTACAAATAGTCAGCAATTTAAACAAGCTAACTTGCATGTCAAGATAATATTTAAAAATGGAAGCAATAATACATTCGAATCATGAGTCATTTAAATACAAAAATTTTGAACTTAAATCACTTCAGAAATTTTGAACTTAAAACACTTCGAAAATCATGGAGTTAAAACCTCCACTTCAAAGTACAAGATTACTCACCTTGGTTCTCGGGGTTGGCGCTCCTGGTGTGCCTTTCCTTTTCCCTTGTAGTTCCTAAGAACAATTTATGAAGAATCTAATTAATTCCATATTTGATTTAAATCACCACCAATTTGGTGTTCTTAATTTATTCTTAGGTTGGGTGAATCATAATTTCCTAGGATAGGCCTTATTTCTTTTAAATCGGACTATTCATAGTCAAGTCAGACTCTTAGGTGTAATTTAATAAATTTGTATTTTCACTTGTCTTATTTTTTAGTAGTTAATTTGATAATATGAACATCACCGTTGGGTCTAAAATGTCAAAGAAAGTCAATTTAAACCCCTTTAGACTTCCACTTGGCTTCGAGCATCATTAAGGGTAAAATGGTAATTTTTATATTTTACGCATCTTAATTTTTGGGATCTCGTCTCGTAAAACGGACCTTTCCATTGGATCCAGAATATCAAAAAAATTTAAAGTATATTACCCTTTTATTTTATTTGGGTAATAGGACATTTTACTATAATTAAATTAATTTAATATTATATATATTCTGTTAATATAATAATACAAGTGCCACGGTGGCACAGTGGCCTACGCGTGGGGGTTTAGGATTCTCATGTGTGTGAGGTCCCTGTTTTGAGTCTAGGGAGCTGCGGCTCCCCTTTATTTTTTGATATTCATATTTCCAAATAGTAAATAAAAGGGCAAAACAGGGATAGGATAAACCAACCTCGCATGGATTATTAAATCAGAGCCCTAACCTCGTAGCCAAACAGACCCTTATTTGTTTTAATTTAAAACCCAAAACCCTTAAACGACGTTGTCCTATTTACCCGTATATGCGACTAGGAGGGTCCTGACCCAACCTTGAAACCCGACTCATCTACTGTTCATCTTCTTCCCCCCGTCATGTTGCCCTAGTTTTAGAGATCTTTAATCTCTATTTCGTGACTTTTTAGTGAGTCATTTCTTCTGCGGTTTGTTCCTATAGAATCCTGGGACTCCAAGGAAGACTTTGGCATTGGTTTTGGGGGCTAAAGTGAGCTCAAAAGCTCCATTAAGAGTTGAACATCCGAACTTGTAATGTCACGACTTGGAACCCACCCTGTGAAAATCTGGCATCTCGACACTGATCCGACCCAATGGCCGAGCCCGATGCATTTCTTTTTCATTTTAACTTAATATTTATATGTGAGTATTAGTGACTTGAATTCAATAATCTAAATAAACAGCGGAAGACTTGATAAATATTTCCTTCATAATACTAAAGTTCATATAATTATATAAACCCAAAAATTCCAAAAATGACTACCCCAGGATGTGGGGTGATGGGAGAGCATATATTTGCAGCAACCCTACGCATGTTCAGGATTCTGATCCCTACTTTCAAACTGTGGCGTCCTACCTGAAATAGTCAAAGTAATATCTGTATGAGTTATGAAAACTCAGTACGTAGTTCATTTGCTCTATTAGGGGCAAGTCAACATAAAAAGGTTGACAGAATACATAGTTATAGCAACATGATATCAAATCAAGAAGATACGATGTCAATAACAGTAAGTCATATCATATGATGATAGCAACAATATATAGAATGATTTCCATGGTCTGATATATATATATATATATATATGTAAAACTCTGCATTCCCTTTTGCAAACAGATCTCACCACCTGACTTACTCATGTATACTCAGTCTATAGTAGGACTCGGCATACCTTTTTACAAGCAGGCCTGACCACCAGCCTTACTTATGCATACCCAGCCTACAGTAGGACTCGGCATACCCTTTTGCAATTAGATCCCTCTATCTGTCTTGCTCATGCACACCCAGCCTACTCATAATAATAGTGGACTGTAGTATCAAATGGGCATTGTGACTGTGCGCCACTCGTTTAATCAATGATGTATAAAATGATCATGGCTCTCATCAGAGTATAATATATGACTGTACATCATTCAGGCATCATGAACCAAATTGTATAAACATGCTCAAATATAGTAATATTCACGAACTAGAACGAGCATCAATGTAATTCAATAACATCCGAAGGCATAAACGCAATATGGCAATAACAAAAAACACATGCAAAACACAAATAAGTCTTTGCCACGTACAGAGTTCAGATTTTACTTACCTTTATAATATAATCGAGAAAATCAGATATCCTTCTCTTTCCGCTTTGATGTTCCTAGTATTTAAGAAACCTCAGTCTACTATATACATAACTTATGATATTCATCAAATTTTATGCATCATTACTATAAGTTTCTCTTTTGCTAATTTAGACTCTACCATTGAGTCCGGAATATCGAAGAAAGTTGGTTTAGGCTTTCGCGGAATTCAATTCGGACGTCTGTACTAAAAAGGGCAAAATGATCATTTTACACTTTTACACATCTTTTATTTTTTGGCACCCTGTCTCATAAAACAGATCCTTCCATCGGCTTTAAAATGTTTGATACATAAGGAAAACACTATACTTTTACTATTTTTCGATTATGTCTTTATTTTCTTTAATTTCCTTAATTAAATTTATTTATTTAATAAATTAATTAATTATAATTTATATATTTATATACATATTTATATATATATATATATATCAGGGCGGAATATGACACAAGGACCTCAGTGGCCCAGTGGTTTGGGTTGGGCTTCTCTTCCAAACGGTCATAGGCTCAAACCGTAGGGGCAGCACCCCTGCGCCTTTCTCAATTTCTTGAAACCAAACAACGACTAATCCTAAACCGGAATAGGATATCCTCATTCCCCAAATTTAATTCCAATTTCTTTAACTTCATAACCAAATGCTCCTAATTTGATTTTAATTTAAAACAATAACATTCTAAACAACGCAGTATTGAATCTGTAAGCCCCAACACGGTGCCGTTTCAAGCTCCACTATTCACTGTCCTTTTCGATTTTCAGGCAGAGCTCTGATAGGGTTCCGTCACCTTCTCCGGCAATGGCAATCTTTTTCGGTTGATTTTCTCCCTTATTTTCAATAGGGTTCTCTTCTTTTTTTCATAAGGATCACAACCCTAAGTTCATTTTTTTGATTCAACCAACACATCATCACGAAAATAAAGGAACAATAGCTCCAGCCATAAGTTGCGTTTTTCTAGTGAGCTCTGTTTCTCCATGATTTCCTTACAGTTTTGACTCAAATTTTGCTTTAACATTTTTTTGCACCTAAGGGGATCATTTCCCTATGGCTAAAACTCCACAAAACCCCCAAAATATTTCACCCACCGAGACCTATAACTCCCTATTTCTCATTCATTTTTCAACTATTTTCAATGGTTCTTTTTGTAAATTAAATCTCACAACATGCTTATCAAGACCCTATCATTAAACTTAATATTTCACGCTTAAAAATTAAAAACATAAGTAAGTTTGCATACCCTTTTTCTGATTTTTTCCAGTCGCAGTATTCTTTTTCTTTCTTCTGGTTTTTCACTTCTGTTCTCTTCCTTTTGGCCTTGGTTTCTCACCTTTTTCTCCCCCTAAACATGCTACACATGTGTTTTACTTTATAGAATTCTTCCACCGCCCTTCACTCTCTCTCTCTCTCTCGGCTTCTCTTTCTTCCTAGCCCCTTTCTTTGATTTTTTTTCTTGACTTTCCTTAATATATATATATATATATATATATATATACACACACACACACATGAGATATTTATACATTATATTACATATTTATATATATATATATATGTATTAACTACATAGTGTCCGCAGCCCCCCCTTTTTCCTTTTCTTTCTTTTCCATTTTCTTGCATGCACATTCAGTATTTATATATATATATATATATATAAATATATATATATATATAAATATATATATATATATATACTCTACTGCATATCTACATATATTTATATATTGTTTGTTTTTTATATTCATATATATATATATATATATATAGATGTACATATAATTATACTCACACATATATACACACACACAATAATACACACACTTATATATATTTGCTATATATACACACATATATATATATGTATACCCATATATACATATATACACGTATAATACACTGCACACAATCACATTTATATATATGCCTATATATATACACATCTATTATATACATATATATGTATATGTATACCCATATATACATATGTATATATATATGTGTGTGTATGTATTGGCGTACACATTTTTTCGTGTAACCCAATTTCTCGTATGGGTAGTCTCTCGGGTATTCAGGATGACTTGAAATGATTATTGAATATTTGATATTATGTGTCATAAAATATTGTACAATAATCTCATTAAAGTACGTGCTTGGGTTACAAGTCAATTTTCACATCGGTTGACCCGGCATACCTCGATTTTAGTGTCGTATTTCGAGTCGGGGTATTACATGTAACTCCATCGTACAAGCTCATTTTTTACCTAAAATTTATGGTGTTTCTTCTATTGTGGTCTTCTCATCATGGGGTTCAAATCTCCGTTCTAAAAATTGGGTTTTGTGTGGGTTTGTAAAGGTTGGCTCTTAAAATTGAAACCTACAAGTTGAGGTTTGGGGGTCTTCTCCTAGGATTTTTGGTCACGGACTAGGGTTTTTGTTACCCTCATGAAGTTTAATTCAAGCCTCAAGTAATGGAAATTGACTTCCTTTAGGTTGATTCAGACCCACTTTCCTAGGGTTCATCAATGGTGGATTTCAATTTTTGGGGCATTTTGACTTGGTTTTTATTATTTCATTTACGTACAGCGCGCGCGCGCACACACACACACACACACACACACATATATATATATATATATATATATTTCATGCATATGCAGACAAGGTATGACATCCTATAGTGAGTTACTACTTAGAAATTTTAGAGAGGGAAAACTTAGGTTTTTAGGGTTTGTTGATGTTATACCTTCAACATTGAGATTCTTCTCCCTCTCTTGGTTGATTTGAATCCTCTAGGCTCCTTGTGCGTAGACTAGTTCTTTCATGTAGGCTTTCCTTCCTCTCCTTCTCTTCTTCTTCTTTCTTCTTCTTCTTCTTCTCTCAATCTCTTTCTTTCACTCAGTCAATTTTGTCCCACACAATGTCCCATATACATATACATATATATTTATATATTTTAGGTGATGTGTTGCATGAAATTTGATTGGGTGTTGGGGTGGTGTAATGGGATTTTATATAGTGTGTGTGTGTATATATATATATCTTGTGAGATATATAGCACAAAAGTGTTGTAGCCAAGTTGGCTAATTGTTTTGGCATAAGTTCCTTCCCTCTTTATTAGTCTTGGGTTCAAGACCTTGGGCCAACACATTTGACCTAATTTTCTTCCTTTTCTTTTTTATGCCTTGTCTGGCATTTTGTATTTTATCTCATTTTTTTTCTGCATTATTTTTATTTTTCTTCTTATGTACTTGTATTTCCATTTATTTCCTTCGCGTGTCGATTTCATAAATCGAAGTTTTATTATTTTGTAGCTTTTATTTTTCTTGGTCTAGTTTTCTTAGTTATCATTTTTCTTCTTAAAGCCCTTAATATTTAATTAGTGACTTAATTTTCAATAACTTGGTCGGAATGTTATATTCACCCCTCCTTAAAAAAGTTTTGTCCTCAAAATTCAAGGGTCCTTAGTCAAAATAAGACTCTGCCCTTTTTTCTTCCTCGTTATCGGTATCTAGAATATTTGTGTGTCTTATTCGTGACTTATCTTGATATCTTAATAGTCATTATTGTAATTATGTCTTATTGTCATGATTAGGTCTTACTTGTTTATCCTTAGTCATATTTAATACGTTTAGTTATTACTACAGATCATGGTTGGTCTTAAAGTCAAGTTAAATGACGAAGGCATATAAATTAGAAGTAATTAGGTATTAGACAAGGTAGCTAGCTAACCAATAGGGGTCCGTACAACCTCAAATTAGAGATTGAATACTTGACCGTACCTTAAGGGTTCCTTGCTTCCTCCCGATTTCTCGACTGTCGGGGCTTGAGGTTTCGGTGTGGCTGAAGAAGCTACAATTGTGGCTTTGCCGACATCTTAGATCGGTGCTGGGCAATCTTTGACCAGGTGGCTAGTCTTCCAGCATCTGAAACAAGCCCTAGTAAAACTTCAGCAGGGTGCAAAGTGGTGTTTCTAAGAAGTAGGGCACAATGGGGTATCCAAAGTTTTCTGGCTGGTGTTATGTAACGCCCTGACCCGATTACTAGGAAATTAAATCACGAATTTGGGTAATAGAAATTTTACGAGGTGAAATAAAACGTTACAGGAAATTAAACCGAAAAATAATAATAATAATTGTCACGACCCGAGACCCCACCCTATGCGGATCTCGTGTCGCGCACCCGATCGACGCTGCTTGTCGAACCAAGGGTCTCAACTTTCTAACACAATCAGTGCTTCTAACATGCAACAACTAAATGCGGAATAAAATAAATAAAAGTTGCATTTAATTTATATAATGTTTTACAAAATGCGGAATACAAAATTTCTTAATACAACTGTTCATCCCCAAGACGTGGATAACATGGGAGAGCTACAAGACTGACTGTACTAAGTATTACACTTACAACTTCAAAAGAAATGTCCACTGCTATCTAGCTGACTGCTACTGCTACTGTTACTGCTCTTCTATAGCTTCATTTCCTGAAAGGGGTGGTAAGTTTGGGGTGAGCTAATGAAAGCTCAATAAGTAATTCTCCTTTGCTCTGTTATGTGTACAAGAATATATAATGCATTATCCATAAAGAACTAGGATAAATGCTGATGTGCTAGCCAGTCAATAAATATAGAACTCAATATCAAATGATAGAAACTCAAATGATGAGCTATGAAATCTGTCTGATAATACACTTCTATGCGCTCAAAGAGAGCTGTGAAATCTTATGATCATTCATAATGATATAATATGATCAAACTATGATATCCAATAAGAGAAATCTGATGATCATTCATAATGATATAATATAATCAAGCTATGAAAATCAAATAAATGATAGTGATATCAAAACTGGTTGATGCACTCGGCTAGGGCCCGGCTACCCCCTGAGCTCGTATTCAGTTCCAGTTGGCTGTATAAATATCCAGTTCCCATTCGGGCTATATGAATATTTAGTTCCGGTCGGCTGTATGAATACTGCTCTGTGTACACTGTATAATAATCTGGACCCGAAGGTCATAACTGGACCCGAAGGTCGTAAATAGCATCAGATGGAGATGTGACTGAGCACAAATCCAGTACTAATAATATATTAGGATCATGCTACCTCCACGAAGAGTATAAATGTGGAACATAACTGGTTCTAGGCGAATCTGACGTAACAATAGTTATCTGAACTACGTTTACTAGGCTACTTCGAATAAATTGTCTAGCCCTCACGGCCCTAAGTACAAGTGTACAAAAGGAATCCATGCACAAGTGTACAAATCATGATCGAGATATATAACAGTCGAGCAATATCAATGTGGACTTGATGAACGTTCTGGTATATATGGAATACAACAAGTGATATATGAAAAACTGTTGACATGGCTTGGAATGTAACATAAACAGATATCAGAGATTACTTACTTTTTACTGTATCTGTCTAGAAGGTCAACCCGCCTTCTTCTTGTATCTGGGTATTCCTATGATTCAGGAAACCAATCTCAGTCTATACATATATATATATATGTCTAATTCAAGCTATTCATCAAATTTTATGCCTCTTTACTATTTTTATCTCTTTTACTAGAATAGACTTTACTATTGAATCCGGAATATCGAACAAAGTCGATTTAGGCTTTTGCGGAATTCAATTTGGACTAAAAAGGGCAAAACAGTCATTTTGCACTTTTACGGGTTATTATTTCTCGGGACCTCTTTTCGTAAATTGGACTCTACGGTTGAGTCCGGAATGCTCAGAATAATAAAAATCCACTATTCAATTAATTTATTCGAAGTCCGTTGGACTACTTTTCGATTTAGGGGCATTTTAGTAATTTCTCCTTTAAATAATTATTTAGTTCAAATATTATTTTATTTACTCGGGTCAATTCACAATTAACCCTAATTTATGGGTATAATTAAAATCTTACAAGGTTTTATTTACCGCCGCTAATTTTTCCAATTCCTATAAGTTTCCATTTTTTTTCCGTACGTTTCCATTTTAAGCCAATCATTGGATAGCTTCTCCTTTTCAACCAAACACTTCCCGAACTCAAATCTAAAATTTTACCCATATAATAATATTGTTAGGCAACTATCTGAATGGGTGAGTCAGGTCAGACTCAACCCGGTTTGGCCCGAATAAAATTACGAAACTCAGCCTAGCGGTTGTGTTTCCTTCCTGGATTATTTTTTTCTTCTTGATTCCAAATTAATCTAAAATAGTTTCTATGCTAAACAAAATCCCACAATAAATCTGATTATTCATACTTCTAAAAATTCAAGACTAAAGGTCAGTATTTTACCCCGTTGCTTCGCGTTCATTTAATCCAATCTGCTATGAATTTCTACACCCAACAGCAACCTGATATCTATTCGGTTTTGCTGCTGCTGTGCTCTTCTGGTTTGTTGTTTCTGCTATGGTCACAACAATACATACCTGCTGCACTCACGGCATCTCCAGGACCGAACCCTTATTGCAGCTGCTCCTACGGCCATCTCTCCGAACCACCTCACACCGAACAGCACCACTAAATCCCTCTGCCGTTACTGCCACGCACCACGCAGCACTACTGTTGTGCCATCTCCCCTTCCCTCTCTCTCAATTTTCTCACAATTTCACTCTCCGATCTATCACAGGAACCACATCAATCCCTCCAAACTTCCTCTAGGTTTTCCAATTTCATCCCCTCTCCACTGTGCTGTACCGTCATCCCTGCACTGCGCCAACACACATCAACTTTTCCCCCTGATGCTACTGCCCCTTTGTTCCAACGACAGAACACACACATACATGAATATATATATATAGATATATATATATATATATATATTTTCTCCTATTTCCTTTTGCTGAACTGTCACAAGCACCACTCATATATAAATATATTTTTCTTCATCACTTGCTGCCCTATTTTCTTCTGGTTTAACATCCACACAATGCACTGATCAGTAGCCACAGCCACTCACTGGTTTGCCGTTGCACAACACGCACAGATCTGCTGCACAGCCGTCTCCTTCTTCTCTCTTTTCTCTGTTTCTCTCTTTTCTTTTTTTTTCTCTTTCTTTATCCCATTGCACCGCCTCCCCTAAGGCAGCCCCCCTCTTCTTCTCCTTTTTTTTTTTTTCCACTGTTCACATGAGATACTATATATATATATATATATATATATATATATATATATATACCTAGCCACCTTATTTGACCTTACTTTTCTTCTTTTTCTTTTTCCCTTTCTCTCCCATCAGTTTCATGCCTCTTCATTTCCCCATCCGTTTCTCTTCTTTTCTTTTCTTTTCTTTTCTTTTTTTATTCTTTTCTTCTTCTTTTTTTTTATTCTTTTGTATGCTTATATATATATATATAAAATAAATCCATATTTTATTTTATATATATATATATACATAATACATATCCAATTATACTAATACCTCTATTTATATATTATCTCATATATATATATATATATATATTCTTGCATCTATTAAAATACATTACGCACGTAGATCGAGACATGTATTGGCCTACGTATATAAGTCTCCATACCGTTCGGGTTTATTTTGGTATTACTATTCTCGGCTCGGTTTACTCATACTTTTTCTTAATCTTGTAATTTTTTGAGATTATAACTTCGGTTAATTACCTCGGTAATCGTTCCCGTCACTGTATATTGCTCGTTAAATAATTCGATATATCTCGGGGTCTACTATTTTCGGTCTGAATCGGTCTTCGGTTTATTCTTGATATTATGATCAATGCTGAGTCAAAGCTCGGTATTATTATTTGACCTTTTTAAATAAAATGGAATTATATAAATTTATTCGGAACTTACGTTCGGTTATAACGGGTATTACGCTACTCGGCTCGACTTATCTCGATTTACGTGTACTCGACTGGGTCTACCTCGATTTAAGTGCCACATCCCGGGTCAGGGTATTACAATAATAATAATAATAATAATAATAATAATAATAATAATAATAAAATAAACAATAAAACAAAAAAGGGGGGAGAAATGGAGTGGCCAAGTTTTGAACCTAAGACCAAAGGATAAAAGAAAAATCTTACCCAAAAAGGATAGCCACAAGACTATCAGCACTTTTGTGCTATCATGGCCCCAAGATGAGTATATAACATAAAAACCTTTTGAGAAATTCATAAAATGAGATAAGTGGCTTTACCCCCTTGCACCACCACTCCAACCAAGGAAATTTCATGCAGCTCAACCCTCATGATGCCTCTGATCTTGAGTGTGTTGATGGCAATCAGACAAGCATAATTATAAGAATGTGTGTGTGCATGGCTGAACCACCTTATGAATGAGATTGTGTGAGTAGGGTTCAGCTAAAGATAGTGAGTTAGAGAGAAGAAGAAGAAGGAAAAAGGAAAGGGAAGAAAGAGAGGAGCCTTGTACTTGCGTGCATGGCAGCCTGAGAGGAGAAATAGAAACCTTGGAGCCACTGTGAAGGTAAGAAAAACACAAAGTTAAACTTTCTCTCTCAAAGATTTTTGTATTAGTTTCATGTTTTGACAATGTAGCATGCCTGCGTACCATTCATTGGTAATTTACAATACCTTTAGAGCACGAACATGGTTTGAAAGACCCCAAAACCCCACGTGCAAACCTCGGACCACCATTGATGGGCCTTAAGGAACAGGTCTGTATTGACCAAAACTAAACGAGGCTTGGTAGGTTGGGGTGTGAACTAAATGTTATGAGGATTTTAAATCTGCCAAAATTTTAACAAATAAACGCAAGATAAGAGAGAAAAGTGAACTTGCAGGTCACGGCCACCCAAATCAATCTCACCATTTGAGCTCCAACCTTGTTTGTTTTGGAATATAAAGCCTCACGATGATACAGTTTCAACAAGCCCAACCCCGTTGGTTTACAGCAAACAATGGCCATGAACCAGCCCATTATCCAAATCAAGCATAACCATTCAAAACCCTATATTTGATCTATCATAATCCATAAAACAATGCCAAGACCTTTCCTTGGCTCCCTAAAGAAGAATCAGACTGAAAATAGAACAAAATATGGCCTTAAAACTCATGAAATAGAAGGAGAAATTCTAGGGTTTCAACATGAATAGTAACTTCACGCTGAGGGAGACGATGAACAGTGTAACGGGTCGGTTATCAAGGTCGGATTCGGGTCAGGCTAACAGCATTAAATGGATCCTAATTGTAAATGGAATGACATCATTTCAATCTCAGTGGATTGACATCATTGTGACGTCATGATGATGTCACGAAACCGATTGAGCCGATCGGTTCACAGCCAAACAATACCAGCTCACTGAGAACCTAACTGAACCGGATGGCTTATTTTAAAATTTTTTAAAATTCTATTTTGACCCCCAGAACTTTCTGTTAATTTCAAATAGACCCAGAAAATTAATTAAAAATTGATTTTAAATCCTAAATTATTATGGAAAATTCCAAAACATCCTCAAGCCAAAAATTAGCCAAACGAAGACCAATTAAAATGCACAAATAGTCCAACCCAATGTTTTTGGGACAATCTGGACTCAATAGTAGAGTCCATTTTAGCAAACGAAGTGTTGAAAAATATGACACGTAAAAACATAAATTAGAAAAATACCTCTAGGCTTAAAATAAACTATAAGAACGCAAATCTAGATCCGGAAAAGCTTAAACCAATTATCTTTAACATTGTGGACCTAACGGTAACATCATTTAAAGGAAAATAAGACCCGGTAACAAACTAAAAAAAATGACTAACGCGTCTTCAAGACTTAATGAAGTTACGGGAGGAGGGTAATTGGAATAGGAAGAGATCAAAAAATTAACAGTTGAATTGTGTGATGCCTTAAACAAGAAATAACAAGATCTTGAATTGTGATTATAGAGACCCTGTTGAGGTGGATTTTCATTATAGATATAAATATCAACTCTTTTATGACTTTGATATCTGATGCCTTGTGAGTTTTCCATGCCATGTTAAGGTGGAGTTTTTATTATAAGATAAAAATATTGAATCCTTTTATGACTTTGATAATAAACACCTTGTGAGTTTTTCATCCCATGTTAAGGTGAATTTCTATTATAGATATAAATATCGAACTCTTTTATGACTTAAAAATAGACTCCTTCCATTTGATATCGATTTGAATGGCTCCTAATATATATTGCTATTTCCTTATAGCTTTGTTAATAGATACATTGTACCTAGTATATGTCTTAAATGACCTATTGATATCTATACTGTCTTCTCTCTGATTCAAGAAAATATTCTGTAAAATACTCATAACACTATACAATTTTTCTTACCAATCTCTGAACTATTTTGACTAAAGGCTAAATATAGAACTCTTATTTGAATAATTGAGATTGTTATTGATGTTATTGATTTTGGATATGATTTTGAGGTTTTGAATGAAACAACATTCTATGATTGGTCATTATTAAATAAATTGTGACTTTATCAAACCCTGTAACGGGGTATATTAGTGGCATTATCAAACATCAATCTCAGTCATCGAGGTTCTAATTTACTGGCCACAGAATCTTTTATGATTGGTCATTATTGAATCAATTGTGACTCTATCGAACCCAACCACGGGGTATATTGGTGGTATTATCGAATATCGATCTCAATCAGCGAGGTTCTAATTTGCTGGCCATAGAAGTGAAATTTTAATGATTTGAGCCTTTATGAATATCGAATTTGAACCATGATTGAACTATGATGTTGATTTTTAACTATGACTATTGTTATTGAAAATGACTTTGAACCGTAACTATGATCGAGTTACAATATTAAACTATGATGTTGATTTAACTAAGACTATTGATATTGAAAACGACTTTGAACCATGTTTGAATTACAATACTAATCATTGTTATCAAACTATGTTATTGATTCATTATTATGATTGTGCTATGTTATCGATTATTGATTTACGACTGTGATTAAACTGAGATTTATTGAAAATGACTTTGATACTAGTTTCCGATCTGTTATACTTTGATATTATGTATTCTAATTTCATATGAGTATAGACATTTCAGAATGTACTACATAGTAGTTTTGAAACCCTTGGCATGTTATGGAATACTCACTGAGCTGTCAAGCTCATACAGATTTTCATCCAATATATTTCATGTAGTTACTTTTGTTAATTATGGAATGTATATCGAATATAACGTTGGTAGATTTGAGAACTTACATCATGTACTTTTGAAGTTACTATGGAATATATATGAATGACTGATGTTGAATGGTATATTGGCTGCTTTCACAATAGAAAATGAATTTTATTCCACTATGTTTGATTAATTGGAAATGAGAAAAGTATTGTGATCATTGAAAAATGCCTCAGTGGCCGATCACGAACCCCTAATCCACATAGGCTGGATTCCGAGTCATGACATGTTACCCCTTTCATTCATAAAGTTTGCACTCTTGGCCCCAGTTTTAGTCCTCTTCATTTGTTAAGGAGCAGTCACAGTCTTCTTTTTATCTTTTTTTTGGGCTAGTGCATTTTTGGTCCTCTCGAAGATTTTGGCACAGTTCACCACCCCGTTGTAAGTCAGAAGCTCAAAAGGCTCAATTTTACACTTGATACTGTCCCTCAGGCCATTTTCAAGCTTTTTAGACTTCAGGTCCTTAGTGGCAATGGCGTGGGGCTGAGAAGCGAGCCAGTTCCATAAACTTGTCCTCCTATTCCTCAACAGTCATGCTTTCTTGTGTGAGGGTTACGAACTCCACTATCTTCTAGTTCCTGGTTGATTATGGGAAATACTTGTCATAGAATACCTCTAAGAATCGTGCCCAGGTAATTGGTGGTTCTCTTTCCTTTTTCAGGAGCCACCAACTGTATGTTGCATCCTTAAAAGTGAAAGCAGTAAATAAGACCTTCTGCTCCTTAGTACAGGGTAGGACTGTGAATATATGCTCCATCTCCAAGACCCATGCCCCAGTGTCAATCATTGATGCAAGCCCATCAAACTTAAGAGGTTTAGAGCTTTGGAACATTTTGTGTGTCGTAATGTTTCTTGCTTCCGCAGGTTGTCCCTGGTTTTAAGGTGGCCGAGGATTTGGCGCCTGTTGTCGAGCCCCACTCTGGGCTTGAACACTGCTCATAGTTCGAGCCATTGTTTCTAGGATATATTCGACCCTATCTAGCCACTCATCGGGGTTACTCGCATTCCTTCAAGTGTTTACCATCGTCATTGTTACGAAAGGTAAACATTTTGTTAGTTCATCTTCATATGCTATAACACATAAGGTTCTATCTATTTACCTTATAATTTAAGATTTAAGATTTTCATTAATCATTTTCTAATTCTAATGGTGGGTTCTATAGCCTACGTTTACTTCTAATCTTCAAATTTTATCACTTTTACTCTATCGTGAGTCCCATACCTCGCCTTCATATCAGGACATATACTCCAAGACATATATTTACTCTATTACAGGTCCCATACCCCGCCTTCATATCAGGACATATACTTACTCTATTACGGGTCCCATACCTCGCCTTCATATCAGGACATTTACTTCACTCTATTGCTGGTCCCATACCCCGCTTTCATATTAGGACATTTACTTTACTCTAATGCGAGTCTCATACGATCATGTTAACTGTTTTTGGACCATTTTTTTGTGAGGATTCCATTTCTGGTATTACATCAAAGATTAGATCAGTTTAAGACCATCGAATTAGAAGTTGTAATCGGTGCTCTGGTGGAGCCCGACTTCACAGTGATATTTTCATTTTTTATTTCGTTAGTTTTCAGCTACTGTTTTGACTCTATTTTACTTTTAGAAGCTTGGGGAACATTTTCTCGTTCCTTAAATAAGGAAAATTTCATTCAAAGGTGCCCATCCGATTCTCTCTCTCTACGACTGTAATAAGCTATTTCTCTATTATCTCTTCACCATTTTTGGTGATTCAAATTGCGACATGCTCTATTTTCGATGCTCGTTCGAGCCATGTGCTTATTTTGAAGCTCAGTTCATCATGGGTTCAAAATCCAGATTCACCAGTTCAGGTTTATGATTTCCTTAGGGTTTCTAGGTCTAAATATTATCATTTCTTTCCTATATTCTTCTATTTTCAGCTTATAAGACATGTAAGAAATTAAATATCCATAAAACGAACTTTAAAATATAGGAATTGCCAAAAGAGAAATTCATCTCTTACCTTCAGTGTGGTTGTTTCTCTCTCTCCTGCTCTTGCATGCTTCCTCTAAGCTCCTTCACGCCAGTTCTGAGACTTTAGCAAGTCCCCTCTCAGTGGCTTAGGTGCAGCATATGTACATGCACACACATGTACATATATGCACTGTCACGACCCCCAAACCCACCCTATGCGGATTTAAAACCCGTGACCGACACTGTCACTCGAACAGGCCGTACAAAATCAAATGAATTACATAGAATGATAAATAAATTTTTCTTTTCTTCATATCAATAAATCATTAATCATTGAATCATTAAAAGCAGAAGCTACAACAAATGCAATTCATTCAATAACCATCTCCCCATCAGTTATTTATAAAATTTGCTTCAAATAAGATCATTACCTTCACTATTCATCACGAGTCATCAACATTTATATACATATCATATATGTATCCACAAAAGTACAAAATATATTTTCTACAATCTAGATTATCATCAGTCCTCAAAAACATCATATGATTACCTACACGATTTCACATCACATCCAACCCAAATTTTGATCAAAGATTTATCAAATTCACACCTCATCTATTCTGTATAGGCCTGTTATCTCCTTGCTAAGTCAATTACCTGAAATATGTTGGATAAATCCATATGAGTTTCACTAAGCTTGTGAGTAATTCCTGCATCTTGTCACAGGTTTTACAAGCCAGAGTTTTGCACAAAATACCACGGGCACCAAGTTTTTCAAACAGATAGCATAAATATATATTAGGATAACTTAAAACATGATTGAAGATACGTACCAGTTAACATGATAACAAATGATAGTTACACATGATACGATGCGTTTAAAATATGAGTTCAAATAACGGATAACAGACACATATGATACACATCCATGAGATCCACAACAAGTTAGAGCACCCTGTGGGTAAGTCTTACAAGAGTCAGAGCGCCACATGGGTAAGTCTCAAGGAGTCGGAGCGCCACATGGGTAAGTCTCGTGTAGACATAAGAATAGAGTCTGAGCACCATGTGGGTAAATCTCAATGAGTCAGAGTGCCACACGGGCATACCATGTGGGTAAGTCTCAAAAGAGTTAGAGCACTACATGGGCACACCAGCATGTGGGTAAGTCTCAATAGAGTCGGAGCGCCACATGGGTAAACATCAGAACAGACATAATCAAATACAAAACATGTACATTTCATATTTCATAGGCAAAACTGGATCACACAAATCATTTTTCTCATTAAAGGGGTGCCATGGTTTACAGATGCACTTCAAATCAGTATATACATGCCATTTCAAAATATGGATATAAAATCATGAATAGTAGATAAACATTTGAGCAAATATAAAATATTTAGGCATGTTTCAAGTAAAAGATAAACCACTAAACAAGATATAAAGTATCTTTGATTCAGGATACAAGGTTACTCACTTCAAACCTCTAGTCAGCTATGTTAACTCATTTTCCTTTATCTGTAGCTCCTAAATCATAAGTCACATAGACATAACCATGTATTAGAACATAATCAAGACATTTTTATTAATTACTTATGATTTTATAGCCATAGAATTTAAGTTGGGTCCTGCATTCCGTTTATAATTTCATTTAATAGCTCAATAATTGTTCAGGACATAATGGGTTTTATCTCAATTGTCGTGTCATATTTTTTGAAATTTATTTAGGCTTAACGGATCTCACTATTGAGTCTGAAATGTCCAAAATAGTCAATTTAGACTACCTTTCGTATTTAATTGATTCCGGGTACCATTAGGGATAAAATGGTAATTTCACATTTTACGTGTCCTTTTTTTGAGATTTAATTTCACAAATCGGACTCCATCGTTGAGTTCAAAATTCCCAAAAACATTGGGTCACACTATCGTTTCATTTTATTTCGGCATCGTAGCTATTTTATCAAATTAATTTAGTTTAATTTATTTAATTCCTTTATTATATATTATATATATATATATATATATATATTTAGGTAGTACTTTTCACAAAGTGCCTTAGTGGCATAGTAGCTGACCCACTTGGCTTAAGAGATACCCTTCCACGTGCAACAAGGTTCGAGTCTCAGGGCTGGCACTCGGCATATTCTTTTCTGGTTTTCGTTAAACCAAATGGTGCACAATGACCCAATTCATGGATAGGCTATCCCCTATACCCAATTCATGAATTACTATCCTTGTAACCAAACATAGCATTTCATTTTTAAATTAATCCTAAAGCTGCGTCGTTTCAATTAAATATCTAAACCCATTTCATTTCGAGTTGAGGCCCGACCCGACTCCGACCCATAACCCTACACAAATAGTCTTCTTCTCCGGCCAACTTTCGGCGTCTTCTCCGGTGGAGTTTCAAGCTAATTCTAACGAGATTAAATTCTATATTTCTCAAGGATTCCTTCTATGGTTTCCATTTTCAGCTTTGCTGCTAGGAAATACACGAACTAGGGTTTCACAGTTGGGCTCTGGTGAGAGCCCGACTTTCTAGCGACACCTATTCCTCCTATTTCATGGTGTTCTAGACACTATTTTTCTTCATTTTTCTTCTTGTCCATTTTTGGAATTGAGGGGAACATTTCCCCGATCCCTAAATCACTCAAATCTTTCAAAAATCCTCACCACCCGAAATATCACCAAACCGACAACTCTTATTTTCTCCCTCATGTCTCCACCAAATTACTCTCGATTTTTTCCTAAATTCATCATTTTTAATATACTTTTGGACCCAATTTTAAAACAATTCCAAATTGATAAATTTCGAAGTAAAAACCTTATCTGCCTTGGCTTCCTGTTTCTCCCATCTTTTTCTCCTTCTTCTCTTTCTTTTCCTATCTCAATTTTTGCTACAACTTCGTTTCTCTCTCTCTCTCTCTACTTTAATTTCTCTCTCTACAGCAACACATAATTCACACCACTTTAGGTCGGTTAAATATATATTGATCAATTTGGTCGACTAATGTATATCTCCACACACTTGTTACAACTCTCACACTTCCACATATACATAGGTGCTGACTCACCTTATATATCTTTCACTTCTTTTCCAGCTATATATATATATATATATATATATATATATATATATATAACACCTCACACAAATTGCACATATATATACACCATACTTATTTTATATATATATATCTATATATACACATACATATACAACATACCTTATGAATTATACATATATATACATATACAGTAAACACTCCACACTTTTATATATATATATATTGATTCATGTATATATATATATATATGATTTGTCACGACCCGAAATTCACCCTCTGCGGATCCTAAATCGCGACCGCTGCCCTTCGGCCCGAAGGCCTTAGGGCAAGGCTTCACGTGAGCAACGATGCCAAACGGCTCTACGATAGGGCCAAAATTGAAAAATTACGGAAGCGTGAAAAACTTTTTTCTTTTTGCACACCCACTCGGTACCGTCGCTTCTTCTTCTTCTTCTTCTTCGGAGCGGTAAACAAATAATGTACATTCAGAGCATACTAAAAATTTAAAGTTATAAATTTTACATATCCGTTGCCTCTCGGGCTTAAGTACATATTAATCCAAAATTTACTACATCGAAATTTGACCAACTACGGGTCCTAGTACTTCCAAAATTCCTAATCAAAATGGAGCTGCCAATCTCCTATCCTCAAATTGGGCAAGGCTCCCAACCATCATCATCACCTGAAAAATGTTAGGGAATAGGGTGAGCTTCGAAAAGCCCAATGAGTAATTCCAGTACTTTGTAATGGGTTTCAACTAGTAGTGGGTTAGTTCAAGAGAGACTTCATATAGACATACACTACCAATTGTACATATACTTCAGATACAAAAATATAATTCTTCAAAAGAATAACATGAAGCATACAAGGCATTCAAGCTAGGCACATACTTCAATAATCACAGGATACAAGAATCTTCAAATCACGTTGCATGATGCATTTTTAGAGCATTCAATAAAGCACTTAATATGCAACGAAATTTATAAACATGTGTAGAGTGGCCATTTGAAGACCAAAGAAATAATTTGAAATCCTTTCCGTGAAAATAGAAGGATGTAAAATTTCTTCTTCTTCAAAACTTCAAAGGGTTATATAAAAACCCGTTTCAGATAAATGGGGGTTTAAAACCTGCTACCATTTCTGAAAACATTTGTCATCTTTTCACTTTGATTAGGAGAATCTGTTTCGAACCAGATTCCAGTCTTACTTCTCGTGGAAATATCTCATGCCTAGGGGGTTAGATTCTACTATTGGGCATTCTTCATGTCAATTGAGTTCCGAAGGAATCCCAATACCATTACTTGGTGCTTATGCACAATTATCTTGCAAAAACATGACTTCTTCATAAAATGCTTTTTATGAGCATTTAAAAAAAACATGACTTCTTCATTGGATGTTTTTCAAAGAGCATCGAAATATGACTTCTTCAAACAAATACTTTTTATGACATTGAAACATGATTTCTTCAAATATAAGCTTTTCATGTGCATTTGAAACATGACTTTTCAAATAGATGCTTTTCATGTACAGTTAAAAACATGGCTTCAATAAGAGAATAAATCTTCATGTGTATTCAAAACACGGACAATTTAACAGGGTTTTTAAATATTTGGACGAAAATACCTAAAACATTTGACATAAGAGCTTTAGGAATTTAAATCAGGATGCACAGGAATTTATTAAAGCATAGACAGAATAAAAACATTTAATTCAGGAGGCATTTAATAAAACTGACAATTACATGGACATGCAGAAAATAAACGTATCATTTGTCAGAACTATCAAGAAGTAAATTTGCATTCCATGTTAGAATTTATAAATAATTACGATAGAACGTTGGATATAAAGCATATAAATACGAGAGCTTAGACTTTGAAAATACTGTAGATATTTTAAACATGAAAACACTTAAGAACATTTAACTTCGATTTACTTTAGAATCCATGGAGATTAAAAACCTCCACTTCAAAGTACAGGATTACTCACCTTGATTCCCCCAGTCAGCACTACTGGTGGCTTCCCCTTTTCCCTTATAATTCCTAAAAATCAAGTTCATCAAGAATTTAATTAATTCCTCATTTACTTCAAATCATCTCTAATTTGATGCTTTTCATTTAATCTTAGACTCGACGTATTCCAACTTCCTAGGATTGGTCTCACCAGTCTACTCATGGTAACTTAATGAGTTTTATTTTTCATGTGACTTATTTTTCTGTACCTATTTGGTAATTTGGACCTCACCGTTGGGCTCAGAACGTCGAAGAAAGTTAATTTAAACTTTCTCAGCTTTTTATTTGGCTTTAGGCATATGCAGGGGCAAAATGGTAATTTAATTTTCTTGCCCGGACCTATCATGGCCCTCAAAATATTTTACATATCTTATAAGTAAATTTTTAAGTCTTTTGGACTTCGTTTGGTATCTGCTTTTGATCATCAGTCATTTAAATTTTATGACATTCTGACCCCGAATCATTATTTAACCATGTATACAAGTTTGCTAATATTTGGGCTTCTATTGGTGTCGATTTCGTCCAATTTGAACTTCATTTGGGCTTCGTATTGTATTAGGGGCATTTTGGTAATTTATGCTTTAACGCGTCTTAATTTTTTGGATTCTCATTTTGTGAAACAGATCCCGCCATTGGGTCCAGAACGTCCAAAATTGTAAAAATACACTATTCATTTATTTTATTTGGACTTTGTTTGACTCATTTACTGTCCGAGGGTAAAATAGTAATTTTACCTAATTAATAAAATAATTAAATAAATTATTTTATTAATTATTTATTTTTCCAGGGGCTTATTTGAATTGATTCTTAAAAATCTGGGCCTTAGTAAAATTTTCCTAAATAGTGGGGGCTAAATTGCAATTCTTTAAACCAATTAAAATACACCAAAGGGTTCAGTTGGTTTGTAACTGAACCGGTCCACTGTTTTACTGAACCAACCAGCTCGGCCAGTTCACTGCGTAATGCTAACGTCATGATGATGTCAGCCCTACATTTTTAAATTTAAAATCCTTTATCCAAACGACGTAGTTTTATTTAATCCATTTATGTGACGGGTCGGGTCCTGACTAGAAAACCCAGATCCGACCCGAACCGACCCATCCACTGTTCATCTTCTTCCTCATTTCTTCCCCCGTGTTGCCCTAATTTCCGATTTTAAATCTTTTCGATTTTGTGATGTTTTAGCCCTCTAGCTCCACTGCTTTCCACCCCAAATGATTTCTGGGAGCCCAATGGTTTATTTGGCATTCATTGGAGGCACTAAATCAAGCTTAAAGGGTTCGGTCTGAAATTGGATAACTGGACCTGCAACTTTAACATACCAGTCCTTTTTTGGACCTTGTGGCCTCTTGCTTGGTCTGTTGTGATCTTAGGCTCATGTAGATTCATCACCCAATTACAGAATTAGTTTTTGTGGTCGATTTGTGAGTTTGGTCTCCAAGTCCCGAAACTGCAAGTCAGATTTTGGAGGGCTTTTTCTAGGCTTCTGGGTCGCGGCATGGGATTTTTAGAACCCTACTAGGGTCTAGATCAGGTTTAGATCATTAAGGATCAGTTTGGTGAGGGTCGTTTCAGACCTGCACCACTAAGGTCCATCCATGGCGGTTTTTCATTGTTTTGGGGTTTTCAAGCCTATCTGACCCTCCCAGTTAACTTATAACAATTCCTAGGTCTCACAATAGCTCATACATGCAGTTTATATGGCCTCAAATGACTGAAAACAGTAAGCAAAAGAAAAGGAAATGTTCTGGGTTTTTGGCATTTTCCTTGGTAAACCACTGCTCCCTCATTCATGGCTCAGTCCTGATTTTTGGCACCTCAGACCTCAGTTCCAGTTGTGAGCCTCTCGGTCCTTCTCGTTTATACACCTCCATGGAAGCACCATGCACACACCATGGACATACACACTTGTTTCTCTCTCTAGGTCTCTCTCTCTAACAGACCTTACTGTAGAACGCACAGGCAGTTTTCTGATTTTCCTTCCCTCGGTGGAGGATGTAGCATACATATTTTTTTTTTTGAGGGTCCCCAAGGTGCATAGTTCATATATGAATATAATATTGCATACATATACATATACATATACATATACATATATGTATACACTTATGGGCCCAAGTGTGATCATGTGGCTGATGTAACACCCCGACCCAATGACGTGTCATAACGAATACGAGTGTGAATATTGATATGCAAACTTTCAGTAATTAGGCAGATTATTAATAATAACAATAATAATAATAATAATAATAATAATAATAATAGTATAAGAAAAAAAATATAAAATATAATAATATTACATGTACAATACATAAAATAAAATATAATACTACTAATAAGATTAAAATAACATAAAATATGCATATATATATATATGTATATCTAAACCAACACATGAAATGTACATAAATACTTAACATATGTACATAAGATACCAAGTATAATTATATTTAAATACGGTTGCCTCATTGTATATATATATATATATATATATATATATATATCAGTACATGTATCTATATATATATATAAATACATAATTAAAGAAAGTAAAAGAAAAAGAGAAAATGAGGGTTAAAGAGAGAGAGTGAGTGGCTGCACTGGAATTGCAGCTGTTCTCTATATGGGAAAAAGGATAATCAAGAGTAGAACCAGTAGCTGTGAGGTGTACACCATGCAACCAGTACCTACGGCAAGTGGCAGACCCCAATCTCCACCAAGCTGCATGCAACGACATGTGTTGCCCAATGCAGAAAAATATATATGCTTAAAGGTCTCTGAAACACTAAATTAGAAGAGAATTAGAAGCTGGGGAAGAGAAAGAAAACTGGCAAAAAGAAAAGGGCAGATTTCGGGAAAATACCATTTGACAAAACAGGTAAATTTAGATTGAATTTTATTCCTTTACGTTTCAAATTTTAAACATGCAACTATGATATGTTAAACTACATAAGATCAGTTTTACATTGCAAAAAGAATGAGCAAAAA
The DNA here is from genome assembly GCA_008638375.1 of Nyssa sinensis. Lineage (NCBI taxonomy): Eukaryota > Viridiplantae > Streptophyta > Magnoliopsida > Cornales > Nyssaceae > Nyssa > Nyssa sinensis. The sequence goes on along the minus strand of CM018043.1, from coordinate 33,748,666 downwards.
TAGTGAAGAATCGAGTGAGAAAATCTGAGCTACAGTTGGAATAAAATTTTGAAACGTGGGTGCAGGTCTGAAATTAGTTGAACCAAACCTGGATTAGTGTCTTGGGGCTTAAACTAGACCTCATTAGGGTTCTTAAACCACTAACCCGCGACCTCGAAACCTAAGGAATGACCCCTAAGAACTTAGTTGCAGGTTTTGGTCGTTTAACCCAGTTCTTGTTTTAGACCTGTAAACTGATTTGTAAGAATGGAAATCAAACCTCCATGTTATAAGAGAAACGTAGCACCAAACCACGTTAAAAATGGTTGAGAAATAGAGGTTATTGCTGAATTATCCAGTTCGGCTACCATGACTTAAACCGAGCAACTAGGTTAGTTTTAAAGTTCTAAATGGATGCCAAGATGAACCTTGAGATGTTAGGAACATTCCCAATTGAAAACAGTAGCAAATAATCAAACCAAAGCCTACGAAATTGAAGGATTAGAAACTGAGAATTAGGGCAACACTGGTAAAGTCGTGAAGAAGACGACCGAGTCGACTCGCTCTTTGAATCGAGTTAAGCGGGTTAACTCAGGACACGTGTTTAATAACAGAGGGGGCCACCGCATTATTTAAACGGCAACGTTTTGGGTTGGTTTTAAAAATGTTAAATGGGTAGGGCTGACGTCATGATGACGTCAGCATTGCGCAATAAACCAGATTAGTTCGGTTGTAACTAAATCGGTTCAGTTAAAATGAAACTGAACCCTTTGGTTCAGTCCGGAAGTTAGGGAAATTGTAATTTGACCCCAAAACTTTTATAAAATTCCACTGTGGCCCACTTTAAAATAAATTAATATTAAATTAATAATAATATTTAAATACCAAAATTATGAAATTGCCCCTAGTCCTCGAACAAGTCAAACGGAGTCCAAATAATATAATTGAATAGTGTATTTTAACTATTTTGGACGTTCTGGACCCAACGGTGGGGTCCGTTTCATGAGACGGGACCCCGAAAAATTAAGACACGATAAAGTGTAAATTACCAAATTACCCCTAATGTGGCCGATGTCCAAATAAGAAAAGTTATTAGTGTATTCTTATTGTCTTGGGCCTTCTGAGATCAACAGTGGGGTCTGATTCACGAGACGGGACTCCGAAAAATATGACACGTGAAATGACCAAAATACCCCTAAGCTACCCAAAGCCAAATAAAAAGCCAAGAAGGTCTAAATTGACTTTCTTCGACGTTCCGGACTCAACGGTGAGGTCCGTATTACGAAATAAAGTACGATAAAATATGATGCGTCAATAAAATAAGACTCACGATAAGACGTTAGGACGTAATACGATTTAAGCATAATTAGAAACCTCAATAAGAGATATTTGAAGTACATTGAAGTTAATAGATTATTGTGAATTGTTTCTAGGAACTACAAAGGGAAGGGAACAACCAACTAACAGTGCAAACCCAGGAAATCAAGGTGAGTAACCCTACATTTGAAGTGGAGATTTTAACTCCACGATTTGAATGCTGTTTTAAACTTCAAAATGTTTGAAGCATTTTATGTTACATTCCATATTTCACGATTCATGCTTTAAATATTCTGATCTTTTATAAATCTTATCACGACATGCTCAATGAATGATTTCCATTACTGTCTTCTTGAAAAGCATTTAGCATGTCTATATCTCCTGAAGTTCTTACTCTTCATATGTGAAATACTCTTGAATAGTATTTATTTAAAAAAGCCATATGACAATGTTTTACCAGATAATAATAAGCACAGAGGTAGAGTTGTGAGTTCTACGGAACTCAACGGACCTATCATGTGCATCAGCACAGAAGTAGAGTTGTGGGTTCTACGGAACACTTCGGACCTATCATGTGCATATGCCTGGTAGCAGGATCTGATCCCACAGGCAATGAGATATCTCCACGTATACGTAAAACGGGAGTCTGGTTCGAAACAGATTCCACCTAATGAAAGTGAAAAGATGACAAATGTTTTGGAAATGGAAGCAGGTTTTACCCCTATTTTCATTATGCATGTTATATGTTTTGAAAGCAATGTTCTTGAAAATGGAAGAAGGCTTTGACCCCCATTTTTACTATGCATGCTTACATGCTTTGAAATGCATATACTCTATTTATGAAATGTTATTTAGTTTGAATATTTTAAATGTTTCAAAGCTACCTTTATGAAAAGTGCATGTACTCTATGTTCAAAATGTATGAGCAATTGGTAGTGTGTATTTTATAAACTCTCATGTGCGAAACCACTGCCAATTGAAAACCCATGACAGATGCAGGAATTACTCACTGGGCTTTTCGAAGCTCACCCCATTCCCTAAATTTTTACAGGTAATGATGATGACTGGGAGCCTTGCTCCATCTTGGGATGACGACTAGTGGCTCCATATAAATAGGAACTTTTGAAGATACTAGAACTTGCAATAGGTTAGATTTTGATGTACTAGGACCCATAGTTGGTCGAAACTTTTGGATGTAAAATATTTTGGAGATTTTGTACTTAAGCCCGAGGGGCAACCGGATATGTTATGTATGTATATAAAACCTTAAGTTTTAGCATGCTCTGTTTATTATTATATGTACCGCTATGAAGAGTGGCAATATTAGATGGATGTGTGACAGACTTTAAAAAGAAAAGAAAAAGTTTTTCACTGCTTCCGCAATCACAGGTCTCATAGTCATCTGATATTGTTGCTTATGTCTCGCCTCGCCCAAAGGCTCCCGAGCCTGAAGGCGGCGGTCACGATCCGAGATCCGCACAGGGTGGGTTTCGGGTCGTGACAGCTGATACAGAAGTTGAGGTGGGCTAATGTGGGGTGACTCAGGTAATGATGAAGGATTTGCATGTATGGCCATTGGCTAGTTTGGGAGGCAGCCTAGGATAATTCAGAGTTATATACCATTCTGTTGTATATATAGGCACAAAGATGTTGGCAGCCAACCTGGTAACTTTTTGGGTGCCAAGTGCTTGCTCATTTCAGTCAAGGGTTCAAGTCCCCTTGACCTCTCTTTTGGGTATTTTTCCCCATTTTGGGCTTAGGCCCTGTTTGGCTGCGTAGAATTTCATTTTGGCTATTTCCATTGTATTTTCCTTTCTGCTGCTCCTTTTTCGACGCGGTTTCTTTCGAGGGTTTCGTATTTCAGTTAGCCTCGATGCCAAGGGCCCTGTGTCGCTTATTATTTATTTGGGATTTCTGTAGCTAGTTAATTCGAGTTCTGTCAGTATCAAAACGACATCATTTTTACCTAATTAATTAGTAATTAGGCCCGGGAATTACACCCTCTTTTCTGATGCAGTTAATTATTTTATCGGTCTATCGTGACCATCCAGGGATTCCCGATTAATCTTTATGATTATTCTTTAAGTCGGTGCTAATTAATAATTAATAAATTATTTATTAATTAAACAGGGTCGGGGTGTTACATGATTCATGTAGATATATATATCATCTCATATATATATTCACATAAAATAATAAGGGTGTAAGAAGGGTTCGATGGTAGGTTGCCATTTCGGTTCTAAGTGTGCCGACATTTGGCTTACCGGAGCATGTGTATATATTTGGTATGACACGTAACATCCATGTGTTTCAACCTCGTTGGCTTATTTTGAATATAAGTCGTTTCCACTTTTCGGGTCTCGCGATCAAATCCCGTGGCCAACATTTTTGGCTTTATTATTTTATGGCTTCTATTTTTCTCGTGTTATTTTATGGCTTTTATGTGTCTGGGCTAATTTTAAATAATTATTACCATTTAGTAAATTAATTCCCGTTAATTGGGTCGGGTAGTTATATGCACACTTCACTCACTCTCTCTCTCTCTCTCTCTCTCTCTCTTCCTTCTCTCTCTCTTTATAGGCTGAATCATAGCCTTTTTAGGGCTGTCCTTTGCAGCTTCTAGGGCATGTTCTGGGTAGTCACTTCTCCTCTTTTTCCTCTTTTTCTCCCAACAAGTTACCTCTTTTTATATTGATATATATATATATATGTATATAGATGCATATATATTCATATGCATGTACCAACACACTCACATAGTGTGTGTCATCTTTTCCCATCATGTGCAAGTCACATGATAGTTTAAATCATTTTTCCGTCATCCCTCCTTATTTTCCTTTCTAAATATGTAAACATATGTCTACACACATGATTGCGTGTATTTGGTTCCCTTTATTAATATAGTTCACGTAATGTATAATACAATTTTCTATATTTTTATTTCATTTTTCTTAGTACCTTATGTATTTATTTCATAATTTTATCTTTTTTTAATTAATTAATAAATAATTATTTTATTTATTAATTCTCTATATTTGGGATAATATCATCCCATCACTTTGTATTGGTGATGTATTGTTACTCAACTTATTTAGTTTTATTGACCTACCTTAGGTCCATTTGACCCATGATTAGGTTAGCTTTTGATTTCAGTTGAGGTCATGTCCTGACATAGTATCTTAAGGAACTTGAAAATGTCCAATCTTGTGGTAATTTTTCTTGTTTTATCTTAACGACCTTATTTTTATAGAGACGGATGTTACAAAGTAGTTAAAAGGATTAGACAACTGTGTTAAAGTAATGATTGAGTTAAACTATTGAGTATTTGAATGAATATATTTTATAAGAAATTATATTATTTTAAATCATATTTGAGTGGTAGTGTGAGTTGTTAAGAGGAGCTGAGTGAAATATTGTTTTCACCATTGAATATTAAATTATGTATTTAGCAATGTTATATATTATTAAAGTTATATTATCTACATAATTAACAGATATATATATATATATAATAAAAACAAATAATTATTTATTTTAATATTAAATATATTATCAATATTTTATATATTATATTTATTTTAGAGACAAATGACATATCGAATATTTTAAAAATAAATGAAGATAATACTATAAATTAAGTCGATAACATGATCGTAATACTATAAAAAACATGTTTAATAGTCTTTAGTATAGAACAATCTTCAAGCACATTTGGAATTAAGTTGTCTTGGTATACTATTTCATTAAGTGCTATTTAGAGATTAGATGTGTACTTAAATAACTCTAAATCAATTAAGTACTTAAATAAATTATAAATCAATTAAAATTAATTAGATAGTTAAAAATTAAAAAAAGTAAATTACATTGATATTTTCTATTTTATCTAATAATCTAATAATTTTAAAAATTTAATCAATGTAACTATTAAAAACAAACATGAAGAGATGTCACTCTAATTTACTCAAAACCAAAAGTAAACCATCGAACTAGTTAGCTTATGAAAGAAGGGGAAAAAAAAAAAAAAAGGGAGAGAGAAACGGTCGGCTTGGCTATGTGACACTTGGCGTAACGTGAATAAAGTGTGGACGACTGAAGATCACCCGCAGGTGGTGTAATGATACCCGCTTTGGTGTCACGATGGCGGTGCCGCTACTGCCCCGAAACTATCATTTTCTTAACTGTTCCGTGAGCAACCCATCACACACGCAGAGGAATCAGAACCATATAATATAAAATATTTAAATATATAAAAACGGACATACATACATCAAAGCTTGCAAAGGGAAAAGAAAAAGCCGAAGAAAAGAAGATTCTCATAATTGATCCGAGTCTTCTCAGTTTCTCATTTGATATTTTCTTATACAATGAGATGACATAGAGACATATATATGTATATATATATATGTATCATATCCAGATGGTGAAGGCACTTTTACTTTAGGGTTTACTAGTTGCTATCGGTTCATTAAAATGGTCTCTATGTTCGTTTCGGACTTCACAGGTAATGACTTAATCTCTATTGTTTTACTTTAATGGACTCTTTTGCTTTGCTCTTTTCTATCCTTTGTTTGTTGGCCAATGGGTTCGTAATTCATACTTATTTTCTCTTCTGATTTGTCTTTGAGATCACGTACACTTTCGTATATGAGATCTAAAAGTTACTCAATTTTTGAAGCTTTAGTTTAATTCTTTTGGCAATGATCAGGTGGATTTATAAATGTTATAGTGCTCTGATTGGTTGTTAAGAAAATGTAGGAAATGAAACCAGAAAAAGGAACAAATTGGGAAAACATGTGGGCGCCCAAGATAGTTTAATTCAATTATTTGGCTTATTTGATATCAATTGTTTTTTTTTTCCTTTTTCAATTTTTATGACGAGGAGACAAAAGGAACAGGAAATCGAAGCATGATACAACATTTTCGTGGAGTTGAGATCAGTTCCTTTTTTTTTTTTACTCTTTAATAGAAGCGGGAAAAGCTTTTACGCGAATGTGAACATATTGTGAATTTTGAAAGTGATTAACTCTGCTCTTTCTTTGAATTTCCTATTGTAAAAAAAGTTAATTGTTTTTGGAGGTCACTTATGACTTATGGCAACCAATTGGGTAAAATGTCTTTACCTTATCATCTTATCTGTGTACAGCCTAAGGTGGAGCTGTCTGATGTTCTGCAAAATATCTGTAGAATTGCTATTTTCAACCAATCACGTGGCTTGCCGTTCAAAGAAATTAAATGTTTGTCAAATAAACTTTGATAATAACTGGAATTCTATGGAAGCTGAATAATTATGCTAGAATATTGTATGTTGGTGTTGGTTGCCATGTCCAATATATTTTGGTTAAAGCATATCTTTTCTGGTAGTATTTCTTTGAATGAAAGCTGTCTATTTTCTCTTATATGGAGTCCATGTATATATGCATTTACTGTTATGTAAAGACTCCAGATATCATGTTCATCTGAAGGCAGTTATCAATTCATCCTGTTAAATGCTTTTAGTTTTGGCTCTCTGCTTCCTCCTTTGGGTTCTTTAGTGAAATGTTATGATTGCGTGTTCCTTTTGTTCGGCATTGTCGAGACTTTGATATGCTTTCATGCAGACAACTTTGTAGTTTAGGCTTATTAAACGACACTGGCTAATATGAAATGTTGGTCTCTTTGATGACTCAAAATCAACACCGCAACATTTAATTTTTAAATATATTCATTTTGCTCGCTAGTATCATCCTCCTGCAAAATTCATTATCGGTCCCCCTTTCCCCCCCCCCCCCCCCTCCCCTCAACTTCATGGCAACACATCTATGCATCCCTATCTACAGACGGGATACTTAACACATCAATTACAGCACTGTGACCCTCCCAGGGAACTATCGGGCCTGGCATTCAATAGCTCAAGTATTATATTCTGTTTAGGAGGTTCACTAACCTTATTTTTCTGTTGTTATTATTCTAACCTTCAAATTAACCTTAATCTTTTGTTATTTGCAGAGTAGGGTGTGATATGAAATTCAATATCATAGTTGCTGCTTTAAGCGTTGCTGATTTCTATCGTTGATGCAGGCTTAATTCGACCCGCTCTACTAGTAAATGTATGTTAAGTTGTATCTTGTAACAGGAGAGTTGTTGATTTTCTGCTGCCTGCCTTCTTTGTATGCAACACATTTCTTGTCTATTGCTGCATCATTCACTATATCTTGTAACAGGAGAGTAGTTGATTTCTTGGTGCCAGCCTTCTTTGTATGCAACACATTTCTTGTCTATTGCTGCATCATTCACTGCATTAGTCCTTTTCTTGTTCTGTAAGTAATATTTTTCGGTGCTGTAAAATTTGCACTCGTATGGGATTGTGAGGCGCTTTAGAGTTATAATTAATTAACTAAAATTAATTTAATCAACTAACTATCCCTTAGTCTCGTGGAGACTCAAAACACTGAAAGACTAAACACACACATCTTACAAATGTACCTAACATGAATACATGACGTGCATGTGTGTTTATACCTTATAATACATCTGAAGTAATAAGATATTGTCAACCGTGTTCATCTTCAGAGGTATGAAGCTGTAATACAAGTTCGGCTTGACCAAGTCTTCAAGGAAGCGATTGATTAATGTTGTAACGGCAACGAGACTTAATCTATCTTAACAATAGACTCAATAAAGACTTTTAAAATGAATTGCCAACACACAAACTTAAAGAGGAAAATTTCACAATTGATCTAACAAAAATTTTCTTTATAGATTGAACTATCATTTGGTAGAGGCTTGTGTTTTATGCTTATAATTCTACAGTTTTTGCCGCAGTAGTTAGGAGCTATGCAGTGGTAGGCTCTGAATTATATTGCTTATAACAGTTTGTGCCTTGGTGTTTGACGCTAATCCTCTAAATCTTTGACACCAAGTAGTCAGTTTCATCACATAACTTGTTACTATGACAATTGATTTAATAAAGCAAAATTCAGCGGTGCTTAATTCACACTTCCATTATGATTCTTTTCGGTTGCATTATGATTGTCGTACAATTGGGAGGAGTGATTGATCCAGGTATCAACAGCAGCAATTGTGCCCCTAATTATTTTAATCTTAAGGGGAAGTATGCTAGGTGCATGCATCCCTACTCCTCCTGTGTTGAAATACGTGATTACATGCATGCATCCTCTATTATTTGCATTTATGATGTACATTTATTGATTCAAATCACTTTTTATTGGGGAGCAAAAATATATTATATTTTTGGTGACAATAGCAGTGTAACAATGGGTGGACAGTAAAAGACTCAAAGCATTTAATTCGTTATGAAATGTTATAGGGTTTGACTAAAACCTCTTCTCTCTCTCTCTCTCTCTCTCTCTCTCCTGCCTGTTTTTAGATTCAGTATAAACCATCTTCTGGCTTACTGATTAAAGTCTCTCTCTCTAAACCCTGCCCTTTTTATTATCTATTCTTATGCATAACCTGCTTTGCAACAAAAACCATTTCTTATGGTGACAATGACTGTGTTGACTTGATGACTGATCAGCTGGATAGTAGAAGATTCAAAGCCTGTAATACATAATCCATAATATTTGTTGGTTTTTGACTAAAACCGGTCTCTATATTATCCAACCCCCATCTCCCCCCCCCCCCCCCCCCCCCCCCCCAAAAAAAAAATTAAGATACTGTATAAACTGTCTTCTAGTTTACTCATTAAAACATTTGGATTTTGGTTGATAAGAATTCTGCTCTTTCTCTCTCTTGCTCTCTCATATAGTGAATGGATGAATGTTATCGAAAATTGACTCCATTTGCAAGTTTATATATTTAATTTTGTTCAGAATTTGGAGATGGAGTGAGAATTCAAAGAACTTAAGAATTTGTTTGCTAATCAGAAATAATTCATTCCCTGATCTTGCGGACCATATAAATAATATTTTTGCAATTTAAATTCATTTTCTTGATGTATAGTGCTGCACACTAAAGTGAAAATATTATTAGCAATGTAGTTATGATGCGAACCCAGCCAAGAAATAACGAGATCCGACAACGAATAAGAATCCAAGATCGTTCTACAATCAAATCTGAATGGAAGATCTCGACCTGTTGTTACGACAAACAAGAACCTCGGTATATATGACCTCAACCCGTTGTTTAGTGCGAAACAAGAACCTCGGTATAAGGAAGACGCCACAAACGGTGGTGAAAATCCGTTTGATAAGTCGTTGGTGAACGCCACGGGAAATCTCGATAAGTTCTGATAGTTCTTCAAAGAACCGCAGAGAAAATACTCTCTCAATTTACTCAAAAATTCATCATCTGCCAAATGCAGTTACAAGTTCTTTTTAAAACACTCTATGAAACCCTAGGGCCGAATAAGGCCTACATTAAATAAAAGATATGGGCTAAACATTTTCAGGCCCAAAACATCCTAAACTACCGACTAAAAGTAATAAAAGAAATCCACTAATTAAGTTAGAATCTCGCGCAGCCAAAAACGTCATCAGTGCAGGTACAACAACTTCAAACCCGATTTCGACCTTGATGCAGCCCGAATCTCGGAAAACTTAAAACATGAAAGTTGTAGAACTATTCATTGGCTTTCCATAGCATCTTGAATCATCTCAATCGGAACTCGGATGAGAGAGTTATGCCCAGATTACGAAGCGACATTGAAACTGTACGAAAATCACCCAATTAGCGTTTTTGTGCACTTAACTTCTTAGCTCTCGACCTTGTGTTTGGCCCATCTGGAACTTGTAAAGGATCTTTAAGACTCGGTCCACCATGGTGCCCATCATTTCCCCTCTCTTCAAAAGGATTCGTACTGGAATCTTTAAGACTCGGTATGCCATGGTGCCCATCGTTCCCCTTCTCCTCAAAAGATTCGACCACGAATCATCACCTGCATCAAAGGGAGAAAGATATATATATATATATATATTTTATGTTTGGTGAACTCTTTTTTTTTTTTTAATACTCTCCTTTTTTTTTGTATTCTTTTTTTTTTTTGAAACAGCAACCCTTGAATATGCCCCCTTTTTTTTTTTTTTGGCTAGGCTAGGGCAAAACAGAATAAAAAAAAAACAAGCAGGCGCAAGTGAAGCAGAGAAAGAAATAAAAAAAAAGAAGCAAGCGGCGCTGAGCAGAGAAACGGCGCAAGTGAAGCAGAGAAAGGAAAAAAAAAAAGCAAGAAGAGAGAAAAAGTCAACAACGGCGGCTGAAGGGAGCAAGAAGAAAGAAAAAAAGAAACGGTTGGCAAAAAAAAAGGAAGAGAAGAAACAAACGGCGTGTGGCTTGCAATTTGAGTTTTTTTTTTTTTTTTTTTTTTTTTTTTCAGGGATAATAATCTAACACAAGAATTAAAAAAAAAGGATAGATTAGACCTGATTTGTAGTCTGAGCTCTGATACCAAATGATGCGAACCCCGCCAAGAAATAACAAGACCCGACAACGAATAAGAATCCAAGATCGTTCTACAATCAAATCTGAATGGAATACTTTGACCCGTTGTTTACGACAAACAAGAATCTCGGTATATATGACCTCAACCCGTTGTTTAGTGCGAAACAAGAATCTCGGTATAAGGAAGACGCCACAAACGGTGGTGGAAATCCGTTTGATAAGTCGTTGGTGAACGTCACGGGAAATCCCGATTAGTTCAGATAGTTCTTCAAAGAACAACAGAGAAAATACTCGCTCAATTTACTCAAAAATTTATCATTTGCCAAATGCGGCTACAAATTCTTTTTAAAACACTCTATGAAACCCTAGGGCTGAATAAGGCCTACATTAAATAAAAGATATGGGCTAAACATTTTCAGGCTCAAAACATCCTAAACTACCGACTAAAAGTAATAAAAGAAATCCATTAATTAAGTTAGAATCTCGCGCAGCCAAAAACGTCATCAGTGCAGGTACAACAACTTTAAACCCGATTTCGATCCTTGATGCAGTCTGAATCTCGGAAAACTCAAAACATGAAAGTTGTAGAACTATTCATTGGCTTTCCATAGCATCTTGAATCATCTCAATTGGAGCTCGTATGAGAGAGTTATGCCCAGATTACGAAGCGACGTTGAAACTGTACGAAAATCACCCAATTAGCATTTTTGTGCACTTAACTTCTTAGCTCTCGACCTTGTGTTTGGCCCATCTGGAACTTGTAAAGGATCTTTAAGACTCGGTCCACCATGGTGCCCATCAAGTTAGGACATTTTAAAATTTTGGGCATCATCTCATTTTCATCAATATGAAAGAAACTACTTACTTTTGTAAAAGAAGAATTGGAATTGCGGGAATTGATTGTATAAGGCTATTAACTTAATTGGGCCCTTTACTTATTTCTTTATTTGGTGGGATGTTTGCAACTACTTTTCTGGTTTAATTAGTTGTTTGAAGGAGACTTCAGGAGAGTTACTTGCTAGAAGTTTGCTAGGTTAAGTTCTCAAGTGGCCTAGTATGGACAAAAGTTAGTTCCCTCAAGGTATGATATTCACTTGTGGGTACATTTGCATCATGTGTACATGTTTTATCATGTTCCTTTTTTCTTGTTAACTGCTGTGATACATTGATAATTGCCTTCTACTATTGTGACTTTGAAGTGATAATAATTGGTCTAATCAAGTTTGTTGTGCTCTTGGATAATCATGAGACGCGATTTGTTGCTTGGGTGGTTCCATAATATTTTCAATTACATAACAATGGGCTGTGTTAACTTATTTTATGGGAGTGGTATTAGTGTGGATGGCTCATTCTTGGGGTGACGCGATTCATAAGAGCTCCAAGAAGTAGAGAAATGTTGGAAATTGGTTCAATTTCAAGGCGGGAATAATTGGAACCTTTCGTAAGTAAATTTCGAGTTAAATGAAGTCTTGTTTTGTGTTTTCTTCAAGGAAATAAGCTGCTAGATTAGTTTAGTTATGTTTTATTGAGTTTTAGGAGTCCAGGGTATTTTGGTTTTTTCTACGTTTGTTGGATATGGGCTGTAGTATGTCGATGGGTTGTATTTTAGGTTAGGTTGTGGTTTGGGTTTTTATTTGTGATTTTAGTAGGTTTATATAGGTTTTATTAATAAAATATCTCTTTAGTTTGACTAGTAAGCTTATAAAGCTGAACCTTAACATTGGTAGCCAGCTTCTTCAGTTTGGTATCAGGGTGAAACACCTTTTCTATTAAGAAGCTTACACGTTCTAGCATAAGGCATGAAAAAAGGTGGATACAACATAAAGATAAGGATGTTGATTTTGCCTTGATTATGGACCCTACAGTGATGAAGATTTTGAAAAGGAGGAGGTGGGCACTTCCCTTTTCTTCATTATCAGATTTTTTCTAACATCCCACATTATTGGTGACACACTTCTATTTTTCAACGGTACTGGTACCTTGTGGAGATAAATAAGTTGGTTTTTATTTATAGTGGTAGTTGTCTAAATGTTGTACCCTTAATCGCATTTGACTGATCCGATTTTCTGTCCAAACTGCAGCCCTATCCTTATAAGGCAACTCGGTTAGATGGTACTTCCATCATGGTAAATAAACACTGCCTTGTTTTTCCCTTCTTGTGGGGCTTACAATGATTCTATTTGGTGTTGTGGCTTGTGTTATATATGTCCTTTGGAAGCCTAGTTAAGATACTAAATATAAAGAATCCAGACAAATGAATATTGTTGAAAATTAAAATTTTATGCACATGAGTTGCAACTGAAGTAAGACAACCAAAATCAATTCGAACTTTTGAAGTGATGAATAACCAGGTTATGAAGAATGAAGTGAATTTATTTGACATATTGAAAACACCTCAATAAACTCCAAACTATTCAAGGAGACTCTGAATCTGAAGGAAATGAATTGGATGTAATGTTGTAGTTGTTAAAGAAGTGAAAGAATCGGCTATTGGTCTCGAATCTAACATGCCTTTAGAGCTAACTAAGTTGCCATCCAAGTTCTCCAATTTAGTAGCAGGAGAGTTGCCTAATGATATTCTTCCCATGCGTGGTGTCAACTGTGCAATGGATCCTTGCCTAAAAGTTTCAATTGCCTGATCTTTCTGCTTCTCGTGTGAATGTAAGCAAGCATGGTCAGCTAAAGATATTACCTGCTATAGATAAGTTTCTGATAAGTCACTACCTGCTTTAAATATTTATTGGTTAGCACAAGGTTGATTCACAAGATGTGATGAAAGAAGAGGTCAAGAAGGTAGAAATTAATATTGTTAGAGTTTGAGATTTGCCAAAAAGAGCTCAAAAAAGGCAATACAGAATCAAAGGAGATCATAACAAATAAGCATACTATTGTGGTTCTTGTTTTAGATTAATTTGAGGATATTTCTTATATACCAATGCAACAATTGTTTGGCATTCGAGACGGACTTAATGATGCAATTAAAAAGCTCAATCATTTTGTCATTCTCTCTATGTCAAAGAAAGCGGGAAAGGAAGTATCATCCTTAAACTTCTCATCCGACCTGTGGGTTCAATTTAGAAGATGATTCTTATACGTCAAACACTTCAAAATTTGAGGTATTCCATAAACTTCTCATCTAATTTATGGGTTCAAGTTTGAAGCTGATTCTTATACTTTTAACCATTCAAATTTTGAGGTCGCGCGGTTTTTTTTCTGTTGCTCCATATCAAGGGAGAATGATGTATCCTATAAGTGGCTCAAGACAAAGGAAACTAAAAGAAGAAAATATTGGAAATTGGTTCATTTTCAAGGTGGGAACCACTTGGCACCTTGCTAATCACATTTTGAGTCAAATTGATTATCATTTCTATGATTTCCTTAGTTTATGTGCTTTTGTTCAGTTATTTCTGTTTTATCATGTTGTAGGGTTGTATTTTGGTTCTCCATATTTTTTAGACATAGGCTGTCATAGGAGTCTTCTTGTGGTATTAGGTCTTTATTTGTGGACTCCTGGGACTTCTCTATATTTATATAGCTTCTATTAGTAGAAGTCTCTACATTTCTAAATATCGAGTATATGTTGTACTAGAGTTAGGATTAATTGGAAGTTTAAACATGTCTATGTACTCTTTTAAGTTAACCAAAAATTAATATCCTCTACTTGGGATCCCACCAAGCGTTAGCTTAAGTTGTATCTTCTCAACCTCCCAAAGTGGAGGTTGAGGTTTCAAGCCCCCAAAACAATGTGGGGATGTATGTCAATACTTATCAAAACAAAAATGCTCTCCCAATGATGGATTCTATCAGTGGCTGAAGAAAAAGCAAACTCAAAGAAGAGAAAAATATTGGAAATTTGTTCATTTTCAAGGTGGGAACCACTTGGGACCTTGCTAATAAAAGTTTGAGAAATATTGATTATCATTTTTGTGATTTCCGTAGTTTATATACTCTTGTTCAGTTATTAATGTTTTATTATGTTGTAGGGGTTGTATTTTGGTTATCTCCATATTTTCTAGACATAGGCTGTGTCATAGGAGTCTTGTTGTATTTTGGGTCAAGTTGTGATATTAGGTCTTTACTTGGGGACTTTTGTATGTTTGTATAGGCGCTAGTAGTCAAAGTCTCTTACATTTCTAAAGATTTGAGTATATGTTGTAATAGAGTTGGGATTAATTTGAAGTTTAAACATGTCTATGTATTCTTTTACCTAAAAAAAAATTTAATATGCTCTCTTGGGATACCACCAAGCGTTGCTTAAGTGTTTTCTTTTCCACCTCCCAAAGAGGAGGTTGAGGTTTTGAGTCCCAAAAACAATGTGGGGGATGTGTTGTACTTATCAAAAAAAAAAATCAAAGGCTCTCTTGGGATTGTATGAAAGAATTCTAACCCAATTCTGCCCCTTCATCAGAGATTTGAGCTTAGCAACTCAAAACCACAAATTAACCTATTTTACTTTTCACGCATTACTGTTCATGGCAAGGGACAACTGCCAATTTCGTTGATTCTTCAACCTAAAGGCCACCTTGATAACCCTAACCATCCCCAACCCTATAGGTCTTTACACAAATGCCCAAAATTGTGCATTCAACGGGGAGGAGCTGTCATTTTTTGTATTCAAAGACAGATTCTTAAGATTTCTATTTTTTTGGGTTAAAGAGACTTTTCTGTAAATGCCATTTCGTTAGTAGATTTTTTGGGGCTTGCGATACCTTTGTAATTTCTCTTGTTTGTAATTATGGGTGTGCCCCCCTTGGGCACCTTTATATATACTTGTCAAAAAAAAAAAGAATTTCCAGCAACATAAATTTTGAAAATCCTTCAAATTGTTACCATTAAAAACAAGCACATTTCATCACTTTTTATTTTTTGATCAGTTAGATTTCAACACACACCCATATATAGAACATACAACCATTCTCTTAACCTTTCAAATAATAAGCCTCCAAACATTATTTAACCTTAGCACACCAAATAACCTATGGTACGCAGCACTACTCATTAATTTTCAAGTGCTGCCCTACATCACTTGGGAGTTGGGACTATTAGGCCCTGTTTGGTTATCAACTCAAAACCAGATTTTCTGAAACATAACTTGAAAATGTGTTTGTTTAGTCAACAAAATTTGAATTTTATCTTAAAAACTATTTTCAATTTTTCTCCAAGACACTTCTCATCTTCAAAAACATATCTACCCATATCTTCTGCACACACACCCTAAGACCCTTCTTTTCACCCTATGTCTTCTACACCCTAGCCATTCATTATGGCTGGAAGTACTGAAATTTGTCACCGTTTTGTTGCTGATGCCGCTGTCGTTGCCACTGCTCTTGCCGCTACTACTGCTTCTGCTCCTATTCTTCCACTTTCTTTGCTTTCTTTTCCTCTTTCCTCTTCTTTACTTCTCTTTTCCTGTCCTGCTTCTCACGTTCTCTCTCTCACTTTCACACTTTCTCTTCTTTTCTTTTTTTCCAAGCTTCTACACTCTTCTACTCTCTTCCAATTACTTCTGCTTTCCTTTATCTTTTTTTTTTTTATTATTTTATTTTATTTTATTTTCTTTTCCTTTTATTTACTAAGTTGGATATATATATATATATATTTATTCATATATGTATTTTGCTCTATATACATTTATATAATTATTATTATATGCCTTAGCATATTTTCATTTTAAATATATATATATATATCTTTATTTATTTATTTATTTTCCTAAATCTCCTAGGTTAGATCTTGTGCCAAAGTGAAACAATGGAGTTTTTATGTAATAGATATAAATATTATTAATAACAATGATAAAAAAAATTTAACAAACATATAAAAAAATGACAAAAATATTCAGTCTTATTTTTTTTTTAAAATGACAAAAATATTTCTTTTATTTAATTTTTTTGTATTTTTTTAATTTTGACAAATTTTTGTTACCCTTTTTTTCATGTTCAAATAAAAATTAATTAAAATCTCTTTTGACTAAAAAAAATATAAGTTATTTATCTTAATTTTATTTTTATATAAAATAAAAAAATCTTTAGAAAAATTTAGAAAAATGTCAGAATCCAAACGGATTTTCACAATTTTTAATTCAGAAACTGAATTCTGATTAGCATAACCAAACGCATTTTTGCAGTTTTCAAAAATTCAATTACAAAATTTTGAAACACATTTCAGAAACATTTTTTAGAAAATCATATCTGAATCACAATCCAAACGCAGCCTTAGTGTTTGGTGAGTGTCCCTCACCCTCACCCTCGCCCTACAGTAGGGGTGTTATGGTGCATTATATATGTGATGCAGGACAAGTGAGGGTAGATTCCAAGTTTCGACATAAAAAATTATTGTGGCAGCGGTGAAGACGGGAGTGGCTTTTGGGGCTGTTTATTGCTGATATTTGTGGGCAATATTTGGTAGGAATATGGGTCTTTAGTCTTGATAAAAGGTGGACAAAGGAGTAAAAGTTTGAGGCTTGAAGAAGGCAAGAATAAAAGAAGTATGGTAGACCATTCAGGGTGCTGTGAACAGTACCCTTAATAGTGATATGAACAATAATTTTTTGTGAATTTGGGGTTCTTTTTGTTGTTAGAATTGAGTTTTTGGTTGAAGGATGGATTGAACTTGTTGAAGTAGTATTTTCTAAAGTTAAAGAGTGAAATAAAATGGTTTGATTGTTTATAGAAAAATAAGAAAAGAAGAAGAGAAGAGTAGAAGGACAGGCTCGGCATCACCCGTTGGTTCTTTACAAGCAGATTTCTATTGGAAACTATCAATCTTCAAGGGTGATCCTGAGGTTGTGGGTTGGGTGCAATCTCAAGTCTTTGAATTTTTTTTTTATAAGTATCTCAAGCCTTTGAAACTTGGCATTATGCCTACCTTATGTGTGATATTCTTGATTGGTGGCTTCTTTACAAGCGGAGATTAAACCCAGTTTTAGATCAACCAATTAGAGAGCAGTTTATTTTTCTTTGGGTTGGGGGGGGGGGGGGGGGTTGTTAGTGTTTGGGTTTGTACGGTTCTCTCTCTCTCTCTCTCTCTCTCTCTCGTATGGGTTATGTGTAATTTCTTGTTAGTGTAGGAAACCTCATCCTTTCTTGCGACATGATTCATATTTAGTGAAACTTGATGTGTGTTGGATGCATTTTATTACCACACACACTAGTTTGGATTGAGTTTTAGGATGACTTTATTATTATTGTTTGGTTGGGAGGGGATATATGATGATCAAATAATATACATATTATGAAACATGTAATTTATTATTGTTGGTATTCTAAACATTTGTCATGTGGTGGAGATGGTATGTAAATAGAAATATGATTGAGCTCATCACTCTGATATTGTAGTAATGAAACTTTCTTGGCTGTTTTAATATGATTGGTGAAATCATAAGGATGCTGCTATACAATTTTAGGAGATGGTATGTAAATAGAATCTGATTGAGCTCATCACGTTGATATTGCAGTAATGAAACTTTTTTGGCTGGTTTAATATGCTTGGTCAAATCATAAGGATGTTGCTATACAATTAGTGTTACTATTGCATTATTTGCATGCATGAGAGGGTTCAATCTTTTACGGTTGTTTTGAACAACTGATCTTCAATTTGCAAATTAGTTTTATTGGTTGATATTATTAGAAACTTATTTATATGCTTTGCCAAATTTTTAAATAGGCAAAAACCTTCTATGTTCTACTTTTGTCGAACTTTTTCCACCCAAATTTGACAGCTGACCCTTGCTTGTTCAAATCCAGAAAATATAGAAAGGATGGCAGCTGAACTCGTCAATTCTGCTACAAGTGAGAAACTGACTGAAATGGATTGGATGAAAAACATTGAAATTTGTGAATTAGTTGCACGTGATCAAAGGTACATATTAGAAGTCGCTTTCAAATGTTTTAACGTACGACTACGAACGATGTATTTTGTAATTTTGATTGATCTAAGTTGTTGTCCTGTTTAAATAATGCTTAAATAATTTTAAATACTTCATTTAGGGGGAAGTTAAAATTATTGAATTATTGCTAATGTAGAAGATAAATGTAACTCAACATAATTTTGTTTCATTGATTCATCTTCACAGTATATAGGGAGGAGGGAACCTACGGTGATTTCAATTTGTTCTCATAGTTCTTCCTTGCTTGCCCTCATCATTGATTCTTTGAATTCTTGTACAAGTGATTGTTCCCACAAACCAGCATATTGGGTAGATTTTTCATTATATCTTCCTTGCTTCTCTGCTTGATTGAAAAAGCAGAGTCTTATGCATGAAAAGGTAGAAATGCAGTGCAAGAAAAATGAGATTATTTTAAAGAAAAGGAAAACAAAAATAGTTCATATTCCCATGGGATGTTTCAAATTTATGATAAGAGAGAACTTTATCATCTCTTCAAATAGAATTTTCTTCTCAAAGGTGGTTTTGATTAGCGTTTCTTGGTGTTGGTGGGGCTAGCCGGAGTCATAAAAGCTCAGATCCCCTTGGCCTGTTGTTATTGATTCTATCAATTATATAACTGGAAGATGGAGTCGACAGGATTATCAAATATTACAGATCTTTTGGTCATAGATTGCGATGGGTGTTGGGTATTTTATTATCTGAATCTTAGAATGCATTTGTGGGGAAAATTCAAATTTTAGATGCAATTTTTATAACGAGTAAGTGTGTGTATTCTTTGGACTGCGGTGGCAGGGCTGTTATGGAAGGAGATCCTGTCTTATTTGTTATTTTTGTTGGGATGGAGGTTCTTAGCCGTATGTTGTCTATGGTTGTGGGTGGGGTTTCCTTGCATGGTTTGTAGGTGGGAGGGGCTAAAGGAACTGCATTAAGGTTTCTCATCTTCTGTTTGCAGGCAATACATTGGGTTTTGTGGTTTAGAGGAGTCTCAATTGAGTACTTACTTTGTGATGGTTTGTTTTGAAGCTTTTTCTGGCTTGTGGGTGAATCTTGCAAAGTCTGATATTGTACTTGTTGGGGCTGGTCATTTAGTTGACTTCTAGTTTGGGTTGCAGAACTGGCCAGTTGCCTATTTCCTATTTGGAGTTACCGTTGGGTGCTTCTCACAAAGCAGTAGCGTTTTGGGACTCGGTGGTGGAGAGAGTTCAGCGGTAACTAGCAGGCTGGAAGAGACAGTACTTGTCCAAAGGGAGTCGGTTAACATTGTTGAAGAGCACATTATATAGTATTCTTATTTATTTTATTCACTCTTTACACTTCTGGTAGTTGTTAGAAAGCTGTTGGAAAAACTCCATCGTGATTTTTGTAGGATGGTCTGGGAGATGAAGTTAAGTTTCGTTTGATGGGGTGGAAGACGATTTATTGTCCATTGCAGTCTTGAGTCTAGGGCATTTGGCATGTTAGCATTGTTTAATACGGTTCTTTTGGAAAATGGCTTTGGCGTTTTCCTATGGAGCCTCACAGGTTATGGCGAAGGGTGGTGATGAGTTCATATGAGTGGAAGGAGGGGCTTGGCATACTTTGAGGGTGCATACTTCTTATGGGTTGAAGTTATGAAAGTCTATTTGGAGGAGCGGGGAAACTTTTGTGAGATTTATTCATTTTAAGGTGGGTGATGGCAATTGGGTGCAATATGGTATTGACCTTTGTTGTGGGAATTTTTATTGAAGGATGACTTCCCAGCTGTACTTTGTCTTGTGGTCAGTAAGGAAGGGTCGGTGGCTGATTTTATGTAGCACATGGATTCTGGAATTGTGTGGGATGTTTGTTTTTTTTCTTTCTTTTTCTCCGTAATCTTGAAGATTGGGAGTTTAAGGAGGATGGCAGGTTTTTCACCCCTCAATTGTATACTCATCGGGTAGAGGTGGGGGATGCGGATGTGGTGGTTTGGAAAGAATCAGCAGTGGTCAGTTTATGGTTAAATCATTTTATGCTGCTCCCCATCCCGTGTGGTGTGAGTTTCCTTGGAAGTCTGTGGGTGTGGAGCTCACAGGCTCTGTTAAAGGTGGCATTTTTGGGGTGGGTTGTGGCTTTGGGTTGGATTCTCACGATCAATAATCTTATTGCTCGCTGTTTTATCATGGTGAATTGGTGTTGTGTTTGTAAGGCGTATGGTGAATACGTGGATTATTTACTTTTGCATTGAGAGGTTGCTAGAGTGTGGTGGGTGGTGTGGTCTCTATTTGGGATTCAGCGGGTCATTGCGCGGCAGGTGGTTGATGTTTTATTATGTCTGCTTGATGTATGGATTCCGAAAAATGCACGAAACACGCTTGGTGTACTATTGCATTATGCTTATGGTGGTGCTTGGTTTTGTTGCATTTTGGGTTGCACCCCTTTGGCTCTTTTAATGAAATTTTACTTATCAGAAAAAAAGATCCCTTGGTCATAGGCTTAAAGACCAGCCTCAGTTGTTTCCTATACCATCTCCTCACCTCAGTTTTGGTTGTTTTACTTACACAGGCAAGCCAAAGATGTCATTAAAGCTATAAAAAAGCGCTTGGGGAATAAAAACTCAAATACTCAACTATTTGCAGTTATGGTGAGTACATAACTTGTTTTTCAAATATTTCTGTATGGTTTTATGAACTTCTTATTGGCTTTCTTTGTACTCCTCAAGTATCATTGTGTATTTGCAGTGGAGTGTTTTCTTATGTAGCATCCTTGCGCCTTGGGTATATTCCTTCTGCTGGTCTGCTATCATTAGTAGTTGTTTGATTTTGCAGTTGTTAGAGATGTTGATGAATAATATTGGAGAACATGTTCATAGGCAGGTGATTGATTTGGGGCTCCTCCCTATACTTGTAAAGATAGTAAAGAAAAAGGTGTGTTAGTTTCCCCATTTTTTAATCATAACCATCAGTTGATTTCACTTTAGTCAAAAGTTAATTTTTCTTGTCTTCTTTTACAGTCAGACTTGCCTGTACGAGAAAAGATATTTCTTCTTTTAGATGCCACACAAACATCCCTTGGTGGAGCTTCTGGGAAGTTCCCTCAGTATTATTCTGCATATTATGATCTCGTGGTAGGTACATACACACGATGTGTGTACATTCAAATGTCTTTATGAAATCAATCTAGTAGTTAATATATTTTTTGTATTGGAGCGATGTATCAAGATATGTGAGTATAGGTTTTTGTATTGTTTTTTATTTTAAAAATGCTTAAATTAGTCATTAGAGATATTAGGACATTTGTTTGCTTGATCCTATGAGGCTGTGATTAGAAGGGGAATTATTATAGCTTGTTTAGAAGAGTCTAAGTGGGTAATAGAATGATGAAAGAAACAGAAATTAATGATAATTTGAGAACCATATGTCACGTTTGGAAACCAACTCAAGCCCTTTGCTTTGAAACTATGGTAGTAGTGGAGGTGGACACGCTCTTCAAACTTCGACAATATCTTAATGAGGAGAGGCATACGATGAGAAAAAGTGACACGGTGATAATGAGAGGCGAAGAAGGTGCAACTCATCCTCTGTAATCGATCAGGAAAGGGGAATGGTGGCAGAAGGCTTGAGGAATTGGTAGGAAAGCCTGCTGTGAGAGGGATTCAGGGAAGATTTGATAGAGGATGGAGGGAGTCGAAGGAAATGGGGCAAAAAGTAGACAAGGTGCAAAGTGACGAGGGTTTGTGCAGAATCTATCAGATGTGGTGTTGCCGGAGTTACCTTTAAATGGGACAACAATAGTAAGGAGGATAGATGAGGTCCTTGCTTTGAAGTTTCACACGACAATATTGGGAAGGGGAGAGATTTTCTCTAGGCAGCTTGTCGGATGGTTCAATAGGGAGGTTGGTTCTAGAGCGCAAATTGAAGTGTGGGCTTGTCATGACCCAGATTCTAAAACCTGAGTGTGAATTGGTCATTAGACCTGTTGATTAATGTAATTTATGTGATAGATATCTATTAGTACCAATGTTAAATGAATAATAAGTTTTGGAGTCACTTTGTGATTGAAGGTAGTTATTAAAATGGTTTGAAAAGAAAGGAAAGGAAGTGGAAAATGTTCAGGCATATGAGACTCAATGGTCGTCCAGTGGTACATTGGCGATTGTCCGGATGTGTACTAGCGGTCGTCCTCTCAAGGCCTAGCAGTCATCCACTTGACTCTTGAAATCAATTCCAGTAGTTGAGGTCGGGCGGCTCTGAGGACTAGACCTCATGGCGGTCATCCACCTAATATACCTTTGGGACTTTAAGTTTCTACTCGATTCAATTCCAGTAGGCGGCTCTCATGGCGGACACTCGATTAATGTATTTTTGGGCTTCAAGCCCCTGATAAATGCCATTTTCAGTAGCCAGAGCCAGGCGGCTCTGGGGTAGATGTCCGGTCCTTCCCGAGGAGCAGACCTCTGTCATGCTTTGCGATTTCACCTAGTTTCAATTCTAAGAGCATTTGTCCATGACTCATTGACAGACATTTTAGGAGTCATTTAACATTCTTATGAACTACGACATAACACATTAAGATCAATTCCATCCATCACCAAGATTCCACATATACATTTCATCATACATCAAATATTCAAAATCACCAAACTTAATGCCAATTATTTTGGGACTTTAGCATGTCCAGCTGCAAGAGTAATTCATACTTGTCATTGTTAAACATTATACAACTCAAAAATGAAAGTCAAAATAATGAGATGTGTAGAAGTGGTCTCTCGAGACCAACTTCATCAAAATGTCCACAAGAATTCTTCAAGTACATAGGTCCTCATGGAATGGGCTCCTAGCCCTCACCTGCATATAGTAGGGGTTAGTATAAATACCTCGTCGGATATCTAATCAGGGGGAGAACATGATGTTGTACCATGTATGCATGTGAGAGTGTAGTGATGAATGCCATTTTCTACAATGCACAATATAAACATGAATCCACCATTCATCATGTTATAAATCATCAAGTGGGAGGGAATGTTCATCAAGTGTAATTTCTCAATGTTATGAAGACAAGGGGTCGACCCTACTCTGATTTCAACCCCACACGATCCTAGACCTTTTTGTGGAATCAGCCCTACTTCGATATTATTTCCATTGGGATTGGCCCTACTTCGATGTCAATCCCGTTAGGACTAGCTCCACTTTGATATTATTCCCGAAATGCCTCTGTGCGGGTTTGCGACCCTAGACCGAGGGGAGAGTCTATCCCCAACTCAATCGTAGGTATTGGGTCATGGACAAAAGTAGTTATGTTTCATTTACTTCTAACATTTATCTCTACCAAAGTACTCATGCTTCAATGTATCCTCTTAACATACAAGGAGTCATTGTGTAGGCATTTTATCAAACACACCTTTAAGGCGCTAATGTCTCACATTGCCCGAAAAGTGAAGCGACAAAAAAGTTTTAGCTTGAGTGAAACAAAGCGCTAACTAATAAAATAATATATATATAGATATATATATATTATACGTTAAAAGTTAATTTATTATAAGTTAAATAATATCTTATCATTAAATTTTTTTTGATTAGTAATATCTTATCATTAAAATAACTACCATGTAACACTAAACAATTCAATCTAAAAGTTCAATATGACGTATTTAAGTTTATATAACCATTTTAAGCGTTGGTGCTTTTTTTTTTTCAAAATTAATATTCAAAGTTTTATTATCTATCTAAGTCTTATATAGAGGAAATTTTTGTAAACTTACTATTCCTAATAATTTGGAAGACATGATACGACTAATCTCGTAGACATCTAAACTAATTCTCAAAAATCAGGCTTATACTGGGAAGACTTCCCATAAAGGCGATCAATTTGGTTGATGAAAGGAAGATGTTTTATCGAGTGCAGGCTCAGATTTTGTGAAAAATGATGATAGTTTGTTTATTATAGAAAATGGAATGTCAATACCTACTTAAATTTTTTTACATGTTGAAAGTGTTACTCTCTCCAAAACTTTGAATTTTTGGCAACATTTCAAATATTTAAATGTTTATCAGGCCAATTTTGTGCTAATGTTTGATAATAATACTTATATTAATATAATAAATTGGACAATAATACCTCTAGGCAATAACTATATTATTTTATATTGATATGCCTCTTACAAAATTATTAAATAAGTGAATAAAATACTATAAATATAAGGACATACAAATAAAATATGTTACAATTAAAAAGGTCTTTACCTGGTCGCCTTTCACATTGCTTAAGGCGATCGCCAAGGCATTGCTTCCTTGAAGACGCCTGGTTTAGAACATGTTGAGGTGATAAGATTGAAAACTGCCTCACCCGATTGCATATGCGATCGCCTTTGACAACACTAGATACACCATTCATCATGTTTAAATCATCAAGCGTGAGAGAATGTTAATCAAGTGTAATTTCTCAATGTTATAAAAGACAAGGGGTCGGTCCTATTTCGATTTCAACCCCACACGATCCTAGAACTTTTTTTGGAATTGGTCTTACTCCAATATCAATTCCACCGGGACTGGCCCTACTCTGATGTCAATCCCGTTGGGATAGGCTCCACTCTGTTATCAATCCCGAAATGACTTTGCGCAGGTTTACAACCCTAGACTGAGGGGAGACTCTATCCCCAACTCAATCGTATGTATTGGGTCATGGACAAAAGTAGTTAGTTTTCATTTACTTCCAACATTTAGCTATATCCAAAGCACTCATGCTTCAATGTATCCTCTCAACATACAAGGAGTCATTGTGTAAGCATTTTATTAAACACATATTGTGTAACAATAACACCTATGATCATAGAAGGTAAAAATATATGCTAGACATGCCAAATGACTATATCTAAGTTTCGTTTTTGATTAGATTACAATTTAGAGCATGGAAGTAGAAGAAATGTGAAGAAATACACTATACAATTTCATTTACACGCATTTTAATTGGTATGCAAGTATATACGATGTCAAAATATACATATAAACATGTATACAAGTATGGAAGTTCACGGAAATGCACCTTAATCATCCTATTCTGTAACAAGATTAGAAACCCTACCTTAGTTTGATGATTGATGATGTTATAAATCAAAGCCCCAAATTCTTGAAACCCTAGCCTTGATTTCTTCAAACCCTAGCCTCCAATAAGTCTTCTTGTGCCCCACGATTACTAGTAGTAGATGGATATAACTTGATTTGGCAAGACTCAAGATAAAGATAAAGAGAGATTGGTGGAGAAATGGGGTTTTCCCCCCTTCTAGCCATGAGAGAGAGTTGAGTGAAAAATCTGATAGAGATGGGTGGAGTGTGTGTCAGTGTGGGGGTGTGTGTATATAGGTCAAAAATATATATTTGGTCAAAAGACCATCCTACCCTTATCTGAAAGGTCTTAATTCACCATCCCTTTTTTATTTAAGTAATTGCACACCCAAAATATGTATTTACACTCCTAATGTTCATTTTCACATTTATTTACATTTAAGTGAAGTCTCTCCCAATTTTTACAATTTTATGGCTCCCCAATGCTAGAAACTACTATTTTTCCCTTATGGTCAATTAATGTATCTAAATCAACTCCAATTAACTTAAAAATGATTTTAACCCATTATTATACATTATTCATCAATTATACATTATTATAATGCATTATTTATTTTATTTATTATTTATTTAATATTATCTCAAAATTACAGGATGTTACAGGACTAGCTATCGGTGTAGGTGTGTCAGAGCTGTATGATTCCCCTCTCTTTAGATTACCGTTTCATGTAGAAGCTATTAGGGTGTTGATGGAGGGTCAGTGTTAGTGGGGGGAGGCGATGGTGTTAAATAACGGCTGTTACGTATCAGTTTTTTGACCCTTTGATACCGATACTGATCGATATATCGGTGTTACTAAAATTCACAGTCGTATCGGCCGATACCGTTACGTATTGGCCATTATGGGCGTTGCCGGACTGTTACATCTATTTTATCTTTTTTTTTTCAATTTTTTTATATTTTCGTTTTTTTTTTTAATTTTTTTTCTACAGAATTCTTATGATTTCTATTTTTATAACATTTATATATAAGAGAGATACTTAACAAAATAATCCAAAAAAAATTAAAATGGGTTACCAAAACATTCGGGGTCAATACGAACTCGAAAATGCCTTTTGGCCTCAAAAGTTTTAATTTTTTTTATTCCATAACTAATCAACTAAATTGATTTTCATGTTTATAATTATTTTTTGTTATTATTTATATTATTCTTTGTAATGCCACTCAAATTAAATGATATTTTTTATTAGTTTAACTTTAAAATACTGAATTTAACGGCAGCACTTGTCAGAGCTTTCAATCTTCAAACCACTTGTCCTCATGTCCATACATCATACGGGTTGAGGGCTTGATGTGAATTGATAGGTTAAAAAAAGAGTGTTGGTTGGGTGTAAAAATTATTGGTTGTGACTTTTTCATAATCATTTGATGGGGTTTTCACATCACATACTGAATTTAACGGCAACACTTTGCTTCCTAGCAACAAGCAAGGTAAAATGTTTCTAAAGATTCCTGGTTCACCTCCTCGGCAACTCCGGCGATAAGTCCAACACCCGACGGATATGAACAACAGAAGATAGATGATTAATAGATTCTTCACATAATGATGGAGCTTCGTAACAGTTCATAAGGTAGAGGATGATTGCCCAGATTGGAGACAAATCGTTTGAGGTATTGAAGGAGGGGGATGGGTCGGCTGAGCTCCTTCAGCTCATAGAAAGGGGTCCAAGTGTAGTCAGAAAGTTATGGGTGCTCCGTTGGGAGTTGGAGTGGGTTTGCAATACCCTGGAGGCTCATGCAATGGACAACAGAAGAATTGTGTTTCCTATGGGGCTGCATGGAAAACACAGAAGTTTAATACTGTGGAAGGGTTCAAATCATCGAGGAAACTTCATTCGACTGGAAGGAAGATCGTCGAAAGGAATACGGTCTCTAATTCTGCCGGAAGACACTGAGAAAGGAGGATGGTCATTTCATGCTTAGGCTTTCAGGAAATTAGGGCTATCCATGCCAAGAAGTCCCAAGAAGAATCAGGGGTCTTATTTGGAAGTAAGCAGAATAGGTGAATGGCCTTCGGAGCCCATTCTAGTGGAACCAAAGCTTGATGATGAGTCGGAAGACGTTGAGGTGCACCTGGGCTCTTGTGGTAGCCGTCTGAATTATCTCCGACGATGCCTCATTGGCAGAATCGGCGATCTTGATACTCCAGTCCCTGACAAGACGAAGCTACTGAGGTGGGCTCTCAAACACTGGGGGATACAAGCCGGGCTGAATGTGCTTGATTTGAATGGTGCCTGGTTTCTCTTTCGAGCTTCCATCGGAAGAAGAGGCTAGAAGGATTCTGCACAGTTGCTCATGGACCTTTGAGGGGCTGGCAGTGACTCTCAAGCCATGGTCACCGTCAGGGTGTTGCTCGGAGATGTCGGACTCTGGGTTAAGGTGGATTCGGATAATGGGTCTTCCCGCTTTTCTGTGGAGCATGGAGCTGTTTCAGGCGTTGGGGGACCGGTGCGGTCAATTTGTTACAGCGGACCGGGATACGTCTGAGCGCCGACATTTGAGGTGGGCCAGGATTCAGGTCCGAGGACGCTCGGAGAATATCCTTGCGTCTTTCACCATTAAGTGCGGGCGATGGAACTTCTCTCTTACGGTCTGGTCGGAAAGTGGTCCGATCTGTGTCGATGATGTCTCGCGGCTGTCGGAGGATGCAGTGGCACACAGGGGCGATAGGGAAAGAGTGAGGGGAGGCAACGTGCCGGGAGCGCGACTGAGGTCCCAAAGTCAGGCTGACAGGTCAGGGATGGCAGAGAGAGAGGACGGAGCAGTGCCCTGCTACACGCAACCGTTTTTCATATTTCAAATCCTTTTCGAAGGATGATCGGACGGCTGGTATAGGTAGGAACATTTCAGATCTTTTGAGACCATGGGGTTATAACGGTGGGTTCTCTACCGAGCAGGCGCTCCGTGTTGGGCCGCATGGAATGGGCCTATTTCAACAAAACGGTGGATCTCAAAGTGGTCAGTCAACCCGTGTTGGGCCACATGGCTTGGGCCTGCCTCATAAAAATGGAGGAAATACAGGGAGACCGGGCCACTTGCTTAGGTATGGGAGGAATCCAAAGAAAGATCGATTTAAAGAAAAGAAACATTGGGCCCAATTTAGAGGAGTTCATATGGGATGGGAAGGGGCGGCCCAATCTGATAAGTCTAAGCCCACTTCGGGTAGTCTTGCTCTAGAGCCCAGGCCGGGGCGTTACCCACGTCCGGATTTTATAAAGTCTTCTTTTAACAAAGCCAAGTCAATGGCTGTTCGTGAGAGAAGCAGTAACGGGGTCTGTGAGATTGTCTCTGAAGCAGCATCCAGCGACGATAGAGCAGGGGTGAAAGGAAAATCTAAGGAGAACGATAATCCGGCAAGGTACTCACGTATTTCTACAGAGGGGCAAGACTCAGATTACAACAGTGTGGTGGATGAAGGGGAATTCCTGCAGTATTTGGAGAACAGTATTTACAAGGAGATCCCTCACTCTGATACCATCGCAGAGAGTTCCTTTGTGGCAGAAGTTGAGTTGGCCACCACTCAAGACATGTTTAATAGTCCAATTGATCAGGAGGGAGATTTAGTGTCGCGGCAGCAGGAAATTGTTCAGGGGGGGGGGACCTGGTCTTGAGGCAATAGGAAAGTGATCAGGGGGGGGACATGGTGTTGCGTCAGCAGGATTTTGATGGTCAGTTGGAAATCTGTAACCCATTGGCAGTTGTTATGCCGGCAGAATACACAAACCGTCTGTCTCAGAATGGAGCGGAGTACACAACGGATATTCTCTGCCATCAGCAGAGATTATCGGATGGTTGGGTGCTAAGGAAATTGGGGAAGGTTAGTAAGTTGCTAGGGGTACCTTGTGTAGGTTTTGAAGATCAACTGATGGCATTATTCAGAGATATTGTAATGAGCAATGCTAGACCCTGCTCAAGTAATGTATCGGAAAAAGATAGGGCGGAGAAATCAGTGAAAAAGCTTGCAGAGAGTCATGAAAGAGTTGTCTTGTACGGTTAACTATGGGGGAAATAAATCGGCGGGGGCCTTGGTAGAGGGCAATGATAGAATCTAACATTCTTTTTTATGAATCTAAAACTATTGTCTTGGAATGTGAGGGGTTTAAATGACCCGGATAAGCGTTCAGTTATCAAAGGTTTAGTGAGGGAATGGAAGCCATCGGTAATCAGCCTTCAGGAAACCAAAGTGGAAAGCATATCGAGGAGTCTTGTCAGATCCATTTGGGGCTCTAGGTGGGTCAAGTGGGTTGCTTTGAATGCTCGGGGAACTGCCGGAGGTATTTTGGTGGCATGGGATTCCAGAGTGGTTACTTGTATAGAACACAGAGTGGGAGATTTCTCTATTTCTTGTAAATTTAGTTCGGCCCCCAATTCTTTGGTTTGGGGATTTTGTGGAGTGTATGGGCCTGTTATTGATAGGGATAGAAGTAGCTTCTGGGAGGAGTTGCAGGCTATGCTTCTCTCTTGGCCCATCCCATGGTGCCTAGGGGGGGGATTTTATTGTTGTTAGAAGTCCGGATGAGAGGGTCGGTGATGGGAGGTTGACCTCGGCTATGCGGATCTTCAATGAGTTTATAAACTCACAGAGTCTTGTGGATTTGCTTTTGGAGGGAGGAAGATTTACCTGGTTTAGAGGAGATAATCAGTTAGCTAGGTCTCGTTTGGACAGATTCCTTGTGTCGCCTCAGTGGGAGGATCACTTCCCCAGGTCTCTCCCAACAGTGTCTCCCGCGGCCTTGTTCTGACCATCATCCGATCATGCTGTCTTGTGGGGGCTTTCGTGTGGGCAAAAGCCCTTTAGATTTGAGAACATGTGGCTTGAAAGTGACGGGTTTGTGGAGCTGGTGAGAAATTGGTGGGAGTCTTATGATGTGTCTGGGTCCTCGAGTTACTGCATTGCCCGAAAGCTAAAGCTTCTTAAGGAAGACGTCAAAAAATGGAATAGAGAAGTCTTTGGTCTTATCCAAGTAAGAAAGCAGAATATTCTAAATAATCTGCTGGATTTGGACAAGGAAGAGCAGATGGGTTCCATTTCCGCTGCCCAAAGGGTGGAGAGAGAAGGCCTAAAGGGGCAAATTGGTCAGATCCTCAAGATGGAGGAAATCTCTTGGAGGCAGAAATCTCGGGTTGTCTGGCTTAAAAATGGTGACTGCAACACAAAGTTCTTTCATAGGGTGGCCTCCTCTCATTATAGGAAGAACAGAATTTCCTCTATTGTTATTGACGATTGTGTTCTGACAGAGGAGGAGCCAATCAGAAGGGGTATAGTTGATTTCTTCTCTACTTTTTACTCAGAGCCACGAGGTTGGAGACCAGGAGTGGAGGGTGTCATTTTGAACAGACTGAACGGGGAAGAAGCCGCTAGTTTGGAGTCCCCTTTCTTGGAGGAGGAAGTGGAGAGAGCCTTGGAGGCGTGTAACGGGGATAAAGCTCCAGGCCTGGACGGGTTTACTATGGCCTTTGTTAAAAAATGCTGGCCTGTGCTGAAGGTGGATGTGATGGCAGTGTTTGAGAGTTTCCATAGAGAGGGGGGCTTTGAAAGAAGCCTCAATGCTTCCTTCATTGCCCTCATCCCTAAGAAGGAGGCCGCGGCTTGCATTAAGGACTTTCGCCCCATTAGCTTGGTAAGCTGTGTTTATAAGCTCATTGCTAAGGTTCTTTCCTTAAGATTGAAGAAGGTTATGGGAGTATTATCTCGCCTAGCCAAAACGCTTTTGTGGAGGGGAGGCAAATTTTGGATGCAGCTCTCATTGCTAATGAATGTATTGACACTAGACTTAAGCAAAAAAGGAAAGGGCTGGTCTGTAAGCTGGATATTGAGAAGGCTTTCGATCATGTTAACTGGAGATTCTTGTTGGGTATAGTTGGCCAAGATGGGTTTTGGGGACATGTGGAGGAGGTGGATCCTGACGTGTATTTCCACTGTTTCTTTCTCGGTCCTCGTCAACGGATTCCCCGCAGGCTTTTTTCGTTCATCTAGAGGGTTGAGACAAGGGGATCCCATATCCCCCCTTCTCTTTGTGATCGCTATGGAGGCTTTGAGCTGCTTCATGTGCAGGGCTGAGGAGGTTGGCCTTATCAAAGGTTTTCAGGGGGGGCATGCAGGAGAGATGGCATTGTGGTCTCTCATCTTTTGTTTGCCGATGATACCATCATCTTTTGCGATCCCACAGTTCGCCAGCTCCGCTTTATCTGATGCATTCTTGTGTGTTTTGAAGCAGTTTCAGGACTTAAGATCAACTTGGCTAAGAGCTGCATTTATCCGGTTGGGGCTTTACAGGGGTTGGATCTTCTGGCCAGCACCTTAGGCTGCAAAGTGGGATGCTTTCCCTCTTCTTACCTAGGTCTTCCTTTGGGAGCTAGTGCGAGATCAGTTGGGATTTGGGATCCGGTGGTGGAGAGGTTTCATAGTAAACTCTCAGGATGGAAAGGTCAGCTTCTTTCTAAAGGAGGTAGGCTCACTCTTCTGAAAAGCTCTTTGGCCAATCTTCCCACTTATTTCATGTCTCTTTTCTCGATCCCGAAGACAGTGAGCAGTAGATTGGAGAAAATTCAAAGAGACTTTCTTTGGGGCCATGAGGGTGATTACAGGAAAATTCACTTGGTGGCGTGGGATAAAATTAAGAAACCTCAGTCTCTAGGGGGCTTAGGGGTGAAAGACTTGAGAATCTTCAATACAGCTCTCCTAGGGAAATGGTTATGGAAGTTTGGTGATAGTGACAAGGATTTATGGAAGGAGATTATTGTGGCCAAGTATGGGAGAGAGTCTGGGGGCTGGTGTTCGGGCAGGGTTGAAGGGCCGATGGGTGGGTGAATTTTTGGGATGATATGTAGAACGGGGATATGATTACGCCCAAAGAATAACGCGGTAATTGTAGTGTAGCTTTGGGGTGTCGATTCCACAGGGAGACTAAATTAAAAGAAAAATAAACAGAATTTCTGAAACTACAGAAGTATTAGACGGTTAACGAAAAAAAATAAAAATATAGACAGTGATTTTGAATGCAACTAAAAATTAAACAAATTAATTAATGGAAGAAAATATTCAAATTTAACGAACAGTGGAGTGTCGGGAATCCCTTGCACATATATGGTATTTCAATTATTTTTAATTCACAGATAACTCAATTGAGAATTTAAATTCCAAATATCTCAATCGGAAGATATAAAATTATGAACCAAAATTAGACTGAAAATAATCCTTTGAAAAATCATTCATCATCTTTAAATCTCTCAAATTAATATTCACATTGAGAAAATCCAACGACGACAATATACCCAACGAGCAATATTGCAGCAGAGAATTGAATCAATATAAATATTTAATTGTTCCAAAAATAATCAAAACATTAATCCACTCAATAGAAAAAGCATGACTGAATCTATAAACGGACTAAAACCTTTAATTATTCGGACAATAAAATCCAACGATTAATTATGAATAATCATCAAAGAATTTAACAAGTGAAAGCCATTTACATGAATCAAAAATAAATTAAAATAATCATCTATGGTGCAAGTTCATCCCTAACCCCACTTAAAAATTTAGTTACCCATGTACAGGACGAGTAACATAAACCTCACGAAGAAAAACTGAGCCATGGAGTAGCCGCGACTTCTTCTCTGCGCCAGAACTGCTGCGCACAGTGCCTCTGTTCACTCTCTGTTTCTGTCGCAGCAGCCTGTATCCCTCCTTCTCTATTTCTGTCCAGCAGCCGCAGCTCCGCGCTGCACGTCCCCTCCTGTCGCTATTTTTTCTTCTCTTTTTATATCCCCCTGGTGCCTTGCGCCCTAACGCCCTTGCGCCACACCTGGGCCCAGGCCCATCACGCGCACAACTCTTCTGCAGCGCCCAGCTTCAAGATAGCCGCACAACAGGCCAGCCATTGCTTTCTGAATTCAACCCATGCGCCTCAATTTCATCCAATAGGGCCCACCACTGAATGCAAGCCAAGCCTGCCGCATCACTTGGTCTCTTTATTTTCATTGCTTTTCTTTTGGTTTCCTGATCAGCCACCAAGTTTGACTTTTCTTTATATATTTTTCTTTGTTTCTTTATTTCTCTCCTTTTGTCTTGGCTGCACTATTGCTCAGCCGTACAACCAAGCCCCCTTCTAATTCTTTTTATTTCTTCTTTTCCAGCCGCATATGCACACAGCCGTAATGTTCAAGCCCATTTCTCCATTGGATAACGATGGAATCTCGATTCGAGTTCTTCACGAAAGTTGTAGTCCTGGATGAGTAGATAATTTTAGGCTTAAAAACCACCTGATTTGGACTTTGGAAGCTCAAGTTATGGACCCCTTCAAGTTGGCTGGACGGACATGTTCATAGCAGCTTTCCAGGCCTGTCTTTGAAATAATATTTAGATGCCCAAACGAACTCCGATTTTTGCAAACCAGACCTTTTTAAAAAGCCCAAGACGTCCTCTAAATATTTCATGAAGACCACTTTCTCATTCGGAAACTCTAGCACCATCCAAATCTCAATTGAAACTCAATGGTCGAATCTACCAAAAAGCCAAGAATTGCACAATATACTCCATAACTCTTCTTTGACCTTCAATGCTTCCCTAATTCAATAAATATATTAATTAGCTCACTTAAACAGAGAATATATATCATAAAATTAAATATAAATGAACTAAAAATATTAAACATTATACTCTCATAATAGGGTCACATTCTAGTATTTTAATCCAATAATTGGGTATTTAGAGTGCACTTTTGCGCACTCATCAGGATACATCTTTGAAGATGAAATTCCCAAGGCTTTACAGTTTGGCTACAAACAAATCGGCTCGGGTTAGTGAGTATGTTGTTCGCACTGGGAATAGGCTTGTTTGGTCTCCTTCTTTTAGAAGAGATTTTTTTGATTGGGAGCTTGAGGAAGTGGGCTCTTTTTTTAGTCATATCAATAATTTCCGGGTAGTGGAAGGAAGAGAAGATAAATGGTTATGAAGGCCGGAAAAGCTATCTTTCTCGGTGAGCTCCTTTTACAAGAGTTTGTTCCCTTCTGAAAACACTCTTTTTTCCTGGAAGCTCACTTGGCATTCAAAGGCCCCCCCCCCAAAGCCTCCTTCGCTTGGGAAGCTTCTTGGAAGGCCATTTTAACCGCGGAAAATATGATGAGGAGGGGATTCTTGATGGCTAGTAGATGTTACTTTTGCAAGAATGATGAAGAAAAAGTGGATCACACCCTCATTCACTATTATGTTCCTTGGAGCTGCTGGAACCTCGTTCTCACCATTTTTGGTGTCACATGGGTCATGCCACATTCTATCAAAGATCTTCTTTTAGCTTGGGAAGGGTGCATCCTTCCGAAAGAAATTAAGAGAATTTGGAGATTAACCCCTATCTGTCTTTTGTGGTGTCTGTGGGAAGAAAGAAACATTCGCGTCTTTGAGGATCGGGAACTCTCTACTCCATTCCTTAAAGATGCTTTTTTGCGTTTACTATTTTTTTGGGCCAAAGAGGCTTTTCCTGTAAATGTTACTTCTTTTGTTGACTTTTTAGGTTCTTTAAGGCCGATGTAATCCTTCTTGGGTTTTTGCCCTTTTGCCCTTTTAGGGCTTCTAATATATATACTCTTTACTTATCAAAAAAAAAAAAAAATATCCATATAAATTAATAAAATATCTTCTTAAGTGTTATTTATATATAAAAAAAAAAAAACTTTTTAGGTGTTAGAAAATTAAAAATTAATAGTAAAAAAGATTAAAATGTGATGATTGTAATCAAGATATGTGTATCAATGACTTTTATGAGATTTGCTAGTGTTTGAAAAAAATTTAAGATTCCGGTTTTCGATTCCCATTACAAATGACCCGATACTCCTGATACCGTTACACCGCGACCGAGACAGATTCGTATCCCGCGACTGCGATTTAAATCCATGGGGGAGGTAGGGTTGTGAAAAGGGCAACTTAGAGGGGAGTGAATAGGTTGTTATATTATTTTTTATCAAATTGAGATTTTTATACCCCTCAAGGCGTTAGTAGCGTATAATAATAAAAAATAATAAATGAAAGAGTTAAGAGTGAAGAATGCACAAGGAGTTTATAGTGCTTCGACTAAAAAATTTCACCTATGTTCGCTGTTCGGCGATGATCCTTGATCTACTTGCCTAAAATCCACTCAAGCTATTGTTTGAGTGGTAGCTTCACCACGTTACAATCAATTGGCACAACATCAAATGCTTCAGTATATCAATCCTCTCAATGATTGGTTTATCACAAGACCGATCCTTCGACACTCAATGGATCAAAAAACAAGGTACGAGAAGAAACCCTCTTGATAGGGCGGATATACTCTTTACACTCAATGATAAGAACAAATATTCGAAGGTGATTGTTTCTTTTTTCTTCACAAAGGGCTCTTAAATCAAAGGATAAACTCGGCCCCAAATTTCTTCAAAATCGAATGATTGAGCGCACGACATGTTCTTTTTGGATGTTGCAGTAATGCTTGATAGCCCTATAAGAGATCCCATGCTTCATATTTATAGGGAGGCTGAATTGGAATCACGTGTAACTCAAAATGGCAGGTTTGAACTCTTTCCAGTCCCCAGAAAGGTACTCTTGGTCAGCCGGTACCTTTTGGATCATCCTCATAGTCTTGGACAGTAGCTTCTGGTCAGTCGGAAGTGGGTACTCAATCAGCCAGTACCTTCTCCCTTCATTGTAGCCAACATCCAGTGCCTACCAGTCAGCCGGAAAGGTGTTACCGGTCAGCCGGTACCTTCTGTTTCCTTGGGAGCCAAAACACAATGTCTTCCGGTCAGCCGGGTGGGTACTTCTGGTCAGCCAGATCCTTCTGTTTCCTTGAGAGCCAAAACACAGTGCCTTTCGGTCAGTTGGGGTGGGTGATTCCAGTTAGCTTGGTTCATCTGAACTTGTCCTCTTGAACCTTGAACAAAATCCTGTTATACCTCAAATCATTCTTCAAAAAAAGATGATTAGTACATGATATAGGATACACATTTTACTATCCAAGGCGCATAGTGATCAATTAGAGATAAAATACATTCACATTCAAGTAAACATAATTGCTTAAGAATCAAAATGCTTGCCCCATCAAAACTATCCTCAACATGTTGATGCTAGATACATGGTCATTTAGGGTGGGAAGCACTAGAATCCCCAGAAGACGAGGTTAGTTGGTTGTTTATGGTTTACCCCTTCATCTATGGAACCGTGCTTTGTTTAAAGCTATTGGAGATGAATGTGGTGGTTTTAGGAAGGTTGAAGCTGATTTTAGGGGGGACGCATTGAAGGTGGTCTTGATTGTTTTGGAAGGGGGGAATATTTCAGAGTTGATCTTCATCTCTAATGAATACTAAATGCTTTCAGATCGCTTTGATGGTAGAGAAAACCTCGCTTATCGTCCTAGATCTAGATTGGGAGGGATATGAGAGGTTACGCATGGGCTAGAAAAGCCTCAAATGACTGGTAGGGAGTGGCTGGAACCCTTGAATGTCGTTGGAGAAGATGGTGAAAGATGTCTTGAATTCCACGTGTAATTTTCATGGAGAGATGAGGGGAAGGAGGACAGGTGGTGTTTGTATGGATAGACGAGGTCATTCTTGAAAATGTTACAAGCTAGCGTTTGAATTTCAAAATAAGGATCTTGGGTTAGGAAATGGGTTGGGCTTTGTTGAGAGTTAATTTATGGGTGGGCTCAGTTCAAGGTGGGCCTACGTTAACATCTTGGGCCAGCTTCAAGACCGGCCAAGGTGTTAGACAAACGGATCGTAGGATAGGAAATGGGCCTGTAGGATAGGAAATGGGCCTAAAAATCACAAACCAAGGCCTGATGATGTAATGGATAGAAAATCAGGTCTTGATGGGCCCATGCGCCGTGAGAAGTAGCCCAACTCGCGTTGCAATAACTTGAAATGCTTGGAGAAAGGTAAATAGGCTGGAGCCCGGGGAAAGGGTATAAGTATAGGGATGGATGACCTAATTACAAAGGCTTTTGTTAGGATTGAGAGTCTGTGTATGTCTTGGAATGTCCCATTTGAC
Organism: Nyssa sinensis; assembly: GCA_008638375.1. Taxonomy (NCBI): domain Eukaryota; kingdom Viridiplantae; phylum Streptophyta; class Magnoliopsida; order Cornales; family Nyssaceae; genus Nyssa; species Nyssa sinensis. The sequence goes on along the minus strand of CM018043.1, from coordinate 33,711,012 downwards.
AAAACTTGAGTTGTAATTGGAATTGTTGAGTCTAAGTCCTTGTGTGTCTTTTGGTACTCAAGCCTTGGAGTTGAAGTGACAATATGTATCATTGAAGATCAAAGAAGCCGGTTCTTTAGGTTTGAAAAGGTTTATAGGAGAAAACCATGACTTATGTTACACACAATTTTAAAATGTTTTTAAATTATTAAATTGTATTGAAAGATTGATTTGATTGAGTTGACTTATGTTTTTAAGCTTAAAAGTGATTTTGAAATTACCCAAGTCAAGGCAATCAAGCATGGAACTCATTAGAACCAAGTTTTAAGAGAGCCCTTGTTTTAAAAAATAGTGGCTCTCGTTCGAAGGGTAGTTCGATACTCGTTCGAAGGGTAGTTCGATACTCGTTCGAACGAGGTCACATAATGAGGTTTTTAATTTAAAGACCAATAAGGCTCATTTGAAAGGTGGTTCTATAGATGGTTTGAACGAAGGTGCACTCAATGGTTTTATTTTAAACTTCGGACAGCCTCGTTCGAAACTTAGTTCGATAGATGGTTCGAACGAGGTCTTGGATGTGGGATATCTTGGTTTTCTAGTAGCCTTTGTTTGATACGTGATTTTGAACTTGTTCGAATTAGCTTATAAAATGGATTTAATTTTCAGATATAGTATAGGTCGTTTCAAAGGTCGTTTGAATGGCCTAATGGGATTTGGGGTTTTCAGTTTTTTCAAATCCGTTTCTACCATGGAAACCCTAGATTGATAAGAGGTGCTGCTAGCGCCTCACAATATCGTGGAGATTTTTCGGTTGCACGAACTTGAAAGCAAATATTGTGAGTTCTCAAAAAGTGATTTCCTTTTCCCAATCTTAAAAATCACATAGAAAACACAACCTCTTTAGACTAAAGTCCATATTTTCAGATTTACATCATCTTGGTTGGAGTATTTGCGCAAAGGATTTCGGCTTGTGTAATCGGTGGATACCGAAACAATGAGGAGTCGCTGCTGTGATTGAGGTTTGACGTCGTTCGAGGATTCAAAGACATTGCAGCTGTGAAGAACGCTTTAGGAGTCAAGTTAAGAGTAGATCATATCATCTTTGGCAAGGCTTGAGGTACTATGTAATGTTTCTAGAGGAGCAGGCCCAATTTTCTAAAGAGGGCAGTGGGGAAAGTTACTGGAGGGACAACAATCTCAGTCTTCAAGAGTGGTGCCCAGAACATGATGAATCTGAAAGGAGTGTGCTAGGCTCAATGGATTTCCTTCCTCTGCAGGTTTTACGTCCAGATTTATCGAATGGAGAAGGTAGTTGTTGTAAGGCCATTGAAGATGAGGTATCTGCATGGGTTAAGGAAAACTTTGAAGGGGTAAACATGGAGCTGGGACTTACTTATGAAGTCAGAAACTGTGATGCAATCTGATTGTTTGAAGGGACAGACCTGGCATAGGAAAGTTAGGAGAAACAAGAAAGGGGGTAGAAAAGGAGGCAGCTGGAAAGGGGAGAGGGAGCTCAGAAATCTAATCACAGAGGTAAATTTCAAGGGCAGAGGAGGGAAGGAGGGTAGTATAAGCAGGATTAGGTTGAGGGGATTCATCCTTTTTTTTGCAAAGATTAAAATCTTATCATGGAATGTCTGGGGGTTGAATGACTTGGATAAGAGGTTAGTGGTAAAAGCCATGCTTCATAGCTCGAAAGAGGATGTTGTCTGTCTTAAAGAAAAGATTTTGGAGCAATTATCCATCGGAGAAATAAGGTCTCTATGGCATTGCAGGTATGTTGACTGGGCCTGTTTTAAGTCTAATGAGGCTGTTGGAGGGGTAGCTGTTTTATGGGACAAAAGGGTGGTGAAAAAGGAAGAGGCGAGGGTAGGGGAATTCTCAGTTTCTTGTAGATTCTCGTTTATGGAAGATGGTTTGAAATGAATTTTTTTTGGAGTTTATGGTCCTACTGATGCTAGGGACAGGCTGGTTGTGGACGGAGCTGGAGGAGGTTTTTTCTATGTGGGGAGATCCGTGGTGCATTGATGGAAATTTTAGTGTCACCCGATGGTTTGAAATGAATGTCTTTTTGCGTGGCCCTTTCCTTTTCTGCTTTATCCGAGTGTTGATGCATTTATTAGCAATGAGAGCCGCATAACCTTCTTTAATCGTAAGGAAAGAACCTTAGCGATCACTTAGAAACACTGCTTACTAGGCTTATGGGGCGAAAGTCCTTAATGCTAGCTGCTTCCCTCCTTTTTAGGGATGATTGCAATGAAAGAAGCATTGAGGCTTCAGTTCAAAACCCCCCTCCTTATGGAGGCTCCCAAACACCGCCATCACATCTGCTTTCAGCACAGTCCAACATTTTTTAAAAAAGGCCATGGTGAACCCGTCTGGGCCTGGAGCCTTATCCTCGTTACACGCCTCTACGGCTCTCTCCACTTCATCCTCCAAGAATGGAGATTCTAGGTTAGAGGCTTCTTCCCCATTCGGGCTTTTCAAGACAATGTCCTCCACTCCAGGTCTCCATCTTCGCGGTTTTGAGTAAAGAGTAGAAAAGAAATCGACAATTCCCCTTCTGATTGGCTCCTCCTCCGTGAGAACATGATCATCAACAACAGAGGAGATTCTGTTCTTCGTGTAGTGAGATGAAGCCATTCTGTGAAAGAACTTTGTGTTGCGGTCGCTCTTCTTAAGCCATACAGCCCGAGATTACTCCATTATCTTGCTAATGCTCACAAAAAGAATAATTTTATTGGGAAAATTTCAATCAGGGGGTAGGAGTATTCTAATGAAGAGGAGATTAAAGAGGGCGTTATTAATTTCTACAAAGACCTATACTTGGATTCTAGACAATGGAGGCCTCGGGTAGACAGAGTTGACTTTAACCAAATCTTGGAGGAGGAGCGAGGTTGGTTGGAGAGACCTTTTTCCAAAGAGGAAGCAGTGGCGGATTTTAGTAGTTGCAATGGGGATAAGGCTCCTAGTCCTAGATGGTATGAACATGGCATTCTTTCAACAGTTTTGGACAATGGTTAAGTTAGATGTGATGGAGGTTTTGAGGGATTTTTACACTTCTGGAGTTTTTGAGAGGAGTATTAATGCTACATTTATAGTACTAATTTTCAGAATTACTGGACTATAGTTTGGTTGGGGGATTGTACAAATTAATTGCTAAGACATTTGCCTTGAGATTAAAGAAGGTGATGGCTAATATTAGTTCGGAGGCCTCAAAATGCATTTGTTTGGGATGGGGGGTGGGGAAGACCAATTTTGGATGCGGTCCTTATTGCCAATGAATTCTTGGATACTTGGTTGAGAAGCATAAATAGGGGGATGGTTTGTAAGCTTGACATCCACAAAGCTTTCGACCATGTAAATTAGGATTACCTCCTTTACATGATGGAGTAGGATGGCAAGGATCAAAATTTCGTTTCTTTTCCATCGAAACGACCGAAATGTTTCCGTTTCTCAGGGAACCGAAACGAAATACTAGTGAAATATCGAAATTTACATGTTTCCATCGAAATAAAACTATTTCTGTGAAAATATACCGAAACTAATGGAAACATACCAAATTAGAGGAAACATTTCTTTCGTATAAATAATAATTATAGGAGTTAGTAAAAGATAATATCCATTTATTTTTTAAGGATTAAGACTCAAAATGAAGATATTTCTATTATTTTTTCTAAATTAATAGAAAAGTAATAGGGAAAATAAAGTGTAGATAAACAATTATTTTAATACTTAGTTACTAATTATAATAGGTTTAAATTGCTATTTGTTTTATACTTAGTTACTAATTATAATAGGCTTAAATCACTATTTGTTTTACTTATTGCTTTTATATCTAACTTGTGTCAAATTGTCTAATTTGTGGATATTACATAGTATAAATCTATTATGTTATGGTATTATATTTAATTATAATAATTTTACATATTTTATAATAAATTTATAATAATTTCATATTATATAAAAAATTAGTTCTAATTTTTTCATACTAGTTTTTAATTAATAAAGAGTTATTTGGTATTAATAATTCTTTTGTATTTACGTTTTTTTTTTTTTTTAATTTCACCCTAATATTTTTTTGTGTGGATGGACATGTTCCCTAAAACATTTACAATTAATTATACTATTTATCTTCGCACATTCGTATAGATTACTTTATGTTTTCAACGTGTTTCTACATATTTTAATTTTTTTCATTGTTTTTACTATATTTTCAAAACGTTTCTGAAATGTTTCCTATTTTTGGGTGATCGAAACAACACTGCGAAACGAAATTTTGATCCTTGGCGGATGGGGTTTGGGCATACATGGAGGAGGTGGATTAGATGGTGTATATCTACGGTGAAGTTCTATTCTTATTAATGGTTGCGCCAAAGGATTTATTGTCATCGTATCTCTAGATCATGGTTATGGATGCTTTTAGTAGATTGATGTCTAGAACAGTAAATAAAGGTATGTTGAGAGGCTTCTTAGTGGGGGAGTTGGGTGATGTGTACAAATACTATCTTGTGGATTGGGAGAGGTTCTGTAACCCTTTGAAGGAAGGGGGTTTGGGTATTAGAAGGCTTTGTTTGTTCAATGAAAACCTTTTTTTTTTTTTTTGGAAAATGGTTATGGAAGGAGGTAATAAGGCTTCAGAGTGGGTGACGAATAAAGTTGGCGAGATTAGCAAAAGTATTAGGTCTATCTTATGAGGGGTTTGAGGATGAAAGGATGATTTTGTTTGGGGATATAGATCAAAGGTGGAGGTTAATGGGGCGAGATGGGTTGAAGAAGGAGGGGGTCAAGTTCTAAATGCGAGCAGGAGCTTAATAAAAATACAGTTCTATTAACTATGAAGGTAGGAGTGGCAAGGGATAGTTGGCTTGTTGTTTGCAGGAGGAAAGCTTCCCTAGGCATGCTTTGTACTTTGTTACTGTCTATTTTTTGTTTGGCCATTGCTTATTAGGTCTTTTGTTTTGTTTTAGTTTTTTTATTTAATGTCTTATTGTATAAACTGAGTATACATGGGTTGGGTTGCGCCCCTTGGCTTCGTTTTAGTGAATTGCTCTCATCTATCAAGAAAAAAAGGTAAATGTTGAGACGAGTTTGTGGCAAGATAAGAAATGATACAATTGAAAATGAGCACATTCTATGTTGAAAGTAGCGCCACTCGAAGATGAAATTAGAGGAAAATGATTAAAATGGTTTGGCCTTGTTAAATGAAGTGTTCACGAATGATTAATATGGTCTCCGTTGAGGTTGTTTCTAGTTCAAGGAGGATACCATGGTGGTGGTGGTAATGAGGAAAGATATGGTACTGAATGATTTAACTAATTGTGGCTTTGGACAGAGTTGAATGACAAAACAAGATACAAGTAGGTGACAACACTTTGTTCATTTGCTAAATTTATTATTATTATTGGTTAATATTCTTTTAACAATTTCTCTCTTTCTTGGAACAAGTAAAATATGATTTAGGGAGATTTAATTGATGGATATAATTTAGTTGGTGAGGCCTTATTGTGGAAGTGTTATGGGAAGAAGGTCAATCAAGTTGGCTTGGTGTACATGTTATGCCATTTCATGGTAATTACCATAAGCAAAAACAAGTGCAGGTTGCATAAAAAGGCACCTCTTGTTAAGGGCTATACACACAGAGTCATCATTTTGGAGAGTTTGCTCGAATTCCATGGAAATAAATAATTTAGAATGTCTGCCTATTGTGGGAGCGATTTTTTTTTTTTTTTTTTGGGATAGGTTGTTGGCCTTTTGAGTGAGAGTTGAACTTGGGACCTTGGGAATATTACCCAAGCCTCTTCCCAACTCGTCCCACCCCAAGGGTTATAGTGGGAACGATAATTATAAGATCCACTACAAGCCATAGTCTTCTTTGCATTTGTCTCATCTCTTTAATATGATAGTATAAGTTATTAAAAACCATGATAGTATCTATTGCAAGTTCATAATACAGCTCTTCAAGAGGATTGTCTACTAATGAGCAGCATTAAGAAAGGTCTCAGAGCAGGAGCCAAAATGGAGGAGGATAAATAAACATCTGAATTATAATCAACTACTTGTACTTTCTCCCTTCTTCAGGGAAAAAATTAATTAATTATTTCTTCTTTATATATATGTATATATATATATATATATATATTGACTTTGTTTGAGACAAGGATGATTTGAATTGTAGGATGAATAAACATTGGTGACTTTCAATGTTGTGTTTTGAAACTTTTATTGAGTGCACTTCTACTTTGGATGCTATATTAACTATCGCTACTTGAATTTTCAGAGTGCAGGGGTACAGTTTCCCCAGAGGCCTAGTGCTATCCCATCAAATCATCCTACTTCAAATGCGAATAACAATCATTCACCTGGCGGGGAACTTTCAGCTCCTCCACCTGAAAGGGTTCTACCGCTTGCTGCTTCTGGACATGAAAGGGCTCCACCACAAGCAGAACCTCAGATAATTCCCTGAATCCAGGTATCCCCCCTACGTCAAAACACACGTCCTTGCTTCTTAGGCCCCACTCCCCTCTGTTATAAACTAACAGGAGGTCATGCCGTGCCCTCAGCCTCCTAAGGTTGCATTATCCCACAGAAAAATAAATAAATTAATTGAGGACCAAAGAGAGCATAGCCAGCAGCAGCTACTCATACATATCCCGTCAACCAATCTTCTTGGGTTGGGTCTTGCATGAAGAATGGGAAGAAGAAACCAAAACCCAACCACCCACCACCAAAAAAAGAAAAAGAAAAGAGAAGAAAAAAACATGGGGTGGGGATGGCTTGGGGGAGGAGGGAAAGAAAAGAGCAAAAAATTCATATCTAAGGGGCTTTTGGGCAATCAAAATTGATTTTCATGTGATATCTGGCAGCATGGCTGTTGACTTGGGAAATTTCTATTTTAAAGCAGAGTTTGTAATGCTACAGCCTTAATTTACTCGGAGTCTCATACCTGCATACCTGCAGTGGTACATATCTGTTTGTCATATTTGTTGTGAACTACTGTGTGACATATCTAAGACTGTCCAGAAGGATTTATTTGTGAATTATCATCTCCTCAAAACACTGTTGCATTTGTGACCTATTTACTGCTTCTTTTCATTGTACAGTTATAGTTCCCATAAGTTTTTGTGCAACCCTTTTCCTTGGAAGCTTGCTTTAACTTTTTTGATAAGTAAATAATAATTGGTATTGAAGAACAACCAAAGGTGCACTCCATGTCGACAGTTTGTGTACAAAAAAGTTTATAGCACTATACTACGATCTGTCCTAGAAACTCTACAAAAGAATTTAGTATAAAAGAGGAGTGCTATGTGATTCCCCCCTCTCCCAAAAAAATAAAATAAACAAATAAAAACAAAACAATGATTGTAAAAAGTTGTGTTTAATAACTAACAAGGGAGATTCTCCCCCATCATAATAATATTGTATAAGATTGTTTATTCCTCTCATATACATGATCAAAGAGACAAAGAAACTGTTTACCACATGTGTCTCCTTATTCTATAACTCTTCCAACTAACTAAAAATTCTGGCGCAATTATGGGCATCACCCAATACTCCCCAAAAGGTGGGAAATGAAGTGCCACATCTCCTTAACTATTGGGAAATGAAGAAGCAAACGCACCGCTAATGCTGCATCCCATTTACATGTGCATCACCAACTAATAATGATTTGTCTTCTTTTCAAGAGACTGTTGATAGTCTAGATCTTCCCAAGTACTATTGTCCACCCAGAGAAGGCTACCTTGAACCTTTGTTTACCAAATAGTGTTAGCATTGTATATTTATTTAGTCTCATTAAGAAGAGTTTTGTTTATTTTTTCTTTTTTTTTTTAAACGCTTCTATAAAGGGTGCTTTTATTGTATTCTTTTATCCATCTTTCTGTAAGACATTGGGTTGCAGCATTAAGACTTCTCTCCATCTTCTTCTTCTTTGTCTCCTTTTTCTATGTTGGTGCAAAGTTTTCATGGTATCAGAGCTGATCAAGATCCAAACTTGATTAAGAACAGTGTAGAAGCCATTGGAGGAGCAAGACTACACTGTAATGATGTTCACTTTAGCATCTGTACCAGTTGACATTAGCATGGCTTGGCATGATGTCATCTGACCTAAGCCAAAGTTGGCATGGTTTTGATCAGAATTGCGTGGGGAGTCTTTTGGTAATTTTTTGAGATTGTTTGCTAGGATTTTCAAATTTTTGAATTTTTTTTTTGTTGAGAAAATAGGGCTAAATTTTGTGATCTGCGATTTTTGAGCAAATTTTTTTTTTTTTTTTTTGTGTTTTGATACTTCTATTTCCTTTTGACTAGTGCATTTTGGGCTCTTTGGGGTTCCATTGAGATACCCATCATCATTCGATGAGTATTGTGAGTTTGAGACAGCTGGCTATAGTTCTAGAGTTATGAACAGTTGGTATTTTGAGGTCTGATCACTTGAGCACTTGTTAGGCTTTAATTATGAGTTGATTTTTAGTTGCACTGAGTAATATTTGGTGGCTTTGGATTAATATTGTGATACTGTGACATTTGACAGTAGATGCGTCATGTGTGCTGCGTATAAGTTGTGTAGCTCAGTTTTTTGGTTGCTATCTGGCTATTTAGCTGCTGTTTTTGGTCTTCTCTTACTGTTTTGGACATTAATTGTTTTGGTTTGATTTATAAATCACTTTGGGACTTACTAGGCCATGTGTGCTGCACTATATAGAGCTTGGTTTCTGTTTTAGTTGGATTGCTGCAATGTGGAAGCTACTTTATTGCCTTGTTGCTTTCATTTTGGCTTGGTTGCTCCACTGTGATCAATCTTTGGTTGCATATTAAGTAAAAAGTTTGACTGCATATTGCATTTTGTTTTGATTTGATATCCTACTATGTCGTAATGGCAAGTGGGCAGTTTTTTAGAAGTAGGGATCGTCACACTGCAGCAGTTGCACCACCAGTGGATCAGTCTTCAACATTTGCTACTTCTCTGCTTTGGTCGCTGAACAATTGCACAAGCTTCTTTATACCTATCAGCGTAATTCCCCTTTAGTCTCTCCCTATGTCGGTTCATTCTTATCAAGGCCTTTAGGTATATCTCAGTCCACTTAGATTTTTGATTCAGATGTTACCCATAATGACTAGTAATTCATCTTTATTTGCATTTACTCTCTCTGCCTTTTGTCTCTATCCTTGCTGTGATTGATACTTTTATGTCTTTGGCAGGCATTGGGTCTTATGTTTCTTCACGATTATCTTTTCCTCATGTTCATTATATTTCTCAAGTTACCTTGAATTTGATCTATGTTAGTTTCTTGTTTGATTCTGGCTATGCAGTTCACTTTTCTTCTTCTGGTTGTGTCGGGTGCTAAGAAGCACGGACAAGGACATGACACGGACACGCCGACATGCGATTTTTCAAAAAAGTAGGACACGAACACATCGGGGATACGTTGCATAAAATATATTATATTTTTATTTATATAATAATATAATCAATTTCTGTCTTTATATCAATCAAATTAGGTATAAAAAACACAATTTCATGCAACATCTACACAAGAAATACAATTCCAAATTCCCTAACACGAAGTATCATAAAGTGACACATAATAATAATTTTTAGTGATGTAAACAAATTAAACAATACACACAAATCACATATTTACATGTAATAGAGCATTTAATCAATCAACAAGATTTAAAAAATAGGAAAGAGTCACATGAAGCAACAAGCTTTAGTAAATAATAAAAAAATTCAAATTTTCAGTGAATCAACAAATTTACAATTTCTTTCGAGAAAATCAGTAAAATAGGAAGGAGACTCACAAGAAGTAGGCCAAGAATTCAACGAATCAAGAAGCTTCCAGTTCTAGTTGGCCAAGAATGCCAAGAATTCTAGCGAATAAACAAGCTTAAAAAAAAAGTGCTCTAAGTGGTTTGAAATTTTCAAAGGATATTCAAAATCACATAAAATACTGAGAAAAAAAAGAGGTGAAAGAATAGAGAGAAGAAAGAGGTGAATCAACAAGCTTTTATATATATCCAACAGGAAACAACAAAATAGAGGGAAGAAAGATGAGAGATAAATGAGAGGAGTAAGAAATTATTTTTTTAAAAAAAGGCAGAAGATTTACCGGCGTTTGCGATGACCCGAAGATGAACGGATGGCGACAAAGTTTGACGACAGCGGTGGGGTCGGCCGTCGCTGGGATCGTTGCAGCAGAATGATCAGAGAAAGATAAGAGAAGATTAAGAGGAGAAGAAATTATAAAGAAAAGGAAAGAAAGAAAAAAAAGAGGGCGGACGTTAGAGACATAGCTGGGTTTCGCGATGACCAGAGGAGAGGCAGCGGTAGACTTCGACAGCGGTGGAGCCATGGAGGTCGATTGCCGGTGCTGCGCGGCTAGGGCTTGGCTGCTCTTTCTTTCACAATTTGTTCTCAGTTTTGGGAAATCTTGATCATCATATGCGGCTAGGGCTGGACGAGTATAATTAATGAGTTTAAAATTTAAAAGTTACCCCTCTATGTTTTTAAAATATTATAAGAGACCCCGTGTTTTTTAAAAAAAAAATTCATTTTGATCCTACACGTGTCTTGGGCATGTCCTGTGAGTGTCCAAGCGTGTCCGGCTGTGTCTAAAATTAAAAACAAATCAAGGACACTCTTTACCACTGTGTTGGACACGTGTCCAGAGGGTGTCTGTGTCCCAGATGTGTCCGACACGGGTACGCTGGCCAAATTAGAGTGTCTGTGCTTCCTAGGTTGGGTGTAGGATTCTTGGTCTAAGAAGTTTATTGGGACAGGCCGTAGAAAGGGAGGACTACATGTGTTGGAAGGGTTGCATATTCCCGGTGTTAAGTTGATTCAGCTTTCTTTCGTTTGAGTCCAAAGACATTTAGTTTTACTAATGGCATTCTCGCCTTGGTCATATTTCTAGTGGTTTTTATAGTTTTTTGTTTTCATTGGTAGATTAATTAATTTGGGTTGTCATGATATTTTTGATTGTTATGGATGCAAATTGGAAAAATTCACTGCGTTACCTTTTAATAAAAGTTCTACTATTTCTCTCGCACCATGTGATCTTTTTTTCTTGATAGGTAAATCACACACACACACACACACACACACACTCTTTGCCCCTTAAGGGGACTTAGAGCTTCTTGGTTCTTGCACCATGTGATCTTATCCATTCTAATGTATGGAGAATTACTCCTACACACCTTGGTTTTAAATAACGCTTGTTATTTATTGGTTTTTTGACCCTTTGATACCGTTATAGGCTTATATATCGGTGTGACCAAAATTCACAATTGCATCAGCTGTTATGGGCAAGATGTTTTGAGGTTTTTTTTTTCTAATTTTTTTTCAAAATTCTTATGATTTCTATTTTTATAGGATTATATATAAGAAAGATGCTTAACAAAATGATCCAAAAAACATTGAAATGGGTTACCAAAACATTCGGGTTAATATGACCTCGAAAAGGCCTCTTGGCCTCAAAATGTTTAAATTTTTTTATTCCATAACGAATCACACTAAATTGATTTTCATGCTTATAATTGTTTTTTGTTATTATTTATCTTGTTGTAAATGCTATTCAAATTAAGTGATACTTCTTATTAACTTTAAAAACTCCATATAAAATATCTTCTTAGATGTTATTTATAAGAATTTTTTTTAGGTGTTAGAAAATTGAAAAATAAAAGTATTAAATGTGATAAATTGTAGTCAAGATGTGTGTATGAGTGACTTTTAAGAGATTTGCTAGTGTTTGAAAAAAATTTACGATTGTGGTTTTTGATTCCCTGTTATAGATGACCCAATACTCTTAATACCGTTACACTGCGAACCGTGACTGTGATTTAAATCCATGCTCCTATTCCTACCAAAGGGGGGTTATAGATATTTTGTTTCCTTTATTGATGACTATTCTCGATATTGTTGGGTCTATCTTATGAAGAATCACTTTGACTTTCTTTCTATAGTCTCTACCTTTTATTCTATATTCCATACACAATATTCTTCTTGTCATTAAATGCTTTTGATGTGATTGAGGAGGAAAATATTCTTCTAATGCCTTGATTGACTTGTTGAAATTTGCTAGTACTATTAAGCGATCTTTGTGTGCCGATACTCCCAAGCAAAATGGCGTGGCTGATCGCAACTATAGGCACATCAGTGGAGACTAATCATTCTCTTTTGTTTTCTGCTAGTGTCCTAGTACATTTGATTAATCACATTCCTTTAATCACATTCTTTTCATCATTACTTCTGGAGTCTCCTTTTGAGAGGTTGTGTGGTTAGTCCCCTGATTATTTCTCATTGCATATGGTTGGGTGTACATCTATTCTTCTCCTTCTCAAAGCTATTTGTACCAAATTTTATGCACATTCAATGATGTTTGTATTTCTTGGTTATGGTGAAGGGAAAAAGGGATAACATTGTTATGATCCTATTGCTAAAAAACTCTCTTGTTGTATGGTTTTCATAGAAAATATTTGTTTTTTCTCTATTCTGTCTAGTTCTCACACTTCTCACAAATCATACCTTATTTGTGTTGACCATTTTCCTTATGTTGTCCCTGAATCTTATGTTAATGATATGACCATCCCTAACTTCTCTCATTCCTCTAATTAATAGATCATCATCCTGTTACTATTTATACTTTCGTAGGAATACAACTTTCTCTTCTGCTAGTACAATTTCTTCTCTTCTCTTGTCTGCCTCTCAATCAGGCTTTAAGGACTTGGAACCTGCTACTTCTTGCTAGCCTAAGTTTATTCGTAAGTGTCTTGATAGGTTTGGTTTCTAATTTATATAACTCACAATCTTGCAATGGTCTAATGAAAAGATGTTCCACGCCACTCTAGCTTCCGAAAGACATGGGGAGACACAACAAAGGGGACCCTTCCTGCACCTATGATCTGACAAAAAATATATGCTTTGGCCATACCCACTCTTATATTTGATATCTTCCAAAAATTCTCCCATCTTTTCTTGATATTCTTCCACACCCTTCCCTAATCCATAAGAAATTCTAACCCCATATCTCCATGTACAGTTCCCCAACAAAGCTTGGTTAAGGCATCTCAAATCCCTAACACTCAACCCTTCTTTCAGTAAAGAAAAACAGAGTCTTCCAATCTACCAATGATACGTGAACTCATCCCCTATCCTTCCCATAGAAAGTCCCTCTAAATCTTCTCCAATCTATTCGCCACTGAACCTAGAAACGAGTTTAATGATAGAAATTGTGTTGGTAGATCACCCTTGATTAATGCTGCCTCTTTCATCCAGCCAATCTGCTCTTGAAAAGCTCAACCGCCGCCCCCCACACCGAAGAGGCCTTGAGAGAAGCGCCCAGAGGGAGTCCCAAGATTTATATAATGACCTTGTTTATATCCAATATCTGAGGAAATTCATTGTTATAACGGCTTGATGTTTAAAAAAAAAATCTCTGTTAAGAACTGTTGCGGCATGTCCTAACTTTATTATGTAGGCACCAAGCTTCATTTTAGGTTTGAAATGACAATTTCAATATAGTTCTTTTCTTTGATAAGACAGATACATATGCACTTATTCCCATTAGAGTCTCAAATCCTCGGCCTTCTCTTTGGGAAGTGGAGGAGTACCAAGAAGCTAACACTTGGGTGGTAGTAATTTTAATATAGTTGTAAGTTCTACTTTTGAGGGTGTTCTGAAAACATGATCTGTTATATTATTGCAGTTGTTAATGTTTCAGAATTATGAAGATAAATACGTGGAAAGTGTTGCCACTTATTCTTCTGTCTATTTACATACTATGAGATCTAAATAATATTTGAAAATCCCTACGAGATGGAAACTTTTGTTGACCTGTTATATTATTGCAGTTGTTAATGTTTCAGAATTATGAAGATAAATATGTGGCATATGTTGGGAGTCATTCTTCTGTTCAATTATGTACTATGATCTATTAATAATATTTGAAAATCCCTAGGAGATGGAAACTTTTGTTTCCCCTTACTTTTCCCTGCATGTGAAATTTCTGAGCATCTATTATTTGCACACAGTATCATTCAGAAGGCTGGTACAGCGTTAGAGGTTTTAAGAGAAGTCCTTGATGCTGTTGATACTCAACATCCTGAGGTATGTTGTTGGAGTAATATACTGTAATGTGATATCAACCTTACTAGCAAATGATTAAAATAAATACCTGTCACCAATGTATTTGATATTTGTGGCACAAAAATGTTATCTGAAATGTTTTTTGGGGCTTGAGGTTTTTGTGTAGAGGTGAATTATGTTATGCCTAATCAACTTACAAAAGTTTGGGCAATGCGGAAGAGTTGGTGCTTGATGGTGAATGGTGTTAGTGTTGGGAAGGACTACTATTATCCAAGTTATACTTATTCTACTTAAGGGTTGACGAGTTCTTGACAGTGCCCAAGTTGTTGGGGGTTTGTCTTACAAACAAATTATTTGAGTTGATCTTTGGATTGCTCTATTGATATAATTGACATTTTGGCATGAATATGCTATCTGATATATTTTTTTTTTGTGGGGGGGCGAGGGGTTGAGATGACGCCAGAGAGGTGAAGTGTGTTTAACCTAGTTACCTTAATAGTTTGGCAGCTCTGAAAACTCAATAAGTGGTTAATGACGCATGGTGTTAGTGAACTCTTGTCCGAAGTTCTAATATTGAACTTAAGTACAATTCTCAATAACACTTTAGAAGTGTTTGATGCCAGTCATTGCTCGTGTGTTTGTCTGCCTTTTGTATTACTCTTCCCTTTTTCTGTCTCAATAGGGGACCTATTTGTAGTCAAATGTTTTGGAATAACAATATATTCTGTTTATATTAAGACATTATAGGCTTTGAGGTTCAGACAACTAAGTTCATCTACACTGTCTACCCTCCAGAATTTCAAGATGACTATGGCATTAATAATTGGACAGTGCTTGGCTCCAAACCAGGTTGGAGGAACCACCTCCTACCCACGTAAGTGTCACAATCTTTCTGGGCCACGTATGCACTCACATGTATATCATGTGACTATTTAGTTTTAAAAAAAATAAAAAATTAAATAAATCAAAAGGCACATGTGCATGGCATACGTGACAGATTGTGGTTAAGACACTGTACCCGGGTAGGAGGAAGTTTCTCCAACCAAGTTTGGAGCTAAGTATTGTCCTTAATAATTTAGCACATTGCTTCATCGGTGAATTTGTTTGATATTGTCTATGCATTAGTATCATTCATTTTGATTGTCGTGATGTTTTTTTTTTTAGGGCGCTAAGGATGAGTTCACACTTGACCTAGTGGAACAATGTTCATTTCAAAAGCAACGAGTAATGCATCTTGCGATGACTTCTCGGTAAGACCTTATGTGTGCATACATTAACCAACTTTTTGTTGCATTGCCCCTTTTCTTCGTTTCCTGTTACTTCTGCATGTGGTGGTCCTTGACTGAATTAGTTATGAAATAACAAGGTATGTGCAAAGAAATCCTGAAAGAGCATAAAATTAGTAAAGTGCATTGGCTATTTCCTGAAAAAAGAAAATATTCAGGGTTATAAATGAAAAAAAGAAGGAAACAATAAGCGGACTATTAAGGATGTCGACTTATACAAGTGCTTGGACTTTTTTTGGGGAGAACTCAACTCTGTGAATTTATTGGTATATGCATTGATGTTACCCTTCAAGGAGGTGGAAATAACTATAGCAATCTGATCACTATGGACCATCTGATTGTAGTCTATCCTTGGCATCTTTTCTTTTCCTTCAATATTTTTTCCTCTTTTTTTTTTTTTTGGGGGGGGGGGGGGGGGGAGGAGGTTATGAAAGTTCAGCATAACTGTTGGCAAAATTGCACAATATGACCATGCTGAATTTTGGCCTCGAGAATCTTCTGTGTTCCTAATCAGATGTAAGCACACAGACTGGTTCTAGAATGGAAAATTTCTTTCATGTAGAACCACTGGTGTAATTTCGCAAATGTCAACAATATGAGCATGCTGAATTTTAGCCTCAAAAATGTCTCGGTATGCCAAACCAGATGTGGGCACAAAGACTTTTGGCCAATAATAGACACAAGTCCAAATGAGAATCTAATACCCAAATCGATAGTTCGACAGTTTGTTTCTGATGTCTAATAATTGACTTATCTTGCTTGGAGGCGAATTAGACTTGGGACAGATGTCCACAGTAACCGTATTAAGCATAGAGACTGGTGCTGGAATGGAAATTGTCTTTCATTTAGAATCCTTGTAAAATTTCTCAAATGTCAACAACATGAGCATGCTGAATTTTGGCCTAGAGAGTTGTCTAGGTATAGCAGACTTTTGGCCAATAATAGACAGAAGTCTAAATGAGCATCTAATACTCAAACCAATAGTTCCACAGTTTGATTCTGATGTTTAATAAGTGACTTGTCTTGGAGGAGAATTAGATTGGGATTTGGAACAATTAACAAATTATCCTCAAAGAACAAGATGAGTTGTAAAGCCTCGATCAAAACTTTAGTTGTCCGTATCTTGCAATTGTAATGCATGTATTAAGATACAATTTATATGCAAAGAGAGATATATTGACCACATGTATTACAGCTTCATGTATCTTACAACACAGACATACATACATTATGTAAATTAGTGATAAGACACACACATTAAGCGCACATTTTGAGTGCTTTAGTTTTTGAGAAAACCAATTTTAAAGTTCAAAAATTCGTTATACCATTGTTCAAAAGGTATTTAATATCAAGACAAAGCAATACTTAAAAAAAATTATATTCAGCTAAATCCATTTAGAAATTTCCCCCTCTCCAAAAAAAAGTTTTCATGATTATTAGTGGCACCATTTCTTTAAATCCTTAATTTAGGTGTCTTAAGTGTTTTACCCTTTCAAATAATATATATATATATATATATATATATAGAGGGAGAGGGAGACAGGTCATCACCTGGCACGATGGTAAAGTCTTGTCCGCCCAGCACAGTGGCACAAGTTGGAGTTGTGAGAATTGGCCTCTTGCAAAATGTGTGTAAGGCTGCCAGTGTCTACCATTCCCCTTGCAGAGCCTGCGGAGTGAGGGAGTCTTGTGCAGTAAATACAGCCTTTTTACGTATGTATGTATGTGTGTATGTGTGTATGTGTATATATATGTATAAAAGAGACTCGGAAATTCTGCTACTGAAAAATTTACAACTTGGAATATGTAAGTTGAAAGTTGGAACATGGAAGGTGCTTCAACAGAATACAAAAGAAGGGAACTTTTCTTATGATGGAATTTTGAAATGAAAAGTCTTTTACTCTTTGGACAGTATCCCCATCAACCATCAGATGTGTCCAAAACAATTTAATTCACAGTTGAGCTTGCCTTTGTTGTGAAGACTACTGATGCAGCCTAGGCAGCTTAAGAACAGGCCAGTCTGCAATAATAGCTACACAGCAGAAATAAAGCCTTATGAATAGATCTGAAAGGGTCAACATTTGTTAGATTGGAAAGATAACTTGAAAATTCTGAATGGGGGTGGTAGAGTGATTAGACACCTCTAAATGGGGAGTAATATCTAGCCATCCCAGCGTTGCACATGATTGCAAGGGAAAAGTGTAGAAAATAATAATAATAATAATAATAATAATAATAATAATAATAATAATAATTAAATGTGGGTATATACATTGGTGCATGAACTTAATTTAATTTCTTTATCATTTTCTTGTTTCTTGAACTAGCATCGTTTAAAAGAAATATCATTAGGAAAAAAAAATCGTTAGTTGCTGCAATTCGAGTTTGATATCAGCTATACCTCACTATCTTTGTTACCTCATTTTGTTATCAATCATGACCATTTGAGACCTTGAAAAGAATCAAATTGAGATGGACCAAAAAATTTAACAGCTTGAAAATACTGTGCGCAATTACAGACTTAGTAATCCAACTCTATGAGAGTTTTCAAATGGAGATAGCCAATGTGGTTAAAGCTTTTGTTTTCCCCAAGCATAGGTATGAAGAGCACTGTCACGACCCTAACCCGGGTATTGTGACAAGAAGGTCATATAGACCCAAAATGGAGGGTAATGCACTAGATCCAATTAGTCAAGTTCATTAAAAACATGCTTTTTTTTTTTTCTTTGAAATAAAACAATCATTTCTTTTTAATTTAATTCGGTTCGTTGTCGTAGTTATACTTGTTAAGTCCCGTAATGAGATTTATTGCAGTAGTGTTTCACAAGGTACAAATATATGATAATGATCCATTAATAAGATGTGAGTGTACAACATGGTTACACTGTTCAGAACCGACTCTAATGGTCTAATGTACATAACATATACAATGATATCCAAAAGAGGATACATACACCCTATATGCAAATGAATAAATTGCATTAAGGGTAAAGCTAAGTAATACTATGGTCTTTGTCCATCTTGTATTGCTCTAGTAGCTGTCATCTACAAGTATAGTACCTGTCATTCCTATGAACAGTAGGAGTGAGGTATAATGCTTAGTAGGGTTTCCCAAAACACACAAGTATACAACGTGCAAAAACTAATGCAAGCCGTATGTGGGCAATTCCTAGTGTCTAACATGCATCACATGCATACAACAAGCATCATGCACTAGCCCACAAATACAAATACAATAATTTACACAATAAGGTATTATTCAATTCTGTAAATTGACATTAAACTGAGTAAAGAAGCATAGATCCAAATATAAAATACATCTATGTATACCAGTCTCACGATGGACCTCAATTTCCTGTTCAAAACAACTTCAACAACAATATATCCAATACAATATCAACAATAAAGTACACCAATAAATGTTTAGCAACATCAACAGTAAGGTAAACCAGTAAATGTGTAATCACTACACCATCCATTTGATCAATATATGCATAATCTATGCAATGCATTCCATGCAACGCACCTATACTGAATGTATGTACTCTTTCATGAATATCATATGCCATGACCCATGCTTTAACACTGACACTTTAATCAAAGTAACTGGACTTGGAAAATCCATGTGCTTCTCGAGTTACTGGCCCGAAGAAAACAAACAACCTTCCACGCGGATTTATGGCTTGCAGCCAAAGGGAAATTGTGCCCCCATCACAGAAGCACATAGGTATTATTAGGGCCTGCTCCCTTTCTCGAAAACCAAGCCAACTACTCTATATTACTCAATTACATGTAATATATCTCACATGTCCACAATAAAACCTTCATCTATCCTCATATACCATATCTCTCTGTCATATGGCATGCAATGCCATGCACGATGTCTGTATGCATAATATCCATATGTACAATCAAAGTATTCATTTACAACATCCCACTGGATCAAACACGACATGTCAATGTCCAACTACATCATTTCACTACTAGAAACCAAATACTATCACACATACTTGCACGTCTTCAATTTATCTCAACAGTACACATATATACCTCGTAGTAGATACAACAAAGTAGGTATAATGAGTCAAACTACCTGCTAATCAGTGTATAATCTAATCATAGTCATCACCAAACTCTTAAGGAGACACTACTTGTGTCTTTTATGTTATGCATTAGGTATCTTATGCATTAGTATTATAGAGTTCTTAGTTGCCCCAACCTTTTTTACTTCGGTTTCATATCAGTTTCACAAATTTTTTAGGGTTAATAACTCATTAACCTATGCATGTGGTATCCGTTTACACAAACGGATGTTAAAAATGTGTACCTATGTCTCAAAAACCCTAAAAAGGTCCTATCCTGATGATTTTATATCTTTTAAATGGCCTTTGAACCCCGAAGGGCATTTTCGTAATTTTATCAAAACTAGTTCTATGTCTATCAAGACACTGTCTCATCAAATGGACCTTGGAAACAGATCCAGAAGGTCCAAAAACCTTAGGATAGATCTTCTTGTATTTTATTCTCTTTTAGTTATCTAATTTACGCCCAGACACATTATCGTAATTATACACATTCATGTGGGACTAACCCTTGTGTTCCAATTTGTTTAATCTGACTTCATAGTTGGGTTCAGTGTATCCAAAAATGTTAGAAACACCCTTTTCGGATTTTAATTAGGCATTTAATTTCTCAATTTAACTATAAGAGCATTATCGTTATTTTACTAATTTAGGTGAGACTACCTTTGGATCTCAATTTGCTCGAATTGACATCTTATTTGAATTCAGGGTGTCAAACTTTGGACACGTTCTTTTCAGATTTTTATTTGCATTTTAATTGCCTTATTTAACACTAGGGGTATTTTTGTCATTTTACGTATTTATGTGGGACTATCCCCAGATGTCCAAATGGACCTCGCCATTGAGTCCAGAGTGCCCTAAAACCTTCGGTATGTCCCTTTCAACGTTTTAATTAGCTTATGGTGCCTTAATTTGACACAAGGGTATAATTGAAAGAATTCTTAAAATTCTCAAGGGCTTAAGACCATTGATTTGTCGACGCTGATCATTGACAAAGTCAACACGGTCCAACTCGGCCAAGTCAACTCAGCGAGTTGGTGGATAATGTCGTCTTCTCCACAACATTGCTTAAAATCCCTAGTTTTTAATTGTGATTTTCCTGCATTTTCGTTATGTTTCTCACCTCCCTAACCCATCATAATACTCTTTAAGGTCATCCTTCGTCATTTTAGTGGATTAAAACCACCCAAAAACCCTAAATTCTTGAACTCTCAAGCTTCGCCAAGGCTGCCCATGGCTTCCCCGTCGCCACCCAGCACTCTTCTCCACTCTTAACTCATTCTAAACACCTACTAGAGATCTCGTATCCTTATATCTATGTCCAAAACAATCCAAGCATGAAGAATCGGTTACCATGTTCAAAACCCAGATTGGCTCATAGCTGTCGTCACCTAACAAGCATCAGCACCGACACGGGACACAAATACGACACGATACGGATATGCGAACATGACATATCTCAAAATAGGTAGGACACAGATACGCCATGGACACGTTGAATATATATATATTTATATTTTTTTTATATGACTATATAATAAAAATTTAATATTATTTCAATTAAAATTAAAATTGGCATAAAAATACAGAAATCACAGAAATATTATTAAGATATTAAAATAGCAAAACCATTAAATAAAAATTTTAGAAATTCTTCATGTAACCATTAACATCTATTATTCAAGTTCCAAAACAAATTTACTAACTGCTACATATGTATATTTACAACAATTATATATATATATATATTTACAAATTACTAACTAACTACTACATATAATATATATGTATGTATATATATAATAAAAAAAAGCAGGGTTAAGGAGGAGGAAATAATCCAAAAAAAAAAGTCTAAAACGTGTCTAAAATTTTTAAAAAATAAAAAATTTGGACACTTTTTTTTCGCGTGTCCAACACGTGTTTGACATGGACACGTGAGCCAAAATAGTGTCTGTGCTTCATAGGTCGTCACACACTTTAAAGCCACAGCCCACAAGAGACCCCAAAGTGGGTCTCCTCTCACTGCCATAACTGTATATATATATACACACACACACACACGTATGAGCAGACACTCCCATACATAATCACATACATGAACACCACAATGCATTCAGAACTAAATAATAGGTCCTGAAGCCCCTATCTCCATTGTCAGACCTCCATTGTGGAGAAGAAAGCTTGAGTGAGCACTCATGGCTCCAAGCCCACTCTCTTGGTCGTCCATATCCTTCTTGATGTCCATCATTCAACCTTCTCCTTCCCCATGCTTGGACTCTAAGGTGTTCACTCAGTTCACACAATTCCATTACGTTTCACATACACATACATAGTCACCTACACACACCTGTATATACACACATTGCACTCTCTCACCATCTCTGTTTTACACAGTCCCATAGATACACATACATACACACTTTCATACACATATATACACACTGCTACAAACACATACAATCCGAACCAAAGAGAGAAGGGGGAGATAGGGTTTGAAATGGGTGGGAACAAGTGAGGAGACAAGTGATGGGGTACGTGTGGTCTCTTAGGTCATATCTTGCACACGGTTTCATACAACCTACTGTAAAAGGTGCCAGGTATACACACACATATCCTATAATGAGAGCCACATCCTTTAAAATATCTCTTAAACTTCTTGTGGAAGTTTGCACACTTCTCAATGCACCGCATAGCCAGTTGGTCATACTCGCGTGTGCACGAGCCCGAATTCAACTGTATCGGAATTGCGCAAAAATTGACACTTTAGCTAATTTTGACAAACTCCTCCATTTCTCCAAATTCTAACTTTAAAATTTTGAAATTTATCTGTCCTGCATCTGATTGTGTGGTCTCGCAGCCCACACCAGTTCCGAATAAATAATTAAAATTATGTTTTAGGCTCACAACATTGTGTTGATCACTGGTAAATTATTTTCATAATTTGTTTCACTCATTTTCATTTAATTAAATTTCTGTAATTGAATTAGGCTGGAAAATTAACAAATTGCTCTTTGATAATTTTTCGAGTTACAAACACCCACACCGACAGTTCGAACACCCACACCAACAGTTCGGGATACTTTGTAACCCTCATTTACCTCAAGTCTCTCATGTGACTAAATCAAACCTTTAGGAAAAGTTGAGCCCAAGATAATGGTTGAAGATTTCCCCCATTAAGCAATCTCCATCCAATGGAGGATGTGTATGAGATGGGATCTTTTCCAGTACCTTGAGGCCCCTCGTAGACCCCTCGTAGACCTCCACTTTCTGGTTGGGTACAAAAGAGACGTCAACATCATTCCCTGGTATTATCATGACCAACCTAGGCATATCAAGATGACTTTGGAGAGATTAATAAATAAACTTGACACCCCTAGTTTCATTGTGGAGCTAGATCCCAATGCTTTCTTAGACTGGCTTGTAAATATGGAAGACTACTAAATGTCAGTCTAAGAGCATATGGGGTTTGCTAAGATGAACCCGACAAACTTAGCGCGTTTAGATGAGCCACTCATCACCTTGTGGGGTCAGATGCAGACTAGAATCACAGAAAAGTACCTTAGTCGACCGGTGGATGAACGTGAGACAGTCAACTTTGGTGGTGACTGATTACCTAGCTTGATTTAAGAGCTTTCCACGCGATGTCACATTAATGAGGAGTCCTAGGTGATAGTTAGCAAATTCTCTAGTTCTTGCCTGAGTGGATCCAAAATTGAGTTTAACCATTGCCACAATAGGGGCCCCATTGCTTGCTCATCCTAATCGTACTTTGACCCTTGGAGTTTGGAGACCTGGAAGAGAAGAGAGAAGTTCAACAAGTCGATACTCTTGTTGGTTCAGTCGAGGAGGAGGAAGTTGTTGACAATCAGGAAGATGATGATAATTGCCTTAATGTCACGAGGTGCATTCTGTCCACTCCTGTAGAGATGGATGATTGGAAATGCACTACCATTTTTCAAACAATTCTTAAGTGCGGAGGCAAACTTTGTCAGATCGTCATTGATGGGGGATTTAAGCGCAGGGTTGCTAAGATGGAACTAACGTATGAACCACACCCATAACTTTTGGGATGACTAGACTTCTCCTCTAATTTAAAAGAGATGTTTGATCCCTATTTAGATGGATGCATATTCTAACAAGGTTTGGTGAAATGTCTTACTTATGGATGTTGCCTACATCTTCTTAGGTCAACCTTGGATTTATGGCATGGATGTGTTACATCATGGGTGAGCAAAGAGCTACACCTTCACACATGGTGGCTGGATGATCTAGCTAAATCCTTATAAACCTGTTGAGAAGGCTATCGAATCCAAACCTAAGTCCTCGTCCCAGCCACCCAAAAGACAAACCCTTCAATTCTTGAATAGGAATGAATTTGAAGTAGTAGGTAAGGAGTTGGGTTTAATATTAGCTTTGGTGGATAAGGATGCTCTTCAGGTTCTTTCTGACCCTATGGTTGAGCTACCACCTGAGGTCACTCGATCGTTGCAAGAATTTTAGGATGTGACACTTGATGAACTCCCAAATGAGTTACCACCCATTAGAGAAATTCATCATGCCATTGACCTAATCTCAGGATCCCAATTGCCCAACTTTCCACACTAGTGAATGAATCCTAGGGAGCGTGATGAGTCGAGGAGACAAATAGACGAACTCCTATATAGAGGAATTATTCGAGATAGTCTTAGCCTATGTACCATTTTTCTCTTGTTGACTCCTAAAAAGGATGGCTCGTGGAGGATGTGTGTTGATAGTTGTGCCATCAAGTGGATCACTGTCAAAGTACCTTTCTTATCACTCATCTTGATAATGTGTTAGATTTTATTTGCCGATTCACAATGGTACACCAAAATAGACTTGCAAAGTAGGTGTCATCAGATCCGGATTAGTCTAGGGGATAAATGGAAAACTGCTTTCAAGATTCTCGATGGCCTACATAAGTGATTAGTCATGCGTTTTGGCTTGTCCAATACTCTTAGCACATTCATGAGAGTGATGACTCAAGTTTTACGTACATTATTGAGAAGTTTTTGGTGGTTTACTTCGATGATATGTTGATTTATAGCTAGACTTGGGAAGAATACTTGGATCACCTTAGGTAGGTTCTTCAGACACTTCACACTGCAAAGTTATATGCCTCAAGAAATGTTCATTCTTGCAAACCTGAGTAATCTTCTTAGGCTTTATTCTTTCCATAAAATAGATTGCCACAGACCCGAGAAAGTGAGCTATCAGAGAGTGGTCCAGACCCAAGGTCATTCTTGAGATTCATAGATTCCATGGGTTGGATACATTTTGTAGGTGCTTTATGGGAATTCAGTTCTATTATGGCTCTCATCATTAATTTCATGAAATAAGGGTAGTTTCAATGGATTATTTATGCCACTCGAGCCTTTTAAGGACATTAAGAAGAAGATGACAAAGTCCCTTGTCTTACTCCTTTAACTTTTCTAAAGTCTTTGAGATTCCTATGATACTTATGGGGGGAGGAATTGGAAGTGTTTTAAGTTGAGAAGGCCACCCTATTGCATATTTTATCAAGAAACTCAATGAGTCTAGGCAACAATACCCTTAACTATGATAAGGAGTTATACATTGTTTTGCGGGGATTATGGCATTGGCGATACTACCTATTAGCTCAAGTGTTTATGTTGTACTCTGATCACGAGACACTGAAATGCCTTCACTCACAATGAAAGTTGAGCCAGAAGCATGCCAAGTGGGTTGTGTTTCTTCAAGAGTACACTTTTGTTCTTACTCTTTATGTAGGTGTAAAGAAAGGCTCATGTGCTGTATTTGTCTTGTTGACTCCTAAAAAGGATGGCTCGTGAAGGATGTGTGTTGATAGTCCTGCCATGACTTGGATCATTGTCAAGTAGGGCTGGAAGTCGGGTGGGCTAACCCAAGCCCGACTCGAGCCCAACTCGAAATTTTGTGGGCTTGGGCAGATTAGTTTTGAATTTGAGATAGGCCTGGGCACAAAAGATTAAGCCCGATTTAAATTCGGACTGGGCTTAGGCATCGGGAACCTGAGCCCAATCCGGGCCCGATCTCATATATATATATATATATTTATATGTCGTTAAGTTAGGTATACATTTGATCTCAACTGTTGATTCCATTTCATATATAATTTTTCTATTCTCTGTTTCTCTATGCATTATTGAAACCTAACCCACGAACCCTAGCCACTGCTTGTGACGAGCGATCTCAATTCTCAATCAACAACCATCTTAATCAACGATCTCTATCTCCACTCAGTCGCTATCTCAACCGATGATCTCTCAACTGTCTCTTCGACCAATTGTAGAGAACTCACTTGTCGACATCTTCATCTACGATCTCCATCTCCGGATTCCATGAGTCGCTATCTCCATCTACAATCTCTCAATCGGTGATCTGTCTACCGTAATCTCTAACTGTCTCTTCGGTTGATTGTAGAGATCTCACTCTGTCGCCATCTTCATCTTTGATGATCGATCTCCATGTCCAAATTCCAGCCTTCTAAGGTAAGTTATCTCATTGTGTTATTCTTCTCTCCGACCATCTCATCTCCAGCCATCTCATATCTTTGTCTCTTTGCTCCTTATTTCTCCTATCATCTCATATATTTGTTAATTTTAAAGTTACCCTTGTGATCTCTATGGGCATAGAACCAGAAACATGGAATCACATATATTTTAGGATTTATAGCGATTCTGTGTGTTGATTTTCAATTTTCCTTTGTGGTTAATAATTTTAGAATCAGATGCCATTATTCGACTTCTGTGATTGGTGGTTCTTGATTGGATGAATGCTAGTTCAATACAATAACATTTGTATTGTTAATATTGAGTTTTGATCCTCCTTTAGACTTCAAGTGTTATGATTGTTCATTTGCAATTGATTTGTGTTGAAATTATGGATGAATATTCGAGGTAATCAAGTCTCTAAATTTGAATCTGAAAATTAGATTTTATAGGGGTATTAAAAATTAGTCGGGCTAGAGTTGAGTAGAATACTAATGAAGTTTAGTTCGGGACAGATTTGAGCTAGGTTGCTCGGGCTGAAGATTGGTCTCGGGCCGGGTTCAGGCCTACTATCTTAGAGCTTGGGTTGGGCTTGGACATACCTTAGCCTGAGCCCGGCCTGCCCGAGTTGCACCCATATTGTCAAGTACCTTTCTTATCCCTCGTCTTGATGATGTATTAGATTTTGTTTGCCGGTTCACAATGGTAAGCCAAAATAGACTTGCGCACGTGTTATCAGATCTGGAATAGTCTAAGGGATGAATGGAAAACTGCTTTTAAGACTCTCGATGGCCTCCATAAGGGGTTATTCATACCTTTTGGCTTGTGCAATACTCTTGGGATGTTCATGAAAGTGATGACTCAAGTTTTATGTACGTTATTAAGATTTTTTTGGTGGTTTGCTTCAATGATATCTTGATTTATAGTTGGACTTGGGAAGAATTCTTTGATCACCTTGGTAGGTTCTTGAGACACTTCACATCGCAAAGTTATATGCCTCAAGAAATATTCATTCTTGCAAATCCGAGTGATCTTCTTAGGCTTTATTGTTTCCTGCAGACCAGAGAAAGTGAGCTATCAGAGAGTGGCCCAAACCC
The DNA here is from genome assembly GCA_008638375.1 of Nyssa sinensis. NCBI lineage: Eukaryota > Viridiplantae > Streptophyta > Magnoliopsida > Cornales > Nyssaceae > Nyssa > Nyssa sinensis. Next base: position 33,683,976 of record CM018043.1, on the reverse strand, counting down.
AAGACCATTTCTAATATTCGTAGTTTCCATGGGTTGGCTACATTCTGTAGGCGCTTTATGGGAATTCAGTTCTAATATGGCTTTCATCATTAATTGCATGGAACAAGGGGAGTTTCAAGGGACTATTTTTGCCACTCGAGCCTTTAAGGTAAGAAGAAGCTGACAAAGTCCCTATCTTACTCCCCCAACTTTTAGTCTTTGAGGTTGCCTACGATGCTTATAGGGGTAGGAATTGGAGGTGTTTTAAGTCGAGAAGGCCACTCCATTGTATATTTTATCAAGAAACTCAATCATTCTAGGCAACGACATTCTTTACTATTACAAGGAGTTATACATTGTTGTGTGGGGGTTATGGCACTGGCGATACTACCTATTAGCTCAAGAGTTTATGTTGTACTCCGATCACGAGACACTTGAACTACCTTCTCTCATAATGAAAGTTGGGTCAAAAGCATGCCAAGTGGGTTGTGTTTCTTCAAGAGTACACTTATGTTCTTACTCTTCGTGTAGGTTTAAAGAACAAGGCCACCAACGCGGTGAGTTGGGTTGTTATGGTGTTATAATCTATGCATGTTCATATGGGCCTTTGATAAGATGAAGGATGGGTATATCACTTGTCTAGGTTTCAGTAGTGTCTTTCAGGAGGTTCGTGATTGTAGCCAGTCAAGATGATGTCAACTCTATCCTTCAAGATGGCTACTCGTTCCGTGGGTCAAGGCTTTGTATTCCTCACACTTCAATTCGGGACTTCTTAGTAGGAGTTGCATGTCGAAGGGTTTGCAAGACATTTTGGTAGGAATCAGATAGTAGCTTTGGTCGAAGATGGGTAACGAGATGTTGCTCATATTGTGTCTCAGTGTCACACATGTTAATCAGCGAAAGTTAGGAGATAGAACACTATTTGTACTCTCCATTACTTATATCACACACAATGGAGAGATGTTAGCATAGATTTTGTCCTTAGGTTGCTTAAGACCGCTAGAGGGTATGACTCTATTCTAGTGGTGGTAGATGGATAGATTCTCTAAAATTCCATGTTTTAAAACCACTGATGCCTTCCATGTGACTAAATTATTCTTCTGAGAGATTGTTCGTCTCCATGGGTTGCCCACCATAATTGTGTCTGATAGAGATGGCAAAATTGTTAGCTATTTTTGGAATACACATTGGAAGCTCTTTGGCACTCAGTTGAAGTTCTCTTCCGCTTTTCACCCTCAAATTGAGGGCCAAGCTAAGATTGTTAAGTGTAGTCTAGGTGATATGCTTAGATGTCTACTGGGTGAGCGTCAGGGTAACTGGGATCACATGCTGCCTATTGCTAAGTTTGCTTATAATAGTTTAGTTAATAAGTTTACTAGTAAAAGTCCTTTTGAGAGTGTTCATTGTTTTTAACCTTGCCCCCTTTGCCACCTGATTCTTGACCTATTGCTTCTGTTGATTTTGTTGCCCAACATATCTATGACTTGCATGCTAGATTGCAATGAGTATTGACAATTATAAACTTCTTGTTGATGTTCACTGCTTGTGTGCTCCTAGAACGATATCCAAGAATTCGTTCAAGAAGTTATATGCTCGTGCACTTGGAACATTTCGTATCCTTCATATGTTGGGCCTTAATGCATCTTCAATTTAATGCATCTTCAATTAATTTACCTATTGACAGGAATATTAGTTGAGTTTTTAATGTGGAGAATTTGTTTTCTTATCGAGGTACCTTTAATTCTCCCACATTGCCCATGGGTGGTACTTTGGGTTGTGTTGTCGGGGCCTCCATTCCTGTTCTAACTCCTGCTTTTCCATTCATGCTGCCACACACTGGTGATCAAATTGAGACTTCTTGATGATAAGGTGGTTGTTTCCCCTTATGGCAGATATCGATGCTTTCTTCTCAATGGTAACGACGACTTGACACTGACGCTAAGGATGAGCTTTACCGCCTTGATGCTGATCTTTTAGAGCAGTATTTTTTTTACCTCTCGAAGGAGAGTTCTTCGCCTCTGGGGAGAAATGAGATCATTGAGGCGGGATTCACATATATTTTAGACACCAAAGAAGATTTGAATTTTATATTTTAGGATAAATATATAGTTTTCTACTTTTACGATATGATTTTGTTTCCATATTTTGATTTTGCCTATATAAAGGCCTTGGTGTAATGGATTTGACAGATTTGAATGAATTGAATATTGAGATTTCCAAATTTCCCTTTTCCCTCTTTTTCTCTCTCCTTCCCTCTATTCTTCTCTCTCTTCTTCCCTCTAGTTCTGCATCACTTCTTCTTTTATTACTAGAACTATCCATAAAGTCCCTTCTACCTTGCGACGTACTTCTATAAAAGAATAGTCATTTCCAAGATTGTTTCTTGTTGCTTCTAATCATGAAGTGTGGGTGGAGGATTGTATTTCCTTTCATGGGAATGACTATTCGTGCGTGCCTTGCTTTTGTAGGAATTTGAATGATTGGGAAGTGGAGGATGTCACTAATCTTCTTGATTGTCTCAACAAAGTCTATTTGGATAGAAACAAAGAAGACACAATATGGCGGACACTTGACTCAAAGGGAGAGTTCTCATTGAAGAGCTTTTATTGGAATTTTGTTAACAAGGGCGAGGGTGATTTTCCTTGGAAGGTGATATGGCAGCCCAAAGCCCCTCTTAAGGTGGCAGTTTTTTGTGAGGTCTGTGTGGTGGGGTGTGTTTTAACTATGGACAACCTTCAAAAAAGAGGATTTTCTTTGGCTAATAGGTATGTGATGTGCACGGAAGGGGAGGAGAGTATCAATTATCTTTTGGTTCACTGTAAAGTGGCGAGAGAAGTTTGGAATATTGTCCTTTTGCTCTTTGGGCATGTATGGGTTATGCCTCGAGAGGTTAAAGACTTGTTGAAGATTTGGCATGGTTCCCGGGTTGGCTCACAATGTGAAAAAAATTTGGTGCCTCTCTCCTCTCTGCATTTTTTGGTGTCTTTGGTGTGAAAGAAACAATAGGATTTTTGAGGGGGAAGGAAACTCCCCTGAATAGGTTAAAGGAAAGTATTTTACACTTGCTTTTCTTTTGGGATGGTGATTCCTTTCCTTTTTGTATAGATTCTTTAGTTATCTTTTTGGAGGGGTTAAGCCTTTAATGTAAGCTTCCCCTTTTGTTGCTTTTGTATGTTCTTTGCCCATCTCGGGCCTTAATGATATATATTATTTACCTTCAAAAAAAAAAAAATTTATAGGGAGAGAGACATTTACATTTTGGGGGGCAATTCAACTAGCTCTTACTTTTCATGATGGAAATGTTGGCACTATTGTGCTCACTCTTTTCAAATTTCAATATGCCACTCAATGATCCACATCTCGTCTTTGCTCTAGAACTTTGCTGCAAATTATTGGTGGTTTCCGAGTAACTACTACCTATGTTGCTACATTTTATTAGCAGATGGCATCTTGAGTCAAAAATCTTGCCTCCTTTCATTTGTCTTCCAAAAGACTGATGAATCTCTTCTTCTCAATTTTGACACCACTAATCATCCTTATTGTATTCATCTTCCCAAACAAATAACCCAAGTAGAGCTCTTCAAACATCTTCCTGAATCAAGGATCACAAACTATGAAAAGACCTATGCAACAATAAAATCTGTCCAATCTTCGGGTCCCAATTTCTTTAAATGGAATCCTATAGTCAAGACTTCTGGGGGAACCCTCTGGAAAATTTATTATTATGTTTTTTATTTTTGGAAAAAACTTCCAACTTCATGTCTTGATATTTTTCTGCTTCCTTTATGGGAAATTTCTCCATCTGCTGAACATCTACTTGAGTTTTCATGTTCTAATGCACTTGGACAAAGCAAACTTTCGCTTTCTAGAATATGGTAGTTCATAGGAGCAAACACTCCCGGAAGATTCCAAATAATACTTCTAAAGATCCTGACGGATGTATTAGATCCTAAGAAACACGGACACGGGACACAGATATGACACGATACAAATACGCTGACATGGATATTTTTAAAAAAAGTAGGACGCGGATACGTCAGGGATATATTGAATAAATAAATATATATATATATATTATTTTTTTTATATACTCGTAGTATAAAAGCATAACATTATTTCAATTAAAATTTGCATAAAAACACATAAATCATAAAATATTATTAAGATATTAAAATAAAAAAACATTAAATAAAAATTCAAGAACTTCATTTAATCATCAACATCCATGATTTAAGTTTAAAAAATTTTTACTAACTAATACATAGAACATGTATACAACCAAAAAAAAAAAAAAAAACTAGAGGAGAAGAGGAGAAGAGAAGAGAAGAGAAGAGAAGAGAAGAGGAGGGAAAAAATTCAAAAGAAAAGAAAATGTGTCTAAAACGTGTATTAACATATTCTAATGTGTTCGAAATTCAAAAAAAATAAAAAATTTGGACACTTTTTTTTTTGTCTGTCACGTGTTTGGAAAGTGAAGGAGAGTGTCGGTATCCGATATGGATACGTAAGCTAAAATAGAGTGTTGGTGCTTCATAGATTAGATCCATCTTTGCTACTGAAGTAACTCAATTGGTAATCTAAGAGTGCTCCTCCTCAAAATAAGTTGCTCAAAAGAATATCTACTTTTCAAGAGGAAGATAGATCAGAAATTCTCATCACTCTATCTTATAATTTCTGATCTCCAACAGAGATTCTGGCTATTTATAATGAACTTTTGCAAAATGGTTGTGCCACTTCCATGTTTATATCAACCTCTACTCAAAAGGCAGCTAATTAAAAAAAAAAAAAATTGACAGTCCAGTTGTATTCTTTGCAAAATCAGAACCAAGCTTGCAAGGCCAATCCAAGTCCTTTGCCAACTGTCTGTCTTTTTAACTGTTCTCTCCTTTTGACAATACCCTTTTAATAGTTTTACTTTTCTTTCTCCATATTGGTTAAGGGAGCTTAGTCAACCTCTTCATAGAATTCAAAAAAGTGAAAATTAAAATAAATGATAACAAGAATAGTGTTGTCAAATGCGAGCACCTAGTTGCATAAGCAATCGGGTAAGGAAATTTTCAGTCTTAATGCCTTAACATGTGTCAGTCAGGTGTCTTCAAAGATGTAATTTACCTAGGCGATCTTCTTAAGGAAGGCAAAAGGTGACCAGTGATGGCCCTTTTTAATTGCAACTTATTTTACTTGTATCATTAGTAATAGGGATAGTTTAGTCTTTTTCTCTTGATAAAGGTTTATATTATTTCCGTGTCTTTTGTATCCTGGTAGTATGCTGATGGCTACAATAAACTACGAGTACTCTCTCTTTTCCTTCTGCTTCTTGGTATTAGAGCCAAATCAAGATCAAAACTTGAACAATAACATTGTAGAAATTTTGGAGAGCAAAAAGGAGAGGTTTGAGGTGCTGATGTCATGCTGGCATCAGCGTCTATGAACACCAAAATTCTTGGGTTCTGATCATCTCTCCATGGGTTTTTTTTTTTTTTTTTGGAATTTTTGGAGATCGTTTGATTGGATTTTTAATTTTCCGAATGTTTTTTGGAATAAAGGACTGAGATTTTGCGATCTGTTGAATCTGAACAGATTTTATGGTTTTGTTGCTTCTAATCTGTCAGAAGTGGTGCTACTAGGGCTAAGAAAGCTTTGATTGTGTAGCCCATGGTGGTTTGATTCAAGATCTAATGTCAAAAAATAAAAAGAATTGGAGCAGCTTGGCTGGGCATATTTTAGTTTGATGGACGTGTTTGCTATTGTTTGGTTGCTGTTTTAGCCCTATACCAATGTTGTTTGGCTATTGCTAGAGTTTTAGTTGCATCAATTAGTCTCTGGTTGATTCTTCTTCTACCTTTTCTATTGTTCTTTGTTGTTTTCAGTCCTATACCAGTGCTATTTTGTTGCTGCTAGAGTTTTTGTTGCATTCGTTGGCCTCTGTTTTTGATGGCTCTTAGAGATGATTTTGAGGGACTATGAGGTTCTATTCTTCATCGTAGTCCACTTCCTTCTGTTGATTCCGTTGTTAATGAGCTCCTTGCTGAAGAGGTACGCCTCAAGACTCTTCTTGAAAAGGGCCTTCTTCCTTTACCTTCTTAGACAGTATTGGCCCTTTCTCCCAAGCCTCAAAATAGCACACAAAATAAGCATCGATTCCGACTTGGTATTGATGAATGTAGCTTCTGCCATGAGAAGGGTCATTGGAAGGCACAATGTCCTAAGTTGGTGAATAAGGTAGTACGTGGATCACAGTAGTAGCCTTCAAAAGGGAAGGATTGCGACACTACAACAATTGCACAAGCAGTGGATGAGTCCTCATCAGCTCCCACACTCTCCTTGATAGCTAAGCAGTTGCAGAGGCTTCTTTCTTCTCATTAGCCTAATGTCCTTTCAGTTTCTTCCTTTGCAAGTTCTTTCTCTTTAGGGCCTTCAGGTATTTCTCGCAACACTTGGGTTTTTGACTTAGGTGCTACCCATCATATGACTAGTGATTCTTCTTTATTTCTATCTACTTATCTGAGTTCTTTTCTATTTTCACTTCTTTTCGTGCTATGATCCACACTCAGTATTCCTCTATTCTTAAATGTTTTGGATGTGATTTAGGAAGGGAATACTTCCCTAATGATTTTATCAACTTATTACATTCTGATGGCACCATTCAGCAATCCTTCTGTGTAGAAACTCCTGACCAGAATGGTGTGACTGAGCGCAAGCATCGACATATCATGGAGACTGCACGTTCTCTTTTATTATCTGTCAATGTTCCTAGTCGTTTTTGGGGGGAGGCCATTCTTACTGCAGTTTATTTGATTAATCTCATCCCTTCTATTGTCACCTCTGGCATCTCTCCGTTTGAGCGACTGTGTGGTAAGCCCCCTGATTACTTCTTTTTGCATGTCTTTGGTTGTACTTGTTTTGTTTTACTTCCTCGTGCTGTTCATACAAAACTTTTTGCTCGGTCCGTGATGTGTCTTTCTTGGTTATGGTGAGGGACGAAAAGGATATCAATGTTATGATCCTCTTGTCAACAAATTGTATGTTTCTTGCATGTTGTTTTTCTAGAACATATTTCATTCTTTTCTATTCCCTCTAGTTCCAACACTTTGCATATATCTGATCTCATTTATCTTGATCCTTTTCTTGATACAATTCCTTCAGAATCATTTGTTAGTGATATAACTGTTTCTGACATTCCAGTTTCTTTTGATCCCTCTATTGTTCGTCCTCCTATTGTTCATACTTACACTTGCAGGAACACAATTATTTCTTCTGCAGGTCCAGATACTTTGCCTTTCTCTCAGGCCTCCCAATTAGATTCTCAAGACGTGGATCCCGCTCCTTCTAGCTATCCTAAACGCGTTCGTAAGTGTCCTGACCGATTGGGTTTTTCTAATTCTTGTTATTCTAGTGCCTTTAATTCTTTTTTAGCTTTTGTTCATGCTCTATCTAAACCCACCTCCTATAAGGAGGCTATTCTTGATCCTCTTTGACGATAGGGTATGGATGAAGAGTTCACTGCATTATACAAAACGGGCACATGAGAGTTGGTGCCTTTACCCGCTGGTAAACGTGTAGTTGGCTGTAAGTGGGTATATAAAATTAAAACCAAGTCTGATGGTTTAGTCGAGAGGTACAAAGCTCGGTTAGTGGCTAAGGGATTCAATCAAGTGTATGGCATCGACTATGAGAAGACATTTGCTCCTGTTGCCAAAATGACTTACCGTTTGAACATTGGTAGTTGTGGCAGCTGTTCGTCAGTGGTGTCTTTCATAGATGGATGTAAAGAATGCCTTTCTTAATGGGGACCTGGCTGAAAAAGTTTTTATGGTTCCTCCTCCTAGATTCCTTCATAATCCTAGAGAGGTGTGTCATCTCAAAAGAGCCTTATATGGTCTCAAACAAGCCCCAAGGGCTTGGTTTATCAAGTTCTCTACTGTCATTTGTGAATTGGGATTCCAGGCTAGTGACCATGATTCTGCTTTTTTTCTTCGTTCTACTTTAGTAGGACATATTATTCTTTTACTTTATGTTGATGATCTGATCATTACTGGAGATGATATCGCTAGGATATTGTTGTTGAAATCACAGTTGCAGCATTAGTTTGAAATGAAGGATTGAGGCTCTCTTCGGTATTTCTTGGGTATTGAGATCGCTTATTCTCCTAAAGGCTATCTTCTCTTTCAGTCTAAGTATGCATCTAATATTTTTCAAAATGCTCTTCTTTCAGATACTCGGTTTGTCGACACTCCGTTAGAGCTCAACACTCGGTATACTTCTTCTGATGGGGTTCCATTGTCTGAACCTACATTATATCGTGCTGTCATTGGTAGTTTGGTGTATCTTACTGTTACACGGCTTGATATTTCTCATGTTGTTCATGTGGTTGGCCAGTTTGTTTCTTCCCCTACCTCAGTTCATTGGGCTGTTGTTCTCCGCATCTTGCGTTATATTCGAGGAACCTTACACCAGAGTTTATTGTTTTCTTCTTCCTCATCCTTGGAGCTTCGTGCATATTGAGGCTCTGATTGGGTTGGGAATTCTATGGATCGTAAGTCTACTACCAGATTTTGTGTCTTTCTTGGTGACTCTTTTTTCTTAGAAAAGTAAGAAGCAAACAATTGTTGCTCGTTCTTCTGCTGAGGCTGAGTATCGTGTTATGACTACCACTACCACAGAGATAGTTTGGTTACGATGGTTGCTTGCAGATTTGGGCATTTTGTTATCTACTCCTACACCTCTGTACTGTGATAACAAGAGTTCTATTCAAATTGCCCACAATTCTGTCTTCCATGAGCATACGAAGCATATCGAGATTGATTGTCATTTTGTGTGTCATCATCTTCGGCTTGGCACCATTTCTTCCTTCTATACTCCAGTTGGCTGACTTCTTTACCAAGTCTCACATTGTTCAATGCTTTCGCTATTTGCTTGACAAACTCTTGATGCTTCTTGTTGTCTCATCATGAGTTCCCCCCCCCCCCCCGGGCGGGGGTGTTAGAATAATTAGTATCATTAGTAATAGGGATAGTTTAGTCTTTTTCTCTTGATAAGGGTTTTCGTGTCTTTTGTTTCCTGGCAGTATGCTGATAGCTACAGTAAACTATGAGTACTCTCTCTTTTCCTTCTGCTTCTTTACAACTATATGATTAAGTTCACAATATTATTATTCAATATATTATATTAATACAAGTATTATTATAAAAAAAATTAGCACAAAACTGGTGTAACAAACATTTAATTATTTGAGTTTCCAAAAATACAAAGCTTTGAGTAGAGTTATATTTTCAACATATAAAAATAAGTAGGGATTGACATTGCATTACAATCATCGTTTTTCACAAAATTTGGATTTGCCGAAATTACAGCTCTTCCCTCCATCAATTAGATTGACCACCTATTTATGAAGTCTTTCTGGCATAGGTCTGACTTTTGAGAATTAGTTTAGAGGAATATGAGATTGTCCCTATCGTGTCTTTTGCATTATTTGGACTAACAAGTTCACAAATTTTTTTACACAAGACTTGGATTGATAACAAAACTTTGAATATTTATTGAGAAAAAAGTACTAAAGCTTAGAGTGGTCATATTGCTTAAATATGTCATATGCTATTATGTAACGTAGAGTGAATTAACTTTTAATGTTTAATATATTTTAAGATTATTTTTATAAGCGAGTGCTTTGTTGCTTCACTTAGGCTAGCACTTTTTTTGTCCTTGTTTTTCTGTTAATGTGAGATTTTAGTGCTTTAAGGGTGTCTTTTGCCTTTAACTATACTGGTTATGAAAAATAAATAAAAGAACTGAAAAGAAAGAATCCTTTAAATGTCAATTAACTTAAAAGTACAAGCATTTGGGCCTGCTATTTGTGATGTTTATTGATGCCTCCTTAATTTTCCAGGGATGAGAAGGTGGTTTCTCGAGCCATTGACTTGAATGAGCAGCTCGAGAAAGTATTGGCAAGACATGATGCACTCGTATCAGGCTGGTCAACTTCTACCTTGAATCATTTTCACCATGAGGAAGTAGATGAAGAAGAGGAAGCTGAACAGCTTTTCCGGAGGTACATGCATTTATATCAACCATAGGTTTTTTCTCCATAAAAAATTGAGATTTCCTGGACCTTACTTTTGGGTACAAAATTAGCATCCTCTGGAGACACCACTAGTTTTCTTTCAATATCTTGATAAGGGAATGATTCTGTAGCTCTCATCTAGGTATATTGTTAAATGATGTTTTGCAGTTCCTATTTCTGAGTTCTAAGATTGAACTGATTTCTTTATCGACTGCAAAACTGGACAGGATAAGAAAAGGGAAAGCTTGTGCACAGCCTGAAGACGAAGAGCATCAAGTAGAGCAACCCCTGGGATTAGTTGGGTCTTCCATCCCAGGAGAAAGGATGCACCGTCCACTTATACGCCCACTGAGTTTGGAGCCATCACAAGAACCCAATGGACTTCAGCCAGCTGTTGCAATTCCACCACCGCCAGCAAAACATATTGAAAGGGAGAGGTTTTTCCAGGAGAACAAGTTGGATGGTTCTGGTCTGGCAGGCCACATGAGGGGCCTATCACTCCACAGTCGCAATGCCAGCAGCTCACGCAGTGGAAGTTTAGATTCTAGTGACTGACCACATAACAAATGGGTGTCTATCTTCTGTTCTCTAGTCTTTCTAATGAGTGGATGTGGTGATGGTGTTTTCTTTTATGGAAGTGGAGGAGATTTGTTACTGCTAGTTGTGTCCAGTGCTGTTTGGTTGGGAGATTATGGCTGCTCAATTTGCAATTACACTTTTGATATGTAAAGGGTGGTTATAATTGACTGAAGCTGAAGCTCTCTGTTCAGTGGTGTAATTCAACCCGTTTGTGTCTGGATCTCAAAATTTGTTTGTTGGAAGCTTTGCGACTCTCTTCTCTTAACATTTGTTGCTCCGTATTAATGTTGTACATTTTCCCAGGATCAGGTTATGTGCCAACAAAAATGGTTGATGGCGGATGAGGAATTTGTCTCATCTCTTAATTAGTTTTTGTTTATGATAATTGTCTCTCGCTGACCAAGGCAAGGAGGAAATTGTGATTCTCATCTTTAAAGTTTTGTTTCTCAGATTGTCTTATGCTGATAATGGATGGGTGGTCTCAAGCTTGTAGTCTTATTGCCGCAGCACATGCATACCCTTCGCAAGTATCTGAGAGATTTTATTATTACATTACATTCAGGACTCGCGAGATTTTTAGTTTTGACCTTTTCTTTTAGGCTGTTGGTTTTAAACACACTTGCAATTACAAAGTTATCCTCCCATTTGTTTGTTTTCAATTCCAAAGAACACATCCTCCTTGCCAAACAGATTTATCTCTGGTTCTCCAATTGTAGCAGTGGATACAAGGAAGAACCTTTAATGGCAAAAACCGAAACAAACCTTCGAAATGAAGAGCTGTTTTCCATTTTTATACAAAAACCTGAAAAACTGACCACAAGTTGTGTTGTGGTCACATCACAGACCAATCTTTTCCGATTCCAGTAATGCATCATGATGTTCAAATTTGGGTGATAAATGTTAGAATTCATCCTTTCCTGACTAACCTAGAACAATTTTTGTCAGGCTCAGATTTTTACGCGCCAAGTAATTCTGCTTTCATGTGTGTGTGTGTGTTTGTTGAATTGAAGCACCTTAATTTGGGGGTATGTAGTACCACTTTAATAAAGCTGTATTAATTTGGGGGTACCCACTCAATTCATCAAAAGAAAAACTTGGCACTCATTGTCACGGACTATATATTTATTTGTGTGCTGTCCTATTCGTCGTGCATTATTAGGATTTGCTTGGTTATGTTAATGCTTAACAAACCCCCCAAAAAAAAAACAATTGTTAATTTTATTCTAATTTCTCATTTCAACCACTAAAATGCCACCAAAGCTCTCTCTCTCTCTCTCTCTCTCTCTCTCTCATACACATACATACACAACGTATGTTGCACGTGAGATAGTTATCATTTTAAAGAAAAAATTATAATATTTTTATATAAACTTAAAAAATTTAAAAACAAAGGAAAAGAAAATGCAGGAAATATAAAATTTGGTCCTTTAACCGCTTCAAAATTGATTTGTTTACTACAGCAGCAAATTCATACGAGAGAACTTTTGTACAGCATTAGACACAATCATCTATATTATGGAGCTTTTGGGGTTTTCCCCTCCTTTTGATATTGAATCGTACTGTTACTGCGTTTCACAATAAAGCATTAGTTTTACTTCTATAAAAAAAAGTAATATAAATCTTAAAGCATCTTCAAAGTCATAAAAAGTCATCTGAATCTTGAACATCCAATTACTCATTTTCTCTTCTTCCGTGAATCTTTGACATTTTCAATATATTCCAATATTTCTTCATCAGTTAATTAAGCATATAACAATACCTCTCCTCCTTTTTTCTTACCTCCCATACCTTTTGAATATAATTATTCATTTGTTCTTCAATTAATTGCACATATATAGTTTACAATCATCAGAATATACCTTATTTCTCCTAGGAAAATGTTTTTATCATCATTTATTTTGTAAGAAAAACTACAAAATAAATTATACGTAATGATTATTGCAAACATCGTATTACTATTAAGTTATTCAAATTAATAGTTAAGAACATGTTATACTTTTGATAATGTAAAGTGATAAGCATGCAACATCCCTCCTTTTGTTTTGTTTTATATCTACAATGTTATTTGGAATCATAGACGTACCCTATTAATTAATAATCTTGGAAGCCTTTAAAACGATAAATATTATATCTAACCTAAATAAAAATAAATCTTCAAATCTTCTTTAGTATATAGTATATAGTATATATATATATATTTACATACATGTATTTTATTTTAATAAAAAATATGAATTATCACTACAAAATAAACCTCATATTCTTTGAAAAAATAGAAATTTAATTTAGATTACTAAATCATAAGTAATGGGCATATAGATCTACTCTAAATTATAATGGTACCTCCCGCTATTCTTTCAAATTGCTTATATGTCACATCTCAAACCCCACCTTATACGGATTAGGGATCATGATTCAGTCAGTTAGGCACCTCACCAATATACTATCTCTTTTAGCATATTGATGACGTGTCTAACCAAAGACCCCTTTACATATCCAAGTAGATTGCATTCGGTCATATATAATCATGCAACAAAATCTACGTTTGTAAAAAAATTTCTTTGAATGTAGTCACACTTGGTAGAGCATAAATAACATTGCATCAGAATTATAATCATATAAGCCCAACATTACATTACACATGAATGTATGAACTATTACATCAACAATAGACATCATCCATATTCTTATTTTCCTCTAAGTTGTCACATCAATCTGGTATCTGTCGCCTCATGTTGATACCTCCATGGCTAGGATACTAATTTTCTTTTAGCTAGGGTCTCAACTTCTCATAGCTTACTAGCATCTGAATATGAAGGACTTCTAACCAATCCTGAAAATATATAGGATAAAACCCTGTGACCTTCGTGAAAAGCTCGTGAGTAATACAAGTCCCTGTATCATGAGTTTTTGGAAACCTCTTTCATAATCTCTCATGAATAGCAATTAAAAGAGCTATACTAAAAACTACTAGGAATTCTTAAAACATATACATAAAACCGAGAATTGCAAGATATGCTATAAAATCAAGCAAGTGTTCATGCCAACTAGTTTTGCATGATAAATCATGATATTCTAAAATCGGATACTTATAAGCAAATAGTACATGCCAATCTTTCTTAAAACTTTTATCCCTTGGGACCATAGGTTGTCACATAATGACTGGTAGTAATTTAGAGCTCATGGCTTACACTGCCTACTTATAAAGACTTACTAGAAGCCTATCGACTCTTTATCCCCGATAGGGTTCATATAAGTGACATGAAAAACAACATTCAAAACATTCTTGTAAAACTTTCATTAAGCTATCCATATCATATAAAATATTTAAAGAAATGCTTATAAAGACATGCAATTAAAACATTTAGCATAGTGGTTTGGAAAATGTCATAGAGTTGTAAATAATTGCATTTAATGGAAATAATCTCCATTTCAAGGTTCAGGTTTAATCATCTATGGTCCAGCATCTATAGTTAGTTGCTTACTTGACTTTCCTTGGCATTTATCTTATCTCTATTTCATTGCTGGTGATCCTAAATCATGGATCATAATACATTGATACTAGATCAGTATATATCTCAGCTTAAATATTTCTTAATGTTCTTAGTGTTTTTTAGACTTAGTCTTACTGTTTAGGGTTCTCCTATAGTCTTTAATTATGGTTCCTAATACTTAGTTCGTCTCGTAGCTTATTTAAGCCTTTAGGGGTATTTTGGTCATTTTTCCCTTTACATGTCTTCTACTATTTGGTACTTCATTTACTTTAACAGACTTCATCTTTGAGTCTAGAGGGTCCTTAAACTATAAAATATGTCCCTCTTTTACTTTCCAAGTTCATATGATTGCTTAATTAAGCCTTAAGGGCAATCTAGTAATTCTACTGTCCTTATCTTGTGTCTTAGGTGTAATACCCCAAAATTCAACATGATATAGACTGTATCCTAACCTAATAAAAATTGGTTCAGTGACATTAATGATTTGAAATAGCTCAGAACACGGTAAGCCATAACGGGATGAATTTCCTAAGATATGAAATTAAGCCAAATACCAAAAATAGTGCATGCTCGGGAAATTGACAACCCGGTCAACCGAGTGCCGAAATGGACGATATGAGACCGATACTGTAAATTAAGTATAGAAATATTCTAAAATGGAATAAAGTTCAAACGAGGACCCAATATTGGCAAAATAAAGAATAGTGATACTGACCCCAACTTTAAGCCAAATTCATCGACATGCCATAAATTAAGATTTAATGAAATAAAATATTAATACGGTGAGATATATCGAAATATGAAAGACAGGTAATACGTATACACATGAAAATATATAATATATATAATAAAATATCTACACACACACACATATATATATATAAAGATATATATATATATATATTTATATATATATATAATAAATCAAGAAGCTTCCATAAGAAGCTGCTAGAAAATCATGTGAGGAAGAAAAATAAAAAACTTCTTGAAGCTGAGGAAAAAGTGGACAAAAAGGGGCAGCTTTATATGTATATATATATATATATATATATATATGGCAATTGCAGTAAAAGCTGCTAGAACCTGCTAGAATATATTACATATAATATAAATACAGATATATAGATACATACATACAAGGCAACGTCTAAGAAGCTTCTAGCTTAAAACTTCAAGAAGCTGCCAGAAAGTGTAAGAATTCTAGAATGAGCTACAACTATATATATATATATATATATATATATATATCTGTCTGTTGAAAATTGGGAAGCAACCACAACTTGAGAACAAAGAAAAAAAAGAGTAAGAGAGAGAGAGAGAGAGAGGAAGTGAACAGTATGCTGCCATGGAAAGAACAAAAAATGGGAGCTTCAAGAAGTTGGGCCTTGGATTAAGGTATGTGCCAATTCCCTCTCTTGTATACTGTAGATAATAAGGAACCAAAACCAGTAGGGAAATTAGAAGAAAGAATCAAAAACTTATCTCTGTAACTCACTGTCAAAAGAGGAGAAAATTGAAGTTGAACTAAACCTGATCTTATCAATGAAACAAAGTAGGAAATTCTGTTGGGGTTTTAAAATAGTTTGAAATAGAGAAGATAGTCCAAAAATGACCCTTTTAGGGCTCACCGGTGCATGGCTAGAATAGCCAACTGGGTGTCAGAAAACTGTACCTTTTGAGGTTTAAAACTATCCAAAATGGAAGCTTAAAGGTTTAGGATTAATTTGGTGTAAAAAGATTCCAAAAACCAACGTGAAAATAGGGAGAAAAATGAAGAAAAATACTTTCAGTCAGGCAACCGACACTGGAGAAGACGCCGGAACTGACTGTCGAAAAAGCTTGAGAAGAAATGGGTTTAATACAAACTGTGGGCTAGACTTGGATCAGGTCGGGTCAGGACCTGACCGAACACAAATCGAGTTACTGCAGCGACGCCGTTTAAAGATGGAATTTAAAGTAGATTCGGCTTGTTTGGATGCAAGCATAACAAATTGAAATTTGGTTTTAAGGATAACCTAAATAGGGCTAAGGCGAACATCAAGGTTATGTTATTTCGGTTCACTAGTTAAGCTAAACCAGCTAGTTCACAATGTATCTAGTCCGGTCTAGGGTTTACCCTAGTAAACCCAATGGTTCAGTGGGTTAATTAAAATAAAGAAAACCCTAACTTATATAAATTACAGTTTGACCCCAACAAGTTCTGAATATCCTGTTTTGGCCCAACCTTTGAGAAAGTAATTCAAATATACCCCTAGAAAATAATCTAATAATTAAATAATTAATTAAATTCTTTTATAAAATGGGTAAAATGACCATTTTACCCTTAGGCCATAAATGAAGCAAATGAAGTCCAAACTAAGATCTGAAAAAGGCTATATTAATAGTTTTCGAATGTTCCGGACACAATAAAAATGTCAGATTGGACATCCGGGGACTCCGAGGTGGTCCCACCATAAGATGTAAAATTACCAAAATGCCCTTAATATGATACGAAGCCCAAATAAAGTCCAAATTGGACGAAATTGATACCAATGGAAGCACAAATAACTGTGAACCCGTATAGATGACTAAATAATGATTCGGGGTCAGAATATCATAAAATGTAAAATAACTAAAATACCCTTAAGCGTAGAAAATACAAAGTAAAGGCCGGATAAAGGCCAATCTGGCATAAATGACTGTCATAAGTATAATTATGTAAATTGAGGGGTTAAATAAGACTCCGGAACAGTTAAAGTATAAAATAAAAAATGACCGATGTGTCCCGATAATCCAAAGCAGATACCAAATGAAGTCCAAAAGACTTACAAACTTATATATGAGCTATGTGGAATATTTTGAGGACCACGATAGGGTCCAGGGCAAGAATGAAAAAATTACCATTTTGCCCCTAAGGTTAAATAAGTGCTTAATTGATAATGACTGGAGTCCAAATGACTTAGATTATAATCCTAATAGCTACTAAGCCTACTTAAGGACCTTAAGAGCATAAGTTGAAACCCAATGAGTGAGTAATAGGCTAATGGACCTAATTAGCCATCTGATAGATTCCTAAGATGATGAATAAGACATGAATGGATGATTAATGATGATTATTCAGGATATGAAAGGAGGTGCCTGACGTATCTAGAGATTATCAAATTATTTGTGAATGGAGATAAGCGTAACAGTTTTTGAGTAACTTGGAAACCCTAACTTGGTGTATATGTACCGTACTATTTAGTTTCACATACTGCACTATTTTGTATACTGTACCATTTTATATACTGTACTGTTTTAATGCATATGCTTGCATGCAAACTCTTTGTACTGCATTACACATGGCATGATTCTGTTCTGTCATGCCTTTCGAAATATCCTGTTTTGATTTTGTTCGAGTCTGTTCTATTCTGTTATACGCTATTCAGAGTCTGTTCCAATTCTGTTTTGTTATGTTGTGTTTACTCTTGGGCCCATTACAGGATTGGGCGGTTTAATTTATGCCAAAGCATAATCCCAGAGGGTAGAGGCCCCACGAGTAGTTCGTTTATGGCAGCCGAGAAAGGCTCGTATGTATGATTGGCATTTTGTTCTATTTTTTTCCTGCTCAATTTTGTCCTGTTCCGTTCTGATCTGACCCTAGAGGGTAGAGGCCCCACGAGTGGTCTGCTTATGGGCAGCTGGGGGAGGTTCAGACACATTTGATGATATGCCTTTGACTGATTGATACTTGGTTCAGTTCTATTCAGTTCTAATCAATTCTGTTTTGGCTCTGTTCTGATCTGTTTGTCTGTTTTGTTCTATCACGACTCGAAACCCACCCTATGCGGATCTTGAATCGCGACCGCCACCCTTCGGCCCAGGGGCTGCTAGGTAAGGCTCACATAAGTGACGGTATCGGACGGTGGTGCGGCCTATGTTTGCGGAAGCATGAAAAAAAATTTCTTTTCTTTTCTTCTTTTAAATTTTTCGCACATCCGCCTGGTACTGCCGCTCTTCAAAGTGGTACACATGATTATACATTAAGAGCATAATAAAAACTTAAAGACTTTATAAATAATACATGTTCAGTTGTCCCTCAGGGCTTAGTTACATAACATTTAAATATTTCTATAACAAAAGTGACTAACTATAAGTCCTTAATGCTTCCCAAAAACTGCTAGTCCTGTAAGGAGCTTCCTATGCCCTTCCTCAAATGGGCAAAGCTCTAACCATTTTCATCATCACAAGTCAGGATTTCTTTCAGTTACTTGTAATATGGGTCGGATAAATCCAGGTAAGCTAAACTAAGCTTGTGAGTAATTTCAGCATTTTTCATGGGTTTTCAATTAGCAGTGGTTAGTATAAGAAAGTTTATAAAACATTCACTACTAATTTCTCAGTATACTTCAAACACAAAATATATGCATTCTTTAAAACAGATAGCTTCGAAACATTTAAATTATTCAAGCTAAACATGTGCTTCTTCAAATATATCAAAAGAGACTTCAAAACATGTGAATATGTGTAGTAAAATGAGGGTAAAACCTGCTTTCATTTTTTAACATAACATCTTATCACTTTCATTAATAGAATCCTTTTCGAACCGGACTCCTAATATTACTTCCTGTGGAGAATCTCATGCCTGGGGGATTAGATCCTGCTACCTGGCATTCTTTATGTCATGATTGAGTTCTGAAGGGACCCAACATCACAAGTAGTGCTTATGCACGATTTATCTTGCATTACTAGTGGCAACAAGGAATTGTATAAAATATTTACAAGTAGATGCTATTTAAAAGCATTAAACATGGCCTCCCTGAAGTTTCATTTAAATACATTTCACACATGGCTTCTACAAATAGATGCTTTTCATAAGCATTTAAAACATGATGTTCATGACTTCATGATAGGATCTTCAAATACTTGGAATATGCAAATTCATAATATTTAAAGAGATTTGACATTTTAAACTTAGACATGCTGACACATATTTTTAAGAAAAACTGTAGTAAAAATCATTCACTAAGCATGTTACAATAAGGTTTTATAAAAAACAAAAATACTTTAAAACAAGAATCAAGTAATACTAAATTTGATATTCAAATGCTTTAGATATTTTGAACTTTAAACTTCTTCAAATCCATGGAGTTAAATCTCCACTTCAAATACAGGATTACTCACCTTAAACTTTGGGGTCGACGCTACTGATGTGCCTTTCTCTTTCCTTTGTTAAGCCTAAACAATTATAAAGAGTCTATTAACTTCATATTCACTTCAATATCACCTATTGATGCTTTTAACTTATGCTTAGATCGCGTTTAGATTTAGTTTTCATCTTAGGGCTTTATACCTTTTAAGTATACTCTTCTAGTAGCTTCATTAAATTTTAGGTTTGATTCTATAACCTCACATGTTTACGTGTCATATTTTTTCATACTTTATTTTATAATATGGACCTCACCATTGAGTCCAAAACATCAGAGAAGGTCAACTTAGACGGTCTCGGACTTTCATTTGGCTTCGGGGGTACCTAGGGGTAAAATGGTCATTTTGGTACTTCCACTGTATTTTATTTTTTGGGACTCTGTCTCATGAAACGGACCCTTAAATTGGTTTTAGAATGTCCGATACATAAATAAAACACTAATCATTTACTAATTTTGGACTACCGGTTAATTATCTTTAATTATTCCAATTAAATTGATTTTCTTAATTTAATTGATTAATAATATAATTTATATATATTTCGGTAACATGTGGACACATGGGCCTCAGTGGCCCATTTATTCCATTTAGAATTCTTCCCTTCCCTTGGTCTTCTGTTCGAACCGCGGGGCAGCAGCCCTTGTTATTTTTTTTCTCTGATTTTTGAAACCAAACGGCGGATACCATTTAACCAAGGATAGGATATCCTCATTCCCAGTTGCTGTATTAAATTAAATCCTATATACCTGTAACCAAACAGTTCCAATTAGGTTTTAAATTTAAAAACCCTCATTCAAAATCGACGCAGTATCACTCCTATATAACACCTAAACGACGTCACATTAGAAGCCACTGTTCATCACCACCCTTCAACATTCCGGTGAAACTTTGGTAGGGTTCTGTCGCCTTCTCTGGCGACGGTGACCTTTTTTCAATCGATTTTTAACCATTTTTAAATGGGTTTTTCTTCAGTTTTTCATAGGGAACTGAAATCCTAGGTTCGGTTTTTGATTTACATCACTCAATCTTCACGAAACAAGGAAAAATATTGGCTCCAGGCCAACTGTATTTTTGCAATTCGAGCTTGTTCTTTGATTGTTTTTATTCCTTTCTTTTCAATTTTTCTTCCTGCACTATAGAGGATGGGTTCCTCATTATTTGAATGAAGTTTAAGCTAAAATTTACAAAAAAATCAGATTATCCATGCATACCTGCAACTACTATTTTCTACCTCAGCCCTACATCATTTTTCCTGATTTTTCTTGCAACTAAATCCTCTTTCTATGTTCTACAAGGTCCCATACTTCAAACTAATTATCATGCCTTTAAGTTTAAAAATAGAATCAAGCTTGACATACCTATTTTTGAATTTTCCTTCTCCTCTCTTTGATTTCTACTTCTGTTTCTCTTATTCTAAACTCTCTGAATTCCTCAGTTGCTCTTAGTTTCTCCCTTTTTCTCTTTTCTTTTCTGTTTTCTCTATCAACTCACACGTGCATATGTATATATATAACCTCAAACCGCCCCTCCTCAGTTTCTTTCTCCTCTCTCTCTCTTCCCCTTTCTCAGCCCCTTTCCTTGACTCAATTCTATTTTTTTTCTTTCTTATTCAGCTTTTGCATTTAATTTCTATTGATATTTGTGTTATATATATATATATATTATATTATAACACACACAACCATGCCGACAACCCCAGCCCTTCCTACATTCTCAACAGCAGTAAATACATATATATACTCATACATTTGTTCTATTTCATATATATATATATATATATATATATATATACATTTAGCTATACACACACAATGCACACTTAGTGTGTGTATTTACATGTGTTAATATACATAGATAATTATATGTATATCATTATATACTTATACACACATAACATAAATATATATTGACATGTATACATATTTGTATATTTCCCGACTCTCGGTCCTTTTGTAGTTAATTTTAACTAACGTTTTAAAATCTCGTAAAACGTGCCCTATTACTCAATATTTCGGGTCAGGATGTTACATGTTCTGTTCTGTTTTGATCTGATATGTTTGTTCTACTTGAGCTGCATTTGATCATGCATTTTATTTG
The DNA here is from genome assembly GCA_008638375.1 of Nyssa sinensis. Taxonomy (NCBI): domain Eukaryota; kingdom Viridiplantae; phylum Streptophyta; class Magnoliopsida; order Cornales; family Nyssaceae; genus Nyssa; species Nyssa sinensis. The sequence continues at coordinate 33,662,601 of CM018043.1, read as the reverse complement.
ATATCATGTATATAAGAACTGGTTTTGAAACCCATGGCAGGAACCTATGTTACTCACTGAGCTCGGTTAAGCTCATTCTATTGTCTAACATTTTTTAGGAATTATCTCCATTGGATTAGAAGGCACAAAGAAATGATACGAGTAGACTGGGAGGCATCCCAAGCAAGGATCTGATGGCACTGATTTGTGGAGACTTGGGTTCTAGTTCATTGACTCAGGCTATTCAAGTGAATGACATGATATGATTGAATTCATTGATATGCAATAGATGTAATAGAGGCATTGGGACATGGCTTATATATATTGGTACTCTAGAGATATTAGAGTTCTGGTTATAGACGTGCTCTGTGGAATATAGCTCTATGGTATATAGATGAGTTGCGTTCCTGAGATGAGAAAATTTTTAATTTCAACTGCTCTGAATGCAATTCATCGTAAAGTTTAGAAGTTTGCCTTTGGTTGGTTGCATTATCGGTAGGGAGACCGGCTAGGTGGCTAACTGACATCACATCTTCGGCATCCGTGAAGGGTGGGGTGCGGGATGTGAGCTTATTTTCAGACTCAAAGGCTCCTATAAACATGAGTATGACTTCTTCTTTAATTTCTATACTCTTTTGGTAGTTTCATTAAGTCTCAGGGACATGTATTCATCATTTTTAGGTTTGTTTCAGAGTTCTATTTTCCCTAAACGGACATCATCGTTAGGTCCGGGATGTCAAATATACTAAATTTAGCCTCTTCTGGATCTTCATTTAGCCTTTATGTAGCTTACTTTATAGCTAGGGGCCTTTTCATAATTTTACACTTTTATGGGGGACCATTTTTGGGTACCCAGATACTTAATTTGACCTTGTCATTAGCTTATTGCTTAGCTTATGATCCTCTCTTGACTGTTTTTTAAGCCTCTAAGGTCCTATAAGAGTGATTAACACTCGCTAAGTACTATTTTAGCAGTACATTTCTTAAGGACCTATACATTACGGGCCTCACTTGGTTAAATAGACTTCACTATTGAGTTCTTTATACCCAAAAATATGTAAATATAAATTTCATAATTTTTGGTATTTGTTTGGCTGCTTAACTAAACCCGTAAAGTTGCACTAACTATGTCTACCAATCTTTGTTTATATATTTGGAAAGTTCATTTGTTAAAACAGATCTTGCCATTGGGTCTAGATCATTGAAAAACTTTAGGTTAGGTTTTTCTAGATCTTAATTTGGACATATGTAACATTAATTATGCTAAATATAGTTTCTAGGGGCATAATTGTCATTTTTGGGCTTGTTTAGAGAAAATTCATAATTTTGAACAATTTAGGGGTACTTTTGTAATTTATCAAAATTTTAGGGGTCTTGGTATAATTTCAATAAATTACTATTTTAAAATAATTAGTTTTTTATTTTACGAGAGTATTTTTGAATGAATTCTTGCATTAATTGGGCCTTACTGTAATTAAATTAAACCAATGGGGCTAGAATATAATTTTAGAAATTAAATTCTTTAAAATTACTAATTTTCTATTTTAGAGGGACGTTTTTGAATTTTTGAAATTTCAGTCTTGGCCTTAGTGGCATTCTTGGAAACATTTTGGGTCAAATTGCAATTATCAAAAATTCTGGATCAATAGCTTAGGCCGAACCCATTAGTTTAGCAGTTGATTTAGTGAACCAACAAAAATTTCTTCTAAAAACCCAACCGGTCCAAGGCATAATACAAGTGAATCGTGGCTTAACTGTTGTGAGCTGACCGGTCTAACCAATTCAATACGTCATCAACTACATCATCAAAACGACGTCATTCTACTTATTTTCTTTTAACCCTACGCATAAAAAATGACACAATTTCATTAAGTGTTGAATCCGTTTCACGTTGGGTCAGCCTGAACCCGTTAATCGACCCAACCCAACCAGAACATTGTTCATCGTTTTCACCCAACTAGGGTTTACTATTCACTAAAAAGACCTAAAAGTTCAAGTGTTATTTCGTTCAATTCTAAACATCATCTCAATTGCTTTTCTGTTCCATTCAACATTTTAACGTTTAACATAGTTTTTAGCATCAATTTGAAGATCGGAATCGCATTGGGGAGCTCGGTTGAGCTTCGATAATGGCGACTATAATTTGCCTCGTTGAAGCTTATTTCTCAACCCTTTTTGGGTGGGGTTTGGCCTATTGTCAGGGGCTTTCAATCATCATTTTAAAAATCAAGTTTGGTGTTCGATTTATAAGATTCAGTTTTGGAACCATAACCTGTAACTCATGTTGTAGAGCTCATCCTTGTCCTTCTTAGTCGCGGACTAATGGATTTATGATCCTTATGGGATCTAGTTTCGGTTCCAAACAACAAAAATCAATTTGGTTTAGGTCAAAATCCAAGCCCAGGTTCTAAGGTTTGTTAATGGCGGTTTATGGTATGTTCTAAGGTTTTCTCTATGATTTTGACTCAATGTTTCATCAAAGCTCTATAATTTAGCTAAATATATTGAAAAGAATTGAGAAGTATTAAAGTTATTACCTGTTTAGCCATCTCTATTGTTTCTTTCTCTAGCTTCTCTCTCCTCTAGAATACTTCTTCTCCCTTCATTCTATTTCTCTACAGCCCTTTTCTCTCTCTTTCTCTCACTCTTATTCTGTGCAGCCTTATAGGTTTTGCATCACATATATTTATATATATGCACCACCCAAAACAAGGCTTCCATTGGAAGTCCTCTTATCTATTTCCACTTTCCATATGCTCCAATCACCATTAGCTTTTACGGGTTGACAGCCGCAAAGTTGTTGCTGCTCCTCCCATCCTCCTTGTGCCAACCACCTAAGATCTCCATATAGGTTGAGGTGGCTCAAGACTCTCCTCCCATTGGTTTCACACACACACATATAGAAGACTGTGTGTGTGTATATATATATATATATATAATTTTTTTTCTTCACATATATTTTCATGAGATAGTTATCGTCTTGTACTCTCCCTTCATTACATGTATAGCTCAAGTCATTTTTCTACAAATCATGGATTAGTGGCCTTTTGGTAAAGCTTTTGATATTTTTCCTAAAGATCACAAGGTCAAGTCTTGGTTATTACCTTGGTCTTATTTTCCTTTTTTATGTATATATGTACATATATTTATATGCACACATATACACACTGAAGTGTGTATTTTTTTCCACTCTCTCATCATGTGAAATTTACACGATGAGTAATGTAAAGATCTAAAAAATCAGGATAAATTTTTTGTTTTTGCCGGTAGGACACTATTCATGTACTATTTGTCGGTAAGGTACTATACATGCATCATTTAGACATAAGTTATATTTAGAAGCATAATCTGAGTATTCCATAGAAGGGAAATATGTTTAGAATGTTAAAATACACCTTCTGTGAAAATTTGAGCCAAATTGGAGATAGTTTAAAAAATGGACCAAAAAGGGCATCCCGAGTGGAACTGGCTGCACCCACCAACAAGAGAAAATAATTTTTTTGGAAAAATATCATTTAAAATAACTTTAAGAACTTTGGTTAAATCAGAATATTGAATTGAGGCATTTTGGGATGTGTTGTAGTGTAATGGGGCCCCGCGGCTCATTAAGGGCAAAATAGGTCTTTTCACCCCTTGACCCCTTTAGTATAAATATGACCCTTGAGAGTTAAATTTCTCATAATTGGTCTAAGAAAGTACAGAAGCTCGTTCTTGGAGAGAAAAGATGAAGAGAACCTAGGTTTCTCCAACTTTCTACCTTCCAAAACTCATCTCTAGCCTAGGAATTTCATAAGGTTTCCTTCTAGGAAGTTGTTCCCCACCACAAGGGCTACAATCCTGCCAATTGGTTAGGTGTTAAAGTGAACACAACTCCCTAGGGTTGAGAAAAACCCTTTTAGGTATGATATTTTGCTAAGTAAAGAATAGAGTTAAGTTTAGTAATGTTTTCATTAGTTGATTGTATAACTTATATGCTTACTTGTTATTAGAAAACCACCTAGCATATAGTTACTTTGAAAACCTAGGGTTGGTACCTTGTGTACTTATGTATTCTTTGGGAATTTGGTGAAGTGATGAACATGTAACTTGAATATATGTATAATCCATTGCATTCTAGCTTATGTTTATGCAGACAAAGTCTTGTAGTTTGAAAGTTATGGTTTGCTCAATGTATTGTGTACTTGTGTAATCTTTGAGAATTTGGTAAGGTTGTGAACATGTAACATGATTATATGCATAATTGATTGGATTATATGCTATGTTCATGTAGACAAAGTTTTGTGATTTAAAAATCATAGTTTGCTTTATGTATGATGCATTATTTAAGGCATACTCCATGGGTTTGATAAATGCCTCATTGAAATTGCATAGAAAAATCAAGGCATCTTGGCATACTTGAATCTTTGGTAACATAACGTGTGTTGAGTACTTTGGTGCTATGCATTATGAAGGTATAGATCCTGTGGTGAAAAACCCAAAATCTGGCCAATGACAGTACTTGCGTACTGATTGTGGTAGACCATGAAGCGAGGCATGGGTTGGGCATAGAGTTGCATATGTGTGTCATACATATTACTATTGCATTGCATCATTGTATTTGAGGGGATATAGCTTATAAATGTTCACTTTGCACATGCCACGCCTTATCTTTATTCTTTATATTAGCATTATGTCATATAAGCCATCGTGGTTACCCTATATGGGATTACATATTACAGATGAAACTCCCAGCACATGAGACTTGATGAAGCCTTGAAGCATGGAGGGGGAAGTGGACCTTGAAGAACATTTGGTCTTTGGGGCATATTTTTGGTTGTATGAGGGCATAAGCCCTAGGACAAATGTATTAACTTGTAAAATTTTGTATAGCATTGAAATAATGGGCAATGCCCTAAATTTGTAGTAAGCATGGAGCTCATGACACTTAAGCTTCAAGTATATACATACATATATATATATAGGGATGTATGTTTTAAATTATGAATAAACAGATTTGTTGTTTAAATTATGTATGAATGGTTTAGTTGAGTAAGAGGATGTAGTTTGGTCATTAGTTTAAGAGTGGTGGATTATATTGTAAAATATTAGGTGAAAAATGCTTAAAAAACAAAGGAGACCATGTCAAAATTTAGTGAATTAAAAATAGTTGTTGGGTGTGTAAAATGCCCTATATATAAATAAGAAGAGTGCCAAAAAGTGGGGGTTAAAAACCTTGAGGAAGTAGGTTAAAAATTGAAAAAATTAGCTTGCAACACTCTAGAAAAAAAATTCAAAAAATGAAGAAAATAGATTGCAGCAATTGCACTGTAGCTACAGGAACAATAGCCAGTAGCCAGCAGCCCGTAGCCCAGCCCGCACGCACACCGGCGCTCCCCACGTGCTTGTTGCCGTGCGCCTACTACATGCCTGCGCCCAGCGCGCCCACTGCATGCTTGCGCCCATCGCGCCCAGCCCTTGCACCTCCTTGCCACCAGCCCTTGGCCACTTGCCTTAGGCCATGTTTGGCCAACCCTTAGGCCATGTTGGCCAACCACCTTGGGCCAATCCCTAGGCCATGTTTGGCCGCCTTTTTGGGCCATGTTTGACCATTCTTTTGGGCCATGTTTGGCCACCCTTTAAGACCATGTTTGGTAACTACTTAGGGAAGTATTTGACCTTTACTTAGGCCATATTGGGCCACCAACCTTGACCATACTTTGTCATTATTTTAGGCTATGCTAAGCGACCACTTGGACCATGCTTGGTCACCACCTTGAAATTGGGTTATGAAAGCACCTAGGCTATGTTTAGCCTACACTTTAAGCCATTATAAGACATGATCTTGGAGATTAACAAGTAAAAGCCAATTAAAAATAAATATATTAATTTAATTCTTTTATTTTATTATTCCCATTCATACCTCGGGTTTATGAAAATTCAGGAGCTTGACAACTTGGTATTAAAGCTTTAGGTTTTGAATACCTAGGGACAGTGGGAGAGGTTAGACCTCAGGTTAATTGGGTAGGTTTGGATTACATGATTATGTGTGTGCTTGTTGCTTTAGTATGTACAATTGTACAATGTGATTGTTTTCCTAATTTGCTAGGGGTATATGATGTGCTTGATTATTGATCAACACGGGCTAGATGCTTATATCTATGTAATAGACCTAAATGATTTATGAGATAGGCTATATGCTTAGTTATCTATAAGATAGGCTATAAGCCCGGATATCCATAGGATTAGTTGTGTGCCTAGTTACCTATATGGTAAGTTGTAAGCTCATTTATGTATATATATATTCTTATGATGGATTCTATACTTAAGTGTTTATGTGGTAGGCTACTTGTTAGCTGTTGATTGGTGCTTGTTGGTTCTATATATGTATGCTAGGTTAGCACCCGATATTCATAGGTTACAGTACTACGACTATGATATCTATACAGACTAGATTGGTCTCAAGTCTTGCGTTACAGTTGATGGATGACGCCTCATCAGCCAGTAACAAAAGGAGTTATGATCCATGAAGGGTTATTACCTAGCTATAAAAGTGAGAAATAATGAAAGAATTATAGAATTTTAAATGAACAGATGCCAATAAGGTAGTAAACCGTAAATTAGAAGACACATAAGACCTTAGAATGCTAAAATAAGAATTGAGACTTGTAGAGATTCTTGTGTATGAACTGGACAGTGGATACTCAGAGTATTTGTACCCAAAATTTTAGGAATATTCTTGTGTTAAACTCCCTTGTGGAGAGACGTATTACTTTTGGATAGCATTTACTTAGGGTTGAGTATTGTGTATCAGAGTTAGTTGTTTCCTTATAGACTGTATGCGATAGACCTTGTTGGCTCTGCCATAGCCACAGTTAGGTTATAGACCTCCAGCACCATAGTTTCAGCCTGCACCTTCAACATAGAGTGTTAGATCACCCGGACAGAGGGGTGGAGGTCAACAGGGACTAAGATGAGGTGGTAAATAGGGTTAGCCCACACAGGGTCGAGCTTATGCAGTGGTCACACCTAAGGGATCTACTTCCTGACCTTTAGTAGTTCGAGGTACATTCCTTGTATTTAGTTCATGGGCCAGTGTACATATAGATTTTGGTGCATCGCATTCATTCATGTCTACTATGTTTGCCATGACATTGGGGTTAGAGATAGACCGACTAGATCCACCATTGTATGTTGACACACCAGTTGGGGATAGTGTGATACTGACGAGGATCTGTAGAGATTGCTCGATAGAGATTGCTGATCGCATATTTTCTTTTGACTTCATTCTGCTTGATATGTCTGGCTTTGATATTATATTGGGGATGGATTGGTTATTTACTTTCCAAGAGAGTATAAACTGCTAGAGGGGGAGAGTGACAGTATGTACTCCTGAGGGAGATAACTTTTATTTTATGGGGGATCGTGGGGATTTCCTAATGTCACCCTTGTATGACTCGAGGAGTTGGGGAAGTCATAGCTATTTGTTGGCAAGTTTGATAGCAGATAGGAGTGGGACTACAGAGAGTGTATTATCGCCAGTAGCGGATGAGTTCCCAGATGTCTTTCCGAATAACTTGACTAGTCTACCGCCGAGACGAGAGATAGAGTTCACGATAGAGCTTATCCTAGGCACTATGCCTATTTTCATTCCACCTTATCGTATGGCTCTAGCTGAGTTGAGGGAGCTGAAGGAGCAATTGACTGATTCGTAGGGTAAGGGTTTTATTCATCCTAGTACCTCACCTTAGGGTGCTTCGACATTATTTGCGAAGAAAAGGATGGGACATTAAGTTTGTGTGTGGATTCTAGAAGACTGAACCAGGTCACTATCAAGAATAAGTAACCGTTACCCAGGATAGATGACTTGTTTGATTAACTTAGGGATTCGAGATGTTTCTCGAAGATCGATCTTCGATCGGGGTATCATCAGTTAAGAGTACGAGAGGAGGACGTGGTGAAGATAGTTTTTCGCACTCATTATGGCCATTATGAGTTTGTAGTTATGCCATTCGGTGTGAAGAATGCCCCAGCGACATTCATGGACTTGATGCATCGCATCTTTAGTCCTTATTTAAATCAGTTTATCGTGGTCTTTGTTGATGACATTTTGATTTATTCACCTTTTGAGGAGGAGCATACTTTTCACTTACGAACTGTATTACAGATTTTGAGGGAGCATCATTTATTTGCAAAGTTCTTGAAGTGTGAGTTTTAGCTTCAAGAGGTACAATTTCTAGGCCATGTTGTATCAGGTGGGGGGTGTCTGTGGATCCTTCTAAGATTGACTCTGTTATGAGTTGGGAGAGGCCAAAGAATGTGTTTGAGATCCGGAGTTTCTTAAGATTGGCTGGATACTACCGTCGATTTGTAAAGGGATTTTCAAATCTTGCCGCGCCGATGACTCGTCTGACACGCAAGGCATTAAATTCGAGTGGAGTGATGATTGCGAGCAGTCATTTCAAGAGTTGAAGAGGAGACTGACTTCAGCACTTGTTCTGATCATACCTAAATGAGGTATTGGCTATATAGTCTACTGCGATGCGTCGCGAGAGGGACTAGGTTGTGTATTGATGCAGTAGGGTAAGGTGGTAGCTTATGGTTCTCGTCAGTTGAAGAATCATGAGCATAAATATCCTACACATGATTTGGAGTTAGCTACAGTCATCTTTGCAATTAAAAGTTGGTGACACTACTTATACGGGGAGAGGTTCGAGGTGTTCTCAGATCATAAGAGCCTCAGACACATTTTTACGCAGAAGGAATTGAACCTTCGACAAAGGAGATGGATGGCGGGTGGGTTGGGTATGACCCGACTCGAACTAACCCAACCCCAACCCCAAACAGTCTTCTTCTCCAATTACACTCCAATGTCTTCTCCAGCACCGGTCAATTTTGTCGATCATTATTCTGACTTAAAATCAATGCAATTCTCTTCCAAAATTTATGGGCTTTTCATATCTAAACTTAGTTTTTGGATTGGATCATTAGATCCTTACGAAATAGGGAGAACCGTAGCTCTAGTGAGTATTTTCGATTTTCCGGCCACCTGAATTTCTTCTTATTTCATGCCCATTTTTCCACTGTTTTCTCCCATTTTTTCTTCTAATCACTTTCTACACCAAAGAGGATTAGTTCCTCATTATTTAATCTAAGTTTCATGCATAAAAACCCTAAAACCCGATTATCATTCCATACCTGCAACTACCCTTTTCTTCCTCATTTCTAAACCTTTTCACAGTGATTTTTTTTGCAAAACAATCCTAATTACATGCTTTTTATGACCCTATATGTAGGACTCAACGAATCATGCTTGAACTTTAAAAATAGAATTGAACTTCACTTATCCGTTTTAAGCTTTTGGCTCGTAGTTTCTATCTCCCTCTTCTATTTTTCTTCTTCTTTCTCTTTCTGAATCCTTCTAAATGACTAAATTGCTCTCAGCTTCTCTCCTTTCCTTCTTTCTTTTTTGATTTGTTTAAATCACCCCTCACGTATTGATTACGCCCAAAGAATAACGCGGTAGTTGCAGTGCAACTTTGGGGTATTGATTCCATAGGGAGACAAATTAAAACAATAACAAACAGATAAAAAAAGCTGAAGAAAATATTAAATGATTAACTGAGAAAATAAAAAATGATTTTAAATGCAAATTAAAATTAAATTAACGAAAAAAGTACTCAAATTAACAAACAGTAGAGCGTCGGGAATCCCTTGCACATATCTGATATTTTAATTATTTTTAATTCATTGATAACTTAATTGAGAATTTAATTCCAAAAATCTCAATCGAAAAATATAGAATTATAAACCAAAATTAAACCAAATATAACCTTTTGAAAAATCATTCATCACTTTTAAATCACTAAATTGTTATCCACATTGAGAGAACCCAACGATGACAATATACCCAGGGAGCAATATTGTAGCAAAGAATTAAATCAATATAAATAATCAATTGATCCAAACATAATCAAAGAACTAACTCATTCAATAGAAAAAACATGACTAAATCTATAAATGGAATAAACTCTATGATTATTTGGAGAAGAAAACACCAACAATAAATTGAGAATGATAAAAAAAGGAATTTTAATAAATGAAAATCCAGTACATGAATCAAAAATAAATTAAAAATACCATCTAGTTTGCAAGTTCATCCCTAGACCTACTTGAGAATTTAGTTACCCATATATATGATGGATAACATAAACCTCAAGGAAAAGAATTGTACCATGAAGTAACCTGCGGCTCTTTTTCTCTTTTGATTCAGCGCCTGCGCAGCTACCTCTCCCTCCCATTTTTTGTTTCCTGTTCTACTTCACCCCCTCAAACTGCATGACTGGACCCCACTTTTATTCAGCCCTTGCGTCTTTCCATTTTTTTTCTTTTCTTTCTTCTGCCGTCCCAGCGCCTCACGCCTCTTTTCTTCCTTGCCTTTTTTTTTTTCTTTTCAGCAATCTTTTGAAGCCCAGCCGCACACTTGGTTCTTTTTTCCTTTCTTTTTTTCTTTTGTCTCTTTGCCTTGCGTAGCCACTTTTTTTTACTTTTCTTCTTTTTTTTTTTCTTTTACTTAGCCGTTCTACCCTCTTCAACACCATAGGCCCACCTGTTTGCTTGACTTTTCTTTTGCCTTGTTAGCACCGCAGACTTTAGGTTCCTTTTCCTATTAGATAACGACTGAATCTTGATTTGAGCTCTTGATGAAAGTTGTATCTCTGGATGTGTAGATAAATTTAGGCTTTTGAATCACCTGATTTAGACTTCAGAAACTCAAGTTATGACCCACTAAATTTTATTGGTTCTAACAGGAATCCAACTCCAATCAAGATTCGAATCAGCTTCCCAGGCCTGACTTTGAAACAACGTTTGGAGGCCCAAACGAACTCAGATTTTTGCAACCCATACCTTTTTGAAAATCTTAAGACGTCCTCTAAAAACTTCATGATGACCACTGTCTCATTCTGAAACTCTAATGCCATCCAAACCTCATTTGAAGCTCCATAGATCAAATGCCTAAAAGCTAAAAATTGTACAATATACTCCATATCTATTCTTTTACCTTCAGTGCTTCCCTAATTCGATAAATATATTAATCAGCTCACTTAAACAAAAAATATGTCATAAAACTAAATATGTCATAAAATAATGCTCAAACATATCTCACTGTAAATAGAAATTAAATTAAATAATATCAATTATATCCCAACATTTCTATTCACATTTTAGCATTTTAATCTAATAATAAGGTAGTGCACTTTCGCGCACTCATCACACCACCCAACTTGCTCATTGCTAGTCCCTAGCAATTTCCATGCAAAAATGGCAAAAGGGACCAAGGAAGACCACACACAGAAGGCATCTAATCACACTTTTCAGATTCGCATATCAAAGCAATTTCAAGAATTCAAGAACCCTATAACAATCAATCCACTTATAGCAATTCACAGTGTGTGTGCTCCAAACCATATCCATCTAACCAAAAACCATGACACATGCAACATTAAGAACATCTCAAGCAAAAGGTTCAACTCCATATCTCACGGGTATACAAGTGTTTCATGTATGGGTTCTCTTTATGGAGTTGACAAGGGGTGTACACACTCAATGGAGAATTAGGCAATTATGTACAAGTAACAAGCAAACATTGATCTTATGATTGGAGCACTAACAAATGAGACTTCCACCACTCTTTCCACTGGCTTACTTAGGATTAGAACGATCAACATAAAAAGGGTTGTAACGTGGCTCGTTAGGGGTTATATGAAGAAAAGGATAAAAAGGATTCAAAAACTTCTAAGTACATACTAAGAGAATTTTATTAAAAATCATAGTAAATCAAATTTCTCACTTGATGTACTCTTCAACTTTTCAAATCACTGAATAACAAAACTTCTCCTTCTTCTTTCTCTTCTCTTTTTTTTTTTTCAATTTTTTTTTTTTTTGAGAATTTGATGCTCACTCAATTGAACACTTTGCACTTGTATTCTTTCCTTTTTCTTTTTCTTCTTCCTTTCAATTCAACACAAAAGAAAAGAGATGCAAATTCCACACCTAGTACACACTTGGAAGCAAAAAGGGTAGAAAAATAAGGGTATAGGCTATACTCCAATGTAGAGCAGTATGGATGATGTGGGCACATGAAAAAAAAAACTATATGTGTTTGTTGGCTCAAAGTTGGCTACTAAGGGTCTATGATGAGAAGGGCTAGCTTGAAAGGCTCAAACGTTAATCCTAAGTTAACCTTCGTCATATCCCAAGTATATCCACCGTCATACCACCAACCATGTAATGACATTCTCAAAAGAAGTGCCCAATTCAACAGATCAATGAACACTTATCATAATTTTCTGCATTTGTAGGCTCTCAATTCTCTCCAAAACTCACATGAATACTTAAGCAAAAGAGTTCTCTAGCTACATATGTCAAACCACCATCTTACTACAAAGTTTGGATAAGTGCATTAAAAGCTCTGTGAATGCCTCAGCAGAATGATTATGGTGAATTCGGTGAATTCATAAAAATGGCTATGAATGAGAATGAGTACTCATGTGAAAAAGATGCACGTGTGATGCAAATTTTAAAAAATTTTGACACATGAAAATATGCCACAGAGTTCCAACATGCATTTTAAATGTTGAATTGGCACCACCACCCCCTCAACTTAAATGAAACATTGTCCTCAATGTTTAACAATCAAAATTGAATAGAGGGTACTAAAAATGAGAGAATACACCTGATGTGTGACATGGACAGCTCACTAAGCACCAAAGATGGCAACCTGAACTGACAAAATGAAATTAACCTGCCAATAAAAACAAAGAAAACAGCAGCAAACAAAAAGAAAAAGAACAAAAATAAAACAGAACAAAAACAAAATAAAACAAATAAAATAAAGAAAGAAAACATACCTGCATGGCCGGATCAAGGTTGATAGACCGAGTCCATAAGTGGAATGTCTTCCACTTCCAGAACTTGCCTATCAATTAAAATTTTAAGGCGCTCAGTCATGAACTTCCTCTTATCCTGAGCGCTCCAATCCACCGGTATCTCACCTGCAACCAAATAATTCACAATATGAGCAAACCATGGTAGAGAAGTAATAGAAAGTAAATGCTCATCGAAAAAATCATCCCTGATTGACAGGTGGTTAGAGGTGTCCTCAAATGTGAGCCTCGAGAGATGGTCAGCCACTACATTATCCATTTTTTTCTTGTCTTTGATGGTGATGTCAAATTCCTACAAAGGTAAAATCCTACCGTATTAGTCGTGCCTTAGCATCCTTCTTTGTGAAAAGGTACTTAAAGGCTGCATGATCTGTGAAAATAAGAATATGATAACCAATTAAATAAGCACGAAACTTATCCAAAGCAAATACTATAGCTAGTAACTCTTTTTCAATAGAAGAGTGATTCATCTGAGCACTATTTAAAGTTCTACTAGCATAGTAAATGACAAAGGGCTTCCCCTGCCTTCGCTATCCAAGAACAGCACCTACAACATAATCACTAGGCATCACACATAATGTCAAAAGGCAAAGTCCAATCAGGTGGCTGCATTATGGGTGCTGAGGTAAGCTTGCCAATTAGCGTTTTAAAGGCCTCTTGACACGCTTGTGTCCACTCAAATGGGGCATCTTTAGCTAGGAGGTCACATAATGGAATAGGTATGGTGGAAAAATTTTGTATGAACCTCCTATAAAAACCCGCATGACCAAGAAATGATCTCACATCCTTTACTGTCCTAGGTGTAGGCAATTTAGAGATTAATTCAATCTTAGATTGATCAACCTCTATCCCCCTAGAAGAAATAATATACCCTACGACAATACCTAAAGATACCATAAAGTGGCATTTTTCCTAATTCAAAACCAAGTCCTTCTCCTCACAACGAGTCAACACTCTCTCTAAATTCAATAGGCATGCATCAAAAGAAGATCCAAAAATAGTCACGTCATCCATAAAAACTTCCATGCAATTTTCAACCATATCACTAAAAATACTCATCATGCAACGTTGAAAAGTAGCAGGTGCATTACACAATCCAAATGGCATTCTACGAAAAGCATAAGTCCCAAAAGGACAAGTGAAAGTGATTTTATCTTGGTCTTCTAATGCAATTTCAATTTGATAATAACCAGAATAACCATCCAAGAAACAATAAAAAGGATGACCAGCCACACGCTCAAGAATTTGATTAATAAAAGGAAGAGGAAAATGGTCTTTTCGGGTGGCAGCATTTAATTTTCTATAATCAATGCACATCTGCCATCCAGTCACAAGTTTTATAGGGACTAACTCTCCTAGGTCATTTTTTTACCACAGTAACACCTGACTTTTTAAGGATAACCTGTGTAGGACTAACCCATTTACTATCAGCAATAGGATCTATGATTCCTGCATCTAATAGTTTCAACACTTCATTTTTCACCACTTATTTCATAGTGGGATTAAGCCTTACGCTGGGGGTCTCTACGAGGGCTAGTTCCTTCCTCTAAATTGATTTTATGAGAACAGACCAGGGGACTAACACCTTTTATATCAGCAATGCTCCAACCTATAGCTGACCTATGCTTACTTAGGGTCTAAATTAATTTCTCACCTTGAGACTCAAACAATTCAGATGAGATAATAAGAGGAAAAGTATCCCCTAGACCAAGAAAAGCATGCTTTAAACCCTTGGGCAAAGGCTTCAATTCAACTTTGGGTGCTTCCACACTTGAAGGAATCTGCTCTTCCCTTTTTTTAGGCAACTCCTCAAACTTCGGTTTCCATGCCTGTGCTCCATAATCATGAGTTCTATAAAAAAAATAACACAAATATCAACCACATCAGATGGATCAGTAATATAATCAAACTCAGAATTAACAATAAAATGCTTAAGGGGATCAAAATCATGAGTGACAGAAACTCCCCTATCAACGAGTGAATCAATCATGTACGTCTAGCAGTCCTCGTCCTCCTTTTCTGGCTATTTTTCAATATAGAATATATTCACCTCGAGAGTCATGTTCCTAAAAGACAGCTTAATGAACCCATTCCTGCAATAAGAGCATTAGTAGTGGCAAGGAAAGGCCTACCTAAAATCAAAGGAATTTTTGAAGTAGAGTCAACAACAGAACTAGTGTCAAGGATTATGAAATCAACAGGATAATAAGATTTATCAACTTGAATCAGAACATCCTCTACCACACCCTATGGCTCTCTGACTGAACGGTCAGCCAATTGCAATACCACAGAAGTTGGTTTGATTTCTCCTAACCCCATCTGCAAATAAATAGAATAAGGCATTAAATTCACACTAACTCCTAAATCAAGTAAAGCTTGCCCAAACTCATGATTTCCTAATGCTGCAAGCAATGGTTGGATAACCAGGATCCTTATACTTGGGAGTAATCCTTTGCTCAATTAGAGCACTAACTTGCTCTGTCAGGAACACTGTCTTTTTCACATAGTGCTTCCTCTTAACTATACACAAATATCATAAGTAAGAACTTGTTTAATCGCATGCAAAAGAGGAAGATTTATTTTTACCTGCCTGAGATTCTCTTAGGATTTCATTGTTAGGATCCAAAGTTCGCTTGGTTGACTTTAAATCTTGTGGAAATGGTACCTTAACAAGGCTCTTTGTCACCTCTGGTTCCTTGGGCAGCGCGGCATTACTACTATCTTGATCCTTTTCCACATCCCCCGAGTTGTCCATTGTTGGGATGTGTAATGACTTACCACTTCGAGTCAAAATGGCATTCGCATCCTTTAAATTCTCTTGCGCCATGTGTTGACCATGGGGTGTGGACTGAGCTTGGGAAGGGAATCTACCTCGTTCATTCACACTCAAAGAGCTCATCAATTTGGACATTTGGCTCTTTATCTCCTTGTTTTCTTCCACAACCTGCGTAATTAAAGATTCAAACTTTTGATTAGTCTTACCCTGTGCTTCAATAAAAGCATGTAAAGTGTCTTCTAAAGAATTCCTAAAAGATGAAGGTGCATGATATGGTGCAGGGTATGATCTAGGAGGCTGTGCAGGTGGCTGGTTTTTAGATTTCTAGGTAAAATTAGGGTGACTGCGCCACCCCAGATTGTAGGTCTCAGAGAATGGTGTGAAAGGTTTCTTGTACATACCTAAGGAATTACATTATACCTCATACATCCCTCTCATCTCAGCAAATATGGGACACTCTTGGGCAAGGTGATTTACCCCGCCACACACAGTACATGGTCCAAAAGACTTTGCATGATTAGCTAAGTGTGTTAGCTTCCCTAGCCTTTAACACCTCTAACTCCCTAGTGAGTATCTCCACCTTAGCCTTTAAGTTGTCCTCTTCCCTGAGATGGTAAATTCCACCACCATTTTGGTTCCCTGTAGGTCGTGACCTATTTGTGCTCTCAAGAGCACTAGGTCCTGTCCAAGTGTGAGCTTTTTTAGCAAGTTCATTGAGGTACTCTATGGCCTCATCAGGATCTTTCTGCAAAAATTCACCATTACACATCATCTCTACAAATTGGCGTTCTCTAGGTGTAAGTCCCTCATAGAAGTAACTCACTAGACGCCAACTTTCATACCCATGGTGAGGGCACATACTCAATAATTCCTTAAATCTCTCCCAGGACTGATACAAGTCTCACTGTCTTTTTGTGCAAAGGTGGAGATCTGCCTTTTTAAAACATTGGTCCTATGTTGGGGAAAGTATTTAGTAAAGAAAATTTGAGTCATCTCATTCCACGATCCAATTGACTATGGTCTCAGTGAGTATAGCCAACTCTTAGCTCTATCCTTCAAAGAGAAAGGAAAGAACTTAAGTCTCATAATGTCTTCTGTTGCATTTTGACTATAGAAAGTCGCAAGTACCTCTTCAAACTCCCTAATGTGCAAATATGGATTTTCATTTTCCAAACCATGAAATGTAGGGAGTAACTGTATCACCCCCGTTTTAACATCAATTTGACGAGTATTGGGTGGAAACATGATGCATGATGGTGTGGCTGTGCGTGTAGGGTGGAGGTAATCTTGAAGGGTCCTAATGGGTTGATCCTCGTGTTCACTCATATTTTTAGAATTAGAAGAATTATCAAACAAAAAATTAGAAAAAATAGAAAAATTAGACTCTAAATCTGACTCGAACACAAGCCTATAAATAAGTCAACCTAATGCGTCCCTATACCTATTATGCATGCAAGAAAACAATAAATAATAAATAAAATAAAATAATAATACAGCAAGTAAAAAGAAGGGAACGAAGTTACCACCTTTACAAACTGCTGAAAAGAAAAACTATCTACTGATTCTTTTACCGTCTCCCCGGCAACGGCGCCAAAATTTGATTACGCCCAAAGAATAATGTAGTAGTTGTAGTGTAGCTTTGGGGTGTCGATTCCACAGGGAGACAAATTAAAAGAATAACAGACAGAAAAAAGAAGCTGAAGAAAATGTTAAATGATTAACGAGAAAATAAAAGTGATTTTAAATGAAAATTAAAATTAAACAAAGTGATTAACGGAAAAAGTACTCAAATTAACGAACAGTAAAGCGTCGGGAATCCTTTGCACATATCCGGTATTTTAATTATTTTTAATTAACTGATAACTCAATTGAGAATTTAATTCCAAAAATCTCAATCGGAAGATATAGAATTATAAACCAAAATTAAACCAAATGTAACCTTTTGAAAAATCATTCATCACCTTTAAATCACCAAATTGTTATCCACATTGAGAGAACCCAACGACGACAATATACCCAGGGAGCAATATTGCAGCAAAGAATTAAATCACTATAAATAATCAATTGATCCAAACATAATCAAAGAACCAATCAATTCAATAGAAAAAGCATGACTGAATCTATAAACAGAATAAACTCTATGATTATTCGGAGAAGAAAACACCAACAATAAATTGAGAATGATAAAACAAAAAATTTTAATAAATAAAAATCCAATACATGAATAAAAAATAAATTAAAATCTAGTGTGCAAATTCATCCCTAGCCCTACTTGAGAATTTAGTTACCCATATATATGATAGATAACATAAACCTCAAGGAAAAGAATTATGCCATGAAGTAGCCTGCGGCTCTTTTTCTCTTTTGATTCAGCGCCTATGCAGCCGCTTCTCCCTCCCCTTTTTTGTTTCTTGTTCTGTTCCACCCCCTCAAACCGCACGCCTGGACCCCACTTTTATTCAGCCCTCGCGTTTTTCCATTTTTTTTATTTTCTTTCTTCCACCTTTTTTTAGCCCCTAGCCCCTAGCGCCTCACGCCTCTTTTATTCCTTGCCCTTTTTTCCTCTTCAACCATCTTTTGAAGCCCAGCCGCGCACTTGGTTCTTTTTTCCTTTCTTTTTTTCTTTTTTTTTTTCTTTCGTTTCTTTGCCTTGCGTAGGCACCTTTTTGAATTTTCTTCTTTTTCTTTTCTTTTACTCAGCCGTTCTACCCTCCCCAGCGCCATGGGCCCACCTGTTTGCTTGACTTTTCTTTTGCCTTGTCAGCACTGCAGCCTTTAGGTTCCTTTTTCTATCAGATAACGATTGAATCTTGATTTGGGATCTTAATGAAAGTTGTATCCCTGGATGTGTAGATAAATGTAGGCTTTTGAATCACCTGATTTAGACTCCAGAAACTCAAGTTATGACCCACTAAAGTTTATTGGTTCTGACAGGAATCCAACTCCAATCAGGATTCGGATCAGCTTCCTAGGCCTGACTTTGAAACAACGTTTGGAGGCCCAAAAAAACTCGAATTTTTGCAAACCATACCTTTCTGAAAATCTTAAGACGTCCTCTAAAAACTTCATGAAGACCACTGTCTCATTCTGAAACGCTAACACCATCCAAACCACAATTGAAACTCCATAGATCGAATCTGCCTAAAAGCTAGAAATTACATAATATACTCCATATCTATTCTTTTACCTTCAATGCTTCCCTAATTCAATAAATATATTAATCAGCTCATTTAAATAGAAAATATGTCATAAAACTAAATATGTCATAAAATAATGCTCAAACATATCTCACTGTAAATAGAAATTAAATTAAATAATATCAATTATATCCCAACATTTCTATTCATATTTTAGCATTTTAATCTAATAATAAGGTATTTAGAGTGCACTTTCGCGCACTCATCAAGTATTTATAGAGAAACTCCACCCACTTGAAGCCTACTATTTCTCTCTCTTCCCCCCATTTCTGCAGCTTTCATTGACTATTTTTTCCCTTGATTTTTCTTTGTTTGACACTTATTTGTTTTTAATTTTTCTTGCTTAAGATAATTAACATATATATTATATAATATACATAATACAAACACTTACACATACTCTCTCACACACACACTGTCGACAGTGTGTGTGTGTCACTACTTCCACTTGCATGCATTGCATGCAATATATGTATATATGTATTTGCTTGTATATATATATACATACATATATATTATAATACGTATATATACATGTATTATATATGTACATATACCGTATATATATATACATTTATATACTATTATACGTATATATACATATATATTATCTTATATATATGTATACTCATATACGTCTAAGTAATACACTACACACGTATATCGATGCATGTACGGGTATACGTGCATGACTCTCTGTATTGTTGGGTCCCTCGTACGGGTGATCCCGGGGTACTCAAAATTGATTGTAATTTCACTCGTGCGATTGAATCATCGTATGCTTACAAAACTATACATCGTTCATTAGAATTCATGTTCGGGTTATAATTCGGTATTACACTATTCGACCCGACCCATTTCGGTTTGAGTGCCGTATTCTGGGTCAAGGTATTACATTCCCCCCCCCTTTAAAATAAGTTTGTCCCTAAACTTAGTACATCCTATGGTGAGAATCACTGAGGATACTTGACACGCATGTCATCTTCTCGTTCCCAAGTAGCTTCTTCCATCTGATGGTTCCTCCACAAAACCTTGACTAAAGGAATAGTCTTATTCCGTAGAACCTAATCTCGACGATCCAAAATCTGCACTGGCTACTCTATGTAACTCAAGTTCTCCTGGACGTCTAAAGGCTCGTACTCAACCACCTGATCTACGCTATGTACACATTTCCTCAACATCGAAACATGAAATACGCTATGTACATGTGCGAACTTTGAAGGCAAGGCAAGTCGGTAGGCTACTGGCCCAACCCTTCCCATGATCATGAAGGGTCCAATGTATCTCGGCCCGAGCTTTCCCTTCTTGCCAATCCTTACTACACCCTTCATGGGTGATACCTTCAAAAATACATAATCGCCCGTAGAAAACTCTAACTCTCGTCTACGAGCATTGGCATAGCTCTTCTGTCTGTTTTGAGTTGCTAGTAAGCGTTTCCTGATCAGCTGTATCTTTCCTGTGGTCAGCTCTACTATCTCTGGCCCATAAAGCTTCATCTCACCCACCTCTGTCTAATATAAGGGTGATCAACACTTCCATTCGTACAATGCTTCATATGGCGTCATACCAACACTAGCCTGATAGCTATTATTGTAAGTGAACTCCACCAGTAGCAACTAATCTTCCCAACTTCCCTTCAAGTCTATGACATAGAATCATAACAGGTCCTCTAGAGTCTGTATTTTCCTCTTTGACTGTCCGTCAGTGTCATGACCCAAAACCGACCCTGTGCGGATCCCGAATCGCGACTGTCGCCCTTCGGCCCGGGGGCTGTCGGGTGGACTATGTAAGCAGTGACGCCGAACAACGGTGCGGTACGGTCAGGATTGGCAATTGCGGAAGCATGAAAAACTTCTTCTTTATTTTTTGCACGCTCGCCTAGTACTGTCGCTTCTTCTTCTTCGGAGTGGTAAACAAAACATCATACATTTAGAGCATACTAATAATTTAAAGTTGTACATGTTACATATCCATTTGCCTCTTAGGGTTTAAATACAGAATTGTCCAAAATTACAACAACAAAATTTCACCAACTATAGGTCTTAATACTTTCAAAAGAAAATCTCCTGATCATCATGGAGTTGCCAATCACTAAACCTCAAATTGGGCAAGGCTGTAACACCCCGACTTTGCGTAATTAATAATGAGTGTTAATTATTAAGTAATAACCGGCTTATAGAATGATTAGGGAATAAATTATGATCCCGACGGTCACTATGGACCGATTAAATAATCAAATATGTCTGGGGGAAAAGGGTATGATACCCAAACCCAATTACTGGTTAAATCGATAAAATAATGCCGTTTTAACACTAACGGAACCCGAATTAGTTAACCCTGAAAATCTCGAATGATTAATAAATGACATGGAACCTCTGACACTGAAGCGAACTGAATTATGAAGCTCTCGGAAGAAACCGCATCGAAAAAGGAGCTACGGAATGAAAGTTATGTAGCAAACATTGAAAATTGAATTACTGTGCACCCAAACGTGGCCTTAACCGAAAATATAGGGAAAAATGGCCAAATGGGAGGCCAAGGGAATTGAACCCTTGACCTTTGAGTGAAAAGAAACCTCATCCAAAAAAATTACCAACTGGGCTACTATTATCTTTGTGTCCATATATACAACAGAAATGTATATAACACTGAATTATCCTAATCTGCCACCAAAACTGGGCAATGGCCAAGCATGCAACACCTCAGCATGCATCACCCTATGCCCCCCTAGATCATCATGCCTATGTACCCATGATTACATCTCCTCCCAACCAAATTGCATGCAAATCCATCATGCACTTGGGGAGATGAAACACCAAAGACAAATCTGATTTATGATAATCTTCATATATGCATGGAAGAAAATCAGATCTGTATAGAGAGCTTTGTGCACTGATCTATAGAGAGAGAGAGAGAGAGTGAGATGATGGTGTCCATGGCTTGTGTATACAACTTTGTATGCATGTATATGTGGAGCAATGGGTGTAACCATGGAAATGCCCTATGGAGGAAGAGGAGGACTGAGCATTCTGACTGAACTGAGACAACCAGTGAGGTCTTGCCTGAACCAAGCCATGAAGAAAGGAAGCCATCGAACCAAGGTAAACCAACCAAACTGCCATAATTTTTCTGTTTAAATCTGGAACTGTTTCTGATGGTTTTAATCCATATGAACCGTATATATATGTTCCTGTGAGGCCTAGACTTATTATAGAACAATTGAGAAGGGTCGGATAAGCCTGAATACACCCAAACCATGAGCAATCCGCCATTAATGACCATGAGTTGCAGGTCTGATACGACCTCAACCAAGCTAACCCCTGATGGTCTAGAACTGATCTAGGCACGAAAATGGTTCAAAAACCACTAAACCGCGATCCAAAATCGCATGGGAAGACCCTCAAAACTGAACTTATTGTCTCGGCCATTGGAACCCAAACTTTAAAATAGGCTTCCAAACTGAAATGTGAGAATGGGAAAATGAAGCCCCTGTTACTACGGTCACAAAGAGACAAGAAGCATGAAGTTTGGTGGAGAAATGAGGATTTAATAGTCGAAATATCTTTTCTGTTATTCCTCCATATATCAAGCTATTGAGCTTGATTCGACTCATGAAACCGATGCCAAAGTGTTGGCATGACGACCAGGAACCATTTGGGATCAAAACAAATTGAAAACAGCCCTTGAAACATCACAAAATAGAAGAAGAAAATCTGCAGAAGTAGGGCTACAGTACGTGGAAGGATTGGGGAAGATGGAGTCAACTCGCGATTCCAACCGAGTTGGCGAGTCGACTCGGACGCGTGTCGGCCTGTGAGGCTGCCACCGAAATAATAAAACTGCGCCGTTTTGGGTGTAGATTGATTTGTTTAAAATCAAATCCGGCCTGTTTGGGTACGGTGATAACAAATTAAAATTTGAAACTAAACAAATCCTGAACACGGATAAGGGGGATATGTTATCCCGATTTTCTGAGGGTCACCAACCGTTTGGTTCACAGTGATTTGGACCGGTTCACTTGGTGAACCCTTGAACCCTTGGGTTGAACCCCTAAATTATGAAATTATATTTTGAACCCCAAATACTTTCTGAAATTACGGATTTGTCCCCAACTGTTTTAAAGAATTATACAGTGGCCCAAATTTCTGAGAAACTGTTCAATTAAGCCCCTGACAAATTAATTAAATAATAAAATAATTATTTTATTATTTTATTAATTAGGTAAAATTACGATTTTACCCCTGGACATTTAATATGTCAAACGGAGTCCAAATAAATTAAATAAATAGTGTATTTTCACTATTTCAAACATTCCGGACTCAATGGTATAGTCCGATTTTAGAAATACAGCACCGAAAAATACAGACCTGTAAGTGATAAATTACTGTACTGCCCCTGATGGCACCAGACCCAAATAAAAATAAAAGACAGTCTATTTTGACTGTGTCGGGCGTTCTGAACTCAACGGTGAGGTCCGTTTAACGAACCGAAGTCCCGAAAAATACAGACACATAAAGTGTAAATGACCGTACTGCCCCTAATAATTCCCAGGGTCAATTAAACATAACAGATAGTCCAACTCAACTATGTCGGACGCTCTGGACCCAATGGTGGGGTCTATTTTATGAACTGAGGTGCCGAAAAATATGATGTATAAAATTACCAAACTGCCCCTGATGCTATACAAAACCTAAATGAAGTCCAATTGGGACGAAACTGATATTGATGGAAGCCCGGATACTGGAGAGACTGTATACTTGATTAAATGACGAATCGGAGTCAAAATCTTACAAAACGTAAAATGACCAAAATACCCTTGAGCACTGTAAGTACAAAGTAGGGGTCGAATAAAGGTCAAACTGATCTGATAAATTATCATAGGGATAATTATGAACACTGAAGGGATAAATAAGACTCCGAGACAGTCAACGCGTAAAATGAGAAATGACCGATGTGTCCCGACGATCTAAAACAGATACCAAATGAAGTCCAAGGGACTTACAAATTTATACATGAGATATATGGGACGTTCTGAGGACCATGATAGGGTCCGGGGCAAAAATGACAAAATTACCATTTTGCCCCTAAGACTAAATAAGTACCCAACTGATACCGATTAGAGTCTAAAAGACTTAAAACTTCATATATACGATATATGGGATATTCTGAGGACCATAACAGGGTCCGGGATAAGAATGGCAAAATTACCATTTTGCCCCTATGGTTAAAATGAGAACCTAACTGATACCGATTGAAGTCCAAAGGACGTAGAACTTTGTACTTAAGATATAAAGACTATTCCGAAGACCACGACAGGGTCCGGGACAAGAATGATAAAATGACCATTTTGCCCCTAAGGCTGAAGAAGTAACTGACTGATAACGATTGAAGTCCAAATGACTTAAATCATAATCCTGGTGACTGCTAAGCCTAATTAAAGAATGAAATAGCCCCGGATGAAACCCGATAAGAGGGCGATAGGCTACTAGGCTATCTTAGGTAAACCGATAGATACCTAAGGTGACAAATGAGACCTGAATGGATGAGTTCTGATTTGTATATGATTGATGATTATTGTTCAGGATATACATGGAGATGCCTGACATATCTGGAGGTTATCGGATTGTTTGCGCAAGGAGATAACCGTAACAGTTTGTGAGTAACCTAGAACTTCTGACTTGGTGTATAAGTACACCGTCTAGTTACTGTATTTTGATTTACTGTACTGTTTTGTATACGGCACTGTCTAAATGCATACTTTTTATACTGCATTACACGTAACATGATTTTGTACTGTCCTGCTCTCCTGTTCAATTCGGGTCTGTCTTGTTCTGTTGTATGGTCTGTCCTGGTTTTATTCTGTACTGTTGCGTCTTGCGAGTAAACCTGACTCCTGAATTGGTGTATAAGTTCTGTCTAGATACTGTATTTTGAAGCACTGTACTGTTTTGAACGTTATACTATTTTTTTTTTTTAAAAAAAAAAGTATATATTTAAAGTAGCATATGCCTTGTCCTGATTGATATTGTACCAGTTTGTTCCGTCCTGTTCAATTTCGATATGTCTTGTTCTGATAGATGTATTGTTTCGTTTTGTTCCGTCATGTTCAGTTTCGATATGACTTGTCCTGATTGATATTGTTTCGTTTGTTTCCGTCATGTTCAGTTCCGATATGACTTGTCCTGATTGATATTGTTTCGTTTTGTTCCGTCATGTTCAGTTCCAATATGACTTGTCCTGATTGATATTGTTTCGTTTTGTTCCGTCATGTTCAGTTCCGATATGACTTGTCCTGATTGATATTGTTTCGTTTTGTTCCGTCATGTTCAGTTCCGATATGACTTGTCCTGATTGATATTGTTTCGTTTTGTTCCGTCATGTTCAGTTCCGATATGACTTGACCTGATTGATATTGTACCGTTTTGATCCGCCATGTTCAGTTCTGATATGTCTTGTTCTGATTGATGTATTGCTCTGTTTTGTCCCGTTATGATCCGTCCTGTTATGCCTCTGTCCTTGATTATGCCTGTGACTTGAACTGGTGTTTTGTTCCGTCTGATCCCGTTATGTACCGTCCGTTAATAGTCTGTCTGTCTTGATTGATATATGGTCCAGTTTCGTTATGATCTGTCCGAATTCTTGACTTGGTTTATAAGTTACTGCATAGATACTGTATTTTGATGCACTGTACGGTTTTAAAAGTTATACTGTCTGAATGCATGTTTTTAAATGCAAACTTTTATACTGTATTGTACGCGGCATGATTTTGTCCCGTCCTACTATTGTTTTGTTCGGTCTGTCTTGTTCCGTTTTATGGTCTATCTGATTTTGTTCTGCTATGATGTGTCTGACTCTGGGTACCATTCTGATTATGAGCGGTCTGGCATAAGTAGGCTTGATTACGCGCCTAACTGATATATTATTGTTATGCCCTGTTATGTTCCGCCCAGTACTGATCTGTTCTGATATTTGAATTAATTGCCTATACTCTCATTGGTATTGGCATCATGCACTGTTCCGTCTATTCTGATTTGTTGTTCCGTTTAGTTCAGTCCTGTTTTATTCTACTGAAACTGCATTTAAAGTAGATTTATAAAACTGCTATTTCAGAAACAACTGAACTACCCTTGTGCTTTGTAAACAAGAAATGGTTTTGAAACCCTTGACAGGGAACCTGTGTTACTCATTGGGCTTTTCGAAGCTCACCCCATTCCCTAACATTTTTCAGGAATGATATCTGTTGGATCTGATGGCACTGATCTGTGGAGACTGGATTACTGAGGATTGAATCTGTTTAATCAGGTGAGTGATGTAATACGACTGACTTGACTGATATGTACTAGGTATAGACATGGCTCATGGATTTAAACGGTACTCTAGAGATTATAGTTCTGCTCTGTTGTTATATGTCGGATTATAGATATGCTCTGAGGTTAGAATTGTTAGCTGTTGGATTTTAGACTGGCTCTGTGGTACATAACCTTACAGTGAATACATGAGTTGCATTCCCCTGACAAAAAAAAAAGTTTTAAATTCCGCTGCATCTGACCCTACAGTCGGAGTGCAATTCACTGGAAAGTTCAGAAATTGCCTTCAGTTGGTCGCGTGGCGGCTGACTGGCATCACGTCCTCGACACCCGCATAGGGTGGGGTTCGGGACGTGACAAAGGCTCCATCCGTCATCACTACCTAAAAAATATTAGGATAATGGGGTGAGCTTCAACAAGCCCAGTGAGTAATTCCAGTACCTTGTCATGGGTTTTCAACTAGTAGTAGGTTAGTTATAAGAAAAAGTTCGTATAAACATACACTACCGATTGTACATATACTTCAGCTACAGAATACACGATTCTTCAAAAAAGATAGCGTGAAACATACAAGGCATTCAAGCTAGGCACGTATTTTAATAATCGCAAAATACAAGAATCTTCAAATCACGTAGCATGATGCATTTTTAAAAGCATTCAATAAAGCATTTAATATGCAACAAGATTTATAACATGTGTAGAATGGTCATTTGAAAGCCAAGGAAATATTTGAAATCATTTCCATGAAAATACAAGGATGCAGATTTCTTCTTCTTCAAAACAGGGGGTTATATATAAAAACCCGTTTCATGAAAATAGGGGTTCAAGAACCTGCTACCATTTCTAAAAACATTTCATCATTTCATTTTGATTAGGGGAAATTCGTTTCGAACAGGATTCCAGTCTTATTTCTGAGAGATCTTATGCTTGGGGGATCAGATTTTGCTACCAGGCATTCTTTTGAATTGAGAACCCGAAGGGAGCTTAATAAGTTTTGATTCTTTTGCATCATTATCTTTCAAAACTTTTTAATTCTTCAATGATGTTTTTCAAAGAGCATTGAAAACATGGTTCCTTCAAATATGTGCTTTTTATGAGCATCTAAAAACATGGCTTCCTCAAGAAATGCTTTTGATGAACATTTAAAAACATGGCTTTAATAAAAAGAATGAATTTTCATGAGTATTCAAAACATGGACAATTTAACGAAGTTTTTAAATACTTGGAGGACAATACTTGAAACATTTAACACATGAGCTTCAGGAATTTAAATCACGATGTACATGAATTTATTAAACTAGAGATAAAATAAAAGCATTTATTTCAAGAGGCAATTAATAAAATTGACATTTACATGGACATGTGAAAAATAAACGTACAAGCTGTCAGCAATATCAAGAATTGAATTTTACATGCTAAGTTAGATTTAAAAATAAAATGACAGTACATTAAAATATAAAGCATATAAATACGAGAATTTAAAATTAGAAATACTGCAGATATTTTATCATGAAAACACTTCAAATATTTGAACTTTAATTTACTTCAGAATCTATGGAGATTAAAAACCTCCACTTCAAGGTACAAGATTACTTACCTTATTCCCTCGGGTTAGCGCTATTAGTGGGCTTTCCCTTTTCCTTTGTAGCTCCTAAGAAAATTATAAAGAACTCATCAACTTCATATTTACTTCAAATTATCACCTATTGATGCTCTTAACTTATGCTTAGACTGTGTTAATCCTAATTTCCTAGGATTGGTCTTACCCTTTTTAAACCGGCCTACTCGTGGTAATTAAATAAATTTTTATTTTTCACATGATTTATTTTTCAGTACTTATTTTGGTATTATGGACCTCACTGTTGGGTCCGGAACGTCGAAGAAAGTCAATTTAGACCTTCTCGGCTTTTTATTTGTCTTTGGGCACATTAGGGGCAATTTGGTAATTTATACTTTAATGTGTCTTAATTTTTTGGAGTCCCGTCTAGCAAAATGGACCCCATCATTGGGTTTGGAATGCCCGAAATAGTCAAAATACACTATTTACTTATTTCATTTGGACTTTGTATTATTTTACTATTATTAAATTAATTTAATATTAATATTATATTTTATATATATATATATATATTCGGTCGAAATATTTCACAAGGAGCAGGGGTGGCTTAGTGGTCTTTGGGGCTTGGTTTAGGGGCTTGGGCAGTAAGGGGTCAGGGGTTCGATCTAGGGGAGCTGCAGCTCCCCTTTTATTTTTTTGACTTTTTGTAATCCAAACGGCAAACAAGGGTTAAATCAGGGTTGGGGTTTTCCCTGAATCGGAATAGGTTTAATTAATCAAACCCAATCCCCGTAACAAAACAACCCGATTTTAGTTTTAAAATTATAACACAACCCCCCACACGACGTCATCCTACTTATGGCCCTTACGTGTGATGGGTTGGGTCCCGACCTGAACCTGGATTCGACCTAAGACCAAACCACCCACTGTTCATCTTCCCCAAGCATGGGGCTACTGTTTCCCTAACTACAACTTTCCATTTTTTCTAATTTCGTGAAGGTTTGGTCACCCAATCTCCTTGCTTTCCACCCCAAAGTGTTTCTAGGACTTCAAGGTAAGATTTGGCATTGGTTTCATGGATCGAAATGGATCAAAACACTGGATTTCCACACTATCATCGTGGTCTATAACAAGCTTGGTTTGACCTTGTTTCTAAACCATTTCAGGTGAGTCTTGGCTTGTTTTGTTCCTTGTTTAAGGGGTTTCAAATCCCCATTCCTAAAACCTGATTTTACAGCAAGTTTCGAAGATGGCATCTAACAACCCAAATCTGCATGTGGTGATTTAAGGGCCTTCACCTAGGATTCTGGGTCTTGGGTTAGGGTTTTTGAAACCCTCATGAGGTTTATTTGAGGTTTCAACAGGCTAAATGTGGTTTGGCCTCGGTTGTTTCAAACCTGCTCTAACAGAGGTCCATCCATGGTAGTTATGTACGGCTTGGGGTTTTGGGCTGTTCTCGGGTCCAAAATTTCACTCTTATTCAAGATGACAAGCCCTAAATTCCATGCATGCAACAATTGAACCCAAAACAGGTTGTAGAAGAAAAATTTCTTAGAGAGAGGAAAAATAAGGGTTTTTTGTTTTTACCCCTTAACAGTGACTCTCCTTTCCTTCTTCTTGCTTGGTTTGGTTGGTGATTTCCTTTAGGTTAGGGCAGCCATGCATGCAGCCCTTCTCCTCTTCTTATTTTTCTTCTTCTTCTTCTTCTTCTTCCACATTCACTCATTTTCTCTCTTTCTCTCTCTCTCTCTCTATTTCTCTCTTTCTTTGTGTGTTTTGGTGTGGCCAAATGGCCTGTGTGTGTGTATATTATGTATATAGCTATGCTCAGATGACCTACTCTGCACACATTTACGCTCTTACACAGTTCTGAACTTATTCAACACACGTAACCTGTACACTCACAGCACCCTTTTTATTTTTTGATTGAAAGATTTCAAACGCAATAAGCACCCATGTGCTTATATATAGGACTATATATATATATATATATATATATATATAGCTTAAGTGTATATGTATATATGTATATATATATATATTCTGCACATCTACCATGTGTATTATATACTCTTTATTTTATTTATTATTTATTTTTTTCTTATGTACTTGAATTTATTATTTGCTTATTCATGTATTGATTTTATAAATCGTACTCTTATTTTTAGATTTATTTTATCGAAGTCGACCTCGTTATTTTAAGGTCTCAAAACTATTTTTGAAATTATCGTTTGTTCCCGATTAAATTTTCTTAATTATTCTATTAAGGATCAATAATTAATAATTAGCGACTTAATGATTATTTAATCGGGTCAGGGTGTTACATTCTCCCATCCTTAAAAGAGTTTTTCTCACGCCCCTGAATTTCTACGAACCCAGGGAGTG
The DNA here is from genome assembly GCA_008638375.1 of Nyssa sinensis. Taxonomy (NCBI): domain Eukaryota; kingdom Viridiplantae; phylum Streptophyta; class Magnoliopsida; order Cornales; family Nyssaceae; genus Nyssa; species Nyssa sinensis. The sequence goes on along the minus strand of CM018043.1, from coordinate 33,632,476 downwards.
AGGGAAAATAATAAAGAAAAGGAAACTAAAGACAATTTAAATGGATTCAATTAAACATGCATTCATTCTCCTCCATATAAACACATAAAGTACATTCGATAAACATATAGTTCATGTTATTTGGGCTTAAGCCCTTACATCACAAAATATACTCCGAGGCCAAATATACATCCAAGTTCATTCCCTCTCCTATCTTCAAGACTTCATCAAGTCTCATGTACCAGGGGCATCATCTGTAACACCCCGATCCTGTATAATTAATAATTAAATATTAATTATTAATTAATACCGGCTTAGGGAATAATTAAGGAAATTAACCTTAATCTCCCGGTGGTCACACTAGACCAATAGAATGATTAAACATGTCCGAGAATAGGGTATAATACCCGAACCTAATTATCCATTAATTAGGTGAGATAATGTCAATTTAACACTGACGGAAATTCGAATTAATTAACCACGGAAATCCCGAATGACTAATAAATGACACGAAACCTCTGACACTGTAGATAACTGAAATATGAAACTCTCAGAACAAACCGCATCGAAAAAGGAGTTACGGAATGAAAGTTATGAGGCAAACATCAGAAACTGAATTAATGCGCAGCCAAACAGGGCCTTAGCCCAAAATGGTGAAAAATGGCCAAATTGGTGGTCAAGGGGAATTGAACCCTTGACCTATGGAGAGAATGAATTCCATCCAAAAATTAAACCAAGTGGCCACCAGCACCTTTGTGCCCATATACACAACTTAATGGTACATAACACTGAATTGCCCCAACTTGCCACCCAAATGGACCAATAGGGTTTCATGCAGCCACATATAAGACATATAATATATGTTATATATATATATATATATGTATATATAAATAATCTGATTGGACCCCTCACCCCCACCAATAGAGAAGCATGCAACCAAGTGAATTATAAAATATATATACATATTTGTATATGTTGTACCTGTGTCTCAGATTGGGAGAAACCAAAGACTGCCTATGAGTGTTGGTGTGTGGACGGATCTGCCATTGAGAGGAAAGGGTTCTTGCATGAGTGAGATTTGTACATGCAAATGAGTGTATGTACATGGTGACATTCATGGAGATGCACCAAAGGAAGAGAGGATTCAGGGGGCATGACTAAACTGTGGCAACCAAGGGGGTCAGAACTGAGCTATATAGGAGCAGTGGCCTGAACCAAGGTAAAATCCCTAAACTGAAAACCTTTCTGTTTGGGTTTTGTTACTGTTTTGATAGTTTGAGCCATATAAACTATATGTATGCACTACTGAGAGGCCTAGGATTGCTCTAGAACAACTGAGAAGGGTCGGAATAGCCTAGAACCCCAACCCGTGAGTGAAACCGCCATGGATAGAGCTTCCCTGTAGCAGGTCTGATTCGACCTCCCTAAAACCGAGTTCTGATGGTCTAGAACTAATCTAGACACTGAGAGGGTCCCAATTACACCAACCCGCGACCCTAGAACACTGATTTAAACCCCCAAACCGTGAGTTGCAGTCACGGGTTTGACACCCAACACCCCTGAAATCGTGACCAAACTGAGATATGAAGACGGGGAATGAAATGCCATGACCTTTAGGTCACAACGCAACAAACCCCGTGAGGTTTGGACCAAAAATGGACGCCCTAGAACCAGTTACAGGTCTGCGCAATAATGGAGTGGACCGAGCTCCACCCGTAGACTCGAGGCACCAAACCGATGCCAAAATGTTGGCTTCACCTCCAGAGAACGTTTGGGATCAAATCAGATGAAAAACCCTACCTGAAACTCTACGAAAATGAAGGAAAAGAAAATTGGAAACTAGGGTTACTGTTCATCGTCGTGAGGAAGACGATGAATAGTACCGGACACGGTTCGGGTCAATTTCGGGTTCGGGTCGGGACCCGACCCATCGCACAAACGGGCTTTAGTAGGACGGCATCCGTTTTGATGTTGGGATGTTTTAAATTTAAAAACCTGAATTCGACCTGTTTGGCAATCCAAATAATAAATTGAAATCTGAACTGGGCCTATCCAAACCAAGAATAAGAAAGAAATTGGGGTTAACCAGGGATATCTAATTCCGATTTTCTGAAGGTCACAGAACCGGTTGGTTTTTAAGAATTGTGAACCGGTTCACTGCCTGAACCCTAGAACCGTTTGGTTTGAACCCTAATTTAATGAACTTACATTTTGACCCTTAAAGTTCCTAAAATTACAGATTTACCCCTACTGTTTGACAGAATTGCATAGTGGCCCAGACTTTTGAAAATTTATACATTTAAGCCCTAAATAAATTAATTAAATAATAAAATAATTATTTAATTATTTTATTAAATAGGTAAAATTACAATTTTACCCCTGGACATTAAATATGTCAAACGGAGTCCAAATAAATTAAATAAATAGTGTATTTTCACTATTTCAAGCATTCTGGACTCAATGGTACAGTCCGATTTTGGAAATACAGTCCCGAAAAATACAGACCCGTAAGTGATAAATGACCGAACTGTCCCTGATGGCACCCAAACCCAAATAAAAATATCAGATAGCCTATTTTGACTATCTCGGGCATTCTGAACTCAACGGTGAGGTCCGTTTAATGAACTGAGGTCCCGAAAATACAGACACATAAAGTGTAAATGACCGGATTGCCCTTAATGATACCCAAGGCCGATTAAACATAACAGACAGTCCAATTTCACTATGTTGGACGCTCTGGACCCAATGGTGAGGTCCATTTTATGAACTGACGTGCCGAAAAATACGACACATGAAATTACCAAATTACCCCTGATACCGTACGAGACCTAAACAAAGTTCGATTAGGACAAAACTGATACCGGTAGGAGCCCAGACACTGGTGAGACTGTATACTTGATTAGATGACGAATCGGGGTCAGAATTACACAAAACGTAAAATGACCAAAATACCCCTGAGCACTGTAAGTGCAAAGTAGAGGTCGAATAAAGATCAAACTGATATGATAAATTATCATAGGGATAATTATGAACACTGAAGAGCTAAATAAGACTCCGAGACAGTCAACGCGTAAAACGAGAAATGACCGATGTGTCCCGACGATCTAAAACAGATACCAAATGAAGTCCAAGGGACTTACAAATTTATACATGAGATATATAGGACGTTCTGAGGACCATGATAGGGTCCGGGGCAAAAATGACAAAATTACCATTTTGCCCCTAAGACTAAATAAGTACCCAACTGATACCGATTAAAGTCTAAAAGACTTAAAACTTCATATATACGATATATGGGATATTCTGAGGACCATAACAGGGTTCGGGATAAGAATGGCAAAATTACCATTTTGCCCCTATGGTTAAAATGAGAACCTAACTGATACCGATTGGAGTCCAAAGGACGTAGAACTTTGTACTTAAGATATAAAGACTATTCCGAAGACCACGACGGGGTCCGGGACAAAAATAGTAAAATTACCATTTTGCCCCTAAGGTTGAATGAGTGCCTGACTGATAACAATTGAAGTCTAAATGACTTAGGATATAATCCTAATAACTGCTAAGCCTAATTAAAGAATGAAATAGCCTCGGGTGAGACCCAATGGAAGGGCGATAGGCTACTAGGCTATCTTAGGTAATCCGATAGATACCTAAGATGACGAATGAGACCTGAATGGATGAGTTCTGATCTGTCTGTGATTGATGATTATTATTCAGGATATACATGGAGATGCCTGACGTACCTGGAGGTTATCGGATTATTTATGCAAGAAAATAAGCGTAAAGTTGTGAGTAACTTCTGACACTGTTTTGATATTGTCCCTTGATTTACTGATCTGTTTTGAATGCAATTACTTAAGTGCAATTATTTAAATGCATGCTTTTCGTACTATATCACTTATGACATGGTTTTAGTCTTTTTAAATAATTGACTATATTCCTGATCCCTGTGCTAGCATTCCGTACTGTTTTGCCCGTTTTGAACTGTTGAGATAAAATGGATATATTGAACCATTATTTCCGAAACGATTAAATAGACCATGTGATATAGGCAAAGAACAACATTTTGTTGTATCGTACCGCTTTGTATAGTATACTGTCTGAATGCTATATTGTTTAAATGTATGTACTTAATGTACGCCCTTTGTACCACATTCCACGTGATGTGCTTGTGTCCTTCGAATTAGGAATTTCGTTCAGTTCGGTTATGTGATGTCCGTTAATGATATGTCTGCCTCGATTGATATGTTCCGTCCAGTTCTGACATGTTCCGTCCGTTAATGATGTTAAGTCCGCCTTGATTGATATATGGTCCAGTTCCGTTGTGTACTGTTCGTTGATGATACGTCTATCTTGATTGAAACATTGTTCAGTCCAGTTATGATTAGTTCCGACAGTGATGTGTCTCTGACTTGATTGTTATATTGTTTTTACCCAGTTCCGTTATGTGGTGTCCTGTTCATGATTTGCCTGTGTCTTGATTAGTGTATTGTTTCCGTTTAGTTCCGTTATAATTTTATCCGTTCGCGATATGCCTTTGCTTGACTGATGTATTGTTTCCGTTCGATTCCGTTATATTCCGTCCGTTGACGATATGTCTGGCCGGATTGATAGATGGTCTAGTTCCGTTATGTTTCCGTCCTGTTATTGGTATGCCTTGTCTTGATTGATCTTGTTCAACTCCGCTATGTTCTAGCCATTGATAATATGCCCCTGTCTTGACTGATTTATTGTTTCCACTCAGTCCCGATTATGATTCGTTCTGCTAATGAAGAGTCTGTGTCTTGACCGATATATTAGCAATAGTTATTGTTTTGACCGATTGGTTATGTCATGTTCCGATCCGTTTATATTGTTTGTTCGATTCTGTTTTATTGTACTAGACTGCTTATGAAATGGATTTATAAAAATAGTTATTTTTGAAATGACTAAATTATCCATGTGCCTTGGAAGCACAAAACTGGTTTTGAAACCCATGATAGGGAACCTGTGTTACTCACTGGGCTTATTTAAGCTCACCCCATTATTCTGACATTTTTCAGGAATTACCTCCATTGGATTAGAAGGTACTATGACATGACGTGAATAGGCCAAGTGGCATCGCAAGTAAGGATCTGACGGCACTGAATTGTAGAGACTGGTTTATTGTAGATTGAACCTGGTTATTCCGGTGAGTGGTATGTTATAACTGACTTGACTAATATATATATACTAGATAGACATGGCTCATGGAACTAATGGTACTCTAGAGATATTAGATCTGCTCTGTTGTTATATGCTTGATTTTAGATATGCTCTGAGATTAGAATTGTTGACTGACTGGATTTATTCTTGCTCTATGATACATATTCTTATGATGGATAAGTGAGTTGCATTCCTGTGACACAAAGAAAAAGTTTTAAATTCCGCTGCATCTGACCCTACAGTTGGAGTGCAATTCGTCGGAAAGTTCAGAATTTGCCTTTGGTTGGTCGCGTCGCGACCAACTGGCAGTCACGTCCTCGACATCCGCGTAGGGTGGGGTTCGGGATGTGACATCATCTGTAATATGATATCCCACAAATGGGTCAGCTCAACTGCTGGTATGATACAATGCCAATGCAAGGAACAAAATTAAGTCCTGGCATGTGCAAGTGTACATTTATATCTATATGCCTTCCAAATCATCAATACAGTATATGTAATATACGTGACGCACCCATGCAAACTCTATGCCATACCCATGACTCACTTTACGATCCTTCCCCGACGGCATGAGTACCCACATATGACTCACTTTACGATCCTTCCTCGACGGCATGAGTACCCTCACATGTTTCGCTTCACGGTCCGGACCCCGTTGGCATGCGAGTACCAATGGCCGATTTTGGATTTTTCACCACAGGATCTACACCCTCATAATGCATTTGCACCGAATTGCTCAACCCACACTATGCTCCAAAGAATTCACCATATGCCAATATGCTTTGATTCCACCATGCAACAATGCAATCTCATCGAAGTCTTTCATCCATACATGAAGCATGCTTTAAACAATGCATTTCACTTAAAGCAATAATAATATTTAAATCACAAAATTCCTTCCTCATGTGTATATGCTATATATATTCCATTCAAGCACAAGCTCATGTCACGTATTCATAATCTTAACAATTCTCGAAGAACATAAATCACATATCATGCCAACATAAAGACATACATATAGTCATGATCCACATTCATCACTTCACCAAACTCCCAAGGAGATAACAAGAAACACATAAGCACACAAACAATCGAATAAACATACGGGTCATCAAGTCAACATGGAAATTACTCCTAAACTTAAATCATGTTTCTTACTTAGCAAAATATCATACCTGATGGGTTGGTCTCAACCCTAAGAAATCGTGCTCCCGGTGTAGCCGAACTAATCAATGAGAATGTAGTCCCTTTTACTGTCTCCAACCGGAAGGTCTAGACTGTATTCTCCTTGCCCTTCGGTGTTCCTAAAATCATTGCGACACAACTTAGTCTATCTGTACTTGAATTATGCTATTCATCAAATTTTATGTTTTTATATCATGAGTTCCTATTTTACTATAATAAACTCTACCATTGGGTCCAGAACATCGAACAAAGTCGATTTAGGCTTTTGCGGAATTCAATTCGGGCATCTGTACTAAAAAGGGTAAAATTTTTATTTCACACTTTTACGGGTTCTTACTTCTCGAGACCTCTTTTCACAAATCGAGCTCCACGGTTGAGTCCGGAATGCTCGAAATAATAAAAATTCATTATTCTTTTATTTTAATCGAAGTTCGTTTGACTACTCTTTGACTTAGGGGCATTTTGGTCTTTCACTCTTTCATGCATCACATTGTTCGGTGCTTTGTTTGCTAGTATGGACTCCATCGTTAAGTCCAGAATGTCTGACATACTTAAAATGGACTATCTTTTGTGTTTATTTGGCCTAGGTATCATTAGGGGTTTTACAATCATTTATCATTTGCGTGTCTTTATTTTTTGAGACTTAATTTTCCAAATTAGATTCCACCATTGAGTCCGAAATGCCCGAAATTTTAAAAATATACTATTCATTTTGGACTTCATTTGACCCATTTAGGGTCCAAGGGTAAAATAGTCATTTTACTCAAATTAATAAAGTAATTAAATAATTTATTTTATTATTTATTTATTTTTAGGGGCTTATTTAAATAAATTTCTTAAAATTTGGGCCAGAATGTAATTTCAAAGGACTGTTGGGGTTAAAACATAAATAGGCAAAGTTCTGGTTTAGTTATTTTTGAAATTTAACACTGAACTAGTGGGTTTGTTTTAATTTTAAGTGAACCGGTCCAGGGTCTCACTAGACCAACCGGTCTGACCAGTTCAACATGTCATGCTGACATCATCCCTAAGTTTTTAAAAATACATTCCCTCAAAACGACATAGTATTACTTAAGTGGGCATCCGTTTATAATCTCGGTCGGGGCCGAACCCGAGTCCGACCCAGAGCCCGACCCAACACTGTTCACCTCCTTCCTCAACTCACCCACTGTGTTGCCCTAATTTCCGTTTTTAAATCTTTTTGATTTCGTGGGTTTTTAGCTGATCCCTTCCTCTGCTTTCCACTTTAACTCGTTTCTGGAATCCTAAGGATTGGTTTAGCATTCATTGGGGGCAACATATCGAGCTCAAGCGTATGGCCTGAGATAAAAAAAACCGAACTTGCAACTCGGTTATAAATGCAACTCGGTTATAAATGCATGTTTTTGGTCTAAAGTTGATGGGATTTCGTCTGTGGTGACCTACTGATCATAGGGCTTAAGTTTCTATTCTCAAAACTGGGTTTTGGTTCAAGTTTGTGGGATTGGGCTTCCAAACTAGAATCTGCAACTCTCAATTTTGGGGGCTTCCGTAGGTCCCCTAGGTCGCGGTTGGGTGTTTTCAGATCATTGGTGAGGTCCTTTTGAGGTTTAACTAAGCCAAACCCCATTTGGCTTAGTTGGATTCAAACCTGCTATCACAAGGTGCATCAATGGTGGCCTGGGCAAGGTTTGTGGTTTCTAAGCCCCCAAGCTCCTCTATTTTGCTTCTAATACATTTATATCATCCTAATAGGGCCATGCATGCATCAGGAAAGCTCAAAACAAATTGTACACATAGAAAATTTTAGAGAGAGAAAAATGAATGGGTTTGTGATTTTTACCTCAACAATGGCACCTCCCTCTCCTTGCTTTGCTTCTAACTCATCTTTAATGAATCTAGGGTCGGTTAGGGCTTCCTGCAACCTTTCTTCCTCCTTTTTCTTCTTCTCCCTTCACTTCACAAACTTCTTTCTCTCTCTACCCGAACTCCCTCACTTATGGTTTCTGTTATCCCCCTCACTTAACACACGCAACACTTAAACACACCAATCATAATGATACCTATATATATATATATATGAAGGTGATGCACCTGCTGTGTATATATATATGTATACATATACAACTCACTCATTGCACATTGTTCACACCTAAACACCCATTTACATGCACAATCACCCACACTCCTTCTGATTTCCCCCTACTTCCTTCCTATTCCTTTCTGATTTACATTCATTGCTTATGTGTGTTTTGTGTTATATATATACATATATACATATATTATACTTCACACACACACACACCAACCGACACACTCACTTACACACCTTGCATGCTGCCTTTCTATTTATTTTAATTCATTTTATTTTATTCATTTATTTTTAATTGTATTGTGTAACCATTTTAACTTGTATACACATGAATACAAATACATATACATACACTTAATTATACATAGCTACACACTTACACACATTTGTACGTATACATTTCATCACATGTATTTACATACATACTCATACATTTTATTACACATATATTCACATGAATATTTATGTACATATATATACAATAGAATATTTTATATATTTCTATAATTATATATATATATATATATATTTATACGCGTGCGTATAATTTCATAGTCTAAATTAGTTAAAGGAAATTAAAAATTAAAGAAGTTCATATCTTGTAACCTTGGTCATATTGTTCGGGTATTTTAAATAGTGTTCCATTATATAAAAAAAAAAAAAATCTTCATTCCTATTTTTCAAGTCTTTACATCCTTCCCCCCTTAAAGAAATTTCGTCCTGAAATTTAAAAATATGTATCTACTCGACAAAATAATAAAAGATCAATTCAAAATGCATTGTAACATGGAGACGTGCAGCCTTACCTATGGATCCTTCACCTCTCCCTCAGCCAAGCGATGTGGAATGCATTACCCTCTCCCCCATAGGCTCAGCCTCATCGGCGGGCGTGCAGCGGCATGTAGACATCTCCACACTCCCTGCTAGGGTCTGGTTCTGATCCCATCTGTAACGACCCACTCCTCATGGCACAACGCATAATGAAATCCTTAAACATGTTGGCTTATCTATGCTAGTCTTTCAATTCCACTCAAGCATCATAACCCACCTTAATAATTCAACTCAATAAAATACTTAATGCTCACAATGACATCCCAAGGCCTCTCACACATGTGATGATCATCCAACTAACCTCAAATCAAGCCAAGTAATTATTTAATTATCCACCACAATGTCATTAATACATCACCTGCACTACAATGTAATTCAATAACCTAAAATTCCTCTAAGGTTATTCTAACTCATCGTCGTTCTAGTCAATATATTAACTAAAATCTCATGACAATTTGGGCCCTTAGTGAAACTCTTCACCAATTTAAATCACGTATACCCATCAATCGTTACACACAATTATATGAACACATTTAAACATATTCTGGTACATGCATCAACAACAATCAATCTACCTATGAAATCATAGTCACAGTATGATAACAGGCACTAAACTAGCATGCTCACATAGAATAAACAAGCAACATTCAATGGCCAACACGTAACCTACCACATTAGCACCCAAATATAAAATCTATCCTAAGAGTATACATATACATAAATAAACATATAATCTGCTACATAGGTAACTAGGCATACATTTAAGTCTATGGACATCGGGCTTATAGCTTGTCTCACAGACAACTAGCATATAGTCTACCTCTTAATTTCACTCAGTCTATTACACAGATGTAGGCATGTAATCTAAATGTCATGGCAAGCAAGGTAGATATGAATGTATGAGGTGCACTAAAATCTATCAGTATACTAGTCCATGAAATAAGAACAAGGAATGTACCTCGAACCGTGCGAGGCTCGAAAGTAGATGCCTTAGGTGCAGCTACTGCATAAACACGACCCTGGGTAGTCTGGCCCTATCTATCTCCCTCTCTCTGTCCAGGAGCTCTAACACTCTGCGCGGAGGGTGCAGGCTGGATATATGGTGTCGGAGGTCTATTGCCTAACTGTGGCTGTGACAGAGGCACCTGAGTATACTGATACTAATGTGGCCTCTACGGGCTCTGAAAAGTCAGTCCTTAAGGACAGTTGGCCCTAACATGGCCTATCTGATGGCAGGTATAACAAAGAGGAGGGGCTCTCCACCCCTGACTCTGCACTGGTGATGAAAGTGATCCCTGGCTAGAATTGGGCCCCTGTCCTAAACTAGGGTCCCTCTAGGGGCAACTGGCCTTCCTATGGCCCGTCTGTCCACATCTGAAACAAGTCGGAAGCCCTTGTGATACTCCCCCTTGAGGAGAAACAAGCACAATATGTCAGGAGGTTGAAGACTAGATGGGACCCGATGGTGTCTGTATAGAAGAAGCACTAGCTCAGTACCTCTTTTGAGATCTAGAAGTCAGGGCAGGTATAGAGATCTACGCTGGGGTGGTCTTGCTTTGGTCTTGGGACTCTCTAATCTCTCTAAGATCGGCCAACTCCCTCTCAACCTTGGTAGCCCTGATCACTGCCTCCTCATAGGTCTCAATAATGTGGCCTGCCAACCTCTCTCTGATAGAGGTCTTCAACCCCTTGACAAAATGAAGGACCTTCAATCGCTCCTCTCGAACAATATGTGGGGCAAATCTCCCCAATGCAGTAAATCGAGACTCGTACTGAGTCACCATCATGTCCCTCTAGAGGAGTGTCCCAAACTCGTCCATGAACCCGATCCTGGCGGTCTTTGGAAAATAGTGGTCATTGAACATGGCCACGAAAGCATCCCATCCCTCACCGAACCTGTCTATCCGGTCAGCAGCTACCTCCCACCACTGGCTGGCCAAATCCGTAAACTGGAAGGTGGCACATCGGATCCTCAAAAGTGGCTCAATGATCCCCTGTGAGTCTAGGATCCTGGTAATTTATCTTAGCCACTCCTCTGCAACTAATGGGTCAGGCTGCCCAGCAAAAGTAGGAGGCCTCATCCTCTGGAACACCTTCATCATGAAGGTATCTCGTGTCTCTCCACCAATAGGCCTCACCTCTTGGATAGCACGAAGGCACTCCTGTAAGATGGTCGCCATGTCTCTGGTGCCAACAATTTGCTCTACCTCCTCTACTGGGGCAGGGGCAGGAGCAAGTGCAGGAGCAGGAGCTGTTGCAGGAGCAATAGCCTCCTCAGTTGTGCTGTGGGAGTGTGCATCAGCGGGAGCAACAGTCTCTTCTGCCGTGCCATGAGAAGGTGCAACAACTCTAGGTCTGCCACACCGGGGTGGGGCAGCAGTCCTAGGCCTACCTCGCCTAGGTGGTCTGACACTTGCAGGAGCTCTCCGTGGTGGCATGAGTTTACAAGTCCAAGAAAGAAAATATTAAGACCTCCTCTCACATTAGACATAGGTATTTAAACGAATGCTAAGCATGTACTTGTCAACAACTCACACTTCACAAGTAACAAACATAACATGTTATGACACTTGCCTAATCAACACTTATATAACTAACGTCAACCATCCTGACCCGTTGGTTACACTAAAAAATTTATACTGAGTTCTAACACAACCTTTCGCAAGGAAGGGATTCATTTAAACAATACAACATATGCATACTCTAGTCATGCTAGTGTTCAACTAGCCTACCAATACTCAACCTTAAGTGAATGCTATCCAAAAATAATACATCTCCCCACAAAAGAATCTTATCACAAGGACATCCTTAAAATTTTAAGTACAACACCCTGAGTATCCACCATCTAGTCCATACGCAAAATTCTCCATAAGTCTACACTCTCATTTTTGCATTCCAAGGTCTTATGTGTCTTTTAATTTACGGTTCACTACTTCAGTGGTACTTGTTCATTTTAGGTTTTTTTTTTTTTTATAATTCTTTCATTATTTCTTACTTTTATAGCTAGATAATAACCCTTCATGAATCACAACTCCTTTTGTTACTAGTTGATAGGGCGCCATCCATTCAATTGTAACGCAGGACTTGAGACCAATCCAGTCTGTATAAATATCATAATCATAGTACTATAATCCATGAATATCAGGTACTAACCTAGCATACACATACATATATATAAGAACACTAGCCAACCAGGTAGATAACTAGGTTCACAGTCTATCTCATAAATAACTAAGCACACCGCCTACCGTATAGATAATCAAGTGCATAACCTATATCTTAAATAACTAGGCATACGGCCTATCCATGAAATATACGGTCTATCACATAGACATGAGTTTCTAATCTTAGTCAACCATTATATCAAACAATCACATACTCTTAGTCAATCGGGAAATCAAGTATAGTGCATACTCGTGCACACCAATGCAACGCGTGCACATAAAACATACCATCCAAAATAGTCCAAATAACTTAAGGTCTAAACTTCTCCCACTATCCCTAGGTATTCGAACCTATGCTCCGATACCACGTTGTCACGCCCCGAATTTCCACGAACCCGGGGAGTGAGGGAAAACAAGAAAGAAAAGGAAATAAAGACAATTTAAATGGATTCAATTAAACATGCATTCAATCTCCTCCATATAAACACATAAAGTACATTCAATAAACATATAGTTCATGTCATTTGGGCTTAAGCCCTTACATCACAAAATATGCTCCGAGGCCAAATATACATCCAAGTTCATTCCCCCTCCTATCTTCAAGACTTCATCAAGTCTCATGTACTAGGGGCGTCATCTGTAAAAATTTTCATTCCTATTTTTCAAGTCTTTACAGTTTTGTCCTTAAAACTTAAGGGTTCTCGGTCTTTATAAGACTCTGTCCCCTTTTTCTTCTTTATTATTTTGTGTCTAAGTATTCATGTGTCTTAATAGTCAAGTTAAAGGACAAAACATATAATTCAAAAAAGATGATTAAGTATATTGAATGGGGTACCTAGCTGACCAACAGGGGTCTGTGCAACTTCAGAAAAGATATTCAATACTCGACCGTACCTCAAAGGTTCCTTGCTTCCTCCTAGTCTCTCAGCTGTCGGGGCTTAAGATTGTGGTGCTGCCAAAGAAGCTATCACTGTGGGCTCTTTGGTGTTTCGACTCAACTTTGGGCGATCCTTTATGAGATGCCCGGTTTGTAATACCCCGACCCGGGATACAGGCGTGAATATCGAGGTAAGTCGATAAAATAATGAAACCCGAACTGTTTTAAGTTTATGTTGCATAATTAAATGGATATGGATATAAATGACTAGTGAAGTTTTATTATTCCGAACCCTTCGGACTCAATGGTAAAGTCTAAATTGGCATTAGAGATACTTAAGATGATGAGACGTAAGATTGATGAATAAACATTTATTCTGAAACACGTTTATTGATATATAGGGAACCTGAAGGGGAAAGGCCCACTCACAAATTTCTGAGCTAAGATTTCATTAGAAGTAAGTAAATTCACCTTCTCTTCCATATGGTGTGTCCAAGCCAAGTATAAAACGGATTGGGTCTTAAATGGAACTACGTCGTTTTGGGCGTACGTTTTAAATTTAAGTTCAATTGGGACTGTTTGGTTACGGCTATAAGAAATTGGAAATTTGGGGATAAGGGACTAACTCAAACATGGATAAGGGATTAAGGAGGATATTTAATCCCGATTCACATGCATAACCTGAACCGGCTGGTTCCCTGCCTCTTTAGACCGGTTTAGGGGTTTAAACAATAAACCCACTAGTTCACCATTTAAATGAAAAATAAATAAACCGGAACTTTAAAGAATTTCATTTAGACCCCAACAGTTATAATTAATAACACTGAGGCCTGGATTTTAAAGAATTAATTCAAATAGGCCCCTAAAAAATAATAAAATAATTTATTTAATTATTTTATTAATTGAGTAAAATGACCATTTTACCCTTGGACATTAAATATGTCAAACGAAGCCCAAATAAAGTAAATAAATAGTGGATTTTCACTATTTCGGGCATTTCGAACTCAACGGTGGAGTTCGATTTATGAAATTAAGTTCCAAAAAATATAGACACGAAAATGATAAATGACTATATTGCCTCTAATGATACCCGGGCCAATTAAACATAAAAGGTAGCCTATTTTAATTATGTCAGGCATTCTGGACCTAATGGTGAGGTCCATGAAGCCTAAATAAATTCTAAAAAATACAGACAAATGAACTAGGATAATTCCAAATATGCCCTGATGATCAGTTATGTGATCAGATGGACCCTAATGATTATAAAATTATGCACCTTAAAATTTTGGGACATTCCGGACCCAATGACAGGATCATTTTTGTGAAACAAAGTCTCAGAACCATAGACACGTGAAACATCAAAATGATAATTTTACCCTTAGTATTCCAAAAGCCAAAGAAATGTCAAAGGGGACATAATCTGACCATTTTGGGCACTCTGGACTCAACGGTGGAGTCCATATTAGCAAACGAACTACCAAAAAAAGTGGCGCGTGGAAGTGTAAATTTACCAACATGCCCCTAATACAGTACGAAGCCCGAATAAAGTCCAAATTTGATGAAATTGATACCAGATGAAGCCCAAAAAACTTAGAAATTTACATATAAGAGATGACGAATATTCTGAGGACCATGATAGGGTCTGGGGTAAGAATGATAAAATTACCATTGTGCCCCTAGGGTGAAAAACGTGATTGATTGATAACGAATGAAGTCCAAGTGACTTTCATTATAATTCTGACCGCTACTGAGCTTACTTAAGGAATTTAATAACCTAAGTTGAAACCCAATAAATGTGAAATTAAAAACCCTTAATTGAATAGACCAAGTTCAAGGAACTTAAAACGTTGCATCACAATGTTTGGGATTAAATGGGTACTAATTCATTATGTAATATTTTTGGATTCATGATTATAGGATCACTTAAACGATGAAAATGAAAAGAAGCTGTGGGATAACAATAGTGGTATCCCCATGAGAATGCGATGCTAAGAAACTGAGGTAAGTAACTCCTACGCTTTAATATGGGTTTTTCCTAGCCATGTCACATTTTTTTTCTAATGTTACCAAAATTGTAATACCCCGATCCTAAAATACCAAAGTAAATTGACTCGCATTACAAGACATGAACTTTTAGTTTAATTAGGTTATGAACCCCGAGTACCCTAGGACTAATCATACGAGAAATTAAGTAGTACGGGCAATTGTGCATGTATGCCAGTATACATCTCGAAGTACGTGCATCATGTAAATTTGTACATATATGAGTACAAGTGTGTATATATGTATTTCATATATATATATATTAATATATTAATGTGTATATATATATATATATATGTAAATGTATAAGTATAAATATAAAGAGTGTGAACAAAAATATGTATACATGTGTATATATAAGGTTATGTAATTGTATGTATTTATTAAGTATAAATGAAAAAGTATGTATGTATAAATCCATATATATATATATATATATATATTGAATGCATGCATCAAGTATGCATCCATGGGAGTGTGTGTTTAAGTGTGTGTGTGTGTGTGTAAGTGTGTGTATATTACATACATGGTTTATATGTATATGTATATATATATAAAGAGATACATGCATACATACACATATGCAGCCACAAGTGGGCTGATTTGAGGGGAGTGATGGGAAGGGTCTACTGCTAGTGTGTGTGTTAGTATGTGTGTGTAGGTGAGTATGATGGTGTGTGTTTTAGTATAATATACATATATATATACACAAAATATCAACCAAAAATTAATGCAAAACTAAAATGAAAGAGACAAAATTAAATGGATTGGAAAGAAAGCAGAATAGGAAGTCAATGAAAAGGGCTATGAAAGAGGAAGAGGAGAGAGAGAGAGAGAGAGAGAGGGGGGGGCGGCCATGAAATGGTCTCTGTATAATATATGTGTACATGCACTGAATGTGCATTAGAGGGAGAGATAAGAAACTGAAGGAATTCTGGGATATTCAGAAGGTAGGAAACAAAAAGAGAAAAGGAAAAACTCACTGTCAAGGTAAAAATCTATAAAACCCACCATGTTTCCTCTCTCTAAATTTGTATGTTTACAAACTGGTTTAAAGCTTTGTTTATGCATGAATGATGTTTAGGATATATAAACTTAAACAGAGCATGAAAAATTGGCTTTAAAACAGCCCTAGAACACCAAACCTATAAAGAACTGCCATGAATGGACCTCCATAAGTGCAGGTCTGAAACAGTCAAAACCAAACTAACCTTGGCTTATTAGAACCTCTATAAGACCCTCAAAGCATGTTAAACACACCAAGCTTCGACCAAGAAACCCAAAGGAAACCTCTTAAATTTAGACTTGTAGGTTTCAGGTTTCTTGACACAACTTTCAAACTTGTACCAAAACTAAACCTAAAGAATGTAGAATGAAACTCCATAATCTGAGGATCAAAACAAGCCAAACCCCATGAACTTTCATGGAGAAATGGCTATTTACTAACCTAGAAACCGTGGGAGATGAAAGTTTTGAACTGAATTGTTGAGCTCGATTTGAGCTCTCAAATGAATGCTAGACTACTGACCATAACCCCATAAATGATTTGGGATGAAAAACAAAGAGAATGATCAACTAGAAAAGCACGAAATTCAAAATGAAAATCTACAAAGACTAGGGCAACAATGACCTAAGTGGAGAAGAAGATGATGGGTTGACTCGCGTGACCCGTTTTAACTCAGTGAATCGGCTCAGCCACGTGGTGGCTTGCGGGTTAACCACCGCATAAGTGGGACGACGCCGTTTAGGCTAAGGAATTTTAAGTTTTAAAAATAAGTATTTTGGCTGTTTGGTTATGAGGTTGTGGGCCAAATTTAATAATCTGTATGCGATTGAGGATAGCCTATCCACGGATAAGGCTCTTGTTCGCCGTTTGGCCCATAGAAAATCAAAAAAATAAAAAGGACCGCAGCCCCTAGGATTCGAACGCATGACCCCTCAAACCTAAAACCCCCTTCTTACCACTTGGATGGGCATGCCCGTGGTATATATTATGGCAATATATATATATATATATATAAATATATAAACAGGAAAATTTAAGAAAAAAATTAAAGGGGCGCAGCCCTTGAGACTTGAATAGGGAACCAAGGGCAAGGGAGTAAAGCATGCAAACCAAGTTGACAGGACAATCCCGTGTCAACTAAATCCCACAAATATATATATATATATATATATTATACATAAATTATATTAAATAAAATAAAGTTAATTAATTAAATTAAATAATGACGAAATAGTCCAATGTCCAAATTGAACAAATTATTAGTGTATTTTTACTATCTTGGACCTTCTAGACCAATGGTGAGGTCCTTGTCGCGAGACGGGACCCCAAAAAATAAAGACACGTAAAAGTGTAAAATGACCAAATTACCCCTAGTGCCCTAAAGCCAAATGGAAGCCGAGAGGGTCTAAGTTGACTTTATTCGGCGTTCCGGACTCAATGGTAGAGTCTATTTGATCAAAATAGATACTTATAATAAAGAGATATAAAATTTGATGATAGCATAATTTATGTAACTATAGACTAAAACATTTTTCGACGTTCTGGACTCAATAGTGAGATCCATGTTATGAAATGAAGTACGGAGAAATTTAACACGCAAACATATGAAGTAATAAAATCAAACTTAAAAATAATGGAGCTACCAGAAGAGTATAAATTGAAAGAAATTTATTCTTAACACATCGAATTGTGTCGTAGGTTAAGATCAAGTAATCATCATGGATGAGTTGATTTAGGAAGGAAAAGTAATTAGGAGGATGATAAATACTGCTAAGAAATTCCAATTCCTCTCTTGGAAGCCATTTATGTACAAGACCCCTGTTGTCCCAAAGGGGCGACTTATGAAAAAAGAGGCTGCAAGGAAACTTGCTGAAACAACATTAAAGGAAGAAGAAGAAAAGCGAGAAAATATTGAAACACTCAATGACATGTTTCGAAGGTAATGTTTATTTATCAATGAATATATAGGGATAAATAGACATGTAATACAACTATAAATCATTTTGAGTTAGTTCAAATTTTATATAAAATCGATCATAGGATTCGGCTTGCACAGTCTAAGAATAGGTTAAGATCACAAATTTAATAACAATTAAATTACATGTAAAATTTATGGAATTTTTCATAAATTTTTTTAGGCTCAACAAAGGAAAAGGAAAGGCATATCAGTAGCAACAACCCAAAAGTATAAGGTGAGTAACCCTGTATTTGAAGTGGAGATTTAACTCCATGGATTTGAAGAGGATTGAAGTTCAAAATATCTGAAGCAATTGAATATCAAATTCAGTATTATATGATTCCTGTTTTAAAATATTCTGTTCTTATAAACCCTATTGTGACATGCTCAGTGAATGGTTTCTACTACAGTTTTCTTAAAATATATTTTAGCATGTCTAAGTTTAAAATGCCAAATCTCTTTAAACATTCTGAATTTGCATATTCCAAGTATTTAAAGACTGTATTGAAGAAGTTATGTGTTACATGTATTTAAAATGCAACTACAAGGAGGCCATATTTTAATGCTTTCAAATAGCATCAATTTGTAAGTATTTTATACCTCCTGTTGCCACTGGTAATGCAAGATAAGCGTGCATAAGCACTACATGCGACGTTGAGTTTCTTCAAAATTCAACTATGACACAAAAAATGCCAGGTAGTAGGATCTAATCCCCCAGGCATGAGATATCTCCATTGAAGTAAAACTGGAGTCCGGTTTGAAACGGATTCTACTAATAAAAATGATAAGATGATATGTGTGAAAATGGAAGCAGGTTTTACCCTCGTTTTTTCTATGCATATCTAAATGTTTTGAAGTTCATATACTCTATTTGAAAAAGTACATGTTTGGCTTGAATACTTTAAATATTTTAAAGCTATTTGTTTTATAGAATGCATATATTCTGTATTTGAAGTATATGAGCAATTGGTAGTGATTGTTTTATAAAATCTCTTATACTAACCACTGCCAATTGAAAACCCATGACAAATGCTGGAATTACTCACAAGCTTAATTAGCTTGCCCGAATTTTTATCCGACCCCCTTTTAGGTAACTAACACAGCAGTTCTGACTTGATGATGATGATTAAAGCTTTGCCCATTTTGAGGAAGGGCGTAAGCAGCTATTTACAGGACTAGCAGTCTTTTTGGAAAGCACTATGATTTTTAGTAGTCACATTTTGTATTAGAAGTTAGTAAAATTGTTATATATTAAGCCCCACGGGGCGGTTGAAACATGTATTAATTATAAAGTCTTTAAGTTTTTATTATGCTCTGAATATATAATCATGTGTACCGTTCTGAAGAGTGGCAATTCCCAGCAGATATGCAGAAAATTAAAATAAGAAAAGAAAAGAAAGAGTTTTTCACGCTTCCGCAAACACAGGCCGCACCACCGTCTGATACCGTCGCTTATGTGAGCTTCGCCCTTAGGCCCCCGGGCTTGAGGATGGCAGTCGTGATCCAGGATTCGCACAGGGTGGATTTCGGGTCGTGACAAAAATTATACTCCATTACCTACCTGATGAACCTGATTTCTCTGAATTGATGCCAATCAAATTGTGATGCCTGTACTTTGAATTTGATTTGCTTGCCTATATCATTTGAGAACTTGATTGCTGATACTTGAGCTTAATTATACCTTCATTTATGCCATGTCATAATCTTGTGATATATCATATTGTTGGAAATCTTATTATACCACACATTTTATGACTCGTCGATTGAGAATTTGACTGATTCTGTATATCTCGTGTGGTATTTTATTGATCATGATATTTTGTAGTGCTTGGGGTTATGCTTAGTCACAACGGCCCACCTATTCACAGATGGCGTTTGGACCATGAGGTCATTTGTGTCCTTCGGGACTTGAGATGAAAGAGCTCTTACACTATTCAGTAAGTTTGAGAGAGAGAGAAGAAGAGAGAGAGAGAGAGGGTGAACCTGATTGTGCGTTCTAGGGGTATGCCAGGCCCCATTTTGTTTACGCATTTGTTCTATTAGAACTCGATATTGATATTTTTGGCATTCATTAGATGCTCATATTCTATGCCTTGTGAATGATCATATTGTTGTAAGCATGATATACTTTTGATTGGCTATCGTATTTGTTGGTGGCAGCGAAACATCATGATAGGCTAGGTCCCATTTTGATTGATTTATTATCATCTTCTTGTATCATATTTGGGATAAGCCTTTTGGACCTTGGGTCGTTGTTACTTATTTTGGTGACTGGCTATCTGTTATCTCTTTCTTTATATTCTTGTGGACTAACCCTAACCCATGGCAAAGCTAGGATCTTACTTACTGAGCTAAGTTAGCTCACTCCTTACCTATGACTATTTTTCAGGTGGCCCTATGAGGGATGAAATGCAATAAGATAACTAGTGGAGCTAGTGAATTACAGATGAATAACACTGATGAGATGAACTTCGAGTCAAGTGACCATGTACTTTGAAAGGTTAAGTTTAAAATTGTGTATTATAATATTGCATTATTAGAGATGAGGTTAGCCTAGTATGTTGGTTCACGTGATTAAATTGTATTTAGGGATTTTGATTTTTGGTCATTGGATATGAGGCTTTTATCAGGTGAATTGTACTAGAGTAACTTCTTGCTTTAAGTAATTCATTGATATAGAATAGATGCATTGGGGCATGTAAATTAATACTCTAGAGATATTTGGTTACTAATTCTAGATGTGCTCTGATGTGTTTGGATGAGTTGCATTTCTGAATTAAAAATGTTTTAAATTTCGTTGCGTTGATCCTACATTTGGAATGCAATTCATTGAAAGTTCAAAAGTCACCTTTGGTTGGTTACATTGTCGGTAGGGAGAAGCAGCAAGGTGGCTAACTGGCATCATGTCCTCGGCATCCGTGTAGGGTGGAGTGTCAGGTCGTGACAAGTGTGTGTGCGTGAGTGACTTGAGAGTGAGTTAGAGAGAAAAGAGAGAGATTAAAGGTTGGTTTGCCTCCATGCATATTGTCTGAAAAGGGAAAAGAGAGCAAGGCCATCTAAGGTGAGATTCTTTTAGTTTTATTTCCATTTTTGAGTGTAATATAGCTCAATAGAAATGCACACAAGCCTACACACACCTCCAAAACAGTGGTTCAACTATGAACCACTATTGTTAAAAGCTTGAAAAGTACTTGTTTAACCTCAAAACTCACACAATGGCCGTTTATGGGTCTTGATACGTGGAACACACGAGAAAAAAAGAAGGAAAAGCACAAAACCCGAGGAAATGGCTCACGGTTGAGCCTGGTTCAAGAGAGGTGTCGATTTGCTAACAATGGCAAACCATGTATACACACTTAAGCTTACATGCATGATTAAACATAGACGCCCCATAACTCAAGGAGTCCAACACAACAATCAGAATAGAAAATGATATTGAAATGAGCTAGGAATTAAACCTAAAACCAAAACCCTTTATCGACCTTCCATAGAACTATTGAGCTCAAAACTAAACCCCAAACTGATGCCCACCCTTCCTGAAACATGCAAAACCCTAATGGAATTAACCAAACCCCACGAATTTCATTAAAAATCCACGAAATACAGAAGTATTGTAGCTAGGGTTGCAGAGCTACAGTGCTCGGGCATGGGGGAAGAAGAAGACCCCGCTGGGTCAACTCGAGATTTGACTCGGCCGGTCCTGACTGAGGTAACTAGCTCATTGTGTCAACTCGGACACATGTCGACTTGTAGAATGAGACACTGCATTAATGAAATGGCACTGTTTGGAGTTGGATTCTTTTATTTAAATGAGATTTGGGTTGTTTGGTTGCGAGGGTAAGGGATTCAATTAGGTTCACTATTTTGGACTGGGATATCTTACCCCGATTTAGCCTGTTATCCACTGTTTGGTTACAACTTATAAAAAATAAAAATAAAAAGTGAAGAAAGGGAAACAACGGTCAGGGGGATTCGAAACCCTGACACGCATGAAGCTAAGACCCAAACTCCTCACACATTTCTACTGAGCCACCCCTATTGGTGTCGAACATTTTTAACAAAAATAATATATATTATATAATTATATAATTAATTAATATAATAATAAAATAAAATAATGTCCAAATTAAATAAATAGATAGTGTATTTTGACTAATTCGAACATTCCGAACCCAATGGCGTGGTTCATTTTACTAAATAAGACTCCAAGAAATTAAGTCACATAAAATATGAAATTAACCATTTTACCCTTAGAGGTACCCGAAGCCAAATGAGAAGCCGCGGAAGCCTAGATTTCTTTATTAGATGTCCCGGACTCAATGGTGGAGTCCGTTTACCCAAATAAAATATTCTGAAGATCGATGTATAAATTAAATGACTCTAAAAATATGCTAACTGATACCCGAGAGAGTTAAATAAATCACGAAAATTAGCATCAACTTAGACAATTCAAATGAGTCATTAATGATTAAATTTTGATTTATAGGAACCCTCCAAAGGGAAGAAGAAGGAAACTTGAAGATTAGTGAAACTATTTTGAGGTACGTAACTCTTATGCTTTATATGGGTTTTTCCTAGCCAAATCACATTATTTTCAAATGCTGCCAAAACTTGTACTCCTATTTCCTACCTAATGAACTTGATTTCTCCGATTTTTGTCAATCGACTTGTAATTATTTGTTATGCCTACACTTTAGATCTGATTTCTTGCCTATATCATTTTGGGAACTTGATTGTTGATACTTGAGAATAATTGTGCCTTCATACCATGTCATGAACTTGTAATATATCCTTTTAATGGAATCTTATCATTTTACACACTTTATGTATCGTTGATTGAGATACTATTGTTCTCCGCGCAAGCCCGGTAACATAGCCATAAAAAGCTACAGGTATATTATGTTACTTGAACCAGTTATGTTCTCGACAACCTAATAACACAGTTGTAGAGAGCTATAATTATATTATGTTTCCTTGAACTAACTAGTTATGATCCACATCCTTTCCTGTGGAGAATAGCATGATCATGATATTTTATATGTGTCTAGGGTTGTGCTTAGTCACAATGACCCATCTATTCACAGATTGCGTGGGAGAGGACCCTTTGGGGTCTTTTATGTCCTTTGAGACCTGTAGTGAAAGAGCTCTAACGCTATTCAGTAAGCCCAAGAGAGAGAGACGAACTGAATGAGAGTAAGGTGGGGTATGCTGTAATATCCCGACCCGGGATACGGCACGTGTACCGAGGTAAGTCGGTCAATAGTGTAACTCGAACTGTTAAAATGTGTATATCATGGTATTTCATGGAAATGAATGACTGAAAACTATAAATGATTGAAATGTATAACCAAGGCCGGGCAACACCCGAGCACCCCAAGACATCGCATCGTAATACGTGCACGCACGTATTTCATGCAGGCCCATATTTCACGGATACGTAGTATACCAAAAATCAGTGTATGCACACGCTATTAGAAATAGACTTACATGCACAGATATGGATGGAATGTCGCATAAAATATGTATTTATGTACGTATATATATACGGCTAGGACAAATACATATACATGTATGTATATATATGATTGTATATATGTATATATATATATGTAATAAATGTGAAAGGAAAGGGAATAAAGGGAAAATGCAAGCATGAGTGCTCAGTGTGTATGTGTGTTACGTGCAGATATTATGAGGCTAGTGTGTGTGCTAGTGTGTGTGTGTGTGTAAGTGACTGCATTGTGTGTGTGATACATATAATATATATATATATAACAACACAAATATCTCCCATGCATTTAATGGAAAGCAAACAGATTTAAAAAGCAGAATTTATGAGATCTGAAAGGAGTTAATGAGATGTGAAGTTTGGAGGCTCAAGGAGTCGTGTAGAGAGAGAGTAGAGAGAGAGAGGAGGAGGCGGTGGAAACTGCTTTAAGAAGCAGATGCATGCATTACATGCTTAAAGCTTATGGGAGAAGCAGAAAAGAAAAAAGGCAAGAAGAAAGAAGGATTTTGAGGTGGAGCAAGCAAGAATAGAAGAGGAACCTAGGGTTACTTCAAAACAGGTAAGTCAGTCTCACTTCTGTTTATGAAAATTTTAGCATGAATGTTAGATTTAAATAAGATGGCCTACAAGAGCATGAAATGTGGAACTTATGCAAAAAGAATGAATGAAAAAGATTAAGAAATGAGATAGAAATGTTGAGTTGCGAGTTGGAGTGATAATACGAGTTTCACGAATTCTGTGCTTAAACCTTTAGTTTTAGTTTGGGAAAATGATCTTTAATGGTGCAGAAAACATCTAGGTTAAAATTTGAGTGAAACCTGTGACGAAACAGTCACGAAATTGAGAGGGAAGGTTCAGTCGGAAAGTCGGCCGGAGCTATGGATCCCTATATTCATGAAGATGGGAGGGTCTTGATGAAAACTAAGGTTAGGGTTGAGATCCTTGAGGGAAGAGGGAGAGAACTGCATTGGATTTGATCCAAGATATCACCGGAACTGGGTCACCCTCACCGAAGGAGGTGACAGAACCCTAATGTTCTCTGACTGGGAAAGCGAGGAAGACAACACTATTGTCTAGGGTTAAGACGGATGGATCGGATCGGGTCGGGTCGGGTCGGGTCGGGTCCCGACCGAAAATGGAATGGGGCAGTGAAACTGTGACGTTTTGTAATTGGTTTTTAAAATGGATTTTGGGTGTTTGGTAACAGGGATAGTAAATTGAAAATTAAGTTAAGGATTTATCCAATCCGTGGATAGGATAAGAGGGTTGGTTACTAGATTTCGGTTCTCTAAATTTAATTGAACCGTTTGGTTCAGTGACAGGTCAGACCGGTTTAGGGTTACTGGTTGTGAACCAACTGATTCAGACCGCGGCTTTGGGAAATTGTGAACCGACCCCAGAAAGTTTAAAAAATGTCACTGTGGCCCAAACAGAAAAATTAATAAAATATTAATTTTATAAAAATACCCCTAATTCAAATAAGGGTCAAACGAAGTCCAAACGAGGCAAATGAATAGTCAAAATTTATTATCTCGGACATTCTGAGTCCAATGGTGAGGTTCGTCTCATGAGATGGGGTCCTGAAGGATAAAATACCGTAAAAAGTACAAAATGACCATTTTGCCCTTTTTAGTACAAGTCCAAATGGAATTCCGCGAAAGCCTAAACCGACTTTCTTCGGCATTCCGGACTCAATGGTAAAGTCTCAATTAATGTTAGAAATACTTAAGATAACAAGACATAAAATTTGTTGAATAGCATTAATTCTGAGACGTATCTACTGATATAAGGAGACTCGACAAGAAAGGGCAAACTCACGGGATACTGATTTAAGAACGCACATTTAGAGGTAATGGATCACTCTCTCTTACATGTGTTTCCACAAGCCAAGTTTATTCTTTTACTACCAAACTCGTACTCTTGAATGTATTGATATCCTTGTGTTCCACAATTCAATATCTTCTATCTTGTGGACATTTGATTGACTGATGTATCGTTGTTATCATGTTACACTGTGCCTTGAAAGGCCTGCTGTTGTATCCTTATTGAATGAATGATATTCCATTTTTATATTCTATGGAATTATATGATCATGATATGTTTATGAACACAGGAGTTGTGCTCAGTCACAACACCCATCTGATGCTTTCTGATTGACTGGGACCTACGGGTCAAGTCCGTGAACGGACAAATGGCAATTCACGAATTCACTAGGGGTATGCCGGGCCCCAAAAGATGAGGGTCTGCTGAACCTTGACACAGAATAACAGCATCTCTTATGACTGATAGAACTTGATTGTTGAATGATATCATCCCTTATGATTCTTGAGTCTCGAGGGACTTGTATTATTGATTTGATTGTGATCAGTTCATTGTGGCAGTACTTCACTGTTGTTATATTATCATTGAAATTCTTCATATTGATATTACACCCAATACTTCTGATTGTGTATTGTGATTACTGTTCATTGGCCCTCGTGGCAATTGTTTCCATTGGCCCTCGTGGCAATTGTTTCCATTGGTCGTGGCAATTGTTTTCATTGGCTATCACAATCTTATTCTCATGATTGGCTGTCATGTCCTCATATGAATTCGTATTCTTTATTGATCATCGATACCAGTGTTGGAGATCTGCATTTACTTACTGAGCTTTGTAGCTCATTCCACCCCACTTACCCCCTATTTCAGGTAATGACGTTGCGAGACCCCAATAAGAGTCTGAGAGCGTAGGGGGACATTTTGAAGTACTGTACCAGTCTATGTTAGTTTTCCCATGTATTCACCACCCTCGGGTGCTGGTTACGTTTAGTTCTCATTTTGTCTTATGTAGAACTATGTCATTTATTTAATAGACTTCCACTATTTAAAATTATTAAAAGACTTCCGCTGGATTACTGTAATTGATAAAGACTTCCGCTGTACATTGCATATTAGTACTATGATACAGGAATGGAAAAAGTAGGGACGGCCTTCGGGTTGGCCCCGCGACACGAGATCCGCATAGGGTGGGTTTCGGGTCGTGACAACTTGGTATCAGAGCTTTAGGTTCGATTGTGAGTCATGGAAGATAGGACTAGAGTTAAGACTATTAGATATGATTGACATTTATATTTACAATCATTGACTAATTGCCTTACACATTGACTGGTCATCGCATTGGTTATCTCACTGGTTATCTTATGGTTATCTTCTTTGGTTATATTCACAGTCATGGTTAACACGAGACAGAATCCGTTGCCAATGGATCGTTTAGATCAATTGGAAAGATTGATGCAGACTGTCATTGAAACTCTACCACAGATTCAGGCTAGTGCTAGCCAACCAGCACGGCCAGTACAACAGGAACAGCTTGTCAACGTAGGCGGCGACATCAGGAATCGTCAAGAGAATGAACGGGACGCTGCATACCAATACGAACCATTCCAGAAAATGAAACCCCCGACGTTTGACGGTACAAAAGGGGCCACGGTGGCCGAAGAATGGATGTTAGAAATGAAAAGGTTTTTCGATATCCTGAATTGCACTGACGTCCTGAAAGTGGCTTATGCCATGTATATGCTTAAGGGGATGGCACATAAATGGTGGATAAATGAGAAGGCGAGGGAGCCAAACATGGACTGGCAACGATTTACCGTGGTCTTCAATAAGAAGTACTTCTCCCAGGAAGTACGGAACCGCAGAGTTGCCGAATTCATGGTACTGCAACAGGGGTCGATGATGTGGAGCAATACGAGGCCACTTTTACCGAATTGGCCAAATTTGCCCCTGATGCTATCAGAACCAAGGATCTAAAGGCTCGTAAATTTGAGGA